>OY754338.1:97225169-97969962 GCA_963573305.1 Pyrrhosoma nymphula | reverse complement strand
CGTCCCTCTTACCTGGGGTACCATACTCTTAAAGGATTCCATGATTGCAGAAGATTTAGCCTCTTGGTAATATGAGAAGCACCCAGTGATGATCACTACGGCTGACAATACTACACCCAAATACAACTAGAAGAGTTAGCAAGAGTGTTGGATTAGTAACCTATCAGGGATTTGGATTAGTAACCTAACTGGGATTCAATGCTTAAGCTTCTCATCTCTCTTTATTGACAGCCTCTGGAACAAGCTCCTGCTTTTCAAGACATTGCAGTCTAGTGAAGGTGACTTCAACAAAGTTAACAAGGAAGCTTATGCATTTTAGCTCAAAACTGGCATGAACATGTTCTGAAATTCATCTTTTCCACATGCGAACTTGCTTGAGTCCAAGCTTGAGAGGCACTGACAGAGAAGTCAGGGGAAATAGAAAATAGGTAGAGAAGTATTAAATTTGAGAACTAGGACTGATCGATACAAAGAGAACAAGGGCATTACAACGTGAATCGTTTTATTAATGTCTGCCACATTAAAGAAAATCATTTAGTTATAAGATGCTTACTTGGCATCTTCCAAAGTTGCCTCAGGCAACACAAAAAGTAACAATGACAAGATAATTACATCAAATTGCACACAATTTTAATTAAAAGGAATGCTTTCATTTGAATCATGAAATTGAAAGGTTATGTGTGAACTGAAAAAAAGTTAATGACAGCAAATTTTTAGCATTGTGAAACTCATAGAAATAATGCAATGACAAAATGTCTTCAGTTCTTTGATACTCAATGGTAGGTTAACATTCTTACTCACATTATCATCAGCAGGCTCTTCAACTGTGCTCGCCTGAATGGAATAGGCAATGAAGCAAAGGATTGCACCAATCCATAAAAGTAAGGCAAAGCCTCCAAAGAGGTTCTTGCAGAATTTGACCCATTCTGGGGTTTGTTTAGGGGGTGTGAGGGCATTGGGGCCATCTCGCTCCAAGTTTTCCTTGGCCTTGGCGTGCGAAAGACCCTGAAATAGATTTTTTTAAAATTTATGACTGCTTAACATTAACATATATATGATTCAATTTTAAAAGAAATTCAATCAAGATAAATTTACATACATAAAATCAATACACAGACAGGCAAATTGCCCCAATCTTAATTTTGATTCAACATCTGAATATTCATTTCCCTCACTCACACATACTTGGGCGTACCTAAACTATACACACAGTTCCTGACTTCTCTTGCCAAAAGGATTCCATAGAATAAATCTAAAATTAGATGAAGATTTGGAGAAACTTCACTCTAAAAATCAAGCTTTCAACACAGAGAACATTACAATTCAATTTCATACACAAAGTTCCACTGAGTCTTCACTGTGTGTGTATGAGTGACTAATAAACCTACCTAAGTGTAGGTTATACACTAACCACATCACATATCAGATTGGAGGATAAAAGATAAGCTTAATAACATTATCTATTGACACTAATTATGAAAAATAACAATGGAAACTTGGACACTTTCAAATATCTAGTGACTTACAATTAGGTACCATTCCTACTGGACATGGTCATCACAACACAGATGCATCAATCAATACTTCCACTACCCCAATATGTATTTTCTACATCAGTGTGTTATAGTTGAGTGCTTTCAGGCTTGCTTTCCTTACACTGCCTCCCATTAATACAACTAAATCAGTATTTCTTACTAATTATCCAAAACATTTCCCAACCGATTTACAGGTGTTTTCATCTTTTCATCAAGAAAGAGAATGATATTTATTTCAATAGCTCTACTTTAGCTCTGTGATAATAAGGCCCATAACACCAAATCAGAACATTCTAAACCCTATTCCCCATTACTTCCAGGACCTTTCACATAAAAGTACCTAATGAAGACACGACTGCAAACAAAACCTCAAGACTTCAAGAGAATTCCCATGTGATAAACTTAAACAGGAGAAATACCTGGATCTCTCCATTTTTCGGGTTCCATTTTTCGGGTTGGTTGTCATAGATTGACGACAGTTTCGCCAGGATTCCACCAGGCGTCTTCAGGTCGAAGTGCCGATATCGGCATTTTGAAAACGGACCTTATATAAACGCAGCCAAAATGCCGATATCGGCACTTCGACCTGAAGACCCCTGGTGGAATCCCGGCGAAACTGTCGTCAACCTATGACAACCAACGCGGCGCAAACCCGAAAAATGGAGAGATCCACGAATCCAGAACGCCACGGAAAACTACGAACTAACAGGAGAAATACCTTTTCACACACACAAAAAAAAATTACCAGAAGTTACATGATTAAACGAGTGTAAATGCTAGTCTTTATTTAATTTTCATACTGACTCAGGACCTACATAAAATTCTTAACAAATTGAAAGTCATTAAAAATACAACTAGGGCCAACTTCGTTCACAGATAAATTGTAGTTATAATTTTGAAACTCAATTGAGCTCAGTTTGTACAAAAATTACTGCAATAAAAACTGCACCTAACCTCGTATGTTGCAGAATGTAGATGTGTATTTTGAAACACTACAAGTTAACTTACAGAAGACAGGATGTGTGTAGGCATAAGATTCAAAGCTACAACGAGGGAAATAAACCCCAGTGCAGATGCTACTGCCCCTTAAGTTATCAGAACTATGAAAAATTATCACTATTTTCCACATTAAAATAAAAACTATCTGGGATGACCCTTCTTCGTGACCTTTTTTTAATAATGCAATATTTTTTATACTTTCAGAAGATATAAGAAATAAAAACATTTGCAGAACACTCATCATTAACACCTCATTTCACCATCCATTGGCATGATACTTATGTACACATTGCAACTGAATTTTAACCCATGAGGGGGAAGCATTCACCTAACTGATCATTCATTAACTGAATAAAGGGAGGGGCCTACCCTAATTAATACCCTAACACATCCGAGAAATATGTACAATAGCAGCATATATGTGGCAAATCACAGGAAAATGGTGGAAAAGGACAATTTTCCCAACTTTCTTAAAATATTGTTCCAGTTAGCCTTGATGCACTATTCATAACCACAAAAAAGTGCACATAAATTGGCTTACTTAAATCTGACAATTAAAAACAAGCTAACTGCATGAATAAGTACATCAATAAACTTGACAAGGTCCACTGTGCCTGTGCGAGTCCAAATATCTACCAAATTACACCGTTTCATTGGTATTGTTTAAAAAATACTGTTTTTTCTGAGAATATGCCTTAGCAAATAGAAAAAATTAAGATGCAAAATATACAGATCATTGTACGAACATTTCTAATTAACCCTTTTCCAGCCACAGGAGCTGACTGCTGTACCATTTCTTTAACATTAACACATTTGAACTTCAATTAGTACAATTATTTACCAGTAAATTAAATAATATCATGGACAGGTACCTATTTTTATAAACCCACTGCGACAATTTGGCTTACTAAAAGTTTATTTTTTTGGGAAAATGCCATTTATAATTGATTGAAAAATACTATTTCCCCCATGTTTCATCCACACTTGCATTTAATGCCTTGTAAATTGAAGTTCAGTAATTGAAAAATTTAGCATACAATTCATTAAACAGCAAGAATATGAAAAAAAACATAAGCCATTTTAAGGTGGAACCATCTTAATCAGGAATAAGATAGTAATCACAAATAGATTTTTAATACAGATTCAAATATTTTTTAAAAATAATTACCTCATCGAATCATAAATATGTACACAGAAATGCTCCTGAAATTCAACAACTCTGCCTGACAAAGAGATGGTGTAAGGATGGTGCGAGATGATAGAACTTGCCCTTATATACTTACATACTATCGTCTCACTCATTGATAGCTCAAAACATGTTAAATTTAACAAGAGAGAACTCACTTCACCAACTCGCAGATTCAAGTACAAATATGCAAGTTTACCATCTTACTAAATATCTCTGAGAACCGAAGTTTGAATTATATATAGAACTAAGGGAATATAGCACCATATTTTGCACCATATTTTGCATATTTGGCCAACAAATCACCTATGCATGAAGAAATGCTATCATTCTTGTTCACAAAGCTATTTACCCAGTTGTTCGCTCCACAAGACTAAGGGTAGAGCTCATCTACAGCTCTGCTCTACAGTTTCATACATTTTAGCAATCAGTTCTGGAGGACAGTTCCTTCCGGGGACTACTGAAATCCAAAAAATTTGCCACTTGTACAGGAATGTACATTGGCAGTTTCTAGACTTAAGGTTTGGAGCCAAGCACTTCACAATTGGGCTACCATGGCATCCAGGGTTAACTTGTTCTAACAGTAGGAACAAATACTACATGCATAGCTTATTTCTTGCTTGGGACTTCTGAGTATGAAGCAAGGGGATGACATTTTTTTATAAATGTTGCAGAAAAAATAAATCAATCATTGGTGAAATAAGATTGATATTGCTTGAAGCTTGCTAATCACAGCTTGTAATTTTTAAAGTAATTTTGACTCTCATGGTCCAAAAGAGGAATTTAAAGTTTCTAATCATAACAGTCACAATTACTTATGGTATTGTTACTTCGTCACAACTACTTATAGGTAGTTTAACTAACCTCATAATTTTTCTTTTGATTCTCATTTTAAACAATTTCATCCATATCAGATGGATTCAATGGGGGAAAATACAACAGAGGGGAGGATTATGCAGTCCACACTTGGGTGTAATCCATGTAAAAACCCATGTGATGAGTAGTAGTACTATCTCAATTCTAGGAGGTTTACTTAGGTTGTCTTACTGAACATTGAATCAAAACTTGAAATGTTAATGTGTTATTTAATTTCAAAATGTAATTACATATTCACAACAAGCATTTAAATCCTTTCAAAATTAAATGCTAACTAGTTACGATCTAAATTTGAGCTTATATTGGTGAACTTCAGAATTATTGCCTAAAATTGGTGATACTTTTGAAGAAATACAACTAAGACAATGGAGGATCTCTACCCTTACATAATTCTCTTATTCATCTGAAGGATGAATGGCAGTTGTGACTTTAAGTGTCACAAGTTCATTGGTTTTCCATGCGAATGAATATTGGCTTGGATAGGTTCATGGAGGAAGTATGGTAAGAACTTACAGTATCAGGGTTTGATTGTAGGCGTTGATAAAGTTCCTCAATTGAGATTTTATGATGGTCGATATCTAACTCCTGCTTCAAATCATCTAGGTCATCAGCTTTTTCAGCTTTGGTCTTCTTAGGGGCTTTCCTCCTCGACTGTAATAAGAATAAGAAGGAAATTTTAGAAATCTAAGACAAAACTTGAAATTCACAGAAAGAAATGAACCACACAGCATATTTCTCCAATTGCACAAGGGGAATATCTGCAGACTTCTAATTAACTAAATAGTAATTGCATACAGCATGACTAGGATATCTCAAGGATAAAGTGACAAAGGAGGATAGGTATTACATCTCCAGACCCTACAATGGTTTGCTGTTATTAGGCATACCATTTTCAACAAGAGACTGGGTGATTGTTTGACATAACCAATGGAATGTTTGCTTTAATTTACTGATTGTAAAACACATTGTTAGTAAATTAGGTGGAAATAACAAACAGAGGTGAAAAATGAAGTCTGCTCTTTACTCATTACTATGAATGGGACAAAGACTAACTCCGTAGGTACATATTACTACGGAGTAGGAAATGTAAGTAAACAATGATTTTTTAAATTTTACTTTAACCAATTACAAAAAAATTCCCAAAAATAAGCCTCAAAACATGCATTAACAAATAAAACACACCCAGCAGATTCATGTTTGTCACAACAGAGTATGCCCAGATTCCACACCAAAATACAAGAAGAAGCCCATCTCAAATGAGATCTATGGTGAGTGCCATTTAAGAATAGTTTTAACCAATGATTGGCAAACATTAAAAATGTGACGCAGAGTGAAAAATAAAGGTAAAATTACATAAACACTTTCCAGCAGGGTAGGCACAATCTCCGCGTTGCATACAATTACGAGGAAAATTGAAAATCACAGGCATGATAGTTAGAATATTTTAAGAGCTTCAAGAATTTAAAAAATAGCGGACATTGTCTCACATGCTTGAGGTCATGCATTTTAGAAGGCAATACTAGTCTATTTGTAAGAAAAACGAAAGAGCTTGCATAGAGATAGAACTGTAAAAATAAACAACGACGAAACATAGGTATTAAGAACATAGCCCCGAATAAATGATCATGATTTTAAAGAGGTTACATTAAATAAATCGAAAGAATTCCTCTGAAAATAACCACGAAATTAATAATGAAATTTAAAAAAATTCAGCGAAGTTCATGCATTTGAAGAGCTTGGAGCGCTATGGTTATATTAGCTCGGTTGTTGCGCTTACTCATGGTTTCAGAACCATTATTGCTAAAAGAAGACAGTGTTATATACCAGCCAATGACGGTTTACGAGGATAACAGAATAACAAGGAATTATTCTACACTTTGCACCGGCATGCGACTATACATGCTTAATCATAACCCTCTGAAATTGCACAAGCAAGCTGCAGTTAAATGTCAGTCCTCAGTCAGCCTTTGCGCAAGGGACTAATCTAGGTTGTACAAATTTTGCGCTCTAGATCAAGGAGCATTTTTTTCCTCCGTAGGCCCACTAAGTATCCACGTATATATATAACGTCAACCATATGCTTCGACATATTCGGCCTGAAATATTGACTTGATACATAAGACCAGGTAGGGGTAGATGAGGACCCAATATTGTTCCTCGATGGCCCGTCTGAAGACCAAGGCCATTGAAAATTACGATCAAGATGCGAAAGAATGAACAGTCGTACACCACGCCGAGTTACTAGCACCGCTAGTAACAATCCAACAACAGGAACATCACTTCCGACAAACGCTACAAGTGCAGAAAGAATTTAGGCAAAAATAATTGACTGAAAATGGCAGTACAGGCGAAGTCAAACACCTATAATAAATTAGCAACTGGATATGACCATTCAGCCCTGTTCGAATGGGTCAAATAATTACGGACGAGGAACACTCTCTGTAGGAATTATTCATCCTAATTTCACACATTGCAAGAAGCCCATTTTTGTCGTCCGCATGATAACAAGAGTAAAATGAGCAAATATTCGAGTCCATCGTGGGGCTACTTAACTGATCTTTTCAGTGCAAACTGAAAATTCTTGCACAATTACAGTGATCTCTGTCCTGTGTCTCTGTCACACGAATACGGGACAAATGCTCCTGTAACGAAAATAGCGAGTCAGAGCACTTCCATGACTACAGACTGCAACACAGTTCATCCGCGTACTCGCACAGGAAAGGAATTGTTATTACAGGCACCGAACCACACTATCAGCCTACGGGAATTTATTCCTGTGTAAGTATGAATTCGAAACGACCTCGAACCGTATCTCCAGTAGCGTACGCAGGATTGCCTTCTGGGGGGTTCATTAATGTGCATCATCATAAAATGATATTTAAATTATTATTCACTAAAACAATAGTTATATTAACATTCTCTTTTCGTGAAGACAATTCAACTATATTTTTCAGCCCAATAAGCAAGATTCTGAACGCTAGTTCAGGTAAACGAACGAAAACTAATTCAGGGAAACAAATTGTGGGGGGGGGGGGTTTAAACCCTAACTCCCCCCCCCCCCTGCGCCACTGCGTACCCCTAAACGTTTGTGTTAGGCACAGGACGGTTATTTGGCCAAGATTCATCAACTTCACTGCCTTATTAAGAATTTACAATTTGGTATCTTACTAATATTATAAATGTGAAAGTTAGTATGTTTGCTAATCACGCAAAAACTACTGGACCGATTGAGCTGAAATTTTGCATGTAGATAGAAAATATACCTGTAGATAATATAGGCTATATTAAAAATCTCTAAGGATCCCCTAAGGCCCCTCTGGTGGTCCATGCTAATCATTGGGTTCAGTGCAGTGGGTTTAGTTTTTGCTTTTTAGAAGTACTTTCACTCAAGATAGAGGGCTGGATTTTTTTTTATCGGATGGCTGAATAAATGAAAATTCTAATTCTTCCAATCGATTTTCTATTACGTTTCGTATTCGTGTGAAAGTCATGTTTTGGGCTGAAAAATCTCACATTTTCTCAGAAATCAACAATATCATATTTCCTCGGTAACCAAATATTTGATCTTCAAAAGATATTTACGCCACTAGGATGTAAATAACATGTTTTCCTGCAAGCTATCACGTTGAAAGTATATCTGTGGGAAATCGATAAATTAAATGCATATTTACATGCTTATCTCATGCATGCATACATTGCTGCATCGATGTATGCAGTTTCTAAAACGCGGTGTTAAGATTTTTAAAAATAAACATTAGTATTAGATTTGATTTCGCCGATAAAATACTACAAGAAAAAGTATTCACTATCTCTTTTTACCGGTTAAGTATTTATGTACACAAGGCCACTCAGTATTCTTCAAAATGTTTTTCACACCCGTTGAGTTTCAACGGGTACCTTTAGCCAGTAATATCATAATTTTAATTTTTTAATATGACGAAATTCCAGAAAGTTAATTCGTCCACCATCAAGTTTTTACTTCACTGCCGGCACCTTCGCGGTCTTCGCAATCTCTAAGCCGAAGGCTCAGATCTTTAAGCTTGAGAAACTGGTCTTACGATCAAACAAGGCTAACACGACACGATCTAGCAAGACTAAAAAAGCAACTGACAGCGTCTTTTACAAATGACGACCAGTTTCGAGTTGGGTTAGGAACATTCACATTATAGTGAGCATGCAAAATAATGAAAAGTACGGCAATCGTACAGAACACCGCTGCATCTCCTCTGGAATCCCATGCAGGAACCATCATCAGATAATGAAAAACCCTAATGAGGAGATGCATCCTCGGCAATTAAACCAGATTTAGCACACAAAAATATTGAAGGTGGTATAAAATCAAGCCAAGACCATGAATTCAACTATTACCATTAGGAGACTTAAGTAGCTAAAAACAGACAAGCGCTAATATTTCTTAATTTCTTGACGTATTTGTACTGTTAAATTAGGCACTGAAGCAATAAAATGTGTTAGAACAAGAACTATAAGAACATTGATTAACAAAATCATACGGGAAAGAAGCATGAAACTTGGTTCCAGAACCTGAAATACAAAATTAATCAGGGTTTTGGAGCTCTTGGCAGGCCACAGTATGAAATGTGAATACAAAATGAAAAAACCCAAAAAGACAGCAGATGACGATGTAGTGCTAATCCGTCAGGAAGACATTTCGTTTTGAAAATACCGCCACCATAGAAAGTACATATACTATATTAGGAAAGAGAGAAAGAAGGAATTAAAGTGCGTGTTATTAGACCCAGCGGACGCCTTAACCCGAAAAAATTGATATGGAGACTACCGGTACCTTCAGCATTCCATCAGCAGTCTTGTTGTCATCTCGAATGCTGGGGATCGTCGCAACGCGATATGAATCTGAACGTCCATGCTGAAAAATAATAGTTATATAGCTAACCAGCAACAACAATCAAATGCAGCCAATATCTTCCAAGGCACACAGGCACACAACTTAAAACATTAGCGTAAATTTTAAAAATGCTGGCACAAAAAATTACATTCAATTAGCATTTTCTAAAGCTACTGGAGGACATTAAACACAAGGAACATATCGGCGGTACGCGTTCAAGTTCTGCGCTATGAATTTCAAGCGATGTCTTTACACCAACTAAAATAACGCCCCGGGCCACTTCCATATCCTGCAAGCAGGCCTGGAGCTATAAGCCAAGCAACCGAATACATTGCGTCGGGAACCACGATTTTAATGTAAATGAGAGGCGGATTTCACATTAAAAACAAATAATAGGCTGGCACTTAAGGTGTAGTTATAGTGCAAATCAATGGCAAAGATACGAATTAACATCAAGCTTGGGTAGGATAACCTACAGCATAACATTAAAGCGTACCTAATGGAAACTAAAGAAATAGCGTTACTGCACGCTCACATGAATTAATGCATGAATGGGATTAAACATATAATATTGTAGATGCTACTTACTTCAGCCGCAGCTAAGATAATGGATAGCAACGAAAACATTTCGTGAACAAGCACTAGATTGCACACAAGCCACTTCCAAAATTTATCGTGGCTATCCAGAAAATCAAGCGAAGTGACACACTTGGCAGAGAAAATATTCGATATTCCATTTTTCTCTGCCAGTACGCAAAATACAACCTCCACCAAAGAAACACAAGGCACACTAAAACATCCGAGGATAATCCAGATCTATTTGATTCCCAATGATTTGAGCAACTAACCTCGTCAGGCATGGCGATAGAATTCCTTCCGTTTCAGTCTACGTATGTACAAGGCGTCGGAATCCGTGGAGTTCGGATTCGAAAAATATTTTTCACTCGGTTTTTGTGCTCAGGGGGGAGAACTGGGGAGGGCTCGATGACCAAACTGCAGAGCTGTAGACGAAGAACGAACTTGCAGAAGGGGCGTGCCTCCGGTGCTCGGTGGTAGCGGTGATTCTGTGTCCTGACCCTTCTTTTCCTCTTTCACGAGTTAACTGTTGGGGTGGGGGGGAAGGACGAAAGAGACTTGGGGGTAAAGGTTTACTTTTTAATCCCGAACAAGGCTTTAGCCCGGGCACCCCACAATCACCAAAGCACGCACTGTTTGAGCTGGCTGCCTCGACACTCGAAAGCCGGACACCAAAGAACTGCTAGGTCTATCCCACCGCTGGGCGGCGGGTCTGTAGGGGTGTGGAAAAAGAGAGAGATGGAACGTGGGGAAAGGACGTGCCGGGTAGAGAGAGAGAGAGGTAACGGAAAGAACGAGAGAGAGAATAAGGCCGGGGGAAGGAGAGGTGCCCAAGTGGCAGCAGAGGGGAGCGTAGTCGGGCGAAGAGGAGCAAGTAGGATGAGGAAAAAGAGGAAAGGCAAGGCTGACAAGTGCGGAGAAGCGGCAGGAGACGCGGACTGCCGCTTTACAACAGCGCTCTCTCGGACCGGGCGGGAAAAACCAAGCCTCCGCGGGTCAGTCAACGTGGAAGTTCTTTCGGATCGAAGAGGGTTTCTTATGTATATCCTTTTATACTGTTGCTTCGATTCTCAGGGGAGCGGACTCTTCAGGGGGTGGATGGAATATAAGCTCGGGTGTTTTTTTATCAGCTGCACACTTTTTGAGGAAGACGCGAGACCGCGAAACTTTTTTTTCAGTATATATGTTGTTGAGGGGGGGAGTTACAAAGACTGGGAGGTCCGTCTGGCGTGCGCACAACGAAACACTTTTTAAAACTCGACGGGCCTTCTTTCCTTTTTTCAATGACGATGAAGAAGAGGGACCAAGCGAGTGCACGTCCACAGAAACAACACCTCCCCCCGCGACACACGCACAAAACACCAAAAAACCACACTCGGGATGGTAACCACACTGCACACAACCTGTATCGCTGGTCCCCGACAACTGAGAACCGAACGAGGCTCACACTCGCCTTGCGATAGAACTTTATTGAACCCCCTCACTCGCTGGACGGAAGGGGAGGGGAGCGAAGGAGGGAAGTGGAAAGAGGGGAGGGAATGAGAGAGGCAAAGAGGAAGAGAGGGTGGAGAGGGAAGGGCGAGGAAAGAGGCAGAGAGGAGGAAAACGGGGAGAAGAGGGGGAAGAAGGGTGGGGGGAGGGGCGAAGTTCTCTTCTCTTCCCCTCCATTTCCCCTTAACATCCCCTCCCCTCATTGTACCTTCCCCTCCACCGCGAGAGGGTTCCTCTTCTCTGACGTCATACTGCGTCACGAGTTGCGCCGCCGGCTTCGGCTCTCTTCGGTCATCCTCGGACCCCGAGCCCGAATCTACTCGACACGCGACGTAGATAAGTCCAAAACCTCGCACCGCCTTCTTCTCTTCCTCACCCTTTCAGAGGCGTAACCTCTCTCGGCCGCCTCAACCAAACCGCCTTCCTTGCTTTTCCCTCACTCCCGTACATATAATATTTTCTCACTACGCTCTCCGACGATTAGAAACCTTTTTCCCCCCTTCCAAGCACGCCTTATCTCTCGCGGTCAAGCAAACGAAGCAGGTGCACGCAGGGCACTTCTAAACCCCCCCTCCCTCGACCGCCACCGACCGACCGACAGAAAACCTTCCTCGGGATCCTTTTCCCGCTATCCCTGAAAAAAGCTCCTACTTCGTGACACCCCGGTGTCCACCCCCGACGAGGCAGAGGGCGAGGGGTCGTTGAGGTGAGCAGCCGACCGTCACGGGCAAATCCTCCCCCTTGTCGGACAGAGGGGAACCCAACCTCCCTCTTTTCAAAATTGGTGGGGGCAAAGAGGTTTTTTCGACTGTTTAAAACCCTCCACGCCCCTCACAGGAAACCAAAACAAGCAGGTGGCCCTATGTTGTTTGTGCCCCCTTACCGAAAGGCGAGCGTAGGGGCGTTCGCAACAGAAGCGACGGTAGGCGGTTGATTTTCAAATGTGGGGGCAAGGCGAAAAATCAAGAGACTCTCATCGTCAATAGACGACTACCGCACAACTCCAAACGACACAAATCGCACGAAATCAAAGAAGGATGGAAAACAACAGACAACTACCACCTAGCGAAACAATCATACAAGAGCCAAGAAAAACCACGCTTAACTTATTTTAGCTTTGACTTCATATTCTCTACATTTTTATAATTGGACGAAAGGATGAGATTGTTTACTTCAACAATATCCTATCTTTGGGGGTAGAAAATCGCTCCGTGTTTTTGCCCCTGTTGGGGGCCAGCCCCGCCACTCATCAGTACACCTCTGGATGCAAAAGTGCTGCTTTTAATCGTCAAACAAAGATTTGCGTTTCACTACGCTCGCTACATACCACGGCCTCTACAGCACACAAGATACTTCGAAAAATTAAGAGGCATTAAAAACTTTCCCCAGACAAACGTTATTTTTTTATTTCTATTAACTACCGGGAGATATAGAAAATGACGATACACCACTGATAACGACAAATTTTCTAAGTTTTGTTGAGAAACAAGCTGGTTGAACGTCGGTAAATTCTCGACTGCGAAATCATAGAACCGGTAAATCAAACTCTAAATTTCAATACAATCCTATTATATGGAATAATGCACTATTTACCAGCGTTGTAACAAATGGTTGAGCTCCAAGGAATAAAGGCATCGAGAAATTTCCTGCACAACGACAGTGAAATCTCGACTACAAGCAGTATCAAGTTATGCTTTTACACACAATTTTTGGCTAATTGAATATATAATTTCACGGAAGCGATGCTGAATTGATGGATGAAGAGTTAAGCACCTTTCGTACACCTTAGCGTAAAGGTCATTAATTTTCTCCTCCGCCGGGCCGAACTTTCTCTGCTGACCTCGAAAAGTATTCTACGGCGTGCTAACTCACCAGGGCGACAGTGAAAGGCCGGGTGCCTTGCTGACACAATTAATGGACCCAGTTTGGGCGTACGCAAGCACCTGTAGGAAGCGGTACGTTCTCGTTAAGGGCTCTTAATTCAGACGCAATATAGACGCGGTCGATTGATATTTTCCTGATAATTTTTGAAAGCCTTTCCTCGTGTCATTCGAGAATAACTGTAAGAAGGTCGGGATTAAACGAGTCGCCAAACCAGACTAAAGAGGAAAGTCGCGCTCAGACTCTCAGGAATAAATATATCAGGTATTCTCACTCATTGGCCATATAGCGGCTACGTCGAAGGTTCCCTTAATAGGAAAACCCAAGTAGGAAAAGTCACCCTGTAAAATTATTTGCACTTCCTACATTCGTTCCCCATAATTCTAAATGCCAATCATTTTCAAACAACTCCCCGATTTGCAAGCAAAACGTCTTAAATGTGACAGCTAACACTCGAAACCAAAATCTAAATTTTTTTTAGTAATTCAGAATAATTCACGATAGATTGGCTAGTCCCGAAATCCTTAAAATTTGCTCATCCAAACTGAAATTTGAGCGAAGAAATCACCGCGCACCAGTTAAATTTCTGTTCCGTAGCACATGTGTGTGTTAACGTGAGGCATGAAACTCATTTGCATTGTTTTCAATTGTTCCGAACGAGGCTGCCGGTTCTATATGCTGTGAAGTGACATTATCCTGGCCCAATTTCACCACCCAGAACAAAAAATAACAATCAAAACACGATAATCTCGCGCCGCCGGTTGATATGTGGTTAGCTGGCGGCGATGACCGTACACGAATCGGATTCGCGCGGCAATGCGTCGCGACGCTCGGACGCCACCGGGAGGGAAAACGGGATTTCCGCCGCAGCGCCGCGGTGTAAACACAACAGAGTGGTAAATGACACACCAGACCGCTGAACCATAATAAAAAAAAACAATTCCATGGTTTAGTTTCGCTGGCACGTCAAGTCACTGCGTCTTAGCCGTCATCGAATCTCGATACGCCACTCACAACGCGCAGACCTAAGGACTAAGCCAAGCAAACAAGTATTAGGAGTCAATGAATGCTGACCGCATTGGATAGGCGTGGAACTTGACAGCGGACTTCCGGGGGCTTCTTCCTTAGCTTAAATCGCCGCACAATATCTATACCATTCACACAAATATCGACGACTTTACACCGTGATAGATGTGAGCAAGCGTAATGTTTTTCTAAGCGAATAAATTGAGTCCCTATTTATTGGTAATTGAAAATTTATTTATAAATGCGTAACCAAAATCATACGTATGTATTATACTAGAATTCAAATAACTTTGCGACTGTGCATCGTGTATTCGTGAAGGTCCGAGCGTCTTCGTTTGTTGGGGGCCGGGAGGTCTGTAGGGTAGACGAGGCTTCAGTAGAGGTAGCCAAATACACTACCCAGGGAGAGGGAGAGCCAGACCAACTTCAAATGGAGCTCGGAAGGACACCCAAACGGCATTTCTTTCGGCAAGGGGTCGGCCATGAATGAATGACGTGACCCTATATTTCCTCTTTGTCAACTCCCCTTTGCCCCCGACAAATCATGTGCGAAACACAACAATGAAAAGGCAGGGAACTGCTTGCGTCCCGGGTCAAGTGCGCAACACCAGACACACCTGCCGATTTGTTTTGACCCGACCAAAACATGGGGTAGAGGGATAGGGGCAGGTAAGTCACATAGGATGGGCCAAATTTTTAGGGGGCACTTTTTACTTGGCCAATACTTTACAAAGTTTATTTGGCACCGGCAGTGTCAAATGGGAGATCTTGGGAAATGAATTATTATTATTATCGGTTAAGGTAGCTTTAAATGGAAGCGAGTAAAAATCATTAGATTTTTACATGTGAAGGGCCCTGCCTACCAGTATTTCTTTTTTCATCTCAGCATACTTCCTACCTTCTTTATCCCGTCAATAAAACCTATTACCTTTCTTCCCCTTCCCCGCCTACCCCACATCCTCCCCTCGATTGCATCCTTAAGCAAGCCGTCGCTCCTCATTACACCCTCCAACCACCTACCTTGCCGTTTCGTAATTTCAAACAAGTTTCCTCACCCACCATGCCAAGGGTTTCCTTATTTGTCTTACTCTCTGTCCACCGCACCTTCTCCATCCTCCTCAACAGCCACATCTCAAACGCCTGCAGCCTATCCTCGTCCTTTCTCTGAGTCTACGTTTCTGCCCCTTACTCCATCATACTCCATCCATCTCCGTCTACGCCATACTCCATCCACATCAAGCTCTTCACCAGCCTCTTTTTACTCCCTTTTTTTAAACTCACACTGTCTGTCTGCTTTTCTGTGTAAGTAAAAACCCATTTCCCCTCATCCAATCGATCTGAAATTTGGTCCATAGACTCCTTGTGACCAACGATTAATTTTAACAAACCCACACACACACATAAATACACACTGACTTAATTATATTAATATGTATTTGTATAAAAATGAGTTTCTAATTGCTCCTAATGGTTGTCGAATGTCTGAATAATTTGACATATCAGTGGAGAGAGAATGATTTCCTTTCACAAATTAATGTAGTAGCAATGTGATGATACAATATTTAATGGCAAAGATGCCATAAAACAATGAAAAAATACAATAAAATGCACTGAGAATATGAGACATTAAAACGTGAAGTAATGCATATGAAAATAAAGGGAGTATAATAAAAACTTTGTTTTTATGAGGTTATTTACATCTTTACTTAAGGTCCCCGTCATCAGCTCCCTTCTATTTACTGAACGCTTCCTTCGCTAACGCTATTATCCTCCTAATATCTTTACTACTATGCCCATTTTCACTAGTGTACTGCTCAAGTAATAAAATAGCTCTAATAGCTTAATTTGCCCCCCTCCTTCCTACTTTTATGACAACGGGAAAGGAATAGCGTATTCAAAACGAAGCCAAGGCATGTGCACTGCATATTTTCCGTATAGCATAAGGCGCGTGTTGAATTCATCAGGGGTGGGATCACGGTTCCTTCTTTAGCATTATCGTTATCCGAAACGCAAACCGCTCTAGAAGGGCGGTTTGCGTCTCGGTCACAGGTACTGCCTTAAGATATTCACTCAATCAATTAAAACCAGTGACTTAAAGACTGTGACTAAATTTAAAGAATGACGATCACGTTTTCGCTCTCGTAGGCGCAATTTAAATATAATAATAACACGAGGGGACGTGATATGAAGAAACGTGATCGCGCCCCAGATGTGGGTCCCACCACTAATAGTCGCTTTATTTTAGATAACCGTTGTCACATATCGATTTATACTTAAATTATACGTATCTAGCGGCAGGGCAGTCCCTGGGGATTGAGGGGCCCTGTGCAAACGAAAGTGGGGGCCCTTAACTTTTTAATCCTTTATTGATATAGTAGCATCTTTTAAGCATATTTCATGGAAAGAAGAAAATCAATCGACAAACTGACAATTGATTTCAAGAAATTTACATGTGTACTAAGTAGAAGGTAATTTCGGGTAATAGGCGGGTTTCCCCGCGCCGTCTGAAAGAGGAAATCCCGGGCGGGGCCCCCACAAGCGTGGGGCCCACTGCAGTGGCACCTGTCACACTACCCTAGGGACGGCACTGTCTAGCGGAATACACAGACACACTTGATTAATTAGAACTATGGCCTAAATGTCCGATTTGCCCTGCGACCACTACCACTATGGACCTGTCAGCGGCAACGTCGGTGAAATAACGTAATATTATCCTCTAACAATGTTCAATAGAATCAGATTTATTACTCACAATCCCGATTACTCTCTTGAATATTTATTCAGCAATATAAAGAGCTACTTCGGCTGTCTCTCCGGAAGCCTAACGAGGGTATAGAGTGACAATCGGGACTTGCTTATTTTACAGCTCGAAGTCTCCTCTAGGAACTAAGGTATCGATTCATCATGTAGCTAAAAATATCTTTATCGGGTCAAAGTTAATACGAGAAACAGGTCTTAAGTGCGTCGAGGAAGGCATGGTTGACAAACGCATGGAAACAAAGGGACGGGGCAATTATCCCTTTACTCCCTGTAATCTTGGCAGCATAGGTCTGTGCCAGGAATTTTAGGGAGAGCTCTAACCGGATGACGTAAGTATCCTGATTCCGCCGTAATTCGCTGTACTTTTCGTACGAGATTTTCCTCGGATTTGAACCTAGACTCCCTAACAGGGTACCAACAATCATTCTACAAGACTATCAAGAGTATTTGTTCCCACAAATAAGCTACTCAGCCAGTCCAGTGAAGCAATGCAGTTGTCCTCCATGCCACAAAGATGAGGCTTTATATGTATTTTCCTTTTATTTATCGCTTTTCGGATAGATTATCGATTAACACACGTTTAACTTCCATTATCATAGCTAAGTAGGCGACAGAAATTTGACTATACTGCAGACTGGGCTCGCTCCGTACAAATTAGATTTAAAAGAATTGGATGAAGATATGAAGCTGCAATACGCATTACACACAACCACATGGGCACACGAAAGTTAATGGATAAACTACTGAAGAGTTTCCTAAGTAACTTAGGGGAAGTCGTTCATCTAAAAAAGTTGAAGGAAACATTTGCATTATTCCTTACTTTTCCTGCAGTAAACGGTTGAGTAACGAACGGAAATATGACCTTGCTCTTCGATCATTAGTCATACTCATTGGAAAACAAGACAAAAGCTACTGGGAAAGTGACATGTCGCTCCATTGTTCAACTGTAGTCGGGATATTGCTCAACAAGGGTGACTCATATTTGTAGTACACGGAAAAAGTATTCATTAAAAAAATCTCTCTAACTAGAAAAAATCTTAAATCTCTATCTCGGATATACATTTAATCACTAAATAGAACATTGCGATCATAACTGAATTACGCTGAACATTGTACTGTTAAGTCGAGTTCAAATATGGTACATATGATATGATAATAGTATGATAAATTGGAGAGTTCAGGGGGGGTATTACGTAACTTTTGTATCGATAGTTTCTAAGATAAATGGAGATCTAAGTCACAGTCAAATGAAATATCCGATCCGAGGTATTTTGTAACTTCCTACCGATAAATTTTTAATGGTTTTTGCCCGAATATTCGGAAGCCCTGTCGTCAGAAATAATTTTATTTTTCAATTTGGATCAGAAGTTAAAAAACAATATGATCACATATGTGACGTCATAACTCGAATCCATAAAAGCATGAAATCATTCTCATTTGAACCTATTGCACACAAAACATCCATTCCGTACAAAGCGCGGTCAGAGCTCTTTTTCTTCGAGTCAGCTTGCCACCGAAGAGCTACAAAGATAACTGGGTCGGCTACGTTTGATGAATCATCGATAAATAATCCAAGTAATAATTCTTATTTACTCTAAGGATTCAGTTTTTCCTGTGCTTGTTTTGATTTCACGTATCAACAAGGTAGAATGAATCTCAAAAAACCGAATCGGAGAACAAAACAAAAGAGAGGCCAAGAGC
This sequence comes from Pyrrhosoma nymphula, assembly GCA_963573305.1. Lineage (NCBI taxonomy): Eukaryota > Metazoa > Arthropoda > Insecta > Odonata > Coenagrionidae > Pyrrhosoma > Pyrrhosoma nymphula. The sequence goes on along the minus strand of OY754338.1, from coordinate 97,951,067 downwards.
AGAAGTCGAATGTCAGCTGAAGGTCACTCGTTTTCAAGCGTTCGTATTTGGAAAATTAATCTAGGAAATAGGGGAAATCCCAGAAAGAAACTAGTATCGCCGAATATTTTTACATTATGCTAGCATTCCAGAAGCACACCTCTGGAATAAGTTTCATGGAATGATTTTTGGCCGAATTTCTGTATGCCAGCCACTTCAGCCAAGATATAAGCTTGAAAAACCCGAAAATTAGGAGGCTTCAGCCAGCGGAAGAAATTTTTCCCTCGCCCCAGCAAAACAAAGAGTCTTTTGTTTCGATGCCAAGAATCGGTGAAAGGAAGATAGAAGTACATACTTACGAAGACCTACGCGTAAAGCGCTGCTGGTTCTTTTAACTAATGAAAACAATCTCCACGACGCGGAGCAGTTTGAACGACAAAATAAATATTTCTTAATTTTTAATTGTTTTTGCTTCGAATGGCCGTATTCGACACAATGGGGTTTTGTCTAATATCCAAACAACTCAATACTGTTATAACTTACGTCGCCTCCATTGTAATCAAATGGCCATCTCGGAAAGAGCCTACTTAGCGTGAAGCTGATACATATCTTACCAGCGAAGAAATTTAGGCATGAGTCAACTGTTTTCACGAGCAATTGTTGGAGAAAACAATTGAGTTTCGGTAGCCTTGAACTCAATAGTACCAGACGCAAAGCGTAAAACTAAAAAAAAAGAATGCTGTACTCCACGAAATGGGATAAAATAAAATCTTCACGACGAAGAAATTCTCTTTTCACTCAGCACGGCCACTTCGCCAAGGAATGTATTAATTTGAAAAATGAAAGTGATGGCGGCAAGCATAATTTCGACAGAAACGAATTAAGGTTGCATAATAAGTTAGGCAAATGAAAGAATCTTTCATGCATAGATGTGAGGAATATAAAAGCGCCCATGTCCTTCACGAAGATAATCGAGGCTGTTTCCAAGGTAAGAGTGCTACAACTCTTCACCCTCTCGATTATTCAAGGAACCATCGCTGTGCCAAAACTAGGTTACATTCCACGGAAAAAAATATTTAATAACCAGCTTTAGAGAATGTTTAGTTGAATCTTTAAAGATAACCCGTCACGGTTTACATGAGTTAATCGTGATGCGATTGTCATGTTCCCAAGGAAAATGTGACCATGTTGTAAATCGCGGGATGAAACGATTGGGGACTTATCATGCGATGAGCGTGCCTCAAAATCCGCCATCCGCATCGCCAAGCCCTGTGTTGCCCCGCCGGCAAGGAGCACGGTAGGTTCGCAAGAAAGAAACATAAATAAAACCTATAGCATATGTCCGTTTTCTCGCCCTATGATGGCAATAAGAGGGACCCAAAGGATAAACGAACGAGTTTATGGGACGGCAGACGAAATTCCCCGGAAACCGTCCGATTAACGACCGGCCGACTGGCAGGGAGTGTCCTCCTCCTGCGGCCAAAATTCAAAGCGGATAGTCGAAAGGGCGCTAGGATGAAAAGGGCTGGCTCTGTGGGTGGGGGTGGGGGGAGTGGGCATGGCATGGACTCGCTCCCCCGTGAATACATTAAATATCGACGGCTTCGAGCCAAACACACGGCTGAGGAGGGAACGGGAAGAGGCGGAGTGGGCGTAGATCTGCGATTACGGAGAAGGAATGGAGATATATCGCGATAATCGATCCTTTCCAATTCCGAGATCTATCGCAGGCGAATCCATTAGGACTGCGTTAGAGTCTGGCAAAAGAGAAAGATGAAAATCTAGATAGACTGGGATGTTATTTCATATTCAACTGACCCACAGTTTCTGAACGCCATTTGATCCAGGCGGGGCTGAGAACTAGTGATTTCTTCTGGCAGGAAATGAACCAAGTGAACCTCATATAACGAAGCTGCGATAGGTACTCGCGCCGAGGATCGGAAAAGTATCGGATAGCTTTCAAAGGCTATAATAATCGGTAAATGCAGGAAAGCGAGGTAAACCACAGAAATAAGGGGGTCTATATTACAGCAGATTTAACAGTTCACGCATTCATACAGAAGATGAGAATGGCTTCCGCAAAAGAAGCATTTACCATGCCGAGACAATAGATTGGTCACCAGGATGGAACGAGCAGAGAACAGAGACAACACACGAAGGGCTGCGTTCTTCGATTCCGAAACTTATTCTTTGAGTAAGGCAGAGGGGCGTAGAAAGAAGGCCTTCGAGATGAGTAAGAATGTAAGGTAGTTTGAACGATATATCACTTCACCTAGAATTTGATGAATTTGACCTCATTTTAAAGAATAAAATCACATCTTTCCTATGATATCAAAATATGAACCTCTTGCCGAACTACTTTTCGAGCAATTTGCCTAAAAATATAAGCTGTTTTACATGGGATAGATTTCAGCTGTCCGCTCCCGAGGGAGAATATTGGAACAATTAAGAACTTTTAAAACCTATAACTCCTTTTTGTTAAAAAACTAACGAAGAGTAGTTTATACGTTTTCTCAACTATTTATAAAATAACATCAATCACTAGACGCAGTAATTTTTACAGAATCTCAAAAAACCTATTTTGAAGGCGATTTCACCGTACGTCGTGAAAAAAGAGTCAAATTAGAGACATGTGGTTATATTTAATTAATTACTGAGAGTTTTGGTCATATTTAACTATATATTTGCACCATTAATATTACAATATTTACTTCATTTTTTTTAAAGACACTGAAATAAAAAATAAAATTCGGATATGGTCTCTAATACGACTAGGAAACTATCTCGCTTAAACTACCTTAAAATACTTATATAAATACGCTGTGAGGATAAGGGAACAATGAGTGTCAAACGTATGTGGGGAAGGGGGGGGGGGGGAGAAATGTGCTTCGGCAACAAAGTAGAGAGAGGTGGAATTAACCGTAGGAGAGATTAGGACAGTCAAGCCTGCATTAGGATAAGGAACCTATCGCTTCTAATAAACGTGTTTTTGCGAAAATGGCACCCCTATAGACAACTACAATTTTCCTCATGTTTCAACCATTCTCGAATTTTACATAATGTATATTCAAGTTCAACTTCCGAAAAAAATAGCGCAGAAAGTTAGGATTTTAATGTTCATATCAAACAGGACAAATTTCTCTAAGTAGTTAGAATATGAATCAAATGACATTAAATAATTTTGCGGTGGAACCACCTGAAACATAGTACAAACAAAATCCATGCATTGGGCAAGATTCGAGTCAGCAAACTTAAGGCTGCCAATATGGTGTGTTACAGATCTTGCTATCGCGGGCGGTAAAGAGTACTTGAACCTCCCTTTTCGAAAGTATTGTAGAAATTGCTAGAACATTAGAAATTTCTAGTTTTTTCAATATTCTCCCTCTGCAGCGCACGGCCGTAATCTATCCCAAGAATAACAGCTTATATTCTTAGGAAAATTGCTCGAAAAGTAGTTCGGCAAGGGGCTAATATATTGATATCATTGGAAATACGGGAGTGTTTTCTTTAAAATGAGGTCAAAGTCATCAAATTCTGGATGAAATGATATCTCGCTCAAACTACCGTAACTTATTGTTTCACACGTGTAACGGGCGTAATATTTCTTATGCGGTAGTGGAGTGACGTTTCCTTCAGTGGAATTGACCGTCGGCGAAGGAAAAGGATGAGGAAAAATCAGGCAAATTACGTCACTCTTCCGACAAGGATTTTTCCCGCGTGAGAGGGGGTCGTTATCCCACAACATACTTTCCCTTTTCTCCCCTCATTGCCCTCCCCAACGGATTAACGCGCGTCGGAGCGACAGCGCGGCTCGTATTCCCGCCAAGATAAGGAGCTTTCTCGGACGATACACATGAGGATGTATCCACCAGCGTGACGCACGACTTTCAGCTTAAAAGCCACCAACACGTGAGTGACACGAAATATTTCATTTATTGTGTGTGAATACGTAATGGAAAATGGATCAGACGATTACTTAAGCCCAGTGGATTCCCTACCTTTTTCCCGAATCGTTTTTCCCGATGATCTTTTTCCCGAATGGTTTTTCCGAGTTCCGTTTTCCAGAATTACCTGTTTCCCGAACTAATTCTTTACCGAACGGCTTTTTTTCAAGAAGTTCAAAGGGAACAAGCTGATACAGATGTCGCGCTGACAGAACTGTTTGTGGGAAAACCCGTCAAGTAGAAGCCCAAAAAGAAGTATGGTGAACACCAGAATAGGCTCACTTTATTAGGAAATATTGTCACCGAATACGAAGAATGTAAAAGCGAGAGAAACGTAGTTGAGTTTCTCCGGGCTCTCGCGGGCAATATTACTTTTAAAAATAAATATGTATTTTTTGAATGTATATCATGCTGCATGGAAATATAAATAAAAATTGGTTCGGAAAAGAGTGATTCGGGGATAAGATCTTCGGGAAACAGTAGTAATTCTAGAAAAAAGACACGTTATGATTCGGAAAAAAGATCATTGGGAAAAACGATTCGGGAAAACGGTCCTAACCGGTAGATTACTGTAATGAATGAATGAATGGTGTCGACAACGATAGAGCGTTCCACGTTTTCAACTTTGATAACAGTTTAGCCGGCTCTACGTGATTTTATCTTTCTCTCCCCCACATTTTTGTCTGGATAAAATTAATAAACATAAGAAATTAGCAATATAGCACATTTTACAACAATTCTGAGCTACAAACGTAATGGGGATGTGATTGATTTATATATTGGCCATTTCTATTCATGTGGGAGACAAAATAATTCATATATATGGCAAAGCTAAGATTGGAACGCCCTATGCTAACACATGGACTGGGTAAATCCATAGGAGCCCTTAGTAAAATGACATATGGAACACCCTTGAGAGATATCAAAGACCCTTAACCCAAGTTGTAGTTACCATTGGGGCGGGACGGTGGGGAGGGAGGGGGGGGGGTGGGGGGGGGCGGCCATACTTGAAGATGGAGTTTAACAATTACAAATTGAATGTCATTCTCATATTAAGTTCACTGGCTCGACTCCTTCGAAAATTTGCACAAGAAAATTATGACAGCATTCAAAGGAATGTTCCATGGAAAATAAGCTCATTGCCATTATATATTTCAAAATGACACGGATCACTGAGCGAAAGCATTAACAAAATACACTTTTCCTTCTACGCAATGTTAGGGTCAGGCAAGGCCTGAAAAGGCCTCGAAAGCAGTGAAAAACGGCCAGTGATATTAAAAAATTGCAATGAATTTTCTACTGGGGTGATCGTTCTCACTCAGCCTTGTTATGGCTTGAAAGCCTATCTACTGCTTTTAATGGCGCATGCAGTTCACAAGTGTTGTGGTTATATAAAATTTCCGACTTTTTTAAGCCACTTCCGGATGAGATTACCGCTTCGAGTAAGGTGCATATAATGCATGACGTACGGAAGACTCCATGAACTGTTGTGGTACCATATGGCAGTCGACGGTTCTTTCTTACATCCCAAGAGTTTGTTTCCACATTAACGATTTTAAATTTTCCGAGTGAGGACGAGTAAACGGGAATTTTTTTCATAAAAGAATCAAATATACGATTTGACAGTGCTGTATATATTAAAGAATTACGGCAAAAATCAAAAGATTTAATAGAGAAAAAGAGGACACTTACGGAGTCTTATCACTAATCTGAGGACATTGCCTAAAAGGCCTATTTTTTCTTTTACTCAGGAAACCAATTTTATGAAGTTATAAGTTCATTTAGGATCATTTATGGCGAAATTAATGCAAATTGTTACTGCCTAAAAATACCTATTTAACCTATTTATGCCTTATGAAAAAAGAAGTAGTGTTAAACTGTACCTACGTGATATTATTAAAGTTGAAATCTATCATAAGGGCTAACCCCTTCCCAGCCCGAAAAATGCTTTCTCCTACCCTGAATTTTAAGTGCATCCATCGCTGTATATTATAAAGTAATAATCCGTTCATTGTTTACCGCCTTGAGAAAGAGCCCCGGCCAATCGAAGCGCATCCTATTCACGGAAGTTTCCTTGTATTTTCAAAATCTAAACATATTAGGCCTGTCGGCATGTGAAGTCTCTTTTCGGTCAAAGTAGAATCCCGAAATTATCTTCCAAAGTCTCCCAAGCGGGTTGATTGAAAAACTAGCAAACAGGCTGAAAATTAAAAAAATATTGTTGTTACTGCCGTAAATGTATGGGATTGGGCAATTTACAGTGATTTCGTAAAATATTCGACAGAAAAAAATTTGTCCTGACAGAGACTCAAACCCGTGGCAAAACATGGTGAATACTGCCCCAGCGCCTCTAACCGCTCGGCCACGGATAGTGTTTGTGGACAAGAGCATTGCAAAGGATTTATACGGAGGTAAATTCTTTACTTCCGTTTTTCTCGTGAACCCCGGTCTAAATGGAAGAAAGCTGTGACACTTTTCCCGCATTCTCTCTATAGCTTCAGAAAATAATTGCCTCATTTGGATCCCGAACATCAGTCACGCGATTTCTCCTAGTAAGTAAAAAAGCCTAAACACGTGTAGTCAGTTAAAAATAAAGTGTACAGTACCATATCGATTATATATCATTTTTGGCAGCGTAAGCATTAATTGACAAATGACCGACATTTATAAAGATAATTTCACAGATTTTAATTTGATTTATTTTATTATCCACAATGCTCCCATTTAATTTCTTATCCTAAAGGAAACTTCGGTAAACTGAATCCACTTTCACAATACATATATATTTATCGGTAAACTGAATTAACTTTCACAATAAATATATATCGATAACGCCATGTTTTTAAGCATTATTAGGGTCTTCCTTCCTCAATGACCATCCCTTTCACTGGTGTCAGCATCAAAGCGTACCATTTGATAACGGAATGAGTCTAGGAAAAAATGAAATGGTTTCCGTAAATGTTTGTTGAACTTATCCGTAAAAAAGCTTGAAGAAATAAAAATTTCAACGGTAAGAAGGAAAAAAATCGAAGCGCCGATCTTTGAGATGGAAATCGGAAGAAAAATCGTTACTTTACAAGCTGATGGTCATGCTTCCGTATATTTTACGACTAAAGTGGCTTTAGTTCAGCGGAATGGACCTAGATCAATGGTGAACTAAAATACGTTTCAGTGAGAAAGAACGAGAGCCACCATGCTAGCACGATAATGGTTCTATCCGCACAGCATACGGATGCAAATTGTAACATAAATTTGTTAAATATAAGCAAATAGAAATAGGTTTCAAGTCGATTTTTTAATAAACAGCGATCGAGATCCTGGGTTGCAGAAACCTCGCAATGAGAGAGCTTCGACGCTCAGGGTCAAATTGGCAACTGGCCCGTAAATTTAATGCGGCCACGTAAATTCGTTGCCAGCGGAGTGGTACTCGATATTCGTATCATTTGCATTCAAAGAGCACTCATGTGTTCCGCAACCAAAACGACTGCGGCCATTCGGCCGTGTGATCTCGGGAGGAACATGGTCAAGCGAAAGAAATGGAAAGAGCGAGGATTTCTATAACTTCCAGGAATAAATCCTTAAGACTTCTTTCATTCACACACACACACACACACACACATTATAGTAAAAATACAAACAGAAATTCTCGGACACCACTCATCTAATAATGTACAGTCCTGTTCATTAAAAAATTACCACCTCGGAGCCCTGTTCAAAAAAAAGTTACCACCTCGGAGCCGAAAAAGTTCTAAGTCCGCACTTTAGGGAAATGTCTCAACACTGCGCCCCACCCCTCACCCTGAGGGGGGGGGGGCGTGAACGAGAACCCCTCCTCCCCGTAGTCGGGCAAGTAGAAAGGCCGACGGAAGGAAGATTTTGGCCCGCGAAAGGATATTTTGTGAGGGGCGGGGTAGGGTTCGGGCTTCCGTTTGCTTTATGAGAGGGCGAACCGACCGCACAAAGACCTCTCGCAGTCGACGACTGATACATGACGGAAAGCCCAACATATCCCCACGGCTCGTTTCGTTCTTTTTAAATACTTTTTTCTTACGCGAATTTATCAGCGTTAAAAATGACTGACGTTTTGACGTATTTTCGTTGTAAGTCATTCATTGTGGTGCCGACATTCCTATTATTATTATTTGTTGAGTTTGTGCTTCTTCAAACCTCTCAATTATTGTGTTTAGCCTTCACCCTATTATCCAGGATCTTTGCATAGAGGCAACACCCTGACGACTCCATCCATTTTTTTCTGGGCGGGCAATAAACTGTACAGCTGTTGAGGATGGTTGAGTTAAATCAGTCTAAGCAAGTATAAGCGAGAGAGAGGAAATATAATTCTAAGTATATGCAAGAGGGAGGAAAATTTAGGTTGTCGTTACACTCACATATGTATGAAATATCGATTAGAATGTCGAAGTAGAATGTTTTCTTTGGAAAACGATGAAGGCACGACAGTCTTTATGCAACGAAAATGGTATTATGAATACCACAGAAGACTATTTAAGGAAGTGGAATAGCATATTTTCCCTTCTTTAATCAGGTAGACCGAGGAGTAAACTGTGGGATGTGGGGGAACCCCCGCCCTCACGAAACTCGGGTGAAAAGACCTACCGACCACGGGACCTCTCCTTCTCTCCCACTCCCAGCAGTATACAATGTCGCCGCCTCATTCCATCCAAATTCCTTCGCAGGTCTCGCTGGGAAGTCCACCCTTTCCGACAAGCTGAGGAGGTGGAAGGGGCTTTCTTTCACTTCTGAGCATTTATTGTCCACCCGGTGTTTAAGTTGGCGAGTGTGCGAATCCAGCACAGCCAGTTGTTAGTCCACGATAGATTTACGCTCGAAATTGATCAAAACAAGCATTGAAAAACAAATTGGTCGATTTCACCAAACGCATAGGAAGAGTGCGAAAATTCATTTTTAAATCCGCACGTCCCTCCTCTTCCTTGCTTTTATATGAAAAGATTCGCAAAATAAATGTGGAAGTCCAACGACCTACCCGCGAAACTGGGACACGTATGATCATTTCGTATCTGCCACAGCTCTTCCCATTGCGGAGTTGGAGGAACGATGATAATTCCACATGCCATTTTGCCATCAATCGGTATTGCCATATCGAGTTACAGGGGGCATAATGAACTTAGTGAGGCTAGGTAGTAACATAGTGAAAATGTGAATACCTTTTCCCTACCTTTCCCTCGTTTCACCTTTTTTTAATTCTTTACGTTTCCAAACTATACTACGCCAGGTTTATTTCCTTACCATTCTAAACTATTTCAAACCTTTGGAAACATAGTATTTCTATAATACGTTTCGTGATAGTTTCAATTTTTTATTTACAGAGAAAGTATGTATTATATGAAATGCAATTAACCGTATTCGTAATGGTTCCGCTGCGATGATACGGCGTGTTTGAATGCGCTTTTGTTTCATTGCGGTTAATTAAGAAGAGTCACTTGTATAGTCATTGTAAAAAAATAATAAAGACTATTTGCTACTTTTTTCAAATGCGATGTAAATAACACATAGTCCGACTGAGAAAAGCGCAAGAGTTGATATTTGAAGGGTGTCCTGGGAAATCATTTTGATAAAATAGTCTCTGCCTCTCGACACAAGTTCAATAAAAATTATGGAGAATTAGGTTGCAGTGTAATATACGCCGGTGAGACGTAGTGGTGCCAAGCTGTTGTGAACGAGGGATATTTACCCCACTGAAATTCGCAGATATTTCCCTCTTTCTTCCTCACTCATAAGCAAACGGAAGCCTAAAACGACCAGATCGAATGGAAGGGGCGATCAGCATAAACACCACTTCTTCCTTCCTTCGGCCTCCAGCCGAAAAAGAAGCCGCAGGCCCCTTTCAGGTCACTTTTTAGAGGGGTACAGCTTTCCTCAAGCCAGGATGGAGGGGAGGGTTGTTTCGTTTGGAATATTTATTGCCCGCCCAGAAAAGAATGGATGGGGTCGTCAGGGTCTTGCCTCTTTGCAAAGATCCTGGATAATTGAGTGAAAGCTGAACTCACTAATTGAGAGGAATGAAGAAGCATTAGAGATTTTAAGGTGAATTCATAAGAGTCACTTGCAGATTCAAGTTAAAAAAACAAAAACGAGAGAAAACATGCGATGCAAACTCCAGTAGCTAATGCCACGTTTTTCAAATGCGATGTAAGCAACACATAGTCCGACTGTCAAAAGCGCAAGGGTCGATTATTGAAGGGTGTCCTGGGTAATCATTTTGATAAGTCTCTGCCTCTCGATACAAGATCATTAGGAATTATGGAGCATTCGGTCATTAGGTCGCAGTGTAATAAAAGCCGGTGAGACGTAGTGGTGCCAAGTTTCGACATTGCATGGCAATAAGATGTGTCTGTCCGGCAACCAGTAAATTTATTCCCCAGTAATTTCTACCTCAATACAAAAACTGAGCGCAGGCATAATTCAAAGATTTAGTTGTTCGAAATTGGTGTCCAAAGCATTCGATAAGCATTAAGCTATTTTAATCATTATTTGAAGTAAATAAATCTCCTAAGTGAAAGTTTCATTACTATTCGCAGGGAAAAATATCTAATTAAATATCGAAGACGCGTAGTCGCATTATTCCAAACGCGACAAAGGAATAAGAACTGGATATGAAAGAAAAATTCATTGCTTTTTATTGAGACCATTAAGAGGATATTCCTAGCGCATTTATACATCGCCGCTAGAAACATTTTGCCCGTAATTTTCGCGAGAATGGGATGTATTACAATTCGAGCCTGACATCGTCAGCTACAGTACTGCAGAATCAAGGGATCTGGTTTCGAATCCTAGTCCAGACAATTGATTATTCTCATTAGAAATTTGACATATTCGTGAAGTAAATTGCGTCATCAAATGCCACTGATGCCGCATATATACATGCACCAGGCGAGATTGAAGAAGCACTTAAATGCACTATCTAAAATGTTAAACAAACTCAACAATAATAATAATAGGAATGTAGGCACCACAATGAAATACATATAACGAAAATACATCAACACTTCAATCATTTTTGACGCTAATAATTTCGCGTAAGAAAAAAGTATGTTAAAAAACGAAACGAGCCGTAGCTTGCTGGGCCGTGTTAGGATTTCCTTCATGTAGCAGTTGTCAACTGCGAGAGATCTTTGAGCGACCGAACCAAGCCATTGCCCTTTCATTCTCGCCCAGTCATAAAGCAAACGGAAGCCCGGACCCTACCCCTCCCCTCACAAAATATCCTTTCGCGGGCCAAAATCTTCCTTCCGTCGGCCTTTCTACTTGCCCGACTACGGGGAGGAGGGGTTCTCGTTCTCGCCCCCCCCTCACGGAGGGGGGGGGGGGGGCGCAGTGTTGACACATATCCCCAAAGTGCGGACTTAGAACTTTTTCGGCTCCGAGGTGGTAACTTTTTTTTGAACAGGGCTCCGAGGTGGTAATTTTTTAATGAACAGGACTGTACAGTTAAAACTCTTTCGAAATTAATTTTCTTCTTCACTCGTTTCTGTTGACTTTACGATTGAGCAAGCCAATGTTATCAAACATGGCGAATGGTTTGACCACCAAACGTTAACAATGAACCAACGAATAAACATATTACCTTTAAAATTCAGAACCATTTAAATTAATGTCATTCCTACGGGTGTCATCTAATAGTGAGCGAAAGAGCTACTTCATACCATTTTCGGCAGGCATTTAGACAATACATTGAAATTTTAGAACATTTTCTGCGGGAAAGTAATGGCGTTAAATACCAATCAAAGAACACATTGACATGAAAGAAATAACTGCGCAGAATACTCATTTACTCAAAAGCATATACCTAGTCGGTGATGTCCGATTCCTAAATCAAGAAAACGGGCACCCAATCAGGAATTTCTTAAGTGTACGATGAATATGATCAACAGAGTTCAATAAATTCCATTACAATTTCAGGACCACCCAGGTAAAAACACTTCCCGATAAAATGATGGCAACCTTCCCACTGTGTCCGACGCTGGGACGATCATTTTTCTCATAGAAAAACGTCTGTGAAGGACAATGCCAGCATCGATTATTCAAATTATGAATTAAAGTGCTGGTGAAAGTTTTAACTGATCGCCACAACCGCCTTCTTTTATACTTTACAAAGCATTGACCGGTGGCACATTCGCTTAACTGATGACGGCAGTAAGCGATTTAGTCCGACACTCTCAAAAGCGACCTCCTCTGCATTTGTAATGGAAGTAGAAGTCGACAGCACCCAGGAAGGATCGCAAACTCGGTCGAAAGTACACACATAAACCTTTGTTCGTACATACATAGCACTCGGAGAGAACACTAGATAACGACGATGGAAGGAGCAAAGAGTGGAAATGATACATAAAAGGAGCGCTTTCTATCCCTTATACGATACATTTCATTGGCGATGCTCGGCGCCGAAGGAGAGGTAGAGAGAGGGAAAAGAGACATTTGAGAGGACACCACGATTATAGCGCCTCGTATCCTTCCGCGTGACGTCAGCAGCGCTCGAGGCGCAATGTGAGATGGAACGGTGCAAACAAACAAACAAACAAACCAACGGCGAGACTCGAAAAATCTCCGCCATGATGGCGACGAAGACAATCGAAGATCCGAAGTTCTCTCCCAAACCCCTCCCCCCCTCTTCACCTCTTTACCCCTCCCCCCCTCTTCACTTCTTTACGAAGTTTTCCCATCGCGTTAGGACTATTCCGAAGAGGACGACCCGCCCTGGGAACGCATATGAAAAAAATCAAATGTCATCCTAAGGGTGGGAGTGTCCTGTGAGGAGGCAACCAAAAGTTTGCTCCCGTGGTTATCTCCCGGGTAAGACGAAGAAATCGAAGGTCCGCGAAATGGCGTCAGCCTTTAGGCAAAGCTTTGCCGAAGAGGTCCTTCCCCCTTTCAACCCCAAGCACCCCGCCACTTTTCCTTCATTCTCGCCAGTTACGACCAAGAATATGAGGTGGGGTTTGTCGGGAAACGCCACTTTTCCCCCCTATTTTCTCGACGAGACCCCGAGGCAAAATTTTAAAGAGCGTCCAGACGTCAAGAGAGGAGATACTGAGAAGGAGGGAGGATTCTGAAGGGGTAGCCGACGGACCTAACCCTACACATGACCGAACCGAGTAGCATGAGGAAAGGAGCACGCAAATTAGCCTCGTTCGCAATTCCGCGCACGATCGCCAGGGAACACTTCCCTCTCAAGGCGGCGGGAGGACGCGTCAAGACGGGAGAGCGATCGCAACTATCGCGGAGCTTACAGAGTCCCACATCACAATGAACGTCCGGCGTACAGACGTCCACGGCGACGAGCCATGACATAATTTGCCCAAGTCCCGCACGGGCTGTGAATCGCAATGGCTTGGACTAGCTTTCGGGACGGGTTCACCTCGTAACGGACTGGAAGCTCGCGTCATGTATCCCATTCATGAACCAGCTCGAAGCAGATTATTATCCCATAACGACGGACGTTTTTCATTTATTCATGACGGAAAAGTAACAATTTCACACTATTATTTAATATCCACTAATGGCTTACTCACTGAGTGCCACTCACATTGTTTATTGTTTATTCTCGGAGCCGAAACTATAGTACATTAATAGTAGTGTGGACATGCACTGAATGGTTTAATCTTTTTCATAATTGCACGCCCTCCATTCATTCCTGCTCAAGGCTAATTCCTCTTTCTTAGATCCGTCCATAATAATTATTTCACGGACACAACAATGTTTTCCTTGTGCAATTAAAAAAAAAACCTTTTCCCTCAAAATTAACATCTTATCCTTTTCGGCTTTCAATTAGACAAAATTCGAAATGTACGGAATGAATCAAGGAAATTCAAAAAGTCATTTGAATTTACAACTACAAAAGTTGTACAAGATAGATGCGTGAACATTATCGGCCGATATCCGCGATCAAACTTTAGCATCAGGGGAAACTTTTGGACAGTGGTAGATTTAAGTCGTCAAATGGATCGACTAATTTCAAAAAGTGCAATAATATACAGAACTTCTAGCTAGGGATTTCGTAAAATAATAATAGCAATTTACAGGCCCACATTTCAATATTATTACCAGGTTGTACGATTGATATCAGCAAAAAAACAAACCAATCTAAAGAATAAGGTTACAGATATACGGAAAAATTCAAATGTACTGAATTAACTTAGATAGATAAACGTCTTTATTGGGGCGAGATTGAGACTTTTAAGTCCCTTCTTCCATCTAACCCCTCGTCAGTACCTGAATACAGGGAATATGACAAACACTGCAATATATAAATCAAAGAAATAGTACTAAAAACGACAGAAATAGAATATTAACGCGACATAACGAAGTATCATAAATAACTGCAAAAAGATACGTACAATTTTGGAAAAAACGTGAGGAATTTGGCTGGCATCCGTCATGGAAAAAAACCTACTTTAGCAGTTATCGCCGGATTTAAACGACACAAGATCAGTTGCGACCTGAACATGAAATAGGGAAATAATAATTAAATTGATTCCACAAGACAGGGTTTTAGAGTTAAAATGTGACCCTCGGCAGTAACGCCACAACATTTGACGCCAATGCCATGCATTAGTTTCATTCCTATGGCAGTGAAATTTTCACGCTTATTTCGTACGTACATGATTGAGACGCTGTCCCCCACCTACTTGTACTTTAAATGCTACCAAATGACATATTTGCTTAAGAGGGTCGTGATAATGAATGCGTACAAGTGATGATTAAGTAACAACCTAGCGGTTAAAAGCCAGAAAATGGATACTAACGTAACCAAACTACACTATTTAACCCGAATGTCGGTTTGATTGGCGAAGGTTTGGCTTGCCAAGCACTGAACTCGACAGTGCGTGGAACTGGCACGGAAGGAAGGCCGGTGACTTTCCCTGAGAAGCCTGTGGTTTCCCAGAGAAAACCTCTCGGGTTGGGTCCAGCCGTTCAAGGATGTATACAAATAGAAGAATTTATCTTGGCAATTTAACAGATAGGCTATGGTATACTTCACTCCGAGAAAGTATCACAGCTTTCAATTTTTCCTTAAGACTCAAGGTTATCGCAGAAGAAAATCTATAAAACGCATTTGTATTCTAGTTTATGGGTGCTTTTATCATCAGTACAGACAATAGCAATCAAAAATAGGCTCGGCAAAGGTGTCTACATCTTAAGCCCGACTTAAGACATCACCACCACCACGGTCGGACCGACCATTGATATGCCACTAGCAGCCGCAATTTATCCTCTGATTAAGGCCACATTTCACGTTTAGTAGAAATACCTGAGGGCATCAAGTCAAGCTGCGGAGAAAATACAGGTATACGGAGCAATTTAGATGTGATGAATGGAAAGTTTCACATCAATGACCTAAAACGACACACGAATCGCTTAAATTACTTGTTGCCTCATAAGGCAACGTAATGAAAATTAACATTACGACTACGGCGAATGCCCTATGAACGCACAGTCATTCTGAAGGGGATAGATATTTCATCTGAGGAATAATTTTACTTAACATTATAATAATTTCACTGCAGCAAAAGAAATGGGAGATAAAAATTAACTGGATTCAGATGGTGCAGTTCCTGGTATTTGAGGGGTCACCACGACGCGTTAAGTCCAAATAAACCTTTCATGCTGAAATAAGTATTCCGTCTTATAGCACAAAAAATGGCCAAACGTTGTTAGTGGAAACAGAGGGCAATATAAAATGGGATTTGCTCGGGCGCTAGTAATCTATAGAAATAAAAAAAAACGAAATTAATTGCTCATTATGTAATGCGTATTCTGCTGCCATGACAAAACTGAGCTTCTCAGTTCCGCAGAACAAGGAGAGATCGAATGACTGCTTTCTTGAAAAACAAAATGATCATCAAAAAATAATTGGTGATGTAACGATCGAAGATATAATATTTCTACGGAAATTTTTAAAACGCTAATATTTTATTTAGATGAATTTAATGGTACTGCATGGGTGCAGATACACATTTCTGAATATTTTTTATAAGAAAAAGAGAAGAGATAAAAATCACCTTCCACCGTACATACGTAGCCCATCGCGAGATATTGAGAAATATCAGCTAGACTTGTATGTTACCACGGTGTCTCAGAAACAGAAAATGTTCCACACAGAGGTAGCTTTGACGGAGAATGAGAGAAAGCAGTCTCAGCCAGGTAACCCGCTGTCGCCCAAAAGACGTTCGCAGAGGAATTCAAGCCAGTTAAGTTATTCTTTGTCTCACTCACAAGCAGTCGGTCGTCGCCAGAGATTTTCGTGCGTTCCATTCCAGCATACGTGGTCAGAACCTCGGTATTGTATCGGCGGGAGGGCGCCAGCGATAAATACGATTTTCATTAATTAGAATGGCTTACCAGAAGAGCCCCACTGAGAAAGTACAAAAATTGCGGGTAATGTCCGCCCACGTTCTTATAAAATGGAAACTGAACGCGCATCGAAGCGAAAACTAAAATCAAGAAATCACATCCAATTATTTATTATAAAGGATGAACCTGTTCCTCAGAAGTTGTACTCATTCCAGTATTTAACGTCTGCTTAAAGATGAAAGCAACAAGAGAATGAAGAACAAAGAAGATAGAGCGGCATATTGAAGTAGAGTATAAAGAGTTTATTTTTTTACGCTTGCACGAAGAAAATAGGGTGACTAAATAGTGGGTCTCAACACTAATACAGAGTAAAGACAGTATTCTTCACTCTATGATTCTACAAAAGATACATACATATCAGAGGTTGCATGGCTGAACAAAGGTTTGTTCCTTTAATTACCACATGGGATGTTGCATTCAATTTTTTTCATTTGCATTTCTGCATGCAAACAACCTCCTTTTACTATTACAACATTAAAAAAATTTCCCGAAACTAGTTTCACGAAAAAGGGGATGAGTCAAGACAACTTTTTTCCAGCACACGACAACCGAAAAAAACTGGATTCACTTGAGGATATACTTTATCTAGGCAATAAGCTCTGTTCTTACAACACGAATTCTCTAAGAGATAGAAAGTACACCAGCTCCCTCCAAGGACTGCAACACTCGAAATTTAAGTCGACTAGCGTCATATGAGGAACCCTAATGAGTTTATCAGAAAACCACAAACACGAGGGCAACAGTTGGAAGAAACGAACGGGGTCGACGAGGAGATCGGGAACGGTCGGGTGGTGTCAGTGAATTTTTACTACTTCCGACTCATTTCGCTGTATGGACAGTATCGACCTCACAATGCGTCGAACACACGAAAAATGCGATGTCGTTGCCTCGTGTGAGAATTTAAACCTTGAACTTGACGCTCTTCGTTCTCAGCGGGAGAGTGGCAGAAATGCGAGGCTGCGCATTCCTCGTGTGAACTGTCACCACAAATACACGTAAGAACGTCCTTCGGCGGACGACAGCGCGGAGAGTTCACCGACAAACCAAGCGAGGGAAAATTGCTCGGTGATTTGCATTCACGCGAGGATAAATTAACAATCACACGTAACACAATTTGCGACGGTTCTTCAACAGGTAATTCACCACCACTGTGTGAAAAAAAGCGAAGAGAAAACCAGTCACTTAGTCCAGAAACCAGCGTAATGACTCGGATTACCGCATTTGTTCATGCGTGTCTTTCTCACGCGACCTAGATAACGAATTTAAAATCTCGTTCACAAAGCGTGAAAACCCCACTGGAGGTTTAACAAGGCATGAAATGGTTTTTAACTAAATATAACAGGGTTACTGAACAGTTGAAATTTCACCTTGCACATTATGCTATTCGGATTGGGAACTTTCGATTCTGTAATCAAATGCTTTTTGCGGATCGACGGTTTAAAACAATTGTACCAGACTATAAATTTCGTTGCTTAATTTCGCAAGCAGCAAAATTTTTACTTAGAATAATTTATAAAAGGTTGGAAAGTAGAACAAATTACTATGTCCTTGGACGTTGACCAGTTTGGGTTCCGAAAGGGGAGGGCAACTCTGGATGCGACTGCGGTGGTGAGAACACAGGTGGTGAGAGAGAAACAGTAAAATCATTTATTAGTTGTTTTGTTGATTTTGCAAAGACGTTTCACAGGAGTAAATTGGGAAAAAATAATGCAGGTACTCGAGAAAATAGGAGTTAACTGGCGAGACAGGAGACTCATCGGAAACACGATATACGACCGAGACGGCTCAGGTGGGGGTGGCCGACGGAGAATCAAGGTGGGCAATTGTTGGTCGCGGTGTCAGGTTGGTCTGCCCGTTGTCGCCTTTGCTTTTTTAAAAATTATGCCGAGGAGATGGTAAGAGAAGCATGGCAAGAGATTAATGCGGGAATCAAAGTAAGAGGCCAGCTGATAGAGTCGATTAGATTTGCCGGCCACCAGGCGTTGGTTAGTCGATCATCGAAGTGATTGCAAGCTTTAGTTAGTGCATTAAAAATTAAAGCGGGAAATACGGAATGAAGCTAAATAACAATAAAAAAGAAGTAATGAGATTTTCTAGGAAAAAGAAAGCGAGGCTGGCGATAACAGTGGGAGGGCACAAACTAGCAAAAGTAGAGCAATGTAATTACCTGGGTTGTACATTAGGAGGAAATGGGCATAGCAGCAAAGACATGAGGAGAATTGCGTTAGCGAAAGACACGTTCAGAAACAGGAGGGAGCTGATGACAGGGACCTTGGGTAAGGGTATAAAGAAGAGGCTGGTGAAGGGTTTGATATGGAGTGTAGCGTTGTATGGGGCAGAAACGAGGACTTTAAGGAGGATGAGAATAGGCTGCAGGCGTTCGAGATGTAGGTGTGGAGGAGGATGGAGAAGGTGCGGTGGACGGAAAGGAAGACAAACAAGCAAGTGCTTGTTAATGTGGGTGAGGGAATTTCCGGACGTGAATAGATGGAAAATTAGGGGATTGGAAAAGGTAATGAAGGTCGATTGTTTGCTGAAGGCCGTTATAGACAGAAGTTGGGCAAGCGGGGAAGGGGAAGAAAAAGAATAGGTTATATGGACGGGAAGAAGAAAGGTAGGACGTGCGCTGAGATGAAGAAAGAAACATAGGTTAATAGGGCCTCATTATTTTTAATCCCCGAGATTTTTACTGAATTACATTTTAACCTGCCCTTACCGGTAGATTACTTAACAATACTAATAATTCAATTTCGCGCGGGTATATGCCTCCACATTACCATCGCTTCACAACTTACACACCACAAATATTCAACACGAATGGTGTAATAAAATCTGCTGGGATCAAAGCGGAGCACATCAAGGGCAAAACAACACGAAAATATGCTCGGGGAGAGAACAGATCCCTGTCATAACACAAATTTTCGCAGCGATCATCACCTAATAACTCATCACTTCTATTTACGGCCAAGAAATACCTTAAAAATGGGCGGCCAGATTTTAAACGTAAATCTACTTGAAAGGGTATACCGGATACTCGGTCAACATATAATTTTTGGAGTTTTCGGCAGCATAATACAAATGTTGGGAACTACAGTGTTAAGTGAAAATAAGCAGGCTAACTCTCAAGACTCTTGCTTCTCTTCCCTCGCATTTCCTGCATCCGATTACATTGCGCAAGGGTCTAATTGCTTAAGTCATCCGAAGCATTGTACACGGCAACGGATGCTCGCCGAGACTCGAGAACAATTAGCATCGAAGGAGAAACCGTGAACAACATCAAATCTTCCATTCGGTTCTAATGGGCTGGACATACAGTTGTGGAGTGGCGAGCTTTTACATTTGCGAAATCTGTTCGCTTGAAAAGTTAGCACCCGAGTATAAATCACGAGCAAGATCAATTAGAGAAGGAAATTGGGGGCTAAGTAGACAAACGTTCCGAAGCCTTGTGCACAACACGCGCTGGAACGAGAAGTTGCCAATCCTAATTTTCAGTTACTCCTCTTGGAGTAGCGGTGAAAAACGTCTAAAAGAAGTTCACTTTAAGAGATTGAAAAAGTGCAGGTAGCAGATCAATCAAACAGAAATAATGCTATTAAAAATAAGATTTCTCAATCAACATGAATTAAATTATTAGTGCCCTAACAAGGACACCCTTCAGAAATATATTTTCTTATCCACCTATCATATAAAACGAAAAGCCTTAAAACACCGGCTACACTACGCAAACGCCTGGCATTGAATCAAAATTTGCTAGAGAAACTTTCGTATGTACATGAACTAAGAAAACTACCTAGATCTGAGAAAAAGTACTCATTTATAAATTTCAACTTGAAAAATGAGGTTTACTGATTGCAGTTGATGGATGCGGCCGAAGTTTTGTGGAATTCCATTGCTAATTTCGAAGAGGAATATCCAATCAAGCAACAATTCAACTGTTTAAGAAATATTTCTGAGACAGTGGACTTATATAAGTTTAAATTATAACTTTCGTCTACGAAAATTTACCGACCGTTCCGCAACTGAGTATCTTGAGATCATCCCTTAGTTAAACGAGTCTTAAGTTACTTGACGAAGGATAAAATGTACTCAAGGGGGGATTTACATTAAAATTTTCTAGAGCACGATCAGTCCAAACAAATCGCGTATAATTATGAAACTTCTATAAAGAGAAATATTGACTAGGGGAAAGTAGATTTTTCCTTATCCTTAGTGTTTTTCGGATCACTCCTATAACTACTCCTAAGTCAATATTTACACCAAAATCTTTCATTCAGGAGCGGGGAAATTTTTCGACCAGAGTTGCTGCTCAATTAAATTATAAGTCTCAACTGAAAACTCAATACCCAAAAAGAAATAAATATATATAAAAATAACAAACCAAATTAAAACAGATCAAGGAAATGAGTTTGAAAACACGTTATAAAAATGATTTTAGGGCAGTTCGGTTTGATATCACACTAATTGAAGGGAGATCCTTCTTATGAATGTATTCTTCTCTGCTAACTGACGGAACCAGGTGCTCCTCACATCTCCATGGGGAAGTTCGACCAAATTAGCTTCAACTCCACTAATAAAGACTATTGAATGATCCAAACGGTGAATGGAAACTTGAAGAGTAGTCACAAAAAATTATTACTATACTTATAGGGGCATAAATAACATTAAAAGACCTTGAGAGGCCAATTTTCCACACATTGACTGAACGAGGAAAGTCGATCCGATGTAAACAGAGCGACGACCACTCAGGTATGTACATGAATAGGTCGCGTCCATTGGCCCCGATGGGATCGCGCATCACAAGAGCGTGTTGGATCGTAGTGAACGACGAGTGTGTATCGCTTTGCACGGGAGAGCGGAGATTGCACTTTGAAGCATTGTGAAACAGGATGGATTTACGTGTCGGGAGTTGATCTTGCCGCTCTGTGGACGACGCGACGAGGCACACCCGGAACACAATTGACGAACGGATTGGATTTCGGAACTTGTGGCTATACTTTCTTTTTTTTTAGAAGGCAAATCCTATGTCAACTGAAATGGAAATTTGAATTTGTATCCATCTCGCCCGCAACACTATCCATTAACGAAGCACCAAAGAGTGATCACCCAATACGCCAGGTTTAAATTATAATGAAGCTGTTAGATTAAGAGTTTTGTTTTGATGTAAAAGGCTTAAAAAAATATTCTCCACGAGATCAGTCATGACTGAGTCATAAGAATGACGGGTCTAGTAAACATGTTTTTAAAAATATTATTTTTTTGCTCTCTCGGACTATTCTGGTGGTCCGTATGCCCCTGCGATCACGGTAAGCCATTGGCTGTGTTCAAGTTTCTCAGGGGCCGAACCACCAGAACTTGACAGAAACATCCATGCCCCGGGAATGCGAAAAACCGTCCCTGGTGGGACTCAAACCAACGACCCTCAGATTAGCAGGCGAGGACTTTACCCCGCCTCACCGCCACTGGGGCCGGCAAACAACCAGTGCCCATTTATCAAAAATTCAAAAATATTTATACGCTAACAACCAGCGCACAATACAAACTTGTGGATGAAGGTTTTTTGTCTCAGAAAGTGTCAATTATTTTTAAAATAGCGAGATAAAAAAATACAGGAGAGTATTCAGGTAGAGGATCCAAAATAGATGTATGCATGTAGCTTGAATGTATCCATAAAATTCCATACGCACGAAAAAGCAAAATTTCCGTAGAACGATAATTTCTCAAGCTAAAGAGCTAACGATCAATTAAATAAGAAAAGTGAGTTAATGTTAGTTAGCCTCTACTTCAAACAACTTCAAAAGGTGGATCCAGAATTCCGACGTGATTATTCGAAATAGATACTCGCTTCTGCGTTAGCAATGATCATACGCGAGGTATTTAGGTATCTATGAAATGGATTTGATTAGGCTCCGAGTTTTCTCATAAAGATTTAATTCACAATGAATGCATACGTTTTCCAAATCACCAACATGCAACTTATTGTTAGTTGAATTTATGAAAAAAATGGTTCCAAGAAATAATAAAATATCAATATATACCTACATTAGTCTTGATTAATTTCTTTTTGAGAAAAATGCATGCATGAGTGTTAAAGTTTTTATCATGGTACCATATAATACAGGATGATTGAAAAATTGAATAATCAAACATTCATGAAAACACGCAATCAATAATGTAAATATCTATATTGAGAGATTGGCATGTTATTTGAGGTGGATTATTAATGTTCATCACACTAAAGGTAATTAAAATTCATCGAGTCTTTAACTAATAATTGCAATTTTTTTTGGTCACTCGCATCGGAGAATAATATAATCGGTACATTATTATTTGGCTACTTCGCATAAAATCAGCTATATTTAGGATAGTTCTCAAAATTAACCCAATTATCATTGAATAAGAGCTAAGGTGAAGCCATTCTTCAGGATTATTACATGTAGCATCATTCTTGGCTTTACGGCTTGAGTCACGTAAAATCTAAAGCTGTCGCCTCTACTGGTTCTAAGGCGCTAAGTGAACCTACTTTACCTACTTCTTCGCTGTACCTATTCAGTTCGGTTAAGTATGTTCTCCATTGTAAAACCACAGAGCCTATTGAATGTATGTATGGAATACATGTTCCATAGGACAAATGTCCCAGAACAATAAATTTATATTTTATTAAATCTCTAGTGCTGATAGGAGAAGCGACGCAATAAGAGTGATACACTCCCGAGATGGTGCTGCACAAAAAATTCTTCCTCACACGCTCAATTAGTGACTACAACAAAAACACTTGGGCACTGTTAGACATACAATTCATTCATACCTTCCTTCAATCCTTCCTCTCACGCTCAATTAGAGAGTAAAGCAAAAAAAAGAGAGTTTAGAGCAAAAATACTAGGTACTCTTAGCATACAATTCATTCATACTTTCGCCCTTGCCCTTTTCCATTTAATTTTTTTCCTAATCCTTCCCTTTTTCAGGGCTGGTGTCTTAGTACTCCCAATCGCACGCCACAACGGCAACTCGCAGGATAATATGTGTATGCAAAAATTGCCGCATATGCAAGCGAGATGCAACGGTGATACTAATACCGTTGAATTGTACGTGCAACAAAAAATCGGCCTCGGGGGCAGGAGGCGACGAGTCCCGCCGTCATAGTTCACTCGCGGTTCTGCCGGTGACCCGGGGCTACGTCGTCTCGAGTCTCCACTCTGCTTCCGAGAGGTCCCGTATTAAGGTGAGCAAACACGCCCAACTAACGCCTGCCTCGTGGAGGGAGGGGTGGGGGATTAGCAGGGGGGACGCAGAGAGGTGCTCCATAGAGGGGACTCTGAACACTCTTGTGCTAGGCGGACGGGTGGGGGCAGTATTGCTCGGGGCACACTTTTAACGACCCTTAAAAATGCGTGCCTTCTAATAGCGACGGTGCATTACACGCCAAGGGGTGGGGGAAACGGCAAACCACCGCCAAGCTCTTTTTTTTCGTCCATTTTTCTTACAGTTTCTAGACATTTCTCTGGGGCGTGTATGTTCGAGATTATCCGTGCACGTCTTTAGTGTGGGGGGAATTGGCGGAAGATTAAAGGGAGGGGCAGTTGCTGCCATCGAAAACATCCGAGCATCAATACAATTTGATTCCGCAAAAATACAGGATTGCCTTCACGGAAATAATTATGAAAGAGGCATAATAGCATATCACATAACTAGACTGATTCATAGTCACTTTTCACGCACAAGTTTAGAGGCAGTGGCAAAGAGAGCTCAAACGATGGCTTTGCGAAAATTATTTCCAGTGATAGCGGCAATGGGGGGGATTTTTTCCGCCCCTGAAC
Source organism: Pyrrhosoma nymphula (assembly GCA_963573305.1). Lineage (NCBI taxonomy): Eukaryota > Metazoa > Arthropoda > Insecta > Odonata > Coenagrionidae > Pyrrhosoma > Pyrrhosoma nymphula. The sequence goes on along the minus strand of OY754338.1, from coordinate 97,926,940 downwards.
ACGTGCATGAACCTGAACTGGAACCAATCAGATCGCACGGCAGCAAACAGAAGATGTGGTACCCCACGTGTTTTGATCGAATGAGGATTTTAAACATTATGGAAACGATGCTCTCATTTACATAGAAAATAATCGTGTAATAGGGAAAAACATGGTTTTGTCCATCATTTTCCAGTTTATTTAAATGCTACAGCTCAAATGATCCCTGGACTTGCAAGTGAAAAATGACCGTGTTTAAAGCTTAAGGTTTCACTCTGTTCTCTCCATGAGGGTAAAATCTAAGAAAATCTGTAAGATTCGAGACTGACTTATAACAAAGAACTTGCATAAGGGCAGGAGTTCTACAAAATCTGTACTGCTAGCTCCGGGTGACTAAATGCCGGGTCAAGCTTTTTGCAAAGACAAATATTTTAGATATTGCATAATAGCGATGTTTAATACAAAATAAAGATATCCCTAGTTACTGCAACAAATGGAAAGACAATTATATCAAAATAAGAGACCTTGCAGCCATCAAATGCCACCTAAATCTTAAATTTAGGTTTACCCTCTCTGGTGTCTATCAGATTGAGCGAAGGATCTGCTTTTTCCTCTTCTGGCTGACAAAAGAATAAACACAGCTAAACTGACTTAACGAAACATCTAAATGGTCAATCTTGATTTTTTCCATTTCTCGTGTTTCCTTTTTTGGAAATTAGCATCCCACGGCACAACATTACGGGAAGCGTGCCAAATTAAAGCATTTATGTAAAATTCTTGTGTAAATGTATCGCTTAATATTTCGACAAATAGGAGGGCTCACACTGATAATGAAGGAACAAAGATGGAAGCCACCAGACATTGTACGTTCTTCAAAGAATAGAACATGCAAAAGTATATGATACAGAAGTTGTATACACCCCCTCACGTTCTAGTTGCTTCGGTAACAAGAGGAAAAATAGGCTGTCGAGCATTCAGATATCAAGGTTCATTTTCCCGAGTCATCTTCGCTATTTCAACCGTAGAATACTTGACGAGCTTGGATCTTCTCGCCACATCCAACGCCGCAACGATACATGCACCCACATTTCGCGGGCCACTAGTTTAACAGCAATCGCCACACTTAACCATACTGGTTGGTGCTCTTGCGCACTCTTGTCGCACGCCCCATAGGCGGTTAATTGTACGGGGCATCACGAAGATGTGGTGCATCGCGCATCGTCGTGCCATGCACCACCGCGCTGGATTGGCGGTGGTGCTCGACGCGGCACCTCAAGACTCGCATTAACATTGCAATCGATACATTGCACACAGCCCATTTCGTGACGTTTTGGCGGGAGGGGGGAAGGGGTGGGCGGAGGTGGGTGGGTGGGGGGAGGTGGAGGGTGAGGCCTGAGCCGAGCGCAGAGGGTGGCGCACGGGTGCACAGACACACGCTCACTCCCGCTCATTTGTTCTTTTTCCTTCAACTTTTTTTTCAGACGAGTTAGCACGCCTCGCTCGATCTCCCCTCCGTGCGATATGTGGAACACGAGTGTGACATGGAGAGGGGTTGGGAGGGGAGGGGATGGGGGGGGAGGGGGGGGGGAGAGAAAGAGAGAGATGCAAAATGCGAGTACCTAACAGATGACGATCTAGGGCAAACACGGAGAAGAACCGCGTCACTCGTGCCATGGGGTGGTGCGAAGGAAGATTGCGCTGGCAAGTGCCTCAAATCATTCCGTAAGGAATTTTCAAGCGAGGATGGTAATTGCAGGTTTAGACGCGCAAAGAGACGCGACATCGAAATTGCTTAAAACATTTTGCCCAAAATCATAGAGCTGTAATCCTCAATATTCATTTTCGCAATGACCCTTATGATAATGAATCTTAAAAATGAAAAAATTAAAGCATCCAGTAAAATACTAAATCCATTGTAAAATTTTATTTCAAAGAAGCGGACCATATTTAAGAAACGAGCAATATTCGGGCAATCTTTCTCGCACAATAAAGAGTAGTGTAAAATACAATTCTCCACAAGTCGCTGCTTCGTTACTTTCCTTCAGTAACGATGGACAATTCAAGGCAAACCCGCGAAATAGATACCTTTTCCACGACACTGTATACACACTTTACGGAATATTAGTCCATGATATTCAAGTACAAATGAACTATATTTGATTCTGTAGAAATAGATCTGCAGGAAATCAAATTAATAATTTGCAGAGAAACGAAAATAGATAAAAAAGCAATGAGACAAGAGTAGCATGTAATTGCGAAAAAAGCTGAGATGGCAACAAGGGAAGACATTTCAAGAGAAACAAAACCAAAAGGTACAAAACTAGTCACGAAAATTATTTTCTACAGACCAAATGCACTTATGTATCCAGAAACTCCAATGGATTTTCATACCCGGGGGCATTCTCAATAAGAGGGAAGTAGCGAGGGAGACCAAAATAAAAAACGAATCCCAAGGTCTCGATTCATTTTGGAAATATGTATATGTGGCATTAAATGAAAATTTTTAAATGAAATTGTGGCATACATTAATATTTATGAGACTACACATGAAATGAGTGGATATAACACACCTTCCCTCGTGAATAAAACAACCTATCTCCCAGCGGCCACTTCGCATAACCAGCGTGTCCGCCAAAAATGAGGATTATAAAATATTCCCGCACAACACCGCTTTTCCCGTTTTTAGCGGACCGGCGGGTATCCTGCGTTATGCACCATGCAAGAAAAGCGGGCGGAGTACCTACGGATCACTATAGGCACGAGTCGGCAGGGATGAATCATTTAATTAAAAATAAAATGAAAGCTACTATTGGTTCTGCGCCGACAGGGTCACAACCAGCAGTTGCCGTCATTTGCTATGACGATATCGTGCAAAACTGACGTGTTCACATAAGAATCGGCAGAGAATATTAGGAATTACCTCTTCTTCGTTTAAAATTACTCGTGGAGCAAACTCTTGAGATTAAACGCTATTTAATCGGAGCCCATTTAAGAGTAACGAATATTTCGAAGCGGATATGTTTTTCTCGATCAGTAACTACGACTAATCCATTTTTGTAAGAGTAGGTACATAGTCGCAAACAAAGCATCTACTTATAATAAACAATACTTTTCATCCATCTCCGGTCTGATAAAATGAACATTGATTCTGGCCACTTCGTTAAAAACCAACATAATGTTTGAAGGATTTTCCAAAAAGTAAGTTTTGAGGGTCCATTAAAAGTTACTCATAAAAAATTGAGCTTATTTCACGGATATATCGACATGTCACCATTTCATCAATTGCAATCGATGCGTTGTAGATATGGAATTGTCCCGAAAAATGAAAACTAAAAAGAAAGAAAATGGGTCGAGGACGGCTAGCGTGATATGCAATCAAGCACGGCCGAGTACGGAACTGGTGAAATGAAAAAAAGATTTCCTATCCTTCACACGGGCTACAGCGTTCGGCGCGAATGTAAAAAGAAATGGGGGATGGAATTATTTCCGAAGAGAGAGAAAAAAATCGAATATGAACGCGGAAAAGTACCTGGATGGAGAATGGATCAGGAGAGAGAGGTTGGTCGGTCGAGGTAGGGATACGTGCAAGGGATGAGGGTGAGGGTTTGTGAGAGAAACAGAGGGAGAGGGTAAGGAGAAAAAAGGTGAGGTCGGAGAAAGGGAAGAGGGAGACAAGAGGGCAGAGCAAACGACGAGTCCTCTCGTGGAATATGTATGTCGCGTGCCGTCGGAAGGGGCCACCAGGAATCGATCCGAGGGAAGTTGAGGAGGGAGCGGAAAGAAAGAGAAGCCGGGAAGATATGGGCGGATGGTCTACGTTGAAGGGGGGGAGGAGGAGAAGGGGGACTCGGTAAGGGGGGGGGGTAGGGAGGGAAAGGGGATTCTGGGGGGAGGGGGGAAAGGGCCGGCAAAGAAGGGGAAAAGGAGACCACAGTGAATATTCCGGAGTGTAGTGGGGGTGGAAGTGCGCGGTCTATTCCCTCTCCGTGAAGCCGAAATGAATTATGTAAGAAGGGGAGGGGGAAGAGGAATTCGGTGCACGCCAATGACGCGGGGAGTGAACCGCAATGGGCGTACGAGTCTTAAGAGGTGAGGCGGGGGAGGTGGAGTGAGTCAAGGTGTGCGGGGGATGAAGAGGAGAAGTTATGCTGGGGGAGGAGGTTGGGAAGAAATGAATAAAAGGGGGGAAGGGAGCTGTAATATACTGGGGAGATAGAGAGAGGGATACACTTTATATCTGTGGGAGGGATAGGAAATGGGAGGGAGAGGGGGGAGAGCCAACGCAAATGTACGCGGTTCTTCCTCGGGAAAGGAGAAGAGCGAAGAATATTTGGGCTTTCTACCGGAATCGAATTCACTTGGAAGCTTACCGAAATAAAATTTCCGAAACTTTCATGGATCAACGCTACTCAAATGCGATATTTTTCTGGCAAGCGATGACGTCCGATTTCATCGTTAGTCATACATACACCTATAATACTCTGCGATTGAATAAAAGAGGACCTGATGATAATATATACGGTAAAAGCGGGTATGAATTAAATTTAAAAAATCTGAATTGATCACGACAAACGATCCTCCAGTGTTTCGATGTCACATTTACACTTCGCGCACTCAAGGAAGAACTCGTGTAATAGGTTTGCAATAAAAATAATTAAGAAAAAAATTCCGAAAGAACGAACACAACCAATTTCATTTTCCAAAAGTATGAACGAGCACTTATTTTAGGAATGATAGGTATTGTATACATCTAATTTACATAAAATGAAAAAAAAACATTTTGTCCAATAAACCATAGAAAGAAGGAGCACATTTTTTCGGAAATAAATTTTTGGAGCAGGTTTTCTATCGGAGTAAAGCCCCCTTATATGAATGCTTATGTGAAAAACAATGAGGAAGATACAAAATTGATCATTAAATTTTGTTGGATTTTTAAATGAAGATTGCATTTAGAAGGTAGTTAAACTTTAACTAAATGGCACATCAAGAATTCTTTGAAAATAGCAGAGTGAGTAGGAGGATGAATATTTTTGGAAAATATTCCATGTTTTGTCGGCCAAACGTAGGGACTGTTAAGGAGAAACAAATTCAGTTCGGGACTTCCATTATTTATTCACTCCGCTTCCACGGCATAGGAAATCGATAATTTGGTCGTTTCCACTGTGGTAGAGAAAAAAGGGGGCTTGCGATGTTACCACGGTCCCAAACTAAAAGAGCAGCAGGGCAAATCAGGATAAATGAAGAGAGTGAAAAAGTTGTCAATTTATACGCTAGACCTAACATTTTCGGGGGTCTTAAGGGCAAAACTCATCAGAAAAATTTAATTGAACGACAAAATGAAGTACTTACGAATTGATCACTTCAATAAGCCAGAACAATCTATAATAAGAATTCTTACACTTGCTCGCTTCACGATTCACGTTATTATTAATCCGACGGATAAAATAGGAATTATGGGTCTTCATCACTATCCGAAAACCATTAACTGTGTGGTAGCTGACGAAATAGGTCTGTATACCCGCGGCCAGTAACAGCTGTAGAGCCCATTACCATCTATTAGAAAGTTAAACGTTTAGGAAACCAGTAAATGTGTCAGATTCACATATATACTGTTTTTCAAAAAGTGTAGAAGAAGAATCTATAGCAATTTAAAATGGAGGTAAGAAAAACTCGTTTTATACTTTATTAAAATCGATTTCAGTTACACCAAAATTAAAAAAAAACAATGCATCCCGATACATTATGGTGGAACATTAAATCTACCAAACGTTTATTAGGAATTGCATTTCTCCTTGAGCAGATATCCTACATTTGATCCTAATGAAATTACAACTAATATTAAGCTGAAATTCTCAGCTACAGAGGTCCAGTTAACATCATGTCTTAAAGGATATCGGAAATAAATATGGATTCATATTTCAGTGCAGTCAAAGTATAACAATAATGTTGATTCACTGGAAGAACTAGAACAACGCCGCCTCGGATGAGACGAATCAGCTTACTCAAGAGAGAGGTAAATCGTTAACATTCGAGATGGATTGGGAGTGGTGGTATCCTAGTTCTACCACCAATGTAAAAAAGCTGATGTCATCCCAGAAACAAATTATGTCGAGACGTATCGACGAGGAGGGGTGTGCATTACGAAAGTCTCCGTAACAACACAGTTCCATAATTGATCGCCATACTTTCATACTGGAACTGCGCCCGAGAAGTCATTCGAACATCGTCATAATCGCCGAAATCATCCCTCTTGAAGAGCCAGTACAATTGGCTAGACTTTGAATTATTCATGAGGCGGGGAATGCGTTCCAGATGGGCGGGAAGTCGGGTGCCACGGAGGAGGAACGAGGAGGTTGTTAGTTTGATGAGCACTGGCAACGGAACCGACCATCTTGGCGACGCTAGTCGTGAGCGAACACTAGGGCCCCATTCAACGAGCGCCATCTAATTCAACCGAGTCACCGCGGGGCCCGACTCACCAATTCGCGAGGGCGGAACGCGAACCCGTGACTCGCGCGTTGGACGGGCAAGAATTCCAGCGATTATGTTCGACAAAATGAACATCTTCACACACGAAAGCTGAAGACACAAGGGGACGAAATAAGGATGGAAAGCAGCGTTCAAAAATTCAAGGTTCCTATCTTGCGGCACCAAGGTATCAGTGGCGTAGCATCAGTGTGAGCCGGTGGCGATCTGACTGCTGGGGGCATTGGCGGGCACTATTGCCCATCCTTTAAGAAATACACAATGTACATCAAACCAAGTAAGACAACTTGAAAAATTCAGTCGAAAAAAATAGTTTTTATTTGATTTATAAATTAAAATACGAAATGAAAAATGTACTTCGTTCCTTTTTTAAAGCATTATTTGCGGTACTATGAAAATATATAGAAAGATTTCTTAACCGCAATGTGTAATTGTTAGCTCTCCGGATGGTCGATTGTTTTTCTGTAAATATTAAATGTTTTTAGAAATATTATTTTTATTAAAGAAATTCCTCCTCGAAAAACGTGCCTTCCGGGGCTGACCGCCACCTTCGCCCACCCCTAGCTATGCTATTCCAAGGTATTGAGCATCTACAGTAGGTGAATACGACTACTCGATTCATCGAATTAACTGATTATTTCAGACATTCCGTAACTTAACACCGATAAGCCTTAGGGTTTTTTTTATTAAGAGTTAACTACCATTCAAGGAAGGTTTAGACGGCAAAAGAGCTACCTCTACCGTTCTTTTATAACCACAGGCCCCATCGTCTCACAAGAATTCCTTCTTCAACTCGGCATACATCATACACCTCTTTTGATCTCATTCATAAAGGCTTCTCTTTCTTCCTTCTAATCTCTTCTAATCCTATATCTCCTCCTGTATCATGGCACCCAGTATCTCCTCGCTCTTCATTACTCGTTCCATCCACCCACTCCGTCTCCTCCCTATCTCCTCCAGTAGTTTCCTCTCCTCACCCACCAACCGAGCACTTCCTCGTAATCTTTGGATAAACCCAAACAAAGCCATTTATTGGATACCAGATCTTTCTTTCCAGCGTTAAATTCCTCGCTAAGCGTCCGCTAACGTTGCACCGAAAATTTTTTTTCCTCCATAAATCGCCCTTTAAGACGTCTTATAAATAAAGAAGATGAGACGAGAACGCTGATGAGCATAGAAAAACCTTTAAGAAAAACAACCTGAAGATTAGTGTACGGAAAACCACAATAATGGTTAGTTAGAAATATCCAGAAGACAAAATCGCTACAAGAATTGGACAACAAAAACTGCAGCATGTATAAGAATGTTGGTATCTGTAAACTAGGATCACCCGTGATGAAAATTGCAGAGATGACGACGGTGCAGCATAAGCCAAGAAGGCATTTGACCAGAAAGACACAATAACTACAAGAAAGGTATGAGGGCAGCCTGAGTCAAGGTCTTCTACAAGAAGGGTCTGCTACAGCTAGTTACAATAGCTTTGAACATGGAAGTAATTAAGCACGTCATTAAAACATATTTTTGGAGAATGTCTCTCATGGCAGTGAAGCTTGGATAATAACAACTGCGGAACAAAGAATATCGGAAGATCGGAAATGTGTTGTTAGGGAAGAATGAAGAGGATAAAATGGAAGGAGGGAATTAACGACTAAGAAGCCCTGAGAATTGTTTGAGAGGAAACCGCTTTTTTGAGAGAGTTGTTCAACAACTTGTTTGAAGGAGTTGTTCAATAAAAACTCTGCAATGTGGAAGAAGCTAACTTATTATACACATTCTACGGCACATACAACAGCCTCTTAAAAAGACTATCGGAAGTAGCTACGGATAGGAGGAACTATCGAGGAACACCAAAGGTGGAATACATGAAGCAAATTTTGAGGGACGTATAAGTGAAGACTAACAGTCTCCATTGCCATAAGTTGTTTTCGGTAGTAATGGAAAAAATTTGTGGGGATGAAACGTCTACCTGATAGGACAGTGGTGAAGAGAGCTAAGGCAAACCAATCCACGGAATGACGACTGTTGATGAGGTTAAATGACTAATGCCTTAACCAAAACCTGAGTCGGGGATCACTGATTAAAGAAGAGAGTAGACTCTCGAGGCACTAAAATGAAGTCAATTTTCCAGCGAAAAATTATCCGGCTAACATGTGTATCGAGCGCAATTTATCTATAAATTAAAAAAAAATGCAGTGCTTTTTTGGACATTTTTTCCATCCTGAATCTTCCTCGATAAATAATTACGATACCATGATAATTCCGCTACTAAGACCTATGATTTCGGCGTATTAACTGCGCGACTGAACCATTCAATATGGCCAATTTCGCAATCCTCCAATCAAGGAGTCCACATACCATGTAGTCGAATGTAGTAGAGTCGTATGTAGTATCCATGCCTTCAATATTCCCCTGTGCTGTCGTACCATATGGTTCCGACGATTCTCATCTTTAATTTAAGCTCGGGAATGAGGGGCGGAAGCGCCCACGTGCAGGATGAAGAACGAAGTCGGAGGCCTCTGAAGACGAAGGTGACGCGCATCCACGCGCCCTGTTGGTGGTGGTGAGAATCAAACTTGGAGACTGTTAAAGGTGGGGATGGGGAGGTCGGGGGGGGTGGGCGGGGGGGTTTGGGATGGGGGTGGGGGAGGGCGATAATTTACGCGAGGCGGGCTCGTGGATCCGGGCAGACTATTACCACACGAACGCGAAACGAAAAGGAAATTACGGGAGAGCAATCTTTCTTCTGACGCCCGAAACGCTCGCACGACGCGTCCCCCTGGCCTCGGCGCTGTCAAACACTCGCAACCATATCCACTCCCCTTGTCTCGCGTGCACACAATGCGACTCGCGGGTTTTTGACGCACGCGGGTGAGTTTCGTAGACGGCCCCGAGAGGAGGCGCCAAAGACGAGCGTGCAGTCGAATTGAAGGACACGTTTAGCAAAAAAATAATAAATTAAGGAAGACGAAACGATTCCGACGATTAATTTTCATTTAAGTATTCTACCGGCTGATTAGTGGGTTCTTGGACAGTCCCCATTCTTCATCCCAATTTCATAGACATGTCTCACTTTCTCTCCTAAGGATATCCCGCCTCTTCAATTCCTCATATCTTCTAACTCCTCTTACTTCGTCCAGAATTCCTATCCTCTTCCTTCCTATTCCACGCTTCCTCAGTCTTCTCCCCTCTATCACCCTCTTCAGCATGTCCTCTCCTCTCAAAACCGCCTCCATCCATCTCTTCTGCCTTCTCCGAACCTCTGCCACAAGCTTCCTCTCCTCTCCAACCATATCCAATACCTCCTCGTTCGTCTTCCTCGCCACCCAGTTCACCCTCTCCATCCTTCTCCAAACCCGCATCTCAAACGCCTCAAGTCTATGCACATCCTCCCTTCGCAATGACCAAGTTTCCGACCCATACAGCGCCACGCTCCATATTGAAGTTTCACTAACTTTTTCTTTACGTCTCTTTTCAGACCCCCCTTCATCAATTACCTTCTCTTCAAAAATGCTTCTTTAGCGAGGGCAATTCTGCATCTGATGTCCCTACCACTAAACCCATTCTCCTCCATAATACTACCCAGGTACGTGAACTGTTCGACCTGGTCTATCTTCTGCCCTTCTAACCTTGTTTGGGAGGGATAGCTTAGGTTAAATTTAAAATTGTTTCACCTTCAGATAAGAATATCGGCCTAAGAATATCGGCCTATTTTATCACAAACTACGGAGATAAATGAGCTATCCGAAGTTACTACCCTGCATCGAAACCTATAATACAGTGTGTAGTAACTTTGGCTTAAGGTGTTCCAACAGCCGAGCGTATATCGTACCGTTTAACCTAGCACCCTGAACCGGGGATCCCCAAAGTGGTCGATATAGACCCTCCACCCAAAGGGTAGATATGACAACGATAGGGAGACCTCCACCCAAAGGGTAGATATGACAACGATGTGATCGACTGACTTACAAATATATATTTTCATAGTCATTTTCAATTAATGTCAAATCGCCAGCACAATCCATTTATTTCATTTTAAAATACGACGTTCGAGACACTTCAATAAATAATAATCGCTGTAAAATAAACACTACGCATCGTATAAGCGTTTATTTTTGCTTGCGCTATAATTATGTTATAGTTAAGATGAGGATACCGATAAAATTTGGACAAATTCTTTCACAGGTCGACCCTCAAATTTGCTTGGGGACCACTAAATCTATACCCTAAGTAAAACATGGTCCATGCTAAAGGTCGGTTTCAAACCCATGACCCTTGCGTCGCAATGCCAGAACGTAACGTTCTGCGATATGGATACCGCAATCGAAGAAACCTGCAGTGAGGTAATTATTTCATGGGATAAAACAAATTTTAATCTGTCACAGTTATGATCTTCTCGAACGATTAGAGCTCTTCGCCAGTCATCTACTAAATAAATAGCTCTCCATCCATAACAAAAAAGAAGGAAACAAGCCCGTACTTATCGTTTGACCCAAGAAAGTCTCCTTCAGCGGTTTGGCTTTCAACTTTTAGGCTATGATGTATCATGCTTGGGACCTCACGTGGAGGAATTTAAGATCATCAAGCAAATTAAAGGCCAAACAACCATCTTCAAAGCGTATTTTATTTCTAACCAAAACCATTCCTATATTAATTTATCTCTTAAATATCAATGTAAAGGTGAAATGGAAAAGTCTAATGAACAAATAGTTTTAAAAAGTTTCTATCAATCTCATTGCTGATTCAGACGACAACGCGCGGCAACTTTAGGGCAGTGCCAAGTTTGACGACGTAGTTTTCAAGTTACCTAATGGGCCAAAAAGGTCCAGTGGGGAAACTTGGCCAACTTCGTGCTCAAGTGCTGATCTCCATGCATACGAAATTTTGGTTCAAAAAGCGGAGCCTATGGAATGGCGAATACGACGCGTGAAAGTGAGAGATGTTAAAAATCTCACCTCTTTATAACACAACGAGTGAAAAACCCGGTAAGAATTAATTTTTGTCTAGATTATCATAAACTATTCCTCAGACTAGCTAATCCTGATTTTCACAATAAATACGGTATGTTTTAAGTACGCTGAGATATCCCATTTCTTTCAAACGAAACCTTTACGAAATAGTATTTCATTAGCTAGTAGTGGGTGGCTCCATATCGCGAGTACCCCGAGAAATTATGGATTCAGCTCAGAATAATTTACTTCGTGATATAAATCCCAAGGTTTTGTTGCTAACTCCCACATGCGAGCAGTATGTCTCACGCGGTTACTGAAGGGGTAGGGATGAAAGCCGATGGAGAATCGAAGGTTCTCTACGAGTTCTAATTGCCGAGTAAGAAGATTAGGCGGAAAAAGCATTAGGGTCAAACGTAGAGAAAACAAAAAGGGTAAAAAAATAAGAGACTATAGAACATAATGCCAAAGATTGGTTTTATCCACGGCCAGAAAACTACCAGCGAGAAAAAATATGCGCGTAAAAATTTACCTTTTACCCATTCCATCATTTTTCCCAACTTCGCCAAACCTCACTGACGATGGCCTAACAGACCATTTGCCGCATGATCTTTCACGTCGCGTTCAGGGATGGCGGGTATTGAAAAAAACCGACATTGTGCTTGCCATCAAAACCAATCTAATAGTTGATGGGACGACAGAAATTTCTATGTTGAAAAGGAAGCTTTAGCCAACGAGAGACCCGCATGAAGCGAATCGCTATGGTGGATGAGGTGCCCCAGAGCGAAGGGTATGTACAATGGAAGACGGTCGTCCTGCACTTATAGTTAGACGGACCGAGAGACACTAAAACCTCCCATTCAACTCACTTTGTGTGACCGAATGATCGCACCTCCAATCGGTCAAGTTCTCCCCGAGTTATCCGCTACCTCGCGTCGAATCGCGAAGTGACAGGGAGACTCGAGTGTCATAGTGAAAAGACACGTTCGTGACTACAGCCCTCTATTTAGGAAGTAGCGACAGGTTACCTTCGGCCGTCATTTTAGGTTTACCCCGGCTACGGCTCGGCACTGACCCATACGGATGGTTGAAGTGTAGCTCGCGTATAAGAGATAATATGGATAGTTCTATGTCATATATGCATCTAGAATTCATCTATTATACAACCAGTACTATTGTAAACAGTTTAAGGGCTAGTGTTGTTAATTGTTGGCCGACAATTGAGTGAAGAAATAGCCACGGAATACTGCCACGAAATGACTAGAGGCCTCTATTTCGACCTGCAATGGCGGTAGTAGTCACGTGACCGATAGTTGGCCAATCACGCCGCTGGATTGTCGAAATCCTCCGCGGAAAACATAGTGGCTATTTTTTAAATAGAGGGCTTTATTCGTGACACTACAGGAGCGCCGCCCGTTTATTACGCTAGGCCCGTCCTCTCGGATAAGAAAGAATGACACGCATTTGTGTGAGTCGTCTGGATTCGTCATTGGTCAACACTGATAGGTGGAGAGGGGCTTAAGACAATGGACTAAATGCTGACATTCAGCAGGTAAGGTGTGTTGGCATAAAACTGAGGACGCTAGTAGACACCCAGGTATGAAAAGCGTATAAGACGTGTTGAAGGCAATTGGCGCGGAAAAGACTACCTTTCTTCCTCGTTCAAAAATACAGCAGTAGAAAAGCCACACATCTCCAAAGGCACATCGAATGTACTCTAGAATCTGCACGCGTAAAGTTTCATTATTTTCTGGTTTCACACGCGACTGGAATATAAATATAAAAAAAATCTTGATAAAGATATGACACCATTGAAGATGACAGGATCACCATTTTCTTTAAAAATGACATCTTCCTCTATAACGTCATTACCTTACAATTTTTTTCTACTCGCGGTTAAACATCGCTAATCACTTACAAAACTTGTCCAGTTCGGCTTGGAGTACGACTCTAAAAGCATAGGTAGGGTTATAAGCAATAGAAGTAACATCAAATAGACACGTGGCAGGCCGCGGTAATTTTGCGTTGAACGGGGTATGAGTGACGAGGCAGTCAGTGCGAGGTCCAACATGAAAAAAATTGGGAAATGTTAGAGAACTCTCAGGAGGATATCCATAAAGTCAGGGACCATATTTTGGCCCTTCCCTGACGAGGAAATGAAAATTATTACATAATAAAAACCATAATGACGAGAGAGCCACAATTACGATAAATAAAAAAATGATAGGGTAGGGATAAAAATTAATACGCGTCACAGTCTACTTCAGGCTTGAAGGCCATAGTAGATATTAAGCGAGTGAAAATCCCCCACGGATGTGCTGGCTGAGAGCTCGGAATATTTCTATCGAGTAATTTCGGGCAGAGCAAGGGAAGACTTCCGATCGAATAGGAGAGAACTTGGTTAACCGCCGCCCTCTCCGTAGGACTGCCAATGGAAGTCACTGAAGGGCTTCCTCGCCAAAAACCAAAATCAATGATTTCAACCCCCAAGCATGGTTCGGCGTTCGAGGGTGGAGCTCGCCGTCTACAGTGCGAGAAATGCACGCATCCAGGGAAAAGAGTGTCCGTTCCTGAGCCTAATATGAAAAGTGTCTCTCAGCAGAGAATCACTACACAACCGTTTGTTTAAGGGTGTTCGAATGTAAATACATGTACCGGGTATGTAATGAACACTCTCCCATCATTGACGGATTTACAGGAATGACCATCAACTGTAAATTTAAGCAACTTATCAAAGCCCAGTAAATAGTTTGACCCAATCCCCACTTAAGGGAAAATATGCATTTGAGCATCTTTCACTGAAGTTGCTTTATTTTCTAACAACATTTTCTTGCGCTTGGCTATTCAATAAATTGACTATCGCATTATAAAACCTATCAATCTCCAGAGGAAATTAGTAAAAATAGACAGAAAGATAGACACAGGTGGTGGGCGGAAAAAGGGAATGGGCTGTAAAACATTTTATGGAGGTCGAAGACGTGCGTAGACGGGAGAAGAGGCAATGGGGTCACGAAGGCCGTCATGTAAGAGAAAACCTTAAGCAAGCAAAAAATAGATAGCAGAAGGGTACGCGTTAGAGTGTGGATGAATATAAGACGAAGCATGAAGAAATGGAATTGTGTGGGACAATAGGCGTTACCGCAGATAAAACGCAACGCTTAGAAATGATCTTTCAAGCCCATGTGAACCTACCGTCGACTGAAAGAATACTGTAACTGATGTGAAGAGTCTAGTAAGGAATCTAGTAAGACCTCGCGGTTTAAGAAGCGGAACCCAATCTCCGAACCATCAGCAGCATGGCGAGAGAGATTCTTTATCGCAAGAGGCACGCGCCGCAAAGGCGGGAGAGAGACACCGTGACATTCCGAACACCACGATTCGACGAGGAATCTTCTCGCGAGACAGATTCCTTCCGCGATAAGAAGATTCGCTTCTCTCCTGGTGAACACGCAGAAAAACGCGCGGCTCAAGACAGGATGGGGAGGCGGGGCAGGTGTTCCGTGAAGAAGGGAGAGAGAGGAATTCGAGTGAGAGACCGGGCGGGAAGTAGTACGGACAGCGAGGGGGAGAAAGTGGCAATCCGCATACACTCGAACCCTTTGTTGGAGACACCGGGAAGCCGTACCCGTGAAAGAACATCGGACAGACTGGACGCGAAAAGCAGTGGCCGGGTAAAGGAGGCGCTTTAGGTATAGGATTTACCATCTCGTATTAGGGGGTTGTACGGGGTTTTAACGTGCTCACCGTCCCCACTCCCTATAAACACTCACGCACGGCCAAGACTGGAAGCCACTGAGGTGTAACCAAACAGTGGCGACTGCGCCCGTGCCGAGAAAATCCGCGGAGGTTTCCTTCCGCCTGACTCCGGGATTAAGAAAAAAAATACGCAGGGAAAGAGAGTGCAGCGGCTTAAAGACGGAAGCGAGTGCACGGATACGGCTGCCAAAGTTTCGAGGCTGAATACTGGGATGCGGGATCTTTAATTTGAAAAAAAAAATGGTAGAGAGGAAAACAAAATAGAACACAGAAAACCTTAACCAATTGTTGATGACTGTGTATGACCCCCAAAATAAACTTCACGTGCTTTCAATCATTAATCATTCATCGTTAGCGATACACCCAATCGAAAGAATTACCAAATAAAATTATGCTATCACTTCATCAAAACGTTACGTTTAACTACACTGGCCTCGTCATTCTTATTTTCAGATAATAAAAAATGGTATATTCCGACAACCAACTCCTTCAGTTGGAACTTTTCGTCTAATATCGGGACGTAGAAAAAGTGTGTGAGATAACAAAAAAATTACCTTTTCGGTGAGGTTGTTAGATATTTACTCCAGGCACTGTGATTTAAATAGCGTTGACATATGCATTTAGACATATTCAACGGTTTTTCTTGTTATCTTACCCATCTGCAGACAAGGTAAAAAAATACGGGTAAGTATAATTAAAATAAACTTTTTTCTATAGATTGGAAAGGCTAAATGGGAGTGCAAACATTAAATGAAGACATTAAAAAACATCACTACTGTCAGTAGTTTTACTTTCGAGTAGAAGAAATAGTCTTTAATTACGAAATTAAAAATGAAGAAAGAATGGTAATAATGGAAAAGCATATTTTTCTGTCCTTACGATCCAAATAGAGAATTTTCCTGCAGACGATGAGTGCCCAACAACCCATTCTGCAAATCAAAAGGCCATGGCTTTGAGGCCAGCCATTCCATTGGTTCCGGGTGTGACTTGAGAGCGTTTAATTTTAAATGTTCATATCAAATACTTAAACTAAAATATACTGGAGTACACCTTTGGTTAGCAATAAGAGAAGATAATTTTACAATTTAATATGCAATTTAAAATATTAACTAGCATTATTGTAATTGGAAAAAACTGTGGTTCCGGGTGTGACTAACACAAATGACACTTAATAGCATAGATTACTTTAACCTGTAAACTCTGTGAATAGCTTAAACGTTAAATATTGACATAAATACCAGTAAGATAAGAGATATTGTTCTTTAGTTTTAACTAATGTAGAAGTATCCAAAAGCAATGGTATTCTATTTATAAAATTTTTAATAGGTTCCGGGTGTGACATGGTAAAGTTCCGGGGGTGACCTAATTACTCTTTCGGCTCTCCATTATGAGTAAAATTCAATTTTTACTTTCAAATTTGGGTAATAGCTCAGTATATTTGATTAATTAAGCTTTATTAAATAAAATTTGGTTAAGTTGAAACTTTAAATTGTAGAACAAAAAAGTAAACACATTTTGTTTTATAACTAGGATTGATGAAATATCTATTGAATTGATAAAAGCACTGTACTGTAGCAAAGGAAAGGAAAATATACTCAAACTGTACAATGATATATATAAAGATGGCAAGTGACCAAAATAGTTTGGAGAAATAGTGATGATACCCATAGAAAAGAGGAAAAACAGCAAGAAATGCGAAGAACATCGGACGTTAGGCTTAATATCTCACACAGCAAAAGTACTACTAAGAACAATTAACAGAAGGCTATGTGGGAGGCTAAGTAGAGAAATCGAAGGGGAATAGTATGGTTTTAGGAGGGAGCAGGAACCAGAGATACTATAGGTTTGATAAGAGTAATTGGAGAGAGATACATGGAAAAAAGAGTCAAGTATATGTTGCTTTGATAGATCTGTGTAAGGCATTCGATTGAGTAAAATGGGACAAATTAATGGATACACGGAAAAAGCGAGCGATCGGAAAGAAAGAAGATTAATTAAATATGTATCTCTATTTAGACTAAACTGCAAGAGTAATGATAGCAGGTGAGATGACTGCGGAAATTGGCCTGGGAAAAGGAGTAAGACAAGGCCGCATGTCCCCAATATTATTTTAAAAAATTTGGAAGAAATAATTCAAGGGTGTTATGACGGTAGAAAAGGGGTGTGTTTGGGAGGAAAAAGAGTAGAATGTATAAGATTTGTAGATGACATGGCAGTATTAGTGGAAACAAAAAATAAAGAATTGGAATGATAGAGGACCGTAACACTAAATGTCTAGATTACGGAATGAATATGAACTAGAAGAAGACCAAGTGTATGGTCATAGGAGGAAAAGGGAAGAAAATTAAAATCAAACTAGAAGGGGAATGCATAGAGCAATTGAAGAGCTTAAAATATCAGGGGAGTATTATAACAGAATATATGTGTTGTACAGCTGAGAGACGGATAGCATTAGCAAAAGTAGGATTCCAAAGGATAAGGAAGCTACTCTGTGGGCCTTAGAACAGAGAAATAAACTATTGAAGTGGATATGGAGAATGGACCTTGGGCGCGGGCGGTGTATGGGGCGGAAACATTGGCAGTTAAGAACAGAGATGAAAAAAGACGAAGTCCTGGAGATGTGTATATGGAGGAAGATGGAATAAGTGAGTTGAAAGGATAAAGTGAGAAATGAGGAGGTACTGAGGAGAGTGGGCGAGGAAAGGGCTATGATGAAAACGATTAGAAGAAGAAAGAGAAATTGTATTGGAAGACTGCGAAGACATTGTCTGCGGACGACGGGTAAAGAAGGAATGGTGGAAGAAATGGTGGAAGGAAAGCGGGGAAGGGGAAGAAAAAGCAAATGAATGATAGACAACATCAAAATAGGCGGAAGGTACGTGGACACAAAGCGTATGGCTGAGAGAAGAGTGGAGTGTAGGAGGAGCCCATGAGGAAACCTGCCATCTGGAGCAGAAAAACAAATTAAAATAATTACCTGGGGCTTGTCTGCCAATACTATCTTTATTATAGAATTCATTAATGAAGTTTTTATGTTACTCTGAAATTTTATAATGGGGTTTTGTCACAGAAAATGAGAATTCTACATAGAATTACTTAACTTTATATGTTTTGAAGTACAATCAGAGAAATAAATAAATATATATGCGTTTATTTTTTCTCATTTAATGTTAAAATGGTGGTCCGTATGCCCCTCAGATCCCGATAAGCCAGTGACTTATAAGCCAAATCTATATGAGGGACTTAACAAAGGCAATAAAGCAGCAGGACTATTTATTGATATAACAAAAGCTTTTGATACTGTCGATCATAAAATTTTACTGGAAAGACTACAAGCTGGTGTCAGGGGTATCGCACTCAATTGGTTCCGGAGTTATCTTAGTGATAGATGTCAACATGTGCATATTAAAAACTGTAGTAGTAATAAGATACATATTACACGTGGGGTCCCACAAGGCTCAATTTTGGGACCAATACTCTTTCTAGTTTTTGTAAATAATTTGTGTAACGGAAAGTTTCATGGTAAACTTACTTCATTTGCCGATGACACTGCACTTTGCTACTCCGACAGCTGTATACATGAATTAAATATGCATATGCAAAGGGACTTAGACAAACTTAAGTATTGGTTTTCCATTAACTCGATGGTACTAAGTAGTAAAACAAAATATATATTATTTAATCTAAAAAATGTAACTACAGCAGTCAACAGTGTGTTATATTATAGATGTATGAATTGTATTAAGGATAATGCCTTGTTTTGTAATGAGTGTATTTTGATTGACAGAGTGAGTTACATTAAATATCTGGGAATTTATATCGACGAACATTGTAACTGGAAACAACACATTAACAAACTAAAATCAGAGTTACTTTATGTGATAAGAAAATTTTACCTGTTACAATTTATCTGCCCAGCTTCTGTTCTTAGAATGGTATATTATGCATTAGTAAATTCAAGATTGGAATATGGTATTGTGTGTTGGGGAGGAGCATATCTTACTAATTTGCAACCTCTTTTGGTAGCTCAAAAAAAGATAATACGGGCAATGGTACGAGCACCAGGAACTGCACACTCCTATCCACTGTTTATAAGGATGAACATCCTACCTCTTAGACATCTTTTTATTTTTAAGGTCTTAAGAATTTTTTATAATCGAGGAGGTGAAAGAGAAAAACCGAGAGGTTATGAATTAAGAGGAAACCCTGGTGTACATGTACCAAGACCTAAAAATGAACTGTTTAGACAGGGTTATCTATATCTAGGGCCTTAACTTTTTTCATCTCTGCCTGAAGAAATAGTTAAAACTAAAAATGAAAAGGGCTTTGCACTACGCTTAAGGAAATGGTTATTTGGAATTAGAGATGTAAAGCACTTACTTGCAAAAGTTGTCTAAGAATTATAATTTTAAATGTTTATGTGCAAAATTAAAAAATATTTCTACTTTTCTGTCGATTAAAATTTATTCTATTTGTACAAATAGTTAACAAACATAAAAATTATAAGAAACTGGTGCAGAATACTTCCCTAGATGTTTTTATAAAACGATTATATAATTTTTCTTATGTAATTCAAAATGAGTGTATGTCAATAACAACAAAAACAAATGTTTTATAAATTTTTTGTTGTACCTTTTTATAATGACTATGTAAATAACAGTTTAATTGTTGTCAGGGTCGTAAAGTACTTATTTTTGAAGAATGTTTAATTATTAAACTCAAAAAGCTATAATGATTGATACATGTTTTCACTGTTCCTTTTATATTAAATTATATTCTGTTAGTAGTGTTAACTAACATAGAATTGTAAAAAAATAACTACTGCAGATTACGAACAAAGGTGTTTATGCTATAAGAAGCTCCAAATTCTCTGTTAGCTCAAACTCAAGCCTCTAAAAAATGTATCTTAATGCTTTACTTTAACTTCACATTTCAAACCATGGGTTATTTACTAAATTATCCAGCACCAATGATAGCATCTATGTGATTGTAGTTGCAACACACTTATTCTATGTTTTTGTCTTTGTATTTCATTTGTGATGGTTGAGTCGGTGACCCCAAAACGGAGATACTGTCCAATGGGGCACCTATATTCCAGACAAATCATTGTATAAATAATAATTGTATTTATCTAATCTGGAATAAAAATCATTATTATTATTATTACTTGTCATCAGGTTTCTCAGGGGCCGAAATATAAAGTAAGGTTAGACCTACATGTAATGCCACCCAATAACAAAGAACACTTAAAAAACAGAAGTATTGGAAGTCTCTTGGAATTTTCGTCACACCGGAAACGCAATCAAAGGTCATACCCGGAACCATAAAATCACATATAGTATTCATTTATTTAATGTTTTAAGATAGCCAAAAATTTTAATAGCCTAAAAAAGGCATTTTCCTAATAAAAACTATAATTGTACTCTATATGTTTTACAGAAATTTTTGATATTTTTGGTTCCGAGTGTGACCAATTTACATTAGTAACTAATTTGCATGGATTTTAAATAAAAACTTACCCCAATGAATCAAATCTTATAGGATTAAAACTTCAAAGGCAAATAACCACTTCTATAGCTGATGGAGGGAAACAGGAGATCAACAATGCAAATACTTGACTTAAACAAAATATCTATCAACAGCTGGTTTAAGGTCTACGTTTATCGATGACACAAAGTTCACTTTTTAAGGCAGAAAATAAATACAAACTAAAAAAAATTATATAGTGTGACAATTTAGTGTTTCATGCATTCAAATATCTTATTTATATAATTTTTTAATTGTTTTTTATTTTTTCCATATTTGGGCTCACTTTAAATGGAATGGCTGAGGCGCGCCTTCGGCATGGTCGAAACATTAACTATAGCTGATTGGCTCGTGGTAAATCTTATGCCAAGCTCAACCTGACTGGTCGGGATCTTGAGAGCATAATGGCCTTACCAGGAGCAATCGAGATAAAAAACAATAGAAGCCTCAGCCAAAGGGAACCCACTGCAAAACTACATGACAGACGAATAGGAAGATTATAATCTTATCGAAACGATTTATGAACAATATAAGTTTCTGTTGGTTACAGCACTCATTCTGATATTGGATGATTTATCGCGGCAATTATTCTCACGTTATCAATTACACTCAACGGTGTTCTTTTGCTCGAGGCTATATTCGGGAGGAGTTCATTCACTTAAGTCTGTTAATTTAAATCCACCACTGACAATTTCAATCAACAAGTCATCTAATCGCACGCTTCGTAATCGATAAGAATCGCAGGAATAATAAAAAAATGACAGCAATTTATTCCATAAGTATCCCGTGTCATCTAATTGTAAGTGCGAATAACTTATTTCAAAATTACACAAAATAATTAAGTACTTTAAAATATACGGGTTTTGTCTAAAACAACTCTCCGTGCATTTCTTATGTTGTTAATCGGCGCAAGTCTTTCATTACACATGAGCAACCAGCAAGGAATCGCACGACTCTGTGATTAGATAGATGGACCCCCGTTAGCAACATCAATAATAGGATTGAATTCGTAAAGCAATCACAAGTACTATACTTCGTTTGTTTCACACTTTTAAGTTTCCTCGACTAGTTTTGGCGCTGCGCACGAGTCATTTTAAAGAAGCCCACTTTAAAATGAGTAAACTAAATCACATTATATCGTAAAAAATTCGTATCGTAAATTGCTAATAATAGTACACGTCATTTTATTATTTAGAATTTAGCTAAGA
Source organism: Pyrrhosoma nymphula (assembly GCA_963573305.1). Taxonomy (NCBI): domain Eukaryota; kingdom Metazoa; phylum Arthropoda; class Insecta; order Odonata; family Coenagrionidae; genus Pyrrhosoma; species Pyrrhosoma nymphula. The sequence continues at coordinate 97,905,039 of OY754338.1, read as the reverse complement.
TGCGTTCAACTATGCACATAGTTGTGAATTAATAAATTATACGACAATTTCCTTCATGACGACGAAAAGGTGCATAGTTCCACGAATTTTTGGTGCATAAATATACTTCTTGTACCTGCCAATCGGTGAGTAGGAATTAACAAATTTTCGCCATTGTGCTCAGTGTGACTTCCACGACAACTGATGCGAATATTGGAACGCACTTCGGATACAGGTCAAAAGTCAACATCGCAAAAACTTAAGAAATGCGTTGCTGGAATACATGCCTATGAGCGGCAATGCTTTCCCACGACTCCGAACCCTTTTAAATCTCTCGCCACTCATCAGGAAATTCCCCCTCTCATTCCCGGCATCCTCTTCGGGACCCCAGCAATCAAAATCTCCCACGCCTCGAGATTAATCTCCAGCTCCTTGGGAATCCGATCCTTCCCCTTGAGTCCCCCCCCCCCTAGCATCATTTCCCCCGCCCACCGACTTTTCGCATTCCCCCATATTCCGACAAACCCACGAGGCGTCTCAAGCGACACTTCCCGATGCCGCTGTCACCATCTTCCACGAGCGCGCGATTCCTTTTTCCAATCCCCGTCTCAGTGCATCCACCGACTCCGACGTTTTTCACGCCCCCACGACCGCATTCTCCTCAAACATTAGTATGCCCTCCCCCGTCGCGGTTCCCCTTCGTTCTTTATATCAACCATACTTCCCAAGGCTAGATCCGCACCTATATTCAACATCCACCCACACCGAACACACCTCTCTCTTTTCCACATGAGAACGACGAGAAGTTCCCTCGACAAACATCTGAGGTAGTCGAGGATAAAATCGGCGAGCGAGAAAGGCGCTGGTATTACTTCCTTTCCACTTCAAACCTCCCATTCATTCAGCCTTTGAGGAGAGAAAAAGGTTTCAGAGGGTCTCAAGGGGGAGAGATGGTAGGAGAGGTAAAGGAGGAAGAGGGATTGAGTGTGTTTTGGGGGAAGAGATGTAGGACCACGTGTTTGCATAAAAAAGCAAGGGGGGGAGGGAGATATCCTCAAAGACACTGCCACTAAAACAGAAGCACGGCGACAGATCTGACGGAAATGATAAGTGCCCTGGTACCATCTACATGTTACCCAGCAATCCGACGCAAGGGTGTGTAGGGTTGTTTGGAATCCGAGAACTGTGCGATAAAAAAAAATAAATTTTGTATTTTCCAAATATCAACTCCTCTAATTTTGTAGCTAGTGTCAGTCCCACAGGAGTGAAGTGGGACGGAGACTATAATTTTCTGAGCAGCTTCGTACTTATACAATGATTTATCCATTAACTCAAGTCTGGCGCATAGACTATGGATTTCTAATGGGTAATTTCAATTTCTAATTTTCCATTCTAATGCCTCAGAAAGGCTTGGGTTTTTTAAAGATTCAACACTTGTGTGCTGGATCCCAGAAGCTCACTGCATACACTTGAGGTCAAACTAGGTCGAGGTAGCTATATGCACTCTTTGAGTATCTAGGTAGCATCCAAAAACGCCGCAAAACGAGTCCATGTTTGAATGTTCCCAAGTATTGGGTGCGTGAGCCATCGGAAAAATCCTCATCTTCAGGTATGGGAAAAACGAAGAAATCGAAAATATTGCACGGCCAAGACCGTTTAGATAGGAAAATCACAGGAAAAATATGAGAGGAACTTCTTTTTAAAGAACTGAAAAAAAAATTGCTTTCGCAAAAACATTTTCCAACATGAGTAATTGCCATCGTTTGTCTCCTTACAGACTTGAATTTGCTGAGGAATACAGTCGAGATTCAACAGAGACCATACGGGACTGTAATTATCCGCTTATCTTCCTCTGCATGTAGCAGCAAAAAGATGGATTCGAGGGTCCCTACCAAGATTGGATCGCAGATATTTCTACGAGTCTAGCGCGCGGAAATATGTCTGGCGACCCTTTTTTGCCCAAGAAACGAAACTCGTCGTAGTTTACAATCGACCTTATCTGCCAAGCTATTCAACCGTTGGAGGAATGAGTAAAAGGGTCAAGTATGTATTTTACTTACGAGGGGAGGAAGCAAGCGGCGCTTCATAGAGGAAGTAATACGGGTAAAGTAAACACAGCAATTCCACAAGCATATATATATATATAATATAAGACTTACAGGAGGTAGGAGAAAGAGATATAGATAAAGAGGAAGAAAAAATTCTTTTTCTATATATCTTTCTCCTACCTCCTGTAAGTCTTATTTTATATATTTGTGGCCAATTAGCGAAAATTTCAAAAGCAAGAAAGAAATAAATATATACATATATATACATATATATCCATACATATATATATATATATATATATATATATATATATATTAAAAAATACACGACAGGGGGTGGGGAAAGAAAAGTAAAAAGAGACGACTTACTGGGAACGTTTCGAGCCAGTAAGCTCTTCGTCAGCTGGAGAAAAAGTCATACTATATATATTCATGAATAAAACAGTGATACACTAAAAAAACACAGAAACACGCAAAAAGGACAATCACAAAAGAAAACTTGGACGTTTCGATGGTCAAGCAATCATCATCGGCGGTAGAAGAATGAAGAGTCTGCTCTGTTCCCTTGGGTAGGAAAGGGCAGAGAGGAAGGAGGTAAGTGCGAATGGGTAGTGGATATATATATTTATATATATATATATATATATATATATATATATATATATATATATATATATGGTTGTGTAAAAAATACATATATATATTTTTTTAAATCTCCTCCGACCGAGATTTCAGTGCCGTGAATCATCTTCAAGTGTTCATTCTCCACCTAAAGATGATGCTCAGCATCGAGACCATAGTCGGAAGAGATTAAATATATACTTTTTTGTTCAATTGCATAGTTAACTTTTTCCTCATCATGAAGAAATTCCACCTAGTCAATCCAGACACCTTTATAGAGGAAGTGGAAACTTGGAGTATATCCAAAATGTAAACGGAAGCATGGTAGAGAAACAGCAATGAACACTTCCAACCACTGGGAAAAAATGTAAATCCGAAGTAAATATATTTTATTGTATTAGGTACTTAGTAATTTAGTAACTCATGTACCTTAGTACTCACAAAAACCGGAAACAAGGAGGATTGGTGAACAAAAAATCATAAGAGAGATGTAAACCATAATTCGAGATAAAAATTCATAACTCACTCAATTTCCCGTCTGTGACTTAGTTTTCACCGGAAAAACCCAATATACTGCCTCAAATTACCTGGATCTCCGAATATTACACCAATTGTGATTTCTTCCTCATCAAATTAAACATGTTTGCGACACTAAGAGGCTAAACGGACATTGATAGTTGTTGCCCGAGGCTATAGAGACATGTTCAGGTTAACTCAAGATACCGAAATATATTTTAGTTGGCGTCCGAGTCCAGTTACGAAGGTCAAAATTTCAACGCTATCTTACTTGTATGCGCCCTTATCGAAGAAGGAAGGCCTTTACTGCTTTCAGCATGGCACCACTGGCAGGGAGAACCCCAGCGCACATTAAGCGCACTTGATTCAGGTCGCGCTGTTGAATTAAAATGAGGACATGGTCTCGTTTTTTTCCCATTATTAAACCAGGACCTTCCCGATGAACTATGAAATGATTTCACGCCGACGTATTTTGTCAAAAGCTCTGAATGATTTTTACGAAGATATTCAGGAAAATTCTAATTACTTAAAAAGCAGCGGTGTGAATGTGAAAACACGTCCTTCGACTTACCAATCGGTAGATGCGCTCTCAAATTACGCAAAGTGGCCCAAGACGTAAACCCAATCAATAAACCACCGCAGAGCCACGTTGCTGCCGATTTGCCGACGGATAAATTAAACAAAATGATTTGCGGCACCCCACTGAGAACTTTCACCTCTCGCCCATCAAATTATCGGCGCCACCGTAGAGCGCGATTTTTCCTCCTGCACCCATCGCTCAAACTCGTCCCATCCATCTATCCTATCGGTTTTCCACGGAGAGCAAGATGAAAAAAACAAAACAAAGAGTTGAGTTATGAGGAAAATTTAAGGCGACGAGTAGAGAATGGGTCACGGGACAATGTGACTGACAATACCACTCATCAGGGTTTCCACAGACCAGGAATTATGAAATTCCAGGACTTTACCAGGTTTTCCAGGACAAAATTTTCATTTTTTCAGGAGAAAATATCTGTTCCTTAATGTGTATTTTCTAGAATAGAAGAAGAACCACCACAAATTAATACATGCCCTACGAGGGAATAAAGTTTCCCAACAATTAGGGCACCACCACTCTCGCTCTGTGGGAAAATCGGCTACCTTTCTAATGGCCAATTATTCTTAGGTCTCGGCTATGAATTACACGCACAAAATCTGGGTAGAAACAAATATCCCATCTTCCTCAGTATGAGTAGGACCTGAAAGTTCATTTTACATTCATTATAAATTGCTAAAACACCAAATAAGAGCTCCACTGCCCATTCCGGCAAGCCACTAAAAGCCATGTCTACACACGAACACAAGTGCCTAAACTAATACTCCTGAATTATTGAAAACAATTAGATTTTGACTTGGAAAAGCAAATTTCCGGGATAATTTCATCTTCAGAAAAGCATTTCCCATGATTATTCCAGGTTTTCCGGGATTTCCTGGCCTGTAGCAACCGTGCTCATAAACGAGAATTGTCAAACTTATGATGTGGCAAGTGATATTTTTATGAGCGTCGTATTATCTGCAAAAAAAACTCTTATTAAAGGGCCATGAAGGACATGAAGCAACGATTACGTAACACAACACCCAAGTCGAGGATACTGTTGTTTACCCCCTCCTCCGTAAGGAATAATATTTACCCAATTATTTCTTTAACTCTTGCTTGAGTTCAATGAAGTCCTTCGAATATCGGTAGTGAAGGAAAAGCATGTTTATTACCTTAAGTAGGTAATCAATCTAAGAATTCTAACTAGATCTTTGGCCTTAAAACCCTTGGTCGCGACCTATATATAGACTCACTGAGCAAGTATGAGTCGCAGGTCCAAAACTTAGGCGGTCGTCATACTCCGGTATCATTTAGGTATTTAGGTGAAGGCAAATTCGAATTCAGGGTCTTAAAATAATATCAACGGCGAGACGCAGTTCACTTAAGTGAATGTATGCGCTAATATTATCTCTCACCGTAAAAGTGAACGAATTCACCAATGGCCGAGTAGTCGAATTATCTCAAGGGCGTTTATTTTTAGACTTAAAAGCATTTCACGCCACAATTCACAGGTATTGTCAATGGATATCGCCCCCAAAGTCCAACTCTGTTTGTCTTGGTGTTCCTGATACATAACTCGAGAGAAATTCATGATCACCACCGTGCAGCCATCCCATTCTTCTCAAGACAAGTTCAAAACTTAAAAGCGACAGCGTTTAAAGCGACAATTCTTTTCACATACATTTCCAACCATAATAATCAACTAATCCAGTGGTTTCCAATGTGAGGGCGAACGCCCCTCTTGAGGGCGGTGCTATAATCTGGGGGGGTGGGGGGACGGCGAAAATTAACAAGGGGGCGACAAAAGGGCGCTGGAGGCAGAGTATTGACCGATCGGTACCATACACACGTTCTGGGATGAATAAAATATCCACTGGATTTGAAATAAAAATTAATTTAATTATTATTTTTTAACTTTATTTCAATAGTCTTCCTGAAAGTTAAAAGTGAACAAATAGAAAGTTTATCAACACGACCACCCATGCTCTGGATGGGAAAAACTCATCAGAGCGGTCTCAAACCCCTGACCCCAGGATTAGCACGAAATAATCATAATACACACACGATATACCTGAATCGTATTACTCCTTCAAATCAGAGAAGCCTAAGGCGTAAGAAATTCTATAAATCTAGAATATCAGTCTGTACTTCACGTAAGGGCAGCAGATAAGGATTCAAATGAAAAAGCAACGGGATAGTATCATGAGATTCAATAAACTTTCATTACAAAAGGTTGAATTTTGTTAAACTTCTGGGATATGATAAAAGAATGGAAGGAAGGACGTTGGAGATAAACTGTCCGCGCTTCCGCACTTCTTGGCAGCATAGAGATGCCGCTCCTCATCCCTCCACGGCGCGCACCCGCGGCCACTGCCAGTGGACGGCGCGGCGGTTCCAACGGGTGCCCTCGGACACACTGGCCTGGCCGCGCTTGGAAGGAAATGGCTAGTTAAGGCTCGTTCAAAAGGCCAGTGGCGAGCGGGTGACACGGGGGATTGGGTGGTGGAGGGAAAGGGGGGAGGGGGTGGGAGGTGGAAGCGGCCGTGGTGCTGCTAAGGGTGCACGCGGGGGCGGGAGAGTGGTGGGAAAGCACGGCCCGCCCGGGAAATGGGGTCGCGGAGGATGGACAGGGGGCAGAAGGGGTCCCACGTGCACCCCCCTCTTTAGGGGAACAGACCGCCCCCTCGTGCACCATCTACTGACGGTCACTACTGGCGGCGGCACGCTTCTGTGCACCATACCCACGCCATTTAAGGGGACAGGATACACGCTAAAAAATGTCTTTGAAGACCGTCGGCATTTACACACCTACGATGGATTGCTGGAAGAGAAAAAACTAAGAGTTTTCACGATTCGCTGAAGTAAATATAGGGTTATGTCGTAAGTTTTTTTAAAAGTATACGTGATGTCTACCATATTGAAGAGATAATAGATTAAAGAGGTACGAGATTTAGCCCGCTTCAATCTCATCGCGGAATAATTTGCCTCAATTACACTGTCAATCAAAATGAACGAACGTATTGTTGCACTACGATCCACAATACTAGAGGAGGGCTTTAAGGACACTAATCAATGAAGTGAACTTGGCAAGCTATTATAAATATTTCACGTGCCAGTACTTTGATAGCACTCTCCATTGACTACAGCCTTGACATGGTGGAAGTGCTAGCGCATTCAGACGTGTGTTTGGGATGAGTGAGAGACGTGTGTGAGGGATGCATTAACGGAATGATTAAGGGCAGAATTTAACTTCTCCATAGATTTACTAAGGAAATATGAATACATGTACTCACTGACCGACTATCCAAATTCATTTATTACATCAAAACTACGAACAGTTAAAGCCTATTACACTATTCTGCATGATATCAGATGACTAAAAACTAGTAAGTGATAATACTAACTTTGATATGCTGATTTCAGAACTGTTCTTAGTTTTCTTCTATCACGTACAGTTTTTTTCAGAATGGACACCATTCAAATTCTAAGATTTATTGATTAAGTGCACTGTGCCAGTGGGTAATTATTGCGCGAGGAATATTTCTCAATATAAGCTAATGAGCCTTAGGTTGGCCCAAGCTAATGAGTCTTAGGTTGGTACAACTGCTGCTATTGCTGTGACCTTGGAAGCGTTATTCATCCTCCATTTATTTTTGTTACCTACATTGTCATTGCGTGAAGTGATGTTAATATAACTGCTTACAGTAGTTAAAATGTTGAAAACATAATTCTTATTTTGTGTAAAAACCTGACGTGAGAGAAAAAAATGGAAGTCATTTTTAGAATCAGCATTAAAAATTGATTCAAAAACACCTATTTTTAATAAATCAGCTGACAAAAAGTTTCAAAATGCAGACTGGTGTTATCAATAAGCAAAAGGAATGCTCGGCACTTCAATAGTTGATTTCAATATACATCTTCATGAAAACACGACCCACAGCTCATAGAGAGTCCTGTCATGATGGAGACCGGCTCCTTACTCATCTAAAATTCAGTGTAAATTATAACATATCATAAGACAGGAATAAGTATATAATACTAAATCTGCTGGGGAACTCGTGGTGGGATAAGAAGCAAGTGGGTGGATTAGCCATTATTATGTGGCTCGTTACCCGCAGTATCTCTCTTCCCACGTTAAATTCTAAGAAGAATTATCGATGGTCTTCCGGGGACTATCGGCGAGAGCAACAGCGATTAATATTGGGTTTCTCAATTTTAAATCAACAAATGGCCGTTTCCTCACCATCTCATATTTCAATGAAAGTCTAAGTGTGATGAGCCCAACTCCTGTGACCAATCACCCGCAGGCTAAATCCACAGAAATAAATCGCCCTTGAGATATAGGCAAATATACTCCGTGAGGACGCATAAAAATATAATTTTACGCTATATTTTTACAAGCACCAGTAGTAGGTTTCTTTTAATTAGTAAATAATTAACGAAGGAACCAATTGAAAGCAGAAAGACTATACTTGATAGCAATGAACTCGAAGGAGGAATTTGCTAGTTTAAATGCTTCTTTAAATACTCTAATTGAAATTTCAAAATGATATTTTTGTAAATTTTGGTAATAAATAAGCCTGGGACTCCAAGTAATAGACCATTTTTTTCTCGTCGCAACACTCATGCGTACGTAGAGTATGAATAAAAAAGAAAATATGGATTTTTATCATCCGTCACTCCGAAAATATCCCATGGCCCTCAGAAATAAAAAAAAAAAGATTTTGGAGCTAAAATACTAAGTACAGGCTTTAAAAATCAGCTGAGTTAGCATTTTAATTATGAGTTAGCAACATTTAATAACTCCTCAAGATGTCAGAAAAAAAATTGAGTTTTTTACGGGGGTTGGAAAGATAGATAAGAATTTTTGTAAAAAAAACGTTCGAATGCGACAGATAATAAGCCTGAACACTGCAAGTATTCTAAACATTTTAGATTGGGATCTCATTATAACTAACCGCAAGCGTTCATTAAGTCACTGATACATTGTACAAGACGAAAACAAAGAGATAAGAGTTCGTTTTTTATAAAGTAACATTCTCCTTACCTTTTTAAAAACAAACAAGAACCGACATTTGGCGGCTGATATTTCTTCCTTATTGTTTATTAATTTAACGATATCATGAGGCTTTTTTGTAGTATTACTTTGCAACTTACTACCATATTTCCCCAAGCAAAATGAGCACCAAGATAAGTAGTAATACTTCGACGTAAGATTTCTAAAACGGCATTGCAAAAAGTTTCATTCCCAAGTTCTTCACTGATGGTAGAAAAATGAGACAACTTGCTCGGCAAATTTACACCCATGGCATTCCTACACAAATCAGGAGTTATCCTTCCTTCCACAGAAAGATTTTAAATTGAGATTTCGGACAATTAATTCCGGAAACGCCTATAAGATTACTGCGAATTTCTCAAAATCTTAAACATTTCCCGTGTACTTGGATGACCGGGCACCGTAGCAATCGTAGACAACACCAGGCGCGTCACGCACCAATGCAATTTTAACGCGGGGATGGACGCGTCTAAGGGGATCGGTCACTATTACGGGGTGACGGCGGTTAGAGGAGAGCAAATGAGGAAGTGGTGATCCCGAATGGAAGCGAAGGAATTCGCGGCGGCGACCACGATACGGGCGTGCGAATGGATGGATGGCGAGATGGGGGTGAACGCGTTAAGGTGCACGCATCTCGCCGCGCGCAGCATTGCCGCACGCGGAACATGAACCGGGGGAAAGACTCGTCGAGTTGAAGTGTTGGTGCGCGGAGGTTTAGGAGGGAGGGAAGGCTTAAGCGACCGACTGAAGAATAGGCGTGGGCCGACGGAGGCGATACGTGAGAGTGGTCAGTGTTGGCGGCAGTGGCGGCCGGGAAGGGGTGCGAAGTGCACCGGACGTTTTGATTTAGTGAGACATGCAGCGGAGAGGGCACTTCGGAGGGTGTGAAGAGGGGGAGGCCACGTGAAGAGGGGTGTGGAAAACACAAGGGAGAGGGGGTTGATTTTTTGAGTGTAGAGGGGCAGAGCGGTAGAGCGGTAGGTAGGTACTCCATATCCGACATCCACCACCAATCTACTCGAGAGATTCATCTATCGTGAAATTAGTGATCACTCTGACTTTGAAACTCTATCATCGGATTTAAACAACGTTCATGTGTGGAGCCAAGAGTGGGGACTCGAACTTAATCTGAGCAAATGCACGGCGGTACATTTCTTGCGGAGGTCGTCCAACTATTCCCATGTATATGCTGTGGATGGTGTTAACATAAAGGCGACAGATAAAAGTGTCTAAAGATCTAGGAGTTACGATAACTTCGGACCTATAGTGGGGAACACATATGAGAAATATTTGTGGCAGAGCTCTGAAGAAGCTAGGATTCGTCAAGCGTATTGTGGGAAGATTTTCGGATGAAAATGTAAAAGAGAGGTGCTATTTCGCACTCGTCCGACCACACCTTGAATATGCAGCGAGCATATGGGATCCAGTGCAGAAAGACTTAATCCGGGAACTTAATAAAATACAAAGGAAAGCTGCGCGATTCGTCAAAAACTGCTACGGGCGTACAGATAGCGTTACACAGATGTTAAACGAATTAGGCTGGGAGCCGCTAGAGACTCGGATGCTGCGCGCTAGGCTTAGATTGCTTGAACAATTGAGAATAGATATCTTTCAGAGCGACGCGGAGAACATCATATTAGAACCCCACTATATTTCCAGGTCCGACAGAAACGATAAATTTAGAGAGATATTTTGCCGAACGGATAGGTATGGGAATTCGTTTTTCCCCCGAACAATAAGGGACTTCAATGAATGCTAGGCGTGATTTCATTAGAGCGTTTCCTTTTTATATGTAAACGGCTGGTGTCCTAACACCTCCCGCCACACGCCTATCGAGGCGGCTTACGGGGTAGTATGTAAATGTAGATGAGAGAGACAGAGGAACATTCGAGGCATCAGCATTAGTCCCCGATGACTTGCCATAGGATGTGCTGCCAAAATGTTGAGACAATAGAATTCTATTACAAATACAGGAAATTAAGAGCCCTATCAAAAAGAAATAGAAAATTAAGGCGACAACAACAATATTTGAGAGTATCTACCCATATTGTCGCTTTATTCCCAGATTAAGCCGGTAATAAAGAGAATAGAACTAAAAGTAGCGGGTCCATTAACATATTTACACATGAGAGGCAGTGCTTTCAACTTGAATCTAGCTAGGATCTTGCACCTTAAAGTTTTGGAAGAAGATAATGGGTTTCGAGGAATTACTTGACATCGCCCATCGTGAATCGACAACAATCATGACTGACTTCATCCAAATTCTTTTTTCCAAATCTTTGTAGCCACTGGGTGAGTGGGATCAATTCCAATGGATATAAAAAAAGGATCAGTAACTACACTCCCCTCAATTTATTCTCCCATGAACACAGTCACCGCGTCATTCAGCATTATCATGATGAACTTTATCGAATTATTACTTTTGGAAGAATTGACAGTAAAAACACAAGTTCACAAATGGCTTTCACAAAAAAATGACGCACCAAGTAAATTTGTGAGTTCAAATATATCACAACAGTTCAGAATAATATGCTGCACTTCAAATTAAGGCTGCATCAGGCAATTGACAACTTTTTTTTGTTGGAATGTGGCAAAAAATATAGAGTATTACAAGGATTATATTGGGAATTACTTCCTTCCAAAGACACAAGAAACTTATGCCATCTCCACCTGTAAAATGTGTGGAAAAATACAACCATAAACAGTTGCAAATTTCCTCAGTTAAAAATCCAATTAATTTAGAGTACCTATTTCGGTTTATGCCTCGGCCATCGAAGAAGCAACGCCCTACATAGCTTACCAATGACTGATTTTATGTAGATCATTTTCGAAAAAATGGCCGAGATTCGGAAAGGGGCGAGGAAAAAGAAATTTTGAGCATCTTTCTACGGGTCCCTAAGAAGTGACAAACTTCCAATATCAGGGAATTGGTAACGAACACGTCCAATGGCCGAGACAAATTTTAGCAGGGCGGTTGAGAAAACGGTGCCCACAATTGAATGAGAACGATATGCACTTCTGTATGCAAGATAGAAACCTTAAAAACACGGGCGAGGGAGCGACAGGAGATTTAGATTATATATAAACCAGTTTGTCAAAGTGCCTGAGGAAAAACATGAACTACTGGAAATGCGCCAATGTGAAGGCATGGACCAATACAGCGGCGGTTATTAAGGGCATAAAATAAAAAGGCATGTCGAAAGTAGAGAGGATAGGAAGGGACGGCCGGATAGTCGGGAAAAGCGTGAGCCCACCCCGTTGACAAAAACACTGTTGAACACGGCCAAAATTCTCCCATCCCTTCCCTCCAATCCCCGCTGGTCACGCTGTAGCACGTGAGAGAAAGGATAGAGAGTTGGTCGGTCGATGGATGTGGAGGGCGCGCTGCATAAAGAGGAGGAAGAGGGGGAGGAGGCTTAAAATATAAGGTCGACAGAATGGGAGAGATGACGAGGGGGAGTAATGGGAGGGAGGGGAAGAGAAAAGGTGGGAGGAGGGAGGTAGGGATGTTCCACACCACATGCTTATACCCTACCCAACGCTGATCCCAAAAGTAACTTGGAGGGAAGCCCAGCATTCTTCAGGGCGACCCGCCTAGGGCTATATATTTCGCCGCTATCTCTCTTAACTTTTATTATGCCTCCGGTACTTCGAAGACTAGTATCGTTCTTAAAGGAGTCGGTGCGGTGGGAGGAGGGGAAGATCATTCGCAAAGATTGGATTAAAATCAGAAGCCTCCTATAGAGTAACAAGCAGGATTCCGGAAGGAGCGATCAAAAAGACTCAAGCTCTCTTGCATACAACAAATAGACAGATTGTAACCATACCGACTCGCGGCGTCAGCTGATAAAGTTAGGTGCCCTGTGCCTTTTTCGTCGTAGTTTTGAATTCAGCGTCGCAGACGACAGCTAACCCTGACGGAATGGATAGGAGGGGAGGAACATTATACCGTTGGATTATTGCTGCTTCGCACGCCTTAGGAAGCGCAGTAAACTTTTGCAAATTACGAAAGAAAAGTTTTAAATTTCTTCCGAATACAAAGATAAAATTAAATAATTTTAAAAGCTGATATTGCAGATTGGAACCTCCGTCACTAAGAATCGAGGAATGAAATGGACAAACAAGAAGAAAGGCTTTTGCCCTATACACAGCAACCGCAATAGTATGGTCACCAGGTAGACCATGGGAAAGATATGAGTAGTGAATTTGCCGGAACCAATTGGTCTAAACCTATCATTAGTCTTAAAAGTGGACATGACCTCGTTAAAAAAATAAAATGAAGGTTACATTTTATAACATCAGTAACGATAAAGTAGATCTAAATAAGAGTAGGAGAGTTTCGGAAAGAGTGAGTCGACTAATTCGGGAAATAGAAGCGGTTCATGTAGGAGGAGGTCGCACAACGAGCAGGGAACGACCTTGACGCCTTTCGGGTGTGGAATAAGAATGAGGAACTCTCAAAGATGCTAATGTAAGCCACTCGCGGGATGACCACATTACGTCACACACATGTATATATAAATTACCCTCTATTACGCCCAGTTTTAAGTTTAGCGAAGATTTGGAATACATCAGAGGGGAGTGCAAATGGGACAGGGAAGGGGGAAATGGCTGAAAGCCGCCAATTAGCGAGTTAGCCGGCCGAGACGGTCCACGAAGACCCACGCTCAACGGGAGCCGGGAAAAAAATAAAACCGCCGCTAAGGAATACACGATTCAGAATCTATACAATCCAATCTCACGACCCTCGAAAAGGAAAAAAAGCAGCATGAAAAAAGTGCTAAGAGATTTTATTCAATACAGATCTAAATCAAGTGATGATAAACTATACTCTAACAATGTCGAATATTTATATATTTGTAAGATGATGGATTGGACATATTTAAATTTACTTCTGGATCTTACAAATCTTGTATTTTTTTCAAATGCATGCGATTTTTTCAGGAGATATTTTAATTCCAGGACCTTTGACATGGTATCAAGGTAAACGGATAAGCCACCCTCGAATGTAACATCAAGTCTAATGACATTTACTGAATAAGCGCAGAGAGAAACTAAAAACATTCATATCATTCGAAGGGCATATTTCAAAGCACCACAGTTAACCAACAGCATCATTTCCCCATGAATCGCTTATTATCTCAGATTGATCTCATTTCTCACAAGAATTTCCTGTTAAACAAAAATTGCACCACTACGACCTGTATCATGGATCAGTCCCGAATTATAAAGAAAATCACTCAAATCGAATTATACTCAATAGTGTACTGAAATACTCGTTCATTATAGAAATTTACTCATGCCCCACACTATATTTTCCAAATAAATTATTAACCTGGGATATGGCACCTTTAGTTTCGCAGAGAATGTCTACAGCTATCATCCGGATGAAACATAGGAGCCAAGTCGCAAGATCTCACCGTGATAAGGAAGTTACTCTCACTCCCAGACTAAAATGATTCAAGGTGTAACTTAGCTACCGGCAATCTTTCCATTAGTAAATGGAAACTCAGTGGAAAAATATGAGAACGAGGGAGCTAAATTCGGACGTCTTCAAGAAGAGAACCCTCAAAACTCCCGGAGGCAAGAGAGGAACACCATTGAACGAGATTCAGAACTGACTTAAAAGCTGCAGTAGTATTTAGGTTGTGGGAGGTCGGTGAGGTTGAAAAAGCATTCTCAGCCTTGAAAATCAAACAAATATTTAAGCCTTCACTCATGCATGACTTACAACTCGTCTCGCCTTCAATTCTTACCATGACTGATGCGAAACACGATTCACAGTTCTAAGGTATTCGTAGCTTTAAAGATAATCATTTCTCAAGATTAATTAATTCATGCATATTTTAAACATCCTACTCACGATTTTGATTTACAATATCCTGGACATTTTAATTTTTCAATGTTTCCTCCGCATACAATATGAAGTTTTTCTTTCGACTTCTCTGATATCCCGTCAAGTTGTAGCTGAGGCCATCGCTTTCAGCTCAGTGAGGAAGTGAAAATGAACTTAGATTATTGTTTAACACTCGTCGAGTTGTTTAGCAAGCGAATAACATCACATCCCTTGCAGTGATTTTTGAGGGACAAAGGACACAGCGGTTGATGAGATTCCATCAGGTGTTCAAACTTGTCCGGCATAATAAACACACCTGTCAATCAAATCATTTACAAATCAGGCAAGGCCGCAACTTTCGAACTAAGACACAGATAAGGGGCCGATTTCAGCGGGAGTCAGAGCGGAATCACGGGGAAAGAGATAGGAATAGAAATTCCAATGTCTAAGTTTGAGACATCAGCTACTGACCGGAATGAATTATTTATAGAATGCGTATTTACCTCAAGAAATGAATTAAAGCCTCACAAGTCCTCTATTTTTTTAAAAGAGACCAATATAATTATGCCAATTTTGAGCGCCCTTTACGAACAAATGATTGGAGATTACACATGGATAATGGGTCGATTTCGACTAGGATGTGGACTATCAACTGATGACTGATATTCTCATTCCATATCCACCTAATCCTTCACTTCAAATTTTATTTAAGTTCATAAGTGCAACCGATAACATGAGATATATCTTCGTCTGTGATACAAGATGAAGTTTTTCATTCTCTGATACCCCGTTAAGTTGTTACGGAGGCCTTCGGTTCAAGTTCAGTGAGAAAGTGAAAATGAACTTTATCTTATTGTTTAACACTCGTCGAGTTGTTTCGCAAGCGAATAAATATGAGGCTAGCTATTCAGCTTGACATGGGCGTTTGCGCTAACTATTCACTGATACATAAAACTAACAAATGATTGCAGGCGACTTAGCTCCAAGTAAGTCAAGTCGTCGGGGCTAGTTCAATATGGAAATTTAATGAATAGCTGAACCCATAGGTAACGAGATTTTGACGTAACTTCCACGCAAGATTCCACTTTTTGGATTCGGCGAATACGAGAACCGTCGAGACCGGGGTGACGTCAATGACTTTATTGCCGCAGCATAACATCCTCGAGTCCCACCTGAGCAAGGCCTTTGATCTCACAATCAGTGGCAAGTAAGAAGTGCTCTTTAAGAATTCCCCGCATTGATATCGCCTCTTCGTTTTTCAAAACCACACTTGTTAGATCACGGGTGCCTTTCGGGGGAGCGGGGGGGAAGGAGGGGGAGGAGAAAGAATTTAAGAAGAGTGACGCTCTCCTCTCTTTCTATTTCACGTCGCATGATACCCTACGTGCGTACTCGCTCCCCTCCCCTTTCCTGGAAATTCCCCCCTCCCCTGCTCACCCCTCTCAACCCTACCCCCACCCCGCCCCCTCGCCAACTCCGTGCACCGCCGATGACGTCCGTGCCGGGCCCTCTTCTGCGTGCCTGCGGCACCGGCCGCGATCTCTTCCTATCATCCTTCCCCACCAACCCGATGCGCAAGTCACAAGGGGGGCGCGGAAGGGGAGATGAACATCAGGCGACGGCGGCGGGAGCGAAGGCGGGCCAAGAGACCCCCCCCCCCCCCTTACTCCCCGCGCGCACCCCTCCCGACACTTTTGGCTCGGCACCAAGAGGCCGGGCCGCCGAGTGGTCCACGACATCACCCCTCTCTTCATCTCCTCCCCTCATTCTCCTTCGTGGACCTCTATAGGAAATTATCGATAACCGAGATCGACAGTAGATTCTCCAGATATTGGGAAAAAATCGAAGAGATTCCCTCCTTGTCGAAAAAAATGAAAAACTAATTTTAAAATAAACTTGATAAAATAATCAACGATATTTAATCACAAACCTGAAAGTCATCGAAGAAGCCCTATTGGCAATTGAAATAATAGTTGGGATTACCTGTGCAAAATGCAATTGGTAGTGTTCTCTTAATTCGAAAATTTGACGACATTGCCTTAATAACAAATAATATTGACAATATTTTGTAGATTATCTGAAATAAATGATAACTTTCCCTCGATATAGAATACATTGGCGGCATTCCCTAAAAACCCAAAATTCCCTCAAACTTCGATGCGATTCCGATACACATCGATCAAATTCTCTCGATATCAAAATAAATCGATGATATAGTCTCGAAAATAAAAATTAATAATTTAAATATACTCTCGAACTTTCCTAGATAATCGAGAATCACCGAAGACATTCCATAAATGAAATCAATCAAATAGAAGGAGAGCATTATCAATCAATAATGAATACGAGGAAGTTTAGGGGAGAAAAGAATGCGACGACATAATTGTGACGCACAAGAGACGAACTAGTAAGGAGGTATTGTGAGGTATGCGAGCCCACTCCGGACAACCACTAAAGCACGGAAATAATTGAAAGACATTGGCTGAAATACCATAGGCATATTAAAGTAGGACATTGAAAAGAAATAAGACTTGTCTGTAAAGGAGATGGAGTGGAGAGATACAGAACAAATCTTCGAATTGATGACAGATAATGATGATATGAATGTATCATTTGTGTTCAACCAAATAGAGCAAAACGTAGATATATTAAGGGTCCATCTCATACCATTCAACACTTGAGGGAATCTTGAGTCTTTTACACCAACACTTCACTCCAATGGCCCAACATATTTTCCTCCTCCCATCTCTGTGTACTCTCTTCATCCTACCTGCCGTCCAAAATGTCTACTCTTGTCCTCCCTATCCGCCACTATCCCAACATCCTTCCTATTTGTTAAGCTTCTATTGCCAAATTACCTCGTAGTTCTTCTTCTTCTTACACCAAGTCTTAGGCATTAAGCCTGTTACGACCTTTTTCAGTCCTGGTATTTCTATCTCTTGCGCGGGCATCCCTCGAATCTTCTGTCTCTCGCTCTATATTTACAAATTAAATTTAGTATTCTCTCTTTGTTTACTTATTACCCGTACTAATTGCCTTATTTTTAGACTCGTAATAAGTCGACAAACAACTTTTTCTGCTTCCTTCAATCTTTCCTATTCCTACCATTCCGTATTATTCTCCGAGCAAAATATTTACCTCATCCTTATCCATAGTTACGTCTAAATATCCTCTAATATACTCCTATCCTTATCATTCTTAAAGAGAAATTCAATGAATCATTGACCTTTTAAACACAAGATTCATGCCATCAACGAACGCTTCATCTATCTTCAAATATTAGTTAGCGAAACTTTTTAACTCCTTACAAGTAAAATTTACTAAATCTAAGAATCTATAATGTTCTACGCACAAACCTGACAATTCAGAATACATAAACATCACATAAATATTATTGAAAAACATTATATTTGGAATATGCTTACCTCAAAAATCACTTTTGTGCCGAGTACACTCCTTAGCAGATCGCGTGGAAAAATTTACACAAATGGTTCTTTTGCATCATGACGAACATCTGTCAGTTACATCCGACTTATCCTGATTGAGTAACTATATCACTTTAATGAGCCTAAGTCAATTATTGTCATTGAAAGCTAAAGAAATGGTACTCATTAGACGGATAAATATTTATTGCATGAAAACATTTGTGACAAGCAATCGAAAGTAGAAAAAAATGGAACATTGAGCCATAATAGTCTAGGTTTCTAAGCCATTGGCTTTCTCAGCTTGTATTAAGCTCCCTAATCCTATAATACAGTGGATGACGCATTATTTGCCCATTGAGATTTTAAAATGTTAAAAAAAAGTCTTCCAAAACTATGTCTGCAGTGAGAGGAAGCAAAGGGTTGACCCTCATGCGTCATGATATTACAACTATTGTTGACCGCTTCCACTTTTTCATTGATTCAAAACTCAATCAAAACCTTAAGCAGGTTCTTCTAAGTAGGACAAAAATATCTATTTGATCTCTTCGGGATCTTTTGATTCCAATTCAAAATGAAACTTTTCCAATTAGGAATCAAATGAAGGATACACTTAGTGGACTTCAATGGGAAAATGAAATTCAACCAATAGAAAAATTCATTTCACGTTAGCTAATACATCCGAGTATAATATATCCTTAGTCCAGTTGAGGCCTTATGTTAATGACAGTCTAAAAACGATTACCTATTTAGAGCCACGATGTGAGGATGGTTGAGCATAATGTTCAAGATTTTTCGAAGGTGCGATTACTTCTCGGGGCTACAGCGTTGAGAGCGAATGAGCAGTGACGCATGATATCGAAAGAGCGTTGGCTAAGAAGAACAGAATTGAGCGGCTAATACATTTACGAATCTCGACACCATTCTATCAAGAGCTGCCGTCCAATCTCATCCACTCCCGATTCGTGCGAGAAAGCGAAGTCCACCCTTACGCCTCGAGAAAGTTCAGAGGTTGAATTGAGAACCATGGCGACTCAAACCTCCAGGCGAAACCTTCGAATCCCATGCTTTTCAGATGAAGAAAATAAAACCAGCTGGCAGACAGCGACAAGGGGCTGGACATAGGGGAAAGGGTGGCTCTACCTACCACCCGAATATGTTCCGACTTCAGCGCCGAAATGGAAAATCGCGAGGAAGGGTGCATAAATTCTCGCCTTGATCCGAAATCCTGAATTCGATACATGGCAGAGGTGTGGAAAGGAACGTCACTTCGAAGTGTTATAGATTGGGTTGCCAACCTCGAACATTCCGGTCAACCAGGAAAAAAATCATGTTTCCTGCCCTCCAGCACTGCCACGAAAAAGTACAGCATTTGCGAAATTCTCGTAGCGGGAGTAAGAGGAAAACTATGACCAATGGAGGGAAGCGTCGCGCGAATGGAATTTTCCATGGATGAAAAGAACATCCTACCACGTCAAGAACCCATGTTGCAAATATTTTAGGACAATGGCAAATAACTTCCCTATGAATCTTAATACTCAACACCTTCCATGATGAAAAATGTTTTCTAATTCAAATAAAGGGTAACTAACATGCCAGAGAGACAATTCGCCACTTCAAGGACATTATTAATATTAATAAAGGTCCAGCGGAAACCAAATGAATTACTGCATACTGCTACATTACGAAAAAGTTATTAAATTTAGAATTCAAACCATCAAAAATGCCGTTAATGTTTTATCAACTAAAAACCATTACTATGGTTTTGAAACATTAAATTCCGTAGACTTACAAGATTTCACAGATTTATCCACATTTTACAAGTTAGCGGCAGTCCGTAATTTGACTAGGTAAGCGAACACTGCGCTAAACCAGTTACGCAACGCGACGTCGCCTCCGGGACTAGAACTCTGGGCGCACCGTCAATATCTCGAACCTTGTGTTTATGCCACAAAAACCATCCAAAAATAGCGGCGAAGACGCCACCGCACTCCCGAGGAACTTGGAAGGATACAGCCAATTTTAAGACCGCGGCTCAATATAAAGAGAACCAAGTGAGTACTCACGCACTTCATTTCCCAAACCCTTTCGCTTCAACCAAGCGACTCCGGACACGGAGGCTGGAGAAAGAGGGCGGGGGAGAATCACGAAGACGAACCAATCGAAGAAAGCAGAATCCACACACGGAGATGATTAACGTCCACGGGTTAAGCAGATCACTGCCCGAGTGGGTTCAGCAACAACTGTGCACACCAAACAACCAAGGTTCTCCTCTCTCACGACAGCAACAAAAATTTTTGACACGCTAAAGCGAAAACAATCCAGACGGGGCAGAGAGTTCTTGCTCCCTCGACTTTTCTTCAACCGCCGGATACTGAGCTCTGGGACAAAAAGAAGTACGCCTTAGAGAAGAAAATTGCTGTAATAAAACGAAGCGGTGTGTAGGAGGAAGGTGTGGGAGAGGAGCGGGAGGCGTATTTTACTCGGAGAGGTGGGCATCTTCGAAAGGAGGAAAAGTACGCTTCGCAAGTTAAATATTCAACGAGAAGAAAAGTGTACGCAAGAGATAGGATGGGAGTGAAGAGGTGAGGGGTCGCGGTTGATGGGAGGGAAGGGGAGATCCTTGCGATGAGATACGCGAGAAGGTGGGGGTATGGGCGAAGATTTATTTCTCCTCGACAGGTGAAGGAGGGGGGTATATGTGAAGGAGTCGGAGCGCTGTAGAGGTGGTGGGAGTGTCGGAAGAAGGGAGAGGGAAAGGAGGGGGTTGCTTCCTTAAGCAAGTAAGGGGGTCTCCTCCTTATCAGAAGAGTCCTCCCAGGATTAATTGCGGCGACGTCAAATGTACGCGGGAGGCTTCGCCGCGACAATAATTCTTCTTCGGGCGGGGAAGAAAAGATAATATGAATTACAAGTCGTCGAGGAGAAAAAGAATTTCGCCCCGAGTGCCGTAGAGGATGATTGCACTCTCATCGGAGAGTGTGCCGTTCGCCACTTCGTAGCTTCCGTAAAATTTGGCGAAATTGGGGGGGGGGTTTCTAATTTGCAAATGGGCACGTATGTCTCCAATAATGTTCCGTAATCGATGACGGAGTTCCGCCAATAATAATAAAGGCTTAAAAGTCAGATTATTGGCAGGAAAGTTTCATTTAGCCAAAAGTTTAGACGACGAAAAAAGATCTCTTTCCAATTATCCGCAGAAAAAACAATCACAATGATTAAAAACATCGAAACCGGTCGTGTTTTCGTCGAGAATTTAACTTTGAAACATTGCAATGAGTTCTTCATTGTTCATGAATAACTTCAAGCGTATCAGTCCTGAGACCACATTATTAAGTAGAAATTTTGAACGTTCAAAACAAAGGGTTAAAAAGGAAACTTACTCTTTAGCATACTCTATTTGAAAAAAAAAACCGCGGTCGTAAAAAAATTTTGTTTTCTCGATTGCAGATTCCTTTGCGTTCCACTAAGGAAATACATGATCACGAAAGTTCCGTCTATTTCACAGCGCTCTGCCAATCTGTGAAGTGTGATCAATGAACTAAAGCCCTAGAAAAAAACCCTTTACGCTGTTTTAACAATTAAATTTTGATTGACAGACACTTTGGCGAAGTCCCAAGAGACACCCCGATGTTAGAGGCCTTCAATTTCATCAACATTAAATAAATTAAGACGCGCTGCGACGTTTCCCTCTCCCATCTGGCGGCGAAGTGTCTGGGTAAGCGGCGAGGAGATGAAAAATAAAAAGAAACACCGCTTGCGAAATGGAATTTATATTTAGATGTTTGCTCACGCGGAAAAGCCCGACTGGCTTTCATTTCATTGACATATCATAACACCTCAGACGGGAGCGTCACCGATGAATACGACGGCAAATAGAGCGAAAGAAATTCATCCCGGTTGCATTAGCGAAGAGGCATGTGCTAAATCAACCTCCTTGTTATCACCGACGAGCGCTGATGGGAGAGATTTTTCAAGTGACAAGTAATTGAGACGAACAGTAATTCGAGTCTGGCTGAAGACAAGTGAGGCTCGATTTGGGGAGGAACCGCTGTAAGACAGGGTATCACACAACTTCAGAGGGCACAGAGACACTCCTCCCGCGGCGGTGATGCAAAGGTATTCAAGCCCATCTCTGGGAACAAGCGAACACCAAGGCCAGAGGCGAGACGAGAGGTGGGGTGGATTAATTCTTGCAGTTCACGTACCTCTCTCTCGTTCTCTCCACGAGCAAAGGGCCTGACATACTTACGGGGACGTCTTTGCCCCCTCTAGGGTGGGAGGGAAAGGGATCAAGTTCTCCAGGATCGACGAGAACCCCCGAGTCATCACGCATGCAAATGACGTCTGTCTCGCATTCACCGACCCTTGTGACTTGACGGATGCACGCGGAAGGGAGGCCTATGAGGGAGTGAGTCTGGATTGTGTCAGATAGCGAGAACAAAATTGAAAGAAATAAGCAGCGAAAAGAAAAATAGGTATATATAGCGAGGGACGCGGGTGACGCCCTCGAAATTATTCCGCCACACCCGAAGGAGAGTGAGATTTACAAAAAAAAGTGAAGTGCGCCATGTGCAAGGGATGCGAAAAAAAGAAGACGCGAAACGTGCATTTATTGAGAATGCATTCAAATCCCAACGCGACCATGTCATCGACATGGGAAGCTCGACCACGCGCGCGGGGAAAGATTTTATTCGCGACGAATGCTAAGCGCACATTGGATACGAATCGAGGCGACGACTACAATTACAAAAATAAGACGGAAGATTTGACATTTCAAGAAGCGGTCGATGTAAAAGAACAGAAATGAAGCAGTATGCGATAACATTGCCAATTCCCCGCTTCACGTAATCAAATGAATATAGGTAGTGCGTCTCTCCGCAACTTTTGCGTCGCATCATTGTGACGGGATGCACAGAAGAATAAATGAGCACACATGCAATTAGTTGAGAAATGGGGGCGCTGAGGATCCGCAGAAGCCGGGGACTCGGACTATCCGATGCGAAAGCGCCGCGAAATTACTTCGCCGTCAACCAATGCACTCCGGGAGCGAATTGCGGACACAGAACTGACAAAAGACCCTGAAAGGCAGGAGCAATTCAATTGAGGGCTCTAAACTGTACTTTAGGGGGAGAATGCTTCGATTAAATGGACGTCAGGTTGCAACTAACACAATTTTTTCCGAAGTCATTGCGACGCTGACCGAAATATTCTCTTTGCATATCATACTTGCGTATTAAAAATTGAACAAAAAATAAATCAAACCCTTATTTGTATTCAAAGCGATTGCTAACTGTAGTATGCAATTTGACGAGAGAAATCTTTTGAAATGGTTGGTAAATCGGAACTTTGAAGGAGTAAATTGTATTTTATTGCTTAGTTTTGTTTTGCATGGATTATTAAATTCGAATCAATCACAAACTTGAGTGTCTTAACATTAATTGTTGAAAGCCAAACTAAGCAAGAGAGCCCATTTACAATTCAAATTAAGTAATTCAAATACAGATCAATAACTTTCTTGATGACAAAGCAAAAACGTTTTAACGGAGGTCTGGTAGATGAGCAAACGAAAACGAGCTGGAAGGGTGATTAATTATGCACCCATAGCTGTGCGAAGATATTAAAATATTTTCATCGCTTTTACTCCGAATAGCATTATGTAAACTTGGATATGAAAGGATTTAAAGAGAAGGGAATTTAAATCTAAAACTTTAAGGCACCGAAAACACGCTTACCTCCACTGAGAGACAATAAAACCAACATTCGATGGCCAAAAGCGCGAAATACTGCACCAAATCTTAACCTTGCGCAGATAAAGCATACACATATTCACTTTAGGCGCAAAATATGGAAATAAATATGCCAATTAATTGACCTGATTGAATAACTTAATCGCAAAGAGCTCATTTATCCATGGAATCTTATTCGGAAGATGATTCAAGCCTTGAAACATGAGAGTCATACCGTGGAATATAAAATAAACAGAGATAAAATGAAAATTCAAATAAATACAAGCTTCACAAATACAGACAGTAAAGAGTTAGTCTGATTTTTGGCACTGAAATCATAAAGAATAATTGAAAACTATTTCTTCTAAGAGACATTTAGAAATTTACTTCTACGTTTGAAAAATAAATAAGCAAAGAATATGGAGCGATGCATGGTAATCTTATTTTGCGAGTCTCTCGTCTCTATGCCGAAATTAAGAATCAAGTATGACAATATCAGAAAACATAGAGTGAGAAATACACATGATTGAATGTGCCGGAAACATGCAGCATCTTTCAAAACTATCCTTAAGATTAGGCAACCAGAGAGGTTATTTTTTTCGAGACTGAAGAGCACACGCTGCTGGACCCCTCGATCTGAAAACTGTAGCATCGACCACCCCCAACCACGCCCTCAGTATCAGACGCACAAACCATCTCGCAGAATGTTCATCAGCTCGCACTAAAAAAGAAAGGTGCGGAGTGCGAGGTGCCGAAAACACAACGGCCCGCAACTCCCCAGAACAACGAGACCAACGAATCCAGAACAAGACTAAAAAAACTCCTTAATTAGATCGCTAACTGGCACGTTTCGGAGAGAGGAGGGACGGGGGGTGGGTACGGATCGAGCACGCGAGAGTATTAATTTGGAAACGCAAGCAAGGGCGCCAAAAGGAAAAAAATATAACCACTGGTTGAGGGAGGGGGTTGATTATTATTTTTTTTACCAAGAGTGTTCTCCCTTTCGCCCTTCTCCCCAAACAGCATCCGTCAGAGTGAAAAAATCTGTCTCTTTCCAAACCTCCCGGCCCACCCCCCTCACCCCTAGGGGCCCAAAACAAAGCGGGAATGGGGTCCTCTCTCCCGCCACCCGCACTCGGGCGCGCCGCCGGTGAACGTTTGACATTTGGGCACTCCTGCGCAAGGAGAGAAAGAGAGGGCAGTATCGTTGAGGACTCGGATAACGTGAAAACGATGGAAAGAGAATTATTCGACACGCGAACTGCCACGTCCAAATGAAATTCTCCCAAAGAAATCTTTAACGCATATGAAGTTTTAAGTACTGTAATGGGATTCCAGCGTCGAAAACAAACTGATCTACATTATAAGCTAACTTTCGTTTGACTCAAATCCCTATTAATGCATCCAGCAAGGCTTATACTGGGACAAACATAATTCCGTGCCCGGAGAAATCTTAGCATCAAAATGTGCAACTTTAAGTACCTAATTTGCATCCATTCCTTAGTAAAAAAATGAATTTATTTACCGAATTTTTACCGGTAAAAAGTTTTATAAAATGGGGTTTGATTTTCACTCTCACTAAAAAGTTTAACAATGATTACTTAATCTTAAAAAAAAACAATCCACTATTTTTATTAAAGCATTTCTTTAGGTATCCACAAAACGTAATTCATGATATTGATTTACAATTTTAGATCGCACAGGATTGAACCAACAATCGTGTGGAGTTTCAAGAACAGATAATTTTGGTGCAATTTCCATGATGCATCGACCAAGCAGAAGCGGTACAAGAACATAAATGATTTCCCAAGTTGAACGTAGCCCACAGTAATATGAAGGACAAGCTGTATTGCTCGCATTCATACCACACCTCCGCTGTTTTTCGAAGGTATTACGATACGCAGACAGCCTGGTCAAAACTAAATACTCCCCAAGAAACTGGAATGAACATGATGGTCCCAGATGGCCTCCAAAAAATCAGCGGTAATTTATATAACAACAACAAAAATCGCAATGGGTACGAAAAATAGGTGGAATCGGTTTGCCCAACAATGTGTTATAAAATACGCCGACGATAAACAATGCGATGTCGATTAGCCGGTCTGAGAAATATCGGAAGAGCGATGCCCGAGGCCAGATCTAAGAAACACGAAAGCACGCCTGAGGAGAAAGAGGACAGGAGAGGAAAAAGAACCATCACCATCTTCCCCATCTAACTCAATCACGCCAATATTTCCCATTTTCCTCGCGCGAGGCGAATCCCCAACCCTCCTCCGTCCTTTCACCTGATATGATTCCCCCCGTCTCCTCACGCAATCCCATCTCTCCTTTCCCGAAGGGCTCGAAATACCCCTGGACCTCCGACGCCCCCCACACCCCATACTCCCCCCAATTCCCGCGCCAAACGACCTTTCCTCCATTCTCAACGATTCCTCGGTGCCTTTCACGTTAATTTCGACCCTGACTGCCGCGAGGAAGGGCGCGCGCTGATTTTGCAGTCCGGAAAGAGATCACTCGCGGGGAAACAAATTCCTACTTCTCCATTTTTCATTTTCTGATGAGAGAACACAAAGGTTCCATTCTCAACCTTCCAGAGATGCGGCGTCTTAGCTTGAATTTTTTTGGATTTCTTCTTCCCTTCCGGGCTGGCATCGAACATACACCACTCGTTCCGAATTCAGCTTACTCAGCAAAAAAAACCTCACAAAAGCAGCTCGGATCTCTATCTCTCCCGCCTTTTCTCACTCCTTTGACTACAGACAATACAACTTCTAAATTTCATGAACAGTTTAAGAAAGCTGGGTTATAATGACTACGCAATGGTTACAGGTATCTCCGTTTTATTTGTATACCAGGTTTTAATATTTCCCTTACATCAACACCAAAGGTAGGAGTAGGAAGCGGCCCAAGGGATACTAGTCACCAAAATACATAGGCTAACAGTTTTTTTTCATAATCATCTTTATTATTATTAATTTACAATTTACAGAAACTTTTCTTAATGATTCTCAAACAGAGATATAGCATAAATACAATTTAAGTCCTCCTGAGCCCCTGGCTCGTCAGGAGGTGCTTGTGAATACAAAAAATATTACAGAGCATAGCTGAAGACTATATCCCTAAAAATACTTTCCAAATATTTAACAAACAAAAGAAAAATAATCCACATTTGAATGCCAGAACATTTAAGAGTACCTATATATTTTTACCAACCCATGACAGTTAGCAGCAAAACGGAAAAATGAATGACGACAAAAATGTTTAGAATTTAAGCAAAATTTCTGATTGGTTGTTATACAAAACTTTAATATTTGCGTATATAATTTCCGACGAAAATGTTCAGCATGTTTAAATGACACCTAAATTAGCACGAAACCACAATTTTAACCAATGCTAACTCAATCAGAAATATTATCGGATCCATTTCGCTCTCTTTGTTTTGCGCAGACTATATGACTGTACAAAGTATTATACATGATTATGACGAGTCAAAAACATGGATTGTACATCACCAGTGTTTTACTTTCGCCAACATTTAAGGACTAGGCCAAATAACAGACTGAAGAAAATGAAGCCTATATTTAAAAAATCAATTTAATGGTCGTATTCCGGAACGAAAAAAGTAAAGCCAGCATATACGTCATTTTTCAGAGTTTGTTTTGAGACAATTATCTAGTCTTATTTAGAATAATTAAAATCTTAAGCCAAAGAAAATCGATTTTTAACGATGAAGAATCAAAACTGCCAATGGAACAATCAAAATGGACTTAAGACAAAGATACAGCAATTGCATAGATCAAGGCGATCATCAAGGGTATTCTGTAGATGTACGTTGCAAAAAACATATATATTAACGGTCCCTCTCCATTGTGAGCATATCGGTAGTGTAGTGCATGCTTGTGAGACTTCGCCTCGTGATTTATCGCCTAGAGATTTATGATAATGCATAATTAGTCGTAGTTACACAAACTTTAGGGTATAGTGGAATGCATGTTGGTGAATACTCACCCCCTGCCACACACCCCTGGGGTGGCTTGCAGGGTATTTTGTAGATGTAGATTAGTTCCAAGCTAGAACATAGATTAAAGGGAAAAAGGGGTGAAGATAAAAGGCACAGAAAATTAAGCTAGAAATACGTCGAGAAAAGATTTCTGGGAAGGGAATGCTTTGAATCGGAAGAGTTAGGAGGGAATTATACGGGACGCAGGCCACCGTCGGTCCGAGGACAGCAATTTCTGAATAGAACTGTATTAATTGCCTTTCGCCACTCATGCAGTGTCGAGCCACTTGCCTGGAGCGCGCCCCGAAGCAGGAGAAATGATTTCTGTTCCCATTCAGCAGTCTCCGGCAACCTCTTCTCATTCCATTATGCCCATCCACATTTAATTATTCGCCGCCAAGGAGGAGGAGGTGGTGGCACTGGGCTCGAGGACCCCAACAGCGACGAAATTTTGTATGGAAGCTCGCCATTATGTATTCATGGATCGTCACCAACAGCCATGGCTGGCGTGATAAATGCCAACGTTTTTCCCCCGCAGCGATTGTCCTTAAATAGCTGGCGGCAGCTTATTCAACCGCGATATCTAGCGGGATGGCGGTCATAGATTTGAGAACTATTGACCATCGTTCTGA
Organism: Pyrrhosoma nymphula; assembly: GCA_963573305.1. Taxonomy (NCBI): domain Eukaryota; kingdom Metazoa; phylum Arthropoda; class Insecta; order Odonata; family Coenagrionidae; genus Pyrrhosoma; species Pyrrhosoma nymphula. The sequence goes on along the minus strand of OY754338.1, from coordinate 97,876,623 downwards.
GCATTAACAGAATAGAAAATGAACAGAGACACCTTCCGCCCACTGTGATTGAGTATTAACTGGCGGAGGACATGAGAAAACGTCTTTCCATTCGTTTGAAAAAATGACACGGCCTGATATTCTCATAAAAACGAGGCGAAAACAAAATGAATGAAATAGATTACAAAGCAAGATCGTTTATTTGGCTCCGATGATGCCAAAGTCATGCTCTAATTACCCAAGGCCATATTTTATCAATAGTAACTATTAGCGCAAGGGCTAAATTTTAAATATAGCTTTCCCTTATATGCTGGATGAAATGAGCAAGAGCTGAAAGGCGAGGGAGAGAATTTGTCAAATGAGACGAAACAGGACAAAGGGTTCAGTGCCACCACGCCCCTGAAACTTAACGAGAGATTTTTAACAACCAGAGATTCTTTACGCATGTTCTCAATTACATTTTTTCAAGGAATTCATTTCAGCAAGCAAAGATCCAATTTAATCCACCATGATACTTGAAATTGAAGAGAATCTGGAGTTTTTCTCACATGTAACACTAAAATGTTAGCAACACGAGAATTAACAACAAAAATAAAATGCACACAATGCAAATAAATGCCATGCTGGGAAATTATCAAATCTTTGAATATTTTCATCTCTGACATGATTATTATGTTAAGGTTACATTAAAAAATAACCGAGCGACCTATAATACAATGTGGTGTCCTCACTGTGATTACAGCCACCAAATTGAAAAAAAAATATATTTGCCCACAATACTGGTGTTTTTTGATAGAAAAACTCGCCACACTAAGTTGTCCAGAATATTCTCTTGCCCCTTACATTCTTCTCTAGCCCCTCCGTATCTTCTACTCTATTTAACTTGGTCCATAACCAGTTTTCTTCTGCACCCTCCCATCTGACGCTGAGGATCGTATATCTATGAGACTTCTAGTCTCTCTCCTCTACACGTTCAAAAAATGTCAGCCATAGCGAAAAAGAATAACCGTGAAATTAATTAGAAGAAAAGATTCTAGGTATCCAATGGAGAATGAAATTGAGGATAAAAGTGCAAAAGACCCAAGTAGTAGTTTTTGATAGGAAGAGCTATAAGAATGTTTGAATAATGAGGGTAAATGAAGTAATGAAAGAAGTAGATGATTTTGTGTATCTTGCCCGAATGTTTGCGAAGATTGGAAGAATAGATGAAAAGATTAAAAGGCGTGTGAATGCCGGTGGGAGAGTCGTATGGTATATGGAGTACGTTTAGGAATGAGTGTTCGTCGAGGGAAGCGAAGATCGCAGTGTACAAGTGTTCTCCTCCCGACGTTGTTACATGACAGCGGAACCTGAGCATGTCAGGAAAATCGTAAGAGTAGGCTAAATGCAGTGGGAATGGGGTACCTGAGAAGTGTTTGCGGGAAAAGTAGGATGGATAGGGATAGGAATGAGTGGGTGATGAAAGAATGTGGGTTGGATGTTCTAGTAATGGATGTACGCGGAAGGAGAGTGCGTCGTTGGTTTGGTCATGTCAAGAGAATGGGAGAGAATCGAATAACGAAACTGTTATTTGACATTAGAATTAATCGTTTGAGAGGAAGAGGTAGATCCCGAAAGTCATGGGTTCATGAGGTAGAAGTGACTCTAAAGAAAATGAATATTAGGAGTCTTTAAGAATAGTAGAGGCAATAGAGGTAGAGTCGTATGAAGCAATGCATGATTATAAGAGAAGCGAGAGTGGTTTGAAAGGATAGGTTATTACGGAGGAAATTATTAAAAGGGAGCCAGTTCTCTAGGTCAAACGATAATAACTAAATTCATCGAATTTGCCTACCCTGAAATGGAATGGCATATATATATATATACTTACTCTCTACCTAGAGAAAGGTGGAAGCTACTTTCAACCGAAATATCGGAAGTTTTAATTTGTGAGTGTTCTTTTCTCCGTTTCTATATTTTTATCGGCCACCCTCTTAGCATATTGTATATTTATCACCCGAGTGATTCTCCTAGAAGTTATATATATATATATATATATATATATATATACACACACACACATACACAATGCGGGTATTGAGGTAGTAGTCATGGCATTCGCAAGCCTGTAAACGTTCTTGGGGGTGACAATGATGTTCCGGCAATGAAATAAATATTGCACGGCCCTCGTTAACCCCGTTTCAGACGTAGACCCAAGTCAACACGTACGAGCGCTTACGGCCCCGTCCTCAACCCCTAGTAGTCGAAACACCACGCCCTCACCGAACCGCCCCCTTAGGATGAGCAAGATGAGAGAGAAGAGAGAGACCAATACGAAAACTCCTTTCCACTATTTGCTCGGTTATACGAGGGAGAGACGACCCACAACAGAGGTCATTTGGACCACTCAGGTCAGGTGGGGAGGACGGCAAGTAAAGATATACTTGAAGAATTGGAGGAGCTGAGTGAAACCAGGTGTCAGCATTAGTCAGCTCTCGACTATAGGCGCCAAGGGGTTCATTGTTCAAAGCTCCACAAGACGGACGGGGTACTCAGTAAATGAGGTTATCTTAACTTAGCACCCTGTTTGAGGTCGGAATTAAACTGACAAAAATTTTCGACACGACCAGATTTTAAACCCGGGCCCTAGAATAGTAAGACAATTCTCTAGCCACCACAACGAGAGCCAAGTAGAAAACCAAACAACCTCTCCGCCGCAGCTGAGATGCGAACCCAGGACCTATGGATGGTAAGCTAATACTTCTACCGCCGCACCAACCTGATCCTCCCCGACAGCCTCTACGTAACGTATCCGGCCGTCCCACTTTTTTCCTCGACATCTCCACCCCCGAATTCCCTTCGAAACCATTGCCATCCCCCCCTTCTGCTGCCACATTGGACTAGCAGGGGACCGGAGGCCGTCCCGAAGCCTCCGCCGCCGCCGCCCCCGACGCTGCTATGGGGGCTGCCTGCCTGCTTTGCTCCGACGTCGTTCTGCAGACGGCTTATCGATCGACTCTTAGCACGCCCCGCCGTCACGGTGGGAGAGGAGTGGGAGGGGAGGTGGGGAAGACAGCCCCCGGAGGAAGGGGGCGTGGAGGGGAAGGTGGAATCCCGGGGGCGGGGGAGTATGCGGGGGAGGGTTGGGGGGGTTCGGGGCTTAACCGACTACACATCGTGGGCAGGAGGGGGCGTGTATAGGAGGGATGGGAGAAGAGGGGCGTGCTATAGTTGCCAAGAACAACTTTCAGACGTCCATCACCGAATGACGTCCAGTACAAAGCAGTTCACGAAATTTGCCATCGAGAGTATAGAAACTTATTTTTACAACAATATGAGGTAGCGTCTCCAAAGGACAAAATATATTTTACCCGTTTCACTTCAAATTAGCATTAGCAGTTGCAGATAACTGAGTGATATAGCATAGCGGAACTGGTCGGGTGGTCCATTCGCTGCAATCGCTACGATGTATTTTTTATTTAAAATTTTATGTTTTCAACGATCCGCTACGCATAGGCCTATAAAAAAGCTGAATCTGGCTAAAATTTGATCTCCAACATCAACATTAGAATGGCAGTTACATAAGAATGAAATGTGATTTTATTAACTTACAAGGTCAGAAGGACAATCAGGGTCGAGGTTCCGTTTTCCCACACAGTATTCAGAACAGAAACTTAAAAAGGGGAGTAGACTAACATCTAAAGCAGAACTCTCATTTCATTCTATTTTTTTTCCCAATTCCTTCCTCTCTCTTCCGTTGTTGGTGATCCTAGTAGCCCACTAATTACAGAGATTATGCAGATGCCAATGTATTTAGAGGAGAGGAATCCACTCAACGTTGGTGGTCAACGATTTTTTGTTACTAGCCCTTGCTAAGTTCGGGTTATGTGTAGTCCTTTTTCGACCAACCGATGAACGAATAGATCTGGCGAGGTATGAATGCTATTTACCAGGACGGTGACCTCAAGTTGACTTTCAAAATATCAAACGCTTTCACGCAGTATGACTTGGGTGGGTGAAGAATCACTTGATATTGAAAATTAGATTTCCATCGGAGTGAAAAATTGAAGTTTAATATAATAATAACGAGCACATTTCAGATTACATGAGATAATTTCAAAGTATGTGAGGGAATATTAATAAAAAAATATTAAAGAGAAGAAAATGAGGATTTGTATCCGGAAGAGAGCACAATATTGAAAGAACCTCACGACTGGAATGGTTTGCGACGTACGCGAAGATACGGGGACGTTATTTTAGGATAAACCGCAGCTTTGGATGGAGAAATATCTGATTTGTACCAGGATGGATGATTTTATCTGGCAATGAGACTTTCGAGAAGTAAAAATTCGTCTGGAAAATATAGATATATAATAATGCAGATAGGCCATTTTCTTCAGAATAAAAACTGAAAAAAATGCGAACTTCGACTCGGGGAGGTCTGGTACTAGTGAAGAGGACCTGATAAGTGAAACTTCCACGAATTTAAGACTAAGAATAGTATGCACGACCCAACATACTGACTAAACACTGCCAATGATAGAGATGTTTTTTAAATATTCAGGATTTCATGGAAGGATCAACTGTATAAGCAGAATTATTGAAAAGTATCAATAGTATGGAATATATGTATTCATCACCTCTCATTCCAGAACTGGTAAGGAAATAGAAATGTCAACCATACCATAGTAATTTCAAGACCCCACAAAAACTGAGAAAAATAAACAGAGCCGATATCTTTCCCTGATATAAAGTTTCGTGAACGATACCTTAACGTAGACACAAAATGATACGCTCCCCTTCAAAAATCGACCAAAGAGTAGGGAACAGAACGAAAAACCGCTCGATATTCCCTCACGAAAGAAGAAAGCGCTCCTGAGCCGCCCAACGTGACAGCGGGAACAACAGAAGTACAATTTTCCGAAAAAATCGAAAACTGACTCCAGCGATAACTACGAAATGCATGAGGAAAGGTGGTAGTTGCTCATTCATTCTTTGGAGCGCTTTATTATTTTCCCTTTGGTTAGTTCAAATTGGTCAAAAATGTGTACCCTAAAAAAATTTCGATCCGAATGTCAAGTGAAGTGCACTAAGAAATTAGAAAAATTAGAATTAGATAAAAAATTGTCCTAGGGTTTTTAGCTTGTATGGAACAAGAATGTATATAAGAGTTATATTTAATGACATTCGTTAATACTAAAAAAATAACACTGAATCATATACTATAGCTAATACGTTTGTCTATAATTTCAAAGATATTTGTATATTTGAGTATGCGTCCTAAACACTTTATGCATATAACATAGAAAAATAAAATAACAGTAAACATTACAAGCATACACCTTCCATAATAGGACCACGAAAAGAATAAATCGTTAAAATATATATTTAATATTATTAAGTTTTACACATTTCCTTTTCGATAGCATAACAATTATCAAATTTCAGTTACAAATTTAGGACGTTACAGTTTTCGTTACGTAATAACATTAATTGATATTCTCAGAAGTAATTGTGTAATCAAACAATAGCTTTTCACATTTTTTAACCAGTGTCACATTTTTTTATTCTCAGGTTACTTGCTAACTGCATGATTTTACAAGAAATCATTTACCAAACATTTTTGCATAGTGACTGGGAATATACAATTTCTCAGTGTTGTCCTCTTTTTTCTTCATAAATAAACACTTGGGAACTTTAATTGGTTTTCCACACCGCTACCGAATGTAATAATCCAGCGGCAAAAGGTAGAATGGATTTCGATTTAACGCCCCAATAAAGCCACAACACACAGGAGGCAGCACCTTCCAAGCGGCCGCCGCCACCCCTTCACTAGGGGCTTCCGAGTCGACCCTGCTGAAGTGAAAGTCACGTACTTTTCTGGTTAATATCCTAGACTTAAAACCACCAGGCTGGATTATAATGGATTCAGGCAAGAGGAGAAAATTCTGCATTTCACAGGGAAAAACATGTTTGAACAACATGTCAGATGCAGCTGCCACTTAGGTAGTCACTTCGTCTGCCAGGAAAGAAGATAAATGTCTTTCTGTATGCTCCGCGAATACATACTCTTCCCTGCTGAGGAAATTTACAATAATTAAATCTAGCGACAGAAAATCGGCGAAAACTCAAGCTAGGTGGCGCAAAAAGGCATTATGAAAGGCATAACATTTGAGGACAAAGTTTATAAAGCATTTGAATGGTTTAAAAAAGGGTATTTGCTCATTCCAATAATTGAGGCTGAATCGTTCCCTGTATGAAATTACGTAGAAAGAATAAATCAACCCGAAAGAAAGCTAAGTATACATTAGCCAATTAATGATGAATGTAGTACACGGTAACACCAACTCTGGTTCTCGTAAAGGGCACCTATACTCAACGTCAGACAATTTATTTTTGTCAAGCAGCAATTTTAATATAGTTTCATCGGAATAAACTTTTTTTTACTTATATAAAAATATTTCATTTACCACGTAAGAAATTCCAACCAACCAACTCGTCGCCTTAGAGCCAGTTATAAGTAAGTAGCCCATTACACAATTTATATCACTCCGTAATTTCGATGAGGATAAGGCTAAAAAATTGACAAACCTGACTGCAACACTTTTAAAGTGTATTCGTCGCGTAAAGGTCAACTACTTCCAAATCCTCTGCGTCATAATCGGGTGGTGTTCACGTAATATTGTTTATAAAATAGGAGATGGGGAGATAAATAATTCCCTTGAGTAATTAAACAGGCAAGACTCCATATTCTCGGATTTCATTGTTAATATTATTTCGTCGTGAACTGTTTTGAAAAATTAAATAATCCTTCTTAGCCCAAACAAAACCACAGAAATTAAATAAGGGGATGAATTTGGAGAAGAGCAATAATTGACAGCACACTACGCATGAGATGTGGGAACCAATTGTGGTGCCACTTCAATTTTGCTAGATGAAATATTTCACTATTTTCCGATACAATAATTTCTCTACTAACTCTCCAAATAAAAACTACAAAGCCATTAAATAATTTTAATTATTAGCCAATTGGATTTTTAAGCGATTCAAAGCTTAAATGGACCTGAGAAAATATATTTTATAGAAACTGATATTCCCTCACTTATTTTTTTAGGGGAATGTCATGGGAGGAAGGGTAATCAATGTTTTTTTTTTAAATATTCACTCGTATGAATCGCTAAGCGGTTGATTATATAAGTAAGAAAGCTTCGTGATGAGGACGAGAACGACGAAGATTTTATATCTAAGCTGAAAAATCTTGCGGAATGGCATTCGATAAATTAACTATGTATAGAGTAACTATTTGGTAGAAGCTTGAAACCTGTCGCAAATTTTGAGGAAAAAGAAATTCATATTGAAATCTTTAACTAGAGGGAAAAGAGATGGAAATCCGAGAGCATAAGTCTTATGGAAGAAACTATGTAGACTGGTAAAAAAGGGAAGGATAGGTTAGAAGACCAGGAAGTACACCGCCATTTGGTAGCAAAAACTTACTGCTCAATAAACTATTTGTAGATTACAGAAAAAAATCTGCATTGTATAGTAATAACAACAACAAAAAGTGAAATATTTAGCTCTAGGTACTCTGAACAGATCATTTTACGCTATGATTTTTGGTCTCAAGAGGTCATTTTATATTTTTTGTAAACATCACCAAACTAACATCGCACTTCGTTCTCAATCAAGTAAAGTAAACAAATTTCTCACGCCATTTTAGCGCATCGGCGATCGCATATATTCATGGAGTAGCTAAAGGTATATTAGGTATGAATACGTATTAACATATTAACAGATTTAGCAAGGTTTTTCCATACTTAAACCTTGTACAATTATACGGTTATTTATTCTATCAATTTCCATATCATTATGGTTTGACAGGCTAGCGGAACTGCTCTATCGAACAATGCGTTCCAAGCAGTGCTAATTGGATCGAGAGAAGAAGTGTTTTTTAACCAGTTCACTCCCAAGATGAGAGACCTGACATAATGGTGGAACGGCCGGGTCTCTCCCGGTAGACTCCACTTGTGCCCTATTCCCAGAGCGAAATGGATGACTCAAAACTCATGGAGAATAGGTGTAGTTTATGAGGTCCCCGGGGCAATCGCCCATATTTAAACCCAGGAAACCTTCACAGGGGGGCCGCCGAGAACTTTCGGATAACTACCACGCACAAGCCTCCATTGAAATACGGCGCCATTAAAAATAAACGCTTAAAGGGTGGTAAGTGTACATATATAACAATGCACGCACTTTCTAGTTCAGTTCGTCAAATTTTTAAGTTGAATAATATAAACGTCGAAAGTTCTAGATGGAGCCTAAGATTTGAATGTAGCTACCATCAATCGTCAAAACAACTGAATACCATGTTTTGCGGCGGTGGCTTAATACGAATTTGACTTATAATGAATCATATCATTGCATATTTTTCTAAAAAAGAGCCATTCTTGGTCCATTAAAATCTTTACAACATTTCAGGATTTAAAAACTATTAAAGCAATAAATTTAATATTTCAGATTCCATATTCAAAGAGGCGATTTTACGGACCAAGTTATTCTCAGGTTAGCCATTAAGAAAGAAGCTGAAAGCTTTAGAAATTCTTCCCGAACCTCGTACTACGACGCAGTGGCCGCGTAAGTACCTCAATCGGCCAGGGGACACGGTGGAATATCGAATACGGCTGTAAGGACGTTGGGGGACGTGAAACAAGGGCGGGGAAGGCAGGTATAAGAAGTTATGGCCGATTGAAGGGAACATGGGGGGCATGGGGTGAGAAGAAGGGAATTCGGGGAGCAGGGGTTGAATGGACTGTTTGGGAGGGGAGGGGTGAGGTTAAGAGGAAAGACAGTGGTGTGAGGGGAAGGGGAACAGAGCCGAGACAGGCTTCGGGGGAAGGAGGGCGGAGACGGAAAAATTTCGGCGCTGTGTGGGGGTGGTAGAGGGAGAAGGGGCTGCGCGAGGGTTGGGGAAGAGAGGATGAGAAACGAGGCGCCGAATAAGAGCGGGAGGAAGGCAGGGTATGTGGTGGGGGGGGAAGGGGTGGGAGACAGGCATCCGCTTAAAGTCAGGGCCTCTGGCGGAAGAAGATCCCTGAAAACGCTCCCTCTTTCTCTCCTCCACAAACCCCGACGTCGACTCGCCTTCAACAATGCCCGGCTCAAGTGTCCGCGAGCACTCATTTTGTGCCACCACCTACGAACGCAAAAGTTTCGAACGAGAAATCCCCAAGTACCTTTTAGACACTTGCACCAATGTCGCCATTAAAAGAAGATTAAAAAAAGCGTCATTACCTCGCGTTAATTTGCTCGCTTTGAAAGCGGAGATTGGAGACGCAAGACAAAAAATTCTGGGTGCAAATTATCACCGAGTATGAAAATTAAAAAGGCGAGGCAATGAAGCCAAGAGACTTGCTTTGGGTATTTATTCGATGAAAAACTACGGAGAGAGTCACTGGAGCAACGTATTTCTGATCTCATCTCGAGGGCGTGACAGTATGAAGATGTGTCTTCATAAACAGATTATTACGCTATTGAAATCTCTAGGTAAGTAATTAAAGTATCTATAATAAAAAGACCAAATTAAGCAACAATAATCAAAGCGTTAATACACCTTATGAAGTGCGAGCTTAACGTTATCATGTACCGTAGACCATGCATTCAAAGAGAAATAAAATGCATTCAAAGTAATTAAGAGAAAAATGAAGACATTGCAAAACTACGTGGGGATGTTTGTGACGATATTAGGCAAATAGCTAGGATAGTATCTTTTGCTTACTCAATTATTATCCACCAAACTTATCAATGCAATCCAGTTCATTTCCCGATCAACGAAAATGTGGAAATTTTAACCTTACAATTCGGCTTAACAGTAAGAGGTGAACAATTATATATTATTTTCAAAATAGATAAGTTTCTCAGCACCAATAAATAATAAAATTCGGATTAAAGCCGAATAAAAATTTCCACTTTTCTGTAAAGCATTCTAACCTTTCAATTTCTACTTAGGATTTTACCGAACGATTTGTTGAAAGAAAATTCGGACCCTTGGAATAAATGGCTTAATATTAATTTCCGAGCGTCAACATAAGTTGATCATTATATCATCATTAATGTTTTTTTCTAGTTTGTCCTGCGCAAATCGGTGCTCAAGACCGGGAGGAAGGGTACTTACTAAGATAGGAGAGGAAGGTAAGGAGGAACGGAGGATAGAGGTCCGCCCTCGGCATATTCTTGCTTTTAGCGAAAGACGGTAAGTGGACTACGCTTTAACGTCAGACTGAGTAATTCACGTAGCGTTCTCCTAAGCACCAACTATAGACAGAACAACTATTGAAAAACCGACGAGGTTAAAATGAAATGGAGGAGGTATGGCCGTGAACGCTCTTGGGTGAAGTTGAAGCAAGAACAAGAGGTAGCGAATAGGCGTGGTCACAAAAAATCGCATCATCTACGTATTTTAACTAAGATTTGACGAATCAAACGCGATCTCTGGAAAATATGGCGGAATAAGGTGTGACTGGGCCGACTATAATAGAGGAATTGGCTTCAAGAATCGAGCGGAATGTCGCCTTCATTTTTTCTATCTCCATATGAAAAACTTGCGAATGGAAGCCAATACTCCAGACTCAACGCCAATACAACCCCCTAACGGTAACAGCCTTTTAGTACAGCACAGAATGAAGGTGCGATAATTTCATTACAGTCTTGTCATCATTGACCGGTTCATTTCGCCTTCCCAGCTTCTAAGGCGTGTCGTACTCGTTCTGCGTGTCTTTTGGTTCCGCCTCATTGGCAGCTGTGGGTGGTTCCTAGGGGAGGAACCGCGGAATCTTCTTCCTCAGTAGGGACTCAGCGGTGTCCATGCTGGCCATGGGGCATTTGTAGCGATCCCACGGCCATGCCTGGATCTTGGTGAGGCTGCTGCTCGCAGAATGCTCTAAACCAGCCGCCTTGTCGAAGAACCTTCGGCAAGTGGACATCAAGGGGCTCCAACTTCCCATCTCGGTGGATCACGGAAGCGCGGTTATATCGGCCGCGTCCCAGGATCATCCCAAGAGCAGAATTCTGCGCAACCTTGATTCGGTAGAGGGTAGACTCGTGCATTGCAGACATTACAGGCGCTGCGTACTCAACGAAAGAGAGTACACAGGCCTAGTATAGTCATCTCCGTGTCCATGCTCAGCACCGGCAGGCGTAGGATCGGCCAAAGCTTAGCCAGCGCCGCCAATTCTAATAATTTCATGACGAGGTGATGTGAATTGTGAAAAAACGTACCAGAGTGTAACTTTCACCCATTGTTTAGGGGACACCACCGTCCCCGACGTATTTGGAACAACGTCTACCTCTTCGACAAGGGGACCCCACCTCAGCTCCACCCCTATTCCTCCTCCACCCCTTCACAGCAAATTCCCCGGGCCGCCCTGGCAACACACACCCCACCTCCCGGCGACCCAAGGCTTTCAAAACCCCCCCAATATGGGGCGTGAGACCACACCCACTGGCTGCTGCCGGGGGAGGAAGGTGGGCAGGAGAGAGGGGGTGGAGGGGAGCGTCGGCGACAGGGGCGGGGGTGTTACATGCGGGGGAGGCAGGCATCGCTAAAAACCCCATTCCCTAAACCCCCGCCGCGTCGCCATGGGGTGTGGGCCCCGAGTGCATCCGCCGCCTCAACCCCTTAACGCCACCCCACCCACAAAAAACGACGACGCTCTTCCAGAAAGGCCCCGCGCTTCTTCCTTCCGCCTCCGCCGGCTGTGCTTCTCCCCCCGACCCTCTCTTCCCTTCTCGCCATGAATTAAGAAAAATGCGCTCGGGGAAGGCCGTTAAGGTAGTTTGAGCCAGATATATCCCTCGCAATAATGGAGTCCATATTCGAACTATATTTTTTAATTTCAGCTTCTGTAGGAAGGATGAAGTAAATATTTTAATATTAATGGCGCAAAAAATAGTTGTTTATGCCAAAAAGTCTCAGTAGATATATCCACATAAGTCGCTAACTTGACTCATTTTTTCACGCCGTCCGGTGAAAAAGTCGTCACAACAGGTTTTTTGTGATCATAAAAAAAGTTACTGCGGAGGGTAATTGATCAATTTTTATAAATAGTTGAAAAAACATACAAACTAGACACCGTTAGTTTTTTTGACGAAATCTAGGGGTCAGAAATTCATAATTTATTCAATATTATCCATCCGGAGCGAACAGCCGTAATATATTTCATGCAGAAAAGCTTATATTTTTAGACAAACTGCTCGAAAATCAGTTCGTCAAAGGGTTAGTATTTTGTGTTCATTGAAAATAGATTTTTCTTCTTTACAATGAGGCTAAATTCATTCAATGTTATGTGAAATAATACTTCACTCAAACTACCATAAAGGTTGAGTGCGGACGCGGAAATTGGGAGGGGAACATGGGAGAAATATAAAAATGCATTTTGTTTTTCACACGCCGAAGATATCACACAGTTCAAGCATTTACACCTGATGTGGTCTGGCCCATAGTTCAGAAACACCTGGGACCCTTTCTCAATGGGAAGAAACCACTGAGGAAGATGTTAATTTATACATGTTCACAGGGAAATATAAAGGAATAAAATCAATTTTTGAAACATTGAGTCTAAAATTGTACCTATTAATTTCGAAAATAGCAGTAATTCACAATCCTTTACCAAATAAATTGACAGAAGTAAAACACTCTTATTAAATTTAAGGATCTATATTTCAATAAAGCTATGATTTCAAAACCAAGGGATCTATCTGCAAAAATATTATTATTTCACAACCCTGGATAAAATCCAAGAATTTTGGCGTAACTTTGTGAACCTGCGCACTTCCTAACATGATTTCGACAATCTAACTATCAATGAATTGATACAATGGCCCTTTCAAGGTACCTAGATAATGACAAATATTTCCGAAACCATGGTCGGAAATAAAGCGTGGAATACACGAAGTACTAATTAATCAAGTGACGTAATTATCCTGAAACGTTCGAGAACACTTAAAATACCACTGGACTAACGAATTAGATAACAACTGGGGCCAGCATGGCTGGCAAAACGACGCTGAGTGAATCTCATTAGTGTTTACGGTCGTTCCTGATTGAAGGGGGGGAGCCAATTAACATGTAGTTCTAAGCATCAATCCTTTAAGCTTCAATACAAAAGTTGCAATAAAAATATCACATTTTTCGGGCGAAATTTCTACTCACAAGGTCAAAACAGTCTCGGCGTCCCATTCGTAAACTTCCGTCGAGCCTGATGAGGGTTTGTTTCAAAGTTGATTCTGCGTTCAATGTTACCAACTCTATACGACACACACAACTTCATCACCCCGAACGGCCCTCTTCACGGTTTATTCATGTCACTCAAATTTCGGGAACAGAGATTTTCGCCTTCAACGGCTCCACGCGACGAGCGACTTAAGGTTATTGGCTTGTGTCGAGACTGTGGCATGAAAACGCACCTCAAAAAGCTGAAACATTTGAAACCTTTATCTAAAGAACACAAAGGGTCTCCTTAAGTGTACAAAAACATTTCCGCGGGAAATTCGGCACCATCAGGGTCAAATTCTTTTTTGTTACGTTTTACAAAGATCTTCTAGTGTTCAGTGAGCAAGGTGAAAAGGAATTGCTATAGAAAATGCTTTTATGTAACCAACCAACCATTCCTGCCAAAAAAGGAATTTTAAAGTAGTTGTTACGGCAACGAAAATATAAGGACTTGACATTATAATCAGTGCCAAAAGTTTGCTCCGAGTGACACATTTGAGATCTAAATCGCTCTTTGCAGTAATATTTGAAATAAATTTCAATTTCATTTCTCAAACGATTAAATCGTGCTGCAATAAAGTGTATTATGTTCATGACTTCATTGGTTGTTAAAATTTACAGTCCTTTATTAATTATTTGAAAATTGCCACTAGTAAAAGAATCAAAATAAAAGGTCAACTGACAATTTGAAAATCCCTAGGGAAGTAAACTGTGTGGAAAGATGCAGCAAGACAGGTTTAGTCTTTCCATTAGTTTAAAAAAATAAAATCTATTAAAAGTAAGTTTCAAGGGTCGATCCATTTTGTAGAATGTTCATGATAAATTTCCAAATTATATTGTATTGTACTCCCATTTTTATGATTAAAGTTAGAGTACCTACCTACTTAAAAATAAGAATCAGAGGTACTCATGTGAGGGATTTAGAGTATACAATAAAAAATTAGAAATGATCACGAATTCGTCATGAGGGCGCCGTATCCATATCATTACCAGTTCTGATTGATTTAGGAGAACAGCACCAAAAGCCACGGCTGAACTCATTAGCAAATGAAGAAATTTCCACCGAGAGTGGTTTAGTGAGCAAGACCTCGGGGAGTTTTCGGCCGAGTTTGACAGTTTTGGTTGTGCTGGGAGCTGGATGCGAACTTGACGATGGGAACATGCTTTTTAAATAAATGCCTTCGTGAGATATCAGGGGTAATTTCACTCAGCGATAATGTCAACTGTCTAACAGTGGAAAATATACGAAAACGGAGAAGAGACGTAAACAGCCGTCAAAATCACTTCACAAGACTGACATCATCCATGATCCCAAATGAAAAGGCTCTCTTTAGGCAGGCTACTTACTTACAAATTCCAATCCCTTTGGAATGGGTAATGGTAGCGAATAAACATTACTTCTAGCTCTTATTTGTAAGAGAAAGAAAATAGGAACTTAAAAGTCCTTGTAGTGAGATTGTAAATAATTCTTGTGGTTCTAACTGAATTGCACAACTTTGAAATCAGCAATGCCCTCAATACTTTCCATTGTCCTTAAATAAACAAGTACCTTCTTTTTTTTTGCACACCATTCATAAGTTAGCTGCCAATGCTCATTTATAAACACATGGGGCACCGTCCTCAACCATGAGATGTCGTACAAGACAACTAGACGAGAGAGAAAAGTGTCCAAGTATTACGTATAAACCGTGAGGGATGCAAAAAGATGAAAATACTATAGAGAAAATACTATAGAAATGCAAGGGTGAAACAAAAAATGACGAAACGGGAGGGAATTGGAAACATTACAAAAGAGTTGTAGAAAGGATATACTACATAACAAGATTGGGTTGGGGAGGTCTTAGCGTTACGTAGCCCTCCATAAGACTTCTACCACCCATACCTAGAAATAGGAAAAGGACCCAAGTACAAGAAGGCTTCAGAGTTAAAATAACGGCTGCGAGAATTGTACAGGATTATGTCATTCATAACGAATTCCTTTCAATACTTGCAATATAATTATAACTTTCCGTAATAACGAGATGTGTACCACATTTCCCCAATTAAAATGAATCATAACACCGGTGGAAGAGAATTGAGAAGATCACAGGAGGTGCATTTCGCATGTTATGCAACCTGAAGGGGGTCATAGTGCTATGAAACTGAGTTATAAAAATAATGAAATGCACAAAGGCAATGCTAAACACAAAATATTTACTTTTAGAAGGTTTATTAAAAGACAAACAAATTTGGCTTGAGTTGTTGCGCTGGTGATAGGAGGGATAAAGGTATCGATCCTCGATCCATTTTTGCATATTGATAATTAACATCAACCTGATGGTCAAGGGAACAATATTATCATAATATATCACACGTGAAGATGAGCAATGAAGCCCATTGCATTATTGAGTGGCCATCTCTCCTGAAATATCCTGACATTTTTGCTAACTTTTATTTTTTAGAATGTTTTTCTTATTTTGTCCTATTTCCTGTGTCAATTTTTATTCCTGGAGCAGCTCAGCAGTTCAATTTATTCTCAGTTTTAAAATCCTCTGGCACGACCCCATCTCTCCTAGGTGCTGTCTTCCACACGTCTCGAGACGCTAGTGGCATGCGTTACGGAGTTTGCCCCATCGGAGCGGGCCACCCAATACCGGTGCTCGCCAGATAAATCCGGCCCCGACTGCACTCGGGAAGAAAAAACCTCGCTACAAACGTCTCATTTCCGGAGTCAACACCCAAGAGCGCTCACAAAGCTAGTGAACCGCCGTCCCATTATTCATCTCCAGTGGGAAGTGGGCGATGCTCGAGGACGTATCGCGGAGACTTCCTCCTAAATACACGGGTCAATTTACTAGCCCAAGCAGTTAAGGGATAATGCCAAGCCTTTCAGCGATGATAAGCCTAGAGCGGACCTCATCACTGATCCACACTTCTAAATTAACGCAAGCACCATTTCCTCCGTCCCTCCTTGCAGGAGGTAATATTTCAAGAAAGCACTTTGTCCACTACGCGGGCACTATATGGAAGGGATAATCAGAAATACCCACGGGTGAGTGAATAATGTAACTTGTGATGACTGAGAGGAAATGAGTTAAATCCGAAAGAGTTAACAAAAGAACGTCTAAAATCATAGGTTAAAAAATATAAATAAATTAAACAAAAACGATAAACTTCGACCAATAAATAATTATGTTGAAATTATTAAAATCATTTATCCACTCCACATTACACAAAAACATCACAAATGGGCATTCTTTTTATTATTATCGTTTAAGTCCGTGGCGGTGTCATGAAAATTAACGTTCCTCCGATTTCACCAATTCTGAAGTACAAAACCCATTAAATGAACCAACGCCCAAACGTCATCTTAGGGTGTAATAGGTGCAATCACACAGGCAGTTAATGGCAAAACAGTCTCGATTATCGGAGTTCCACTGATTATTGTACTCATGTTTTGGCTGCACCAAGCCAGTTCAGATCAAGCAAAAGGACGTCATAAATCGGCGATAGATTCCAACTTCTCCTCATACACGGGGATTCGCAGCAGAAAGATATACGTTGAAACGGTTTGTAAGAGAAATTAACGTCTGATCATAAACAAGAGGCCACATTCGCATTAATTCCTAGCATTTCACGAAAATCTTCACCGGAATTCAACAAGAGAGCAATTGACAAATTAAAACTAAAGATTAATCCTGTCTATAAAAGCAAAGAAATTTTGACTCGCATGCACTTCGGGACATCCAGATGACCATTGGCAAGGAGACTTTAAACCTCGTAAACACGTGCTAGATTTTTAACTCTCCCTGTCGATGGTCACCAGGATGACCGAAATGCATGCGAGTCAAAATTCCTTTGTTTTTATAGACAATTATGAAAAATCTTTAGTTTATATCTATGTCGGATTTAAGGTAGTTGGAACGGTTTTTGTTCATGTACAGATATGTGCGAAACTTTACATATGTGTCCTAATTAGTGATGCCTATAGATAAAAGTCTACTAAAAAACTATAAAGAATTGGGGAGGGACAAACACTGCTAAACTCAATATGTAAAAGAAAAACGTAATAATTGGACACCTACTACGTCACTCCGAGTGGATGACAACTTTAATGGAAGGAATGGTAGAGGGCCGTGCTGGAAGAGGTAGACCAAGAAAAGAATACCTCGAGGAGATCTTAGCAGGAAGAAGATGCATAGATGTAAAGAGACTTGCTATGGAAAGAAGAAATTTGGATGCCCACCAACCTTAAGGTTGAAGAGAAGAAGAAGATAGATAAAAGTGAAAAAATTGAACGTTACCGATTAGGGTTCTTCTTTTAATGTATTTAGTTTTGGTGAATTAAAATTCTTTTATTTCACTGCCGAAGTTTCGGCAAATTTATTCCCATCCTCAGGGTTGTGAAATTTTAAATACACTAACATGATGTCAACCATTCCAATTTACAGGGTAAATATAATAATTTATTAATAAATCAATAAATTAAAAGTTGAGATTATTTATACGTGGTCAATAAATACATTAATTGTTACCGATTTGGTTTCTTGGAAATTCAATGTTATTTTAACACGTATCCTGATGGCACATGACATATTTCGAAATAATTCGATTACACATGTACGGATTTTCTCCTAAACGGAAATAATGCGTTTCATTTTATTATGATGTTTACCAACAAGTAACAAGGTATCATTCCGAGTAAAAAAACCTATTAATATAAAATTTTCGCTTTAAATTCGATTTCCGCGCCAAAAAACCGATGTCATAATGCTATAATGAAGGCAACAAAATTTAAAATATAATTCCTGCATCATTTACGTTAATGTACTCATGGCGATTTTTACCGTCTAAATTTATGTACTTAAATGAAAGTTGGTCCAAGGATAATTTTTCGACTAAGTTGATAAGTTATGAAAATGTACAGTCAATGACGATTAGGGGGCGTCCATTAATTACGTGAGGCGATTTTTCGACCAACCTCCCCCTTGATGAGATGTCATGAGATTTGGCTCGACCCCCTTCCCCCCACCTAATTTCACGTGAGATTTTAAAAAATGCGTATTTTTAGTTTAAATACGTTAATCTATGCTTGAATTCGTGGGATTTATTAAAAAAAGCATAATTTGCTTAATTATTTTTATTCAAGACTAATTAAGACTAGTATTTAAGAATACTAAGAACGTAATCTAGAATCACAGTGAGAAAATCGAACAATAAAATACTTAAATAGGAACTACTAAAATTCGTAAAAGAATACTCATTCTAATTCAGTCCACGGGGACTGATGTGTGGTCTCAAGAGTGACTACTGGAACCAACATGTCCATGTGATTTGTTTCCACATGTTTTACTAAATTTAACCCAGTTTTCTCGCAATGTTACACTGTTTCTTGCGGAAAAAAATTACGTGATATTTGCTAAGACTATCCTTCTCCCCCACGTAAGATTGGGTGAGATTCGGCTCGACCCCCTCCCACCCCCTAAACGCCTCAACGTAATTAATGGACACCCCCAAAAAAAAGAATGCACAAACACAGATATAGAGAAAAAGATAGAGATACAGCGGAGAGTGCACGAGAGGGGATAAAGCACGAGAACGCACATGTCTGACGCCTGACATGCACGAGATGAAGGGAAGACTGTAGAGAGAGCGAGGGGGTGGGGGTGGTGAGGAGGACTGGCGAGAAATTCATTCCCCTCCCCTGGCAGTGGAAGAACGTACGAAGCATAACCCTCCCTGCCTTCAGCGTTAAAACCAACGTTCCCATTCTTCGTAGCGCGTAAGGAAGGGTGAGCGGGAAGGAGAAAGGGTGGAGGGAAAGAATGCGGCCCTATATTTACGATGCATTGCACACCGCCGCGCCGCACCGAGCGTAGATAGAATGGCGAAGGCACAATGCGAGGCACAATGCGGGGTACAATTCGAAAGCTCCCAACCCCCCCTTCCCACTTCCAAATCGCCTCCCCTCCAACAGCGGCTGAGAGCGATGAGTGTTCTTTTCCTTCTCATGAAATGGTACCTACATCATCATCCAGATAGAAGGAAGAAAACATATTAGACCCCGCGGAAAATTCAGGTATACGTCCCCATGAAGATACCACAACTAGTGGGAGCTTTCCAATTAAGGTAGTAAGATATTTCCCTAGTCATAATGGAGACCATTCTCGAATTTTATATTTTAATCTCAGCGTCTGTAAGAAGTGTGCAGTAAATATTGTAGCATTAATGGCGCAAAAATATAGATATACATGACCAAAATTCTCAGTAATTAAATAAATGTATCTAGACAAGTCTCTAACTTTACTTTTTTCACGTCGTACGGCTAAAAAATCCTAAACGGCAGGTTTTTTGCGATTCTGTAAAACTTACTGCGGTGAGTGATAGGTTATTTTTTATATATAGTTGAGAAAATATACCAACTCCACACTGTTAGTTTTTTGAAGAAATCTAGGCATTATAAATTCTTATTTCTTCCAACATTCTCCCTCTGGAGCGCAAAACCTTAATCCATCCCATGTAAAACAGCTTGTATTTTCAGGCATATTGATCGAAAAGTAGTTCAGCAAGGTGTTAATATTTTGATATCATTGGAAAGATGAGTTTTCCTTAAAAATGAGGTCAAATTCATAAAATTCTAGGTGAAATGATTATTGCTGAAACTGTTGAAGATAGCGCCGATCGCAACACATCAGCGTACACGAGCAACGTTGAATGGAACGATGTGCGCTGGCAAAACGCTTGGTAACTTGCCGGTGGGTAATATTCTGTGGGTGCACAACAGTCACGGCCGAATGTTTTGAGTGTAGTTGTCGAATTCATACAAAAAGAAGTTAAAAAAACGAAATATTCTTACCAAAGAGTAACTAAAGATATTGCATTATCAATGTCAGATGCCTGTACAGACAATAAACACAAAAAAACAATCGCGGATTCGATTATCGAAGTTCTTTTGTTGTTTAGCGCGCATCAACTATACTCCCGGTCTTTTTTATGTGCGTAGGGTTTGAAACTAATGTAAGGCAATTGTATTGTTGTGCTGTATAGTGAGCAGCTCATCAGAGAAAGGAAACGCCCCAGTATCACTAAAACGGGGCATGGGATGCAAAAGTCGAACGGGCACTTAACACTACTACGCACTCATGGTCGAAGACGACGTTGAACAATGAAAGGGGGATTGGGTTGGGTTGGTGGCTAGAGTAATAGGTTCCCATCTCGAGAGCCCGGGTTCAAACCTTGGCATACGGAGACATTTACTGTGAACCCCCCGATCCCTACTATCCCTAGGAGTATTGTGGAGGGAATTTTAAGGTGGCTGATGAGATTTTTGTTTATTTACAGATTTGTGTGGAACTTTGCATACGTGTTTTCTCATTAGTGATATCTATAGATAAAATTGAAAAAAATTGCATCCTACCAATTTGGTTTATTGTCAATTCAATGCTATTTTAATACGTAGCCTTAGGGCACACGACATATTTCGTAATTATTCGATTAAATATGTACAGATCATCTTCTAAACGCGAAATAATACATATTATTACTATTATTGTTGCTAACAAATATCAAGGTGTCACGCCGAGTCCAATAATCGAAAACAACTCATTTCAATATGTCTAAATTTCGATTACTTCGCCGAAAATTCTAGCCGTTATATGCCTTAAGGAAAAAATCAAAATATAATTCTTGTATCATTTCCATCGCTGTCTGTAGGTGAACTCAAACGCATGAACAGATGCACTTAAATATAATTTGGCCCAAGAAATTTTTTTCAACCTACCTAAAAATATTTAAATGTGCACTCAATGACCCACGATTACCGCTGCAGTAGGGTTGCCATATTTTAAAATGAAGAAAACGGGGGGATGACCATATTTTACAATGAAAAACCGGGGGATTATCAATAAAAGTTTTAGTCCATTTTCTTTAATGGGCATTTTGGCGTAGAGCATGTGTTTTGGTATTTATAACTAGCATATCGATTTTAAGTTGCATTTTTGCGGGAGCACATGGTGTATATCCCAAGCAATAAAGGCCGCCTGACAACTAGTCCCCATGTTTGAAGCGAGTTCTTGAGCATCGTTTATGGAGCGGTGTGATTAAAAAAAATAATTTGGAAGTGATTGAATGAAGCATACGTTCAGGGCGTGAGAGATAGTTCGGCGAACATCATTAATATTGATGTAATATTTATGATTGTAAGAAGGGTGGTTTAATGTAAACTGAATGCGGGCTAAAATTTACAAATATGTCAGAAAAACAACCCGAAGTTTCGAGCTAAACCTCAATTAATATTTATTTTATTATATTTTGGTGTAAAAAGATATCATCTCATTTTTTTAAAAATTACACGATGAAAGACAAAATTCTGCCATTCTACAACCGGGGTTGGGCAGCGATTATAAAAACCGGGGAGTTTCCCTGTTTTCTGGACATTTACCTAATCGGATGCTGAAAAAGAACATTAAAAACCGGGTGGTACCCGGCTAAACTGGGTGATTTGGTAACCCTACGCTTCAGCCACCTTGAGTATAGTACTCCATCCGTCATATGGGACGTTAAATCTTCGTCTCCTTGGTACCCTTCGTTAAGAGCAGGTTAATAACGATACTAGATTTCTCTCCACTCTCCCTCCATTCACCAAATAATCCTTCCCTTACCAACCTACTCATCTATCCGTAATGCTGCAAGTGGCCTCAGTTATCAGTCTTCTTCCCAAATCACCGACCAACCAACAAATGAATGAGTGACATTAAGGAGATCAGACGAAGACGAGGAGAGCAGCAAATTAATATGCTATGAGAAGTTAATTGGGCAACGCAAGAATATATTAAAATTTTCCGACTCAAAAATGGCTAGATAAACAACAGACGCAAAGAAAATTCCTCAGCTCGGGCCCTTTGTCATCTCACAACTGTAAGAACCCATTGCGAATCATTACTACGGTGGTTGAATAAAAGAACCCTTGTTCACGTTAAGCTACGGGCCAACATCCTCCACTAAAGTAAGATTCATTCAAGGGTAATTTACCGCGAATCCAAGCATTCGCCGATAATAAGCAGTGTCTTAATGCATATCCAACGTTTTCATGACAATAAAAGAATAAAACTGGTCAAAACTTGGCAATTTCCACTGGATTCATTGTAAGTACAATGCGTTTCGACGCTTATGCGCCATCATCAGGTACAAACATTTGCGGAAAGACGCCTTGACGCTCTTGAGAAATGGGAAATAATTAGAATAAGAAAACGGAGGGTCAAACTAATGAATGGTATTGAATTTGTGAACCATTCCCCATTCTTTCCCTACCGACGTAGACCTTGGTCAAAAATTCCCCCCCTTCTCCCCTCCCACTCTCACAATGAAACCTTCCTCCCTACCCCCTCCCTCCCTCTCCCTTCAACCTCTCAACCTCTCCTTCCTTCCCCGCACAGATATATAGCACTGAAACTTCCATAACTGTTTGTACCTGATGATGGCGCATAAGCGTCGAAACCTACAATAAATCATTTGCCAAGTTTCAACCAGTTCTATTCTTTTATTTTCTTAACAAAATGTCCCACATCATCTCGACGGACTTCTTGAGTTTACATGACATTTTAATTACTTAAAAAAATAAGAAATTTTTAAAGATTTGAGTTTACAATAAGACGACAAAAATAGGATGCGAAGAAGGCAAGCCAATTGAGAGCTGGATATTAAGAGAACGACTAAGTTTGAGAGCAAACCTTTAGGAGGCAGAAGAAGTCTATAGAGGACGCTATGGAGATAAGTTGAAGGACGAGACTAAAGAAGAGAGGAGACTTATGTTTAAAGTGAAAAAGCGAGGAAAACAAAAGCCACTTTTAGCGTCCAAACAATTACGTCGAAAGGGGAATGGAAGACATGAATCACTGATGAGAGAAATGGCGTTAAGCAGGTCATCCCACCAAAATATCCACCAGCTTCTGGGAGCAGTTTTTTTTCTTACGCAGAGACTACCCAAAGGTCCATCTACATTTGACCTACGAAGACAAAAACATGTTCCGATCCAAGGAATACGCGCAGCAGTCGTCGGCTTGTACTACACCTAATCTATAGGGAGCCCCTTCCGGTAACCTCGTTAAAAAATAATTTGACGCCGCTCAGTCTTGAAGAAAAAATAGAACTAAAAACAGGACAAACATTGGAGAAAAAAACGAAGAAGGCTGAACTGGAAGGGTGACTTTTTAACCGGCAGAATCAGTAAAACCTTTTCCCCCTATCGCCACGGGCTGCTCTAGAGGTAAAAAGTGCCCCATCCTCTTAAGAAGGTGGCTTTTGGGGGTCAGAAGGTGGAGCATAAAGCGAGAGATGGAGAGAAAGAACGAAAAAAAGCGAGCGACATCCAGACGTCCTTCACAGGACGAACACAATTTTCGCCACCTCCCTCTCCCGCCCTCTATACTCCACACGCAGAGCGAAACGACGAAAAGCCAACTAAACCAACCAATGGGGGTGGAGGAGAGGGAGGGGAAGGGCACAAAAGAACCGTGTAATTCTCCAAGCACGCACGCTGAGAAAGCACGCAGAGAGTGATAGCGAGAGGAAAGAGGAAAAACTGTCGCGACACCCACAAAACGGCTCCTCTCTCACCATTCTCCCAACGAATGAGGGGAAAGCCACACAACAAACACGGTGGAAGTCTGCGAGTGGAAATTCACCGGCTGCCCCCTTCATTTCCCTTTCCTTGGCGCGAAGGAGATAAGGGCGATGACCTGGCGCCCAGGGGAAGGGTCGAGGATGTCACTGAAGGAGAGAGAGACAGCAGTGACTTGAAGTTTTCAACGTTCGGAGAAAATAACGTCTGTAATAATAATAATAATATATATTTTACTACTTGGTAGTCCTAGCGGTCCTAGCCTTGAGGTCTAACCTACCATAAGTCTAAAAAAAGAGCCCCACTCTGATTCATAGATCATGTGAGGCAATTCATAATACAAATATGAGTCACAGTAACCGTACCGAAAAACAGTGGAGTGGGGAAGCGATTTCTCTCAATTAATAATACGGGAAAAAAAGAGAAGCCCTTAACGTCCTTGAGTTATCAAAAATACTAAGTTGGCACCCCAAGTACTAAACAACAAGTTAACACGGTCCGATTTGTGGGAACTTAAGATCCCATATTACTGCTTCATTTAAGTATTTTCTTCGATTTGAGCCTATTTTTAAGAAAAGAAGATGTGAAGAAGACCGAGTAAGGGAAAAGGAACGAGACTAAGACGTAGAAAGAAACTAAAATAAATAAATTACAATGAGGAAAGCCAATCACAACCTCACTGCTACATTCCCACCTTAAAATCACTGATGAGACGGAATGCCCAGAATACATATGAAGGACATCAACGCTACAAAATATACACATTCCATTATTATTTAGGGTATACTCAAGAAACTGTAGAGGAGATAATAGACTTCATCGACAGGGGGAGAAGCATTTTGGCAATTCTAATTACTTTGAAAATATCAATGAAAATAATCAAATTACTTTCACAAAACCTACATATCCCAGCTACCACCACCTTATTGAAAAATTTTATCATTTTAAAACTTAATCAGTAAATATAAATATTACTAAAGGCATATAAAACACTTTGCAAACTCAATCGCGCTTTAGTAAATTGTAAAAAATAATTCAAGAAACTGTCGAAAAGACATCCATCTTCCTCTGAATAGTCGTTTCCCTCCAGAACGAAAGAGAGAGAGGGACGTTTTAAGGAGGAGAAGCTAATCGGCTCTTCTCAGAGTACAGGCGAACCTCTTTATGCGTATCTAGTAGGCGTTTGGAGGGTGAGGAAGGGAGAGATAGAGAGATGGGGAGAAATAATGGAGAGCCGGGAGAGAAAGAGGAGACAAAACGAGAAACGGAGTGTCCCATTGACTCGCTAAACGTAACCACAAACATTCCCGGCCGCGGGAAAGAAGGAAAATAAAAGGAATGAATATTGAACAGGAATCCGAAAGGAAGGGTGAGGTGAGCTTGAAGGAATACCTTCAGGTCGTTAACCCATTTCGGCCTTTAAAACCTACATGGTAGTCGAAAGAAGCTAGGTGGGGCCAGCAAACAAAAGCGATTATACAGAATATAAAGTGAGAAACTGCCAAGAACTACAATAACAGCAGGTGTGACCCACATTAAATAACAAGGGGGTTATTTACAAAACAGTAACTAACGAAGTCGAGAAAGAGAACAAGCTTAGATTGGAGGCCACTGAGTGGTAGTTGCGGAGAAGGGAAAAGTAAATGAAAAAATTAAAATCGATACTGTGTGAAGTTGGGCACTGGAGTGGAAAAAAAAATATTTTCCCGAGGACATTTGATGGTGGCAGAGGAGGAAGGACGTCAGGTAAGGAGGGAACTGAGGGGGAAATACTAAGCACTTTAAATGGAATCAATGGAGTACAAGGTACACTCACTTTAAAAAGGAGATACCAAAGAGAGACAAATCTGATAAAATCGAAACAAGAGATATACAGGATACATTTTATTAGTCCATCAATGCCTAACTAAAAACGGTAAAAATAGAAAAAAATAATCACAAGAAGATGAGTTTGACTAGCCGGAGGGGCGATAACGCCCAATACAGCAAATCCTACGTCATGAGATGGTGTAGGTCAATGAAACATACCCATTCTTTCAACATGTCTTCCCTTCACAAAAGAAGTCAAATCTAAATACTCAAGTTTAATTACATGGGTATAGGGAAAATGAATTGATTTGATTATCGAGATTTATGAATAAAGACGTTGGAAAACATAAAATTTACTTATTTTTTATATAATGACATGAAATTCATCGAGACTTAATCGTTGCATCCGCGATTCAACAATGCTGAAAAATAAAAGGGCCGGGACTGGAAAATGGGATACAATCAGGACATCGGGAAAACTTTAATTCGATTTATCTAAATTTCACAAATCATATATACCTACTTCATAGAGAAAAAGAATAATCATGACGTCTACGCAAAACATTACCTATGATTTACTTGGATAAAACATTACTTGAGCGGAATTCGATTCGATGAATGCAAAGCATTTTCAAATCATGCACCAATTGAGAAAAACTCAAATCAGTTTTATAGCTACACTGCAAATTAACTATAACTATAGTACTTATTTTTATTGAAGTGACTGAAAGAGGGATGGGAACTTCCTCCGCGACGCCTGATGACGTAGCGGGCGAAAGGATCGATACGCTTATTACACTTAACATTTTCACCCAAGGCCGCAAGGAGACGCAACTCTCCGCGGGCTCTTAATGCCTGCGTGCATATTAATAGATGCACACAAAGCTCTATAATTAGAAAATTTTATTAATATAACAGTCCCGGGAGCAACCTTGCCAGATATTCGACTGTCTGAACCAGGTGCCACTAATTGAGGGACGCGTAATTTTAGGCAGAAAACTGAGGTAATAGGTCTCCCATTAACTCCCATGTCTTTCTCCTCGGCTAGCAAGGCACCTCGGCGCACCATCCGATGCTGCTGCTGCACCTGCAGGGGCTGCCGCGTTCAGAGGCTGGCGCGCCAAACTCGCATCGTTCACTCGATACGATCGAGAAGAATCTGAAGCGTCGAATAGGAATGCAGAGAATTCACGGAAACGAGACGAAAGAAATGGTGGATTGACGCCGGGATGATTTGAAGACAGGATAATAACAATGAAAAATTGAAATTAAGCAGTTAGCTGAGATTAAAGTGGAATAAGATAGCTGCTCCAAAGCAATATTCGGATTGATGACTGCTGATGCTTATGAATACGTCGTCGAGCAGTGGGTCATTGTCTCAAACGTCTGACAAATAGTGATGAACTCTTAAGAATGAAAAATTCATTTTGCGAACTAAATTCGCTCGGCGAGGCAATCTCCGAGCGACTGCTTATACTATAAAGGCTGTGAATTTTCCAAACGGGCATTGTACACGAGGATGACACAGACGTCGAAACACGAAGTAAAATAAATATATGTAGTGGACAAACCTAAGTTTTTATTAATTAAAATTCACAATACCGTTCCGCTACATATCGCCAGACATTGTTGAATTCGAATGCTTACTATTCCCGAAGTCCCATTCACTGACATATCAGAAGAGAGGATCGTACGGAAGGAACGCCATATCGAAGAGAAGAACGAGATGAATAGTGCACGATCCGAGGCACGACCAAATTGTAAGATCAATAATATAGTGTAAAATAGAAGAGAAACCCCATCGAAAAGCAACAAGAATGGAATACATAGAATGGTACCAATCTAGAGGAACGTAGGAAAAAGACGTTGCGACTGTTTCATAATCTCTGGCAGAATATTTGCTCGGTATTATAAAAACGAAGTCAAATAAGTTCAATAACGGAGTCAAATACGCTCTTCCATAAATAACCGTCACGTCAACTGACCGATAGTCTGCTGTAGTATGTACTACACAAAACCCGAACTCTCAATCAACGAAAAGGATACGCCATCTTGTGATTACCATTGACTAGACAATGAAACTGTGGCCAAGGGTGTAACGGTGTAGTTAGAACTAAATATGAAAGAATGGAGGCCCAGGCGCTTTTAACGATACGTTAACTCAAGGGTTACGAATACTCTTTGATGCATTCCGGCAAGTGTGCCTTTTCCGTCCGGAAGCTGCTGAAGTTCACTCGCGTAAGCATTAAATGCCAAAGAGAAGCTGGAATGATATCAAACCCTTCCACTTAAAATTGGAGAAAGCTAAGGGATGAAGCTTAGGAATATGCCGGAGATAGTTACAGTACAAAATTACTCAACGTCAACACCGAAAATTGAGATTCGAGCGTGAAAGTGATTACATATTTCCATCTTATGTCGCGCGGAAACACACAAATCATTTCAGTACCTATATTTCGCTGGCCAACATTCTTGCAGTCGTTTTATCAACTACTCTGGAAATGCTTTCACAATCATACCGGGAAAGAAACAGGATGTGAAAGCAATTTTCTACATGAAATACCTTTGTTAATATACGTACGTAGATTAACTCAAAAATAAATTAAATGACGCGGGAAGACTGAATAAGAACTTTCAAGGTGAAATTCGCATTTCCTATTTTCGTTCTGGGCCATTTTGCCTCACGATTGGCGTCACTTGAATGCGGTGGATGGTTAAGTTTGGATGGAGAGCGGGAAAGAAGGGAGGAAGGAGGTGGAGAGAAACTCGGCGTTGGCCAACGGCCTTATCGCGACGCAAGAGGTCAAGGGATGGGGGCAGTTTCAACGCCACACACGACAAAAGAACTTTCCACTGACGCTCACAAACAGAATTCACAAAGCATAACTCTGAACGAATACAAGAAATATTTATGGGGGTTATGATGTGCGAGCGAGGATTATATTTAAAGAAGTTCAGTAGAAGATAAGAGATATTGTCGAGAATACGGTACCAGTAAACTACGGGAATTCTAGAATAATCAGATTACTGCAAAATATACGTAAATTACGACGTTTACGCACATTAGGATTGTAGAAAAACACTCGGCGGGCCTATCTCACAATCTCAAAGACATAAGGGACGAAAAGACTAAAGCAGACGTAGAAAAGACTAAAAGTCGAGAGTAGCAGATTTTAATGATTATAAACTGCCCAGCGCCATGGTATTTATATTAGGCCGCCCATACTTATTCCCAGGACGAAATAAAACAATATTGTACAATCCAAAAATCTGAGAGAGCAACCGAGGGCCCACAGATACCCGAAATAAAGGTTTACGCAAGAAATTCACGGATATCAAAATTCACGGCTAATTCACGGAGCTCACGGTTTCACGGTTGAGCGGCCACCCTATCAATCCACATGTTACTTGATGCCGAATGTTAAATTATAATGAATTGTCTAAGCAAAAACATACACAACGCAATGGAAATCAAATAAGGAAAAGTAAACTCGCGAATGTGGGTTATAATACTGCCTAACACTCATTGAAACAATAGCTATTCTTATTTTAAGTGCGGAATCACAGAAACGCTTGAAAGAATATGCGATTTTCAGACGGCTGGATTACTTGGAATTATAACACAAAATGACGTGCAACGCAAATCACTTATGTATAGCACAGAAAATATAGTTGAATTCCGCTAACGACGGCTGAATGAGTTGCGCGATGAAGCATTCAAACCAAAACGAAAAAAGTAATTTTCATCAAGCTCTAACATGTACCTATTTCAAAATTTCGCACCAAAAACTGAAACAATAATCAAAAGGTCACGATATAAGAATCACGCTTCCCACAAAAACTGACGGTGCATTCATTTTTAGAACGCAGAATGACAGACTTAATTTATTTTGATCTTCGAGGGATTTGATAATATAGGATCAGAGTCACTCGAGGAGTCTTGTGGGCTACTCGAGCGAATACACCCCGTCCACGTGCTCTTAACTAACGCGACATCCCGACCATTCTCATTCCCCTCCGACTCCCTTCCTCTTTGGAACGGCCGCCTTCGCAGCCGGCCCGAAACCGACTCAAGCCTACTCCACTATTTTCGGTTTGGCAAGACATTGCTTCTGGGCGAAATCCTCCTCCCCCTCTTCCACCCCGTCCACCAAGCAGACGCCGTGGACTCGAACCGCCCCTCACAGAGCGCGGGGGAAGGGAAGAGTTTATTCTTAGCGGCCCGAAACCTCTTGTACACACGCACTCAAGTCACAAACGAACACACACACACACAAGCAGGGCGCGACTCCATAGCGATCGTCTTATGTCCCCGGACGGCATTCCTTAAAAAAAAAAGGATGCTCAAGATATTCCCTTACTTTAAAGAAATTTACCCTCCCCGCTCCTCTTGATGCTGCCATCTCTCCAAAACATAAAAATTATCTCCATTCACAGTTTAATTAATTATCTCGACAACAGGAGAAAAAAATACTCGCCCCGTATCGCATCCAAATCAAATGCCCAGCCAGGTAGGTGCGTCAGGAGTAAGGCTAAATGACAAGACGGCCGTTATGCATCGACGTAAAGTCAATTTATATTTTCCACATAAATCGGAACTTCGCGGAACATTCACAAGGTACCGTAAACGTGAATAATCATTAATTATCAAAAATATCTACGTAACTGATGTAGTCAATGTCATCGACATGGCAATAAGAAATATTTCTTTCTTGAGGTAAGACAAAATATTTAGTATTATGTCACACTGTCACCACGATTCTATTTTAGACTAAGAACTTATACGACCACAACAGGAGCAGAGGAAAACCTGTAGAATACAATAAGATAAATTCTCTCTTTCATCCTTTTTTTCCTTCCCAATCCAGGTAAACTCTTCCGTTTTTCGTGGCTGTAACCCTAACGACCCCTAAGCTGGACCCTTGCGGAAGCTTGAGGGGTTAAATGTAATGTAAATATTGTGAGCATCAAAGATATGACTTTGTTTAAGGAGGGATACCATCAATAATGATCGATAAAATCAGCCGATATTGCTTGATGTACTCGATAATT
Organism: Pyrrhosoma nymphula; assembly: GCA_963573305.1. Lineage (NCBI taxonomy): Eukaryota > Metazoa > Arthropoda > Insecta > Odonata > Coenagrionidae > Pyrrhosoma > Pyrrhosoma nymphula. Next base: position 97,845,943 of record OY754338.1, on the reverse strand, counting down.
GTCCTCACGTCAACACATCGACGCAACCCGGGTACTCGTTCATCGAGGGTCGATATTGTACACTGATTACCGCACATCCCCAGCGAGGAGAATTTTGCAACGACCCCCGCCGACGGTGGGGCGCAAGGGGAGGGGAAGTTTGGGAGGAGAACATGAAGGGGAATGCCAGGAAGAGTAGGGGTGGGGGGGTTGGATGAAAACGTCATATATCCTCCTGGTGCGTCACAGGGAAAACGCACGGTAGGGTTTTTAAATGGGAGAGGGGGCAGAGACCTGACACACCCGCCCCCGCCGAATAGTCCCACTGGATTTCGGACGCGGGAGAGGCCTCCGGATGACGCGGCCGCCTCCGGGGGTTGGCAGGGTGGGTGGTGTCGGGAATGGGGAAGTGAGAAGGCCTTTGCGGGGGCGGTGGGGTTGGTGGAGGCGGAAGAGAAGGAGGAGGAGGGTTTTCTGGGGCAGCGCCTTCCGCCCCCAACCTGTGTGGCACCGAAAGGGATTGCCCTAGAGCAGTGGTCCCCCATCCGAACGAGCCTTCTCCGGCGGCGCCTAGGCCATTTGAAAAATGACAGCACTTGGAGAGTCCAGGTAAAAAAATATTCCCTTCCCTTTCGCTGGGAATGAGTAGGGACTTTCCCACGGAGACAAGACCCATTCGTTCGGACACGACACCTCTCAACGATTAAGTGGAGTTCTTTTAACCCTTTCCATTTCAAATTTTTCAAGCTCCCGTCTACAATGCAGTTCCTCGTGGCACGTCCAACGCCGATTGTCTCACGAAATGCTTGCCCAAGGCTATTACTGTAACAATTCCGATCACGCGAGTTTGATTGACACGGAGGATATTATTTTAACCAAGAACGATATTTCTAGAGGTAATATAAGCGAAAAAATAAGACTGTCCCAGTGTTCCATGCCCTGCCTACATACACTGCCAAAACGATAGGAGGAAAAATTCCTTCACTTAATACTTGCATTATAATCCATGAATTTAGAAATAAACGGGAAAAATAAGCTGGACAGAGTTAAAGCCAGATAGAAAATCTGGTGAGAGGAGAGACATGCCAAGACGTGGCTGGTGGACACAATTACAGAATTACAAAACAACAGGTACATTGAAAGGAATTTCTTATACTATCGCCAGCCGGAAGACTATCGATAATCAGGATATTAATAGAACATCAAGTGAAAGGTGATTTAACTTAAACCTTAAATACCTATCATAGTCTACATAATTTCGTGTTATTAGTATAAGTAAGTAAGTATAAGTAGTAATTTAAGCGCCCTCAAGGAACTACACAACGCCGTTTCAAGCCAAAAATTCCATTACAGCGGAGCATAACCGGGGGCGGTATTTGAAACCAGCAACCTTGAAGAGCAACACACCGCGATTTCAAAGTTTGTCAGCAAAGGCGCATTTAGACTTCTCACGTTATAAAGAAAGCAGAAATTCGCCCTCGAAAATTATTTTCGCCATTTATTGACGAAGAATGAGAATGGAATTTTGAATAGGGGTCATACATAAATGACATCATTCAATTGAAGAAACTGGAGTAAAGATGGACGGGAGGCAGCGGAGATGACGTCACTATGGGGAAATGCACGGATTTGGCTCTTCTTTTTAAGATCTGAGTTCTTCAAACTAAAAAATAACGGCAAATTCCTTCAAAAATAAGTCCATAATCTTCCCTTCTCCCCCAAAACCCAGTAACTTTTCACTATTCCTTTTTTTTTAGAGAAAACTACCATTAAGACAGATTATACCAAGGCGATTAAATGATCGTACCACAATTGGAAGCCATAGAAAGTGAATTAATGATCCCGTAGAATGTTACAAATGGGAAGATCGCTCAGCAAGTGAACAGAAGTAGAAGTTTTCAAGGACGGCAAAAAACATTATTGAATTTGAGAGGCTGGAAGTAGAATAGCGAAACATATTTTGTTGATTCTACTAAAAATATCACAAAAGCGTAAGTTGTACCCCATGACAAGGAATATATGAAAAAATGAATACTAATGGCCAACAGGACTATGGTTCGTCCGGTATTAGAATATGCAACGGTAGTGTGTGATCCTCATTTAAAAACAGATATTTTCAAGCTGGAGAAAGTACAAAGGAAGGCAGCCAGGTAGGCCAGAGGGGCTAATCTGTATGTTCTCGGAATTTCCGAGCCTCGAAAGTGACGAAACTTTGACGTTCAAAGCCTCTAAAATTTCAAATAGGGCTATTCAAAAGTTGGTGGTAAATGGGGTGGTAAATGTTACCACCGGGCGATTGCCTACTTGTAACGTTTTGTAATTATATTAAATATTAATACTCTGATTAACACCAATATTTTAGGCCGACTATTACTAATTAGGATATTTTTGACTGAGTCAATTCCGACCAACTACTACCCAGTTAGTAAAAGCACGATCATTCTCATACTGTCGAAATGAGAAACACGCTGTCCAAACATACAAGTCGAATGAGAGATTGAAAGCCATAAAAATCGCTATGGACTGACGAAGATATATCTCAACAAACATATCATGGTCACAGAAGAACAAACTCGAGCGAACTCTTACATAGTAAACGAAAAGTTTAATTTTCCTGGATTTAATAGGTAAAAGATTTCACAAGACATTAGGGCACTATGATATTCTGAATATAAAACGAAGAATGTCGATGATTCACCGTTTGACACGCCATATAATAAGACGCCATGGCATTCTCAGCCGACTATCAGTCCATGACAAACACTAGAGTGAACTTTGACGGAATATGTTTGCGACGTCATTAGTCAAAGTGATGGCGACGAGTTTTAAAATGTTAGCAGCAAATCATAGAAATTGTTTCTTTTATTTTTATATTTTTTTAAATGTACTAAGGTAGTTCTAATTAACTTTGAATCTGAAAACTAATTCAGGCTACGAGTTACACTCAAAATAGAATTAGATTTTGTGAAAACACTGCGTAAAAAAACCTTCAATTTATAACAAAGTGAAGTAAGGTAGGGAAGCCTCTTAGTTTAGCTGCATGGTGAGCTTTTTATTAGCTCAACGTTTCGGCCCACGTTGCAATGAAAGTCTTTAGCAGAGAAACATCGCTCATGTGGACGTACTCGGCAACGCGGGACGAAACTTTGAACAGCAAAATACCACGCACCTAACTCGGAAGCCCCCATAGCAGTCACGAATCGCTGAGAAAGCCTTCGGCCGATGTTAAAATGAACTGATAATATGGCTAGCATGAATTCGGAGGAAGTCAAATACCCTTGGCAGTCTAAAAATTGTCTAACGCATATCACGAATTATATGCGACGATCATAATTTCGACAAACAAGCCATAAAATAAGCGGGAAAATTTTTAAACACATACTGTTACAGCAAGACATTCGCAGAAATCTACTCTGACGCCATTTTATTCTTCTTCCACTTGGAAAATAAATTAACACCTAAATTTTATGACCAATACCTCAAGTACATTCAAATTCACTAATGAACTAACTTCATCGATTTCTTGCTAAAACATGCATAGATTATCCAACCCAGCAATGTCGTCTCCTTATCGCAGTGGCCAATTTAACAATCTGTATACAAGCCCGGAGACTCGGGTCTTTGAATTGAAATAACCAAGAGCTAGTTTATCAATTCGGTCTCTCACTACCTCGGCAATAAAAACGAAATTTTGTTGGAATTAAAAATAAAAATTATGATACAAAACAGTAAAAATGCAGACCAAACTCGAGTAGCGAATTGGACACGACGGGATTTTATAAAGCAGAATTGATCTATAATTGGTGAAACTTTACGATCACATTGAGCTACAAACACGCACAATGAGTATTAAAAGAGAAATCAACACTGGATTCCAGCGAGAATTATTCTATGAGCGTAAACGCAAGGTACCACAATGATAAATCATACTTCCAAATAATACCCTTTCTCCTTTCTTCATCTCCTTCATTCGTCAGCTCAACCAAATGAGAAGAGAAACTAGCGACTCACCCGAGAAGATGCATCATCCGGAACCATCATGGTTGAGTGTAGCACGTCCCCAGGATTCAGGGCGAAGCTAGGGACCATAGCCTATCCACTGCCCTCTTCTAGAGAGCCTATCTCCCACACCTCTAGGGCACTATTAAGAGCTTCCTACTAAGACAACGATGAGACTACACTCCCAAACGACACACGAAAATATTTCCTTTTGCTTTTAAAAAGCGAAAGATGTGGACTCTTGGAGTCATTCACCACGTGACATCGAAGGTGCTCAATACATCCGCAGGAAGAATATGGAAGAGAAGTCTCGGAGCACAGGGAGCCAGCCGTATTTGCGGCGGGTGTGACCGGGAAAAGAGAAGAGGATCACTTCTGCCAGCGTAGTGTTCCTCGTATCCCACCGGTGAGGAGGTCTGCCGTGATTTCTGAGTCGGAGGTAAAGCTTGTACCCTCTCAAGGGTGGGGCTTATCGTTGGGGGTAAGGGGGCGCTGAGGTGGCGGCCTGAGGTGATGTGGAAGTCTTCAAGACGTCAGGGAAGACACCCGGAGGAGTCGAAAAGGGTCAGTCATGCATGGACGCCAGGAGGGGGTTTGATGGGACAGCCACGAATCCTCGGATGCCGCATAGTCCACAAGGACGCGGATTCGAGTTTGCTGACCCCCCCACACCCCACAAAAGGAAGGGATTTCGGCTTTCAGATATGAGGTTCGCAAGACCTGAGGGGAAAGGATGATCAGGGAAGTGGGTGGGGTGAGGGATTTGAGGAACTAAAGGAGGGAGGGGAGATGGTTTTGTGGGATTATCCGATAGCCTGGAACGAGGGCATGGAGATAAAAATGGAATTTGGCCGCTTTGTCCACATCACACAGCGTAGAGTCCCAGGGGCGATGGGATATGATTGAACATGAGGGAGCAAAGGTCAACGTGCTGGTGACGACACAATCGAATGTGAATCGGACAAGGTTTCCGAACATCGTGCTGAGATTACTGCGCTGTGCCCCAGTCAGCAAAAGCAAACGGCGAGGGTGAACGGGCGAAAAATCGACACTCTCCCAGGAGGGGTTTTAAAGAAATCGTCTTCTTAAAGAGCAGCAGGAACAGATTTTCATCAAATTTCTGTATACGGGCATTAACTAACAACTTCCTTACTGTGCCTCAGTACGAACCTTTTTATGGCATGTTAGAGAGCATTAGATACAAAACAAAAAACGTATTCACGATAGGGACTTCTTCCGGGCAGAGTTAGCTGGATTTAAATTCATTCAAAGATAGTACCATTGATGGAGGTGTTATAAATTAATAACGCTTAATCTATGGAATATACTTTTAGAATGGTGTGCCAAAATGATTAAAATTATCTTTGGCAAGGCAGATCATTCGATAAAGAAGTGAAAATGCTTATTATGTTTTAATCCTGTAAAATGAGGCGGACATATTGGGATAAATAGAGTAAACCTATATTTCGCCTTGAAAATTTTTCTGTCCAAATACTGAGAGGGTAGAGAGGGTCCTGTCTGTTACCCGATACAAAACACTCTGTTCTAAGTATGGTGAAAGTAAAAAGGTATTGTAATGTTTTCAATTAATATCGTTAAATGAGCTACATGGCGATGACTGCCCTGGAATTATTTTACTATTTTTATGACCGCGGGATCGTTGAGTAAAATTAATTGCTCGAATCTTCAGAAGGAACTGTTTTAGTTCCTGAGATAACCATGTATCAACACATAGATGGCGATGCGTGCGGATGGATATGAATCAGATTGAAATCCTAAAGAAATCAGACATGGCTACACTAGAACTGACCGAACACAGACCCAGATATGACATCACCTCAAACAGACGCAAGAGTAAACAAGCATTTACTGGAACAAGACAATGATAGGATACACCCAGGACTCAGTAAATTAGAAGCATAATACAAACAGCAAATCATCACAAGGCGAGGGACTAAGTCAGATGCAGAGTCATATTCTATTCTTAGCCTGTATTATATAAAGCAAAAGTAAGATATCCTACCAACATTGAGCGCTTTCGACGAGTGAGCAGAGAGATGTCTTTGAATAAAATTAATGACCGCAGAACAGATTTCGAATGAAAAACGCAGAGAGGTACGCAGATTCGACCATCTTTAAGGACAGTCCCATTGAATCGTCGTGCAAAAGATTAAGAGAACCTGTTTTTTAAGTGCAATTCAGACCGAGTTCCTCGTAGCAGCTGCTTATGAAAAGACGGCTGATGTTGACTGTGCATTCAAGCTACCACGCCTACCGGAACTATTCGATCCTCTCAACACCGCGGTATTTGGGCCGACGCTCATGTCAACTGACAATATCGCTTACAGTCGAAGATCCCATGAAAGGATGCCACTGTGACCTCCGCCGAGGAAGGGGTTGAGGCTGCCGCAATCCAGACGAATGCGAGCAGGATTATCGTTGTTGATTCAACGAGAGGAACGTGCCCCGGACTGATTTCGAAAACGATATGACGGCACGAGGGAGCTCATCATCATTCATCAATTACGGCGTGCGATGATAGTAGAAAATAATTGACGGACAATTCGCAAATGGATTTAACTCAGGCAACTCATAACAGATGGTAATCAAATGACGAAAACAAGATGCCCGACAACAGTTTTCTAGGACAAAATCGGCTTTAAAACTTAGATATCACAAGAGATTTTCTGCAATTCCGATAACGCAGGATAATTATAAAACTTCATACACTAGGTCGATAAACCGACAAGAGATATCAAGGTCCATCAGTACGTAAGAATCGCGAATCACAAGTACATTAGTTTCATAAACATAATTTTCCCCCGGAAAGCTTTTCATTGAGATTTGACACCACATTCTTGAAAGAAACCCAACGAATGCCATGAACCACTAGGGAGCCTGTTAAGTTTGAGAAGGCTGTCATGCGCACTCCCCGGTTTCATAATTGCCGACATGTAGGCAGGCATACGTACCTTCAATTAGCATGAATTAGATTTCAATACTTTCATTAATTTATTAGCGATCAGTACGGTAAAATATATATTGCAGGAAACTGAAAGGTTTTCCAATACATTCGTCTCAATCGACGGAGTAAATTTGTGAAATTGCAACATTACTTGGTTGCTTGTTTAAATACCACGCAAGCGATATATTCTTATCAACAAAATGAAATGAACCCACAAAAGCAACTGCGCAATCGCATTTCCGTGATTGATTCGGAGAAAACAAGAGTATGAGTGCTTCGATACTCCCACGTACACATCGACATCTCAAGGTCATAGATTAAAAAAATATGAAAACTGTTCAAAACGTTGCATGCATGAGTGTGTGTCATACATGAGCATATTTGCCATTAATCACGACAGTAACTATAAACGGTTCCACCAGATTCATCGTAAACTCGAGAATCACACAAGATGACCCTCAATAAACACTTTTGATAGCGAAATAATAATAATCCATCAAATAAAAATCCATTAAAAGGGCAAGTTTTTACATGCTGAAATTGGCGCCTTCCGGTATGTGGCAAGGGTTCAACAACGGAAAGGGCTTATGAATTCGGCTTACAAGGAGACAAAGACGGTTCTCATTACATCTATAGAAAACACTGTTTTCTATTGACAGGAGGTATCCTTGAACTTTAGCATTGATGCACATACTATCCTCTTACTTGGATACGAGAGATAAATTAATTTATTAGTGTCCGTTTCATTAGCATAGGCCAAGTGAAATCGGAGACATTTAAAACATATTTTTGTTTGAATAAGAAAATGATGTCGATTCACAGTATCTGATGAACTCAGTAACAAACAAACATCGTTTATTTCGGTCGCCGACATTCCTCTCTCCGAAAAAATTGTGGAGAAGAAATTAAAAGAATTGAATCAACCTTAAATGTGACGGGGCATCTAATATGAGATCTTCCCATCATAACGTATTGAGTGATAATCGAGTTTGCCACTGCAGCCAGGTCGGTAAAGCACCAGAATGGCAACTCATAGGTCCAGTGTTCTTATCTCGCCACGAACATGGATGTTTTTTGTCGCCTAGGGATTGAGTTCTTGGTCTAGATGGTGGGAAAAAGCGTAAGCAGTAGGGTCGCATAAGACCTAGGTGTATAGCTACTACTACTGCGTTATCAAATTTGTATTTTAAATACTAATGGACTACTTCTGCCTAGAACCACAAGGGGAGAATAATCAATATATAGTTCGAAGTTATCCTCAAAGATAAGTTAATTTCACGACTAGAGTCACTTTCAAGTCAACAATCGGTACAACCACTGAAACTAGTCAAGAAATTAAACTGTCTATCTCAGTGGAAAACTACTATCTCTTTATTCATTGTTAGTTAAGGAACATTTCCATCATACAAGTCTGCAAACCCTATAAGTTACAGGAGAGGAATTTGATGATGGATTGCTATCCCGAACGAAGTTTATGAATTCGAAACTCCTCTCAGGTGCATTAACGACTCTGTGACAGCTTGGCATCTCGCGTGTAGATGAGGAAGGCGTGGGTAGTGGTATATAGTAATACCTCTTTTACGTTACTAGGTTTGAATGATGGTTAATAGGCGGCTTTCACTGACTTGCGTTCACACGTATTCAAGTTCACTGCAGTAGAGATGGTGATAATCTCTTGTGAAGAGTACAAACAGTTGAAAAAAACCGACCCGCACGCAGCTAATTGAAGAACAAAGATTATATACACGGTTGAAAAAGATGGATATTGCGGAGCAAGTGGGATTTTTGGTGGGTGCTTCATGTCCAAATGTCGAAAATAAGCTCGATTTCTTCCCCACGAAATTGCTACCTCCCCAACTTTCTGATTTTATTGTCAAGAATGGCGCTAATGTTTAAAAATTGATAATCACTTCTCAAAAGCCAACTGGAATTGCGTCAAATGGAAAATAGAAAATTTGTTTATGTGATATTCCCTTAAGGATTTTGGCTAGGAAGAGGTGGAGGAAGCTAAAAGTGACCTTGCCCGGGTAAAAAAAAATTCCATGGGCCTATACTATCACTACATTGACTTTGGAGACCATTTTGTATCTGGTATTTTAACTGACTTCCGTTCACGCACGTATCAAATGCCAGTAACCAGCGCCAATCCTAGTAAAGTTATAGCGGTAAAAAAGTTTACTAGAGTTAACGCCAACTTGCGTTCACACGACGAACTTTTTACTAGGGTTCTGGTTACTAGCGTAGAAAGCTAGTAGTGTAAACGGGGCGTAAGGGAAGATAAAACCTTCGAAAAGGCAAGGTGCGTTATACACCACCTCCAAACTTTAGGGGGGGGGGGAGACTTCAACAGTCGCGGTGCCATTCGGCGCAGGACGGTGATAATCTCGAAGTTTAACCATTCACCCAGTCGACATACACACAAACGCGTTCTCCCCTTGCCAGGCCAGATCCTACGTCGCTCTCGTCGGCGGCAGTTGGGAAATCGCTGGCCCCCAACGCGAAAGCTCGACGCGTGAGTGTGTGAGCAGCCCATGCACACAAGCGCAGAAGTGGGTCAAGCCGTGCGGAGGCATCCTTCCCTCCTCTCCCCCAACCCTCGATGCCCTCCCGTCCGCGTCCCCGCCCTTCTGGGACTCGCCAAAAACCAACAACACTCCGAATGCACTCTCCTCATTCCTACCTGCACATCACTTCGTTCCCCCCTCCCCGTAAAGCATTTGGGGGACCCAGGGTGATTACCAAGCTCTCGCTCGTCTGTGGGCCTTGCCGACTCCCCGCCCTGCGGTGGCGATGTTGACGCCGAGCTCTTTCGCATCACCCTACTATTAAAAACATACTGACAGAATAAAGTCCAGTTGTTAATACTTTCACTATGTTTAAGAATCACAAGAGCATTTATTCGAATGTTTTTGCTTATTAACAAGATATTATTGTCATCTTTATAATGGCTATACTTGTCTAAACCATGGCCAGTTATTTTTAAATATAGTGAGAAAGTGTAGTGATAGTATAGGCCCATGGAATTTTTTTTTACCCGGGCAAGATCACTTTTAGCTTCCTCCACCTCTTCCTAGCCAAAATCCTTAAGGGAATATCACATAAACAAATTTTCTATTCTCCAGTTGACGCAATTCCAGTTGGATTTGGAGAAGTGATTATCAATATTTAAACATTAGCGCCATTCTTGACAATAAAATCAGAAACTTGGGGTACTCTTATAGGAGTTTATATTCTAAAGGTATGCTGTACCGAATAATACTTGGTGGTATACCAGGCGAATCTCTCAGACCCTCATTAAGTACCTGCCAGCCGCAGTATTCAGGTTCGACGACGATCCGGCAAGGCAAGTCAATGATCAAGGGTTGCAATCTCGCCTAGTGAATGGATGTTGCGTTTGTCTCAGGGTGAAACGGTGCAATGAAACCATAGCAGTTGCACACCTAAAACTTACGGGCCAAAAAATCGTATTGAGAAGGTGACCACCGTCTTAGAGCGTACTTAGCTGGATGACACGCCATATGGACAGAAAACTGTTTTGAAAGTTTCTCTAAACCTAGCCGAGTGCCATTTCTGCCGCAGGACATTTCAACCCCCCAAACTCGACCGTGGTCCTAATAAATGGTGGAAATAATTATTGCATCCCATTTTCCGTAATACAGCGGGTGAATTTAGGATAAAATCTAGTCTTTTAAAGCAATCAAGTGGTAAATTTACTAAGGACGTCAGCGGGAAATGGCACTGTAAGATTAGTGAGCAATTATTTAACGAGGTATTCAATTTTCAGTCAGTAAAATGGAATCCAATAGTGTGAGATTTATCAAGCATAATACGGTGAAAAAATATTTCGGCTCAGTTCTTCTCTTTGTCCTCCGTAAGGACGGTAGAGAGCTTATATATAACCTTAGGGTCGGAAAGTACTACTCTCACAGGGAGCGAGACAATATACCACCTGAGGACTCGCAGTGCATGAAGTACAGGTGAGCAGGTGAAATTTATGCACTGTGATGGGCTGCTAAAATAACTCTTCGCCTTTCGCATGATTTTGCGATGCCCCAATCCCACGCCCCACGCCCACGGGAAGTAGTTACCTCACCTAAGGCATATTAGGATGCACCTAGCGTCAATGGCGAATCTGGGTGGGCAACATAGCAGTTTGTGCACCCGCTTCCTCCCACTATGCCTGCTGCTAGCTGCGGGTTGAACAAAAGGGGTGTGGGGGGGCTCACGGGGGCACGTACCAAAGGGACAGATGGACGGGAAAAGCGTTTCCTTCCATTCTCGAGCGCAAACCGACATGACGAAACCCGACATGATGCGATGGGCTTAGTGTCTGTCGCCAGTGACACACACGCAGATGGAGAGGAAACACAGAAAATGAGAGGGTGTGCAATTGCACGGCTCGACGTGGCGGACGCGGAGAATTTTCTGCGGAAGCGTGGGGCAATCAATGATGGCTCTCGCCTCCTTCCGGCTGCACTTGCACTTCCGGCGGAATCGATCCCATAGTCCGATCGTGTTCTCACTTCGGGTCATGCATACTAGCCTAGATGCGTAAATACATACATGCGCCGGGCTGGCTATGCGAACGTTAAAAAATTATAAGAGCCTATATATATGAACCCTCCTATCAACTTGGAAACAACTTGACTGGAGGAGATACACACCTTTTTGCTTTCGACTGGAAATTATCTATGAAAAACATTTCTTGGCACTCATTAATGTAATTTGAATAAGTATATACTTGACATTTTAACGTTACAAGAAACTAATATGAACCCTCCTTTCAACTTGGCTAAAGCTTTACTGATGGAGATACGTACCTACGCAATTGCTTTCGACTGGAAATTATCTACTATGCATAAACTTATCATGACATTCATTAATGTAAATTGAATTAGTTTATACTTAAATTGTTTACGTTTCCTCACTGATTTTTGCTGTGGCAATGATTATAGATCTAAATACGTTATAGTAATAAAGGTAGTAGTGATAAAAACTCAAGAATTGTCATATTAATGAATCTTAACTTTAGCGAATAACTAGCATGGCCTGCTGCACTTACACATAAGTAAAACTCTCACGTTCAATGGTTGATGAGTATGAGCTGACGTTAATGGCTCTAAACTTATCCTGGGAAGTTTATGGAAAGAAGTTGTCAATAAACTGCTACGCACCGATGAAATATTTCATTACTATTATTATAATTGTCCTGAGGGCTACAATCAGAACTCTCATAACAAACTATTAAGGGTGAAAGACACTCGCGAACTCATGCACAAAGCACCGAGTCCGGAAACGGAAATAACGGGAACACGAGATAAGCGTACCTACCTTACTTAACATCACCGTTTCCGCTACACAAGAATATCTTTTTCATTCGCCTTCATATGTATCACTACGCTGTTAAGTAGGAAGAGGACTATAAACCATAAATAAAGTCTGTGTTGAAAAAGTAACGTAAATGAAAATATTTTGGAAAATTTCCACTTCCGATAAGGTGATTAATGTCGCTTTAAAAAAACCAACCATAATGGGTTCAACGCAACTGAGAACTGCGAAGAACAGAACAAACAAATCTAATTGAAAGCAGAACGAAAATTTAATGAGGCGTTTGTACTGTCATTTTCAACTATAGTGGTTAAAACTCAAGGGGGCAAAGAAGGTAACGATTCATTAGATTGACTTCAGAAAATATTCATTTTAAAACTACCGAAACTCATTAACGCGGTCCTCAATCTTCCGACGAGTAAATATCATCATTGCAAAAAAACAATACTCGGTAGAGTACAGCTTTTCATCGCCTAATCATGCACTAGTGGTTTCTTTCCGATACTTAGGAGGGACAAAAACTACTAGAAATGCTAATGAAATCAAAACCACGCAAAGGGTAAGAATTAAAGAAAAATTCTCTAGAAAACGAAATAGTAATCAACGCGTTTTGACTTGTTTACACATCTTATGAAAAAAAAGATCGCGACACAGACTTGATGCGCAACTTTCTGAACACGGGTTCCACGAACCGTAATGAAATCAGACCGACGAGGAAAGCCCAGGGAACAAGGCACGGATCCATTTGCAGAGCTCAAAAGAAATGTGAGAGTGAAAAATGAAATAAATAAAGCAGGAAAAGGCCTTCCTGCTAGTTAGTCGACGAGGACGTAAGAGGTGGGCGTCACATCACCACCGAAGCAAGAAATGGAGACGTTTCCCTGAATTTTTCAAAGCTTATTCAATTGGTCGGAAGACGGGAGTGAGAAAAAGAGCTGAGGAAAACATCGACATAGAGAGTAGAATAGGGTTTAATAAAAAAAAAGATATTTTCCAATGAAGATAAAACTACCTTATTTTTTACGCTGACTTCAAGGCAAACGACTGGTAAAGTCAAAACGAGAGATGTTTGAGAGAGCGTGAAAAGCGAGATCACAGGAAAATGCCTACGCCGGCCTAGAGAGGCGGAAAAATCTGTTTCTCAGAGAACAGAAGGCCGTTCGCGATTGTGAAATATGGGTCGATTTCTTTCCTATTATACCGCAAGAAAATAGCGACTACTATTTCGATAACACTTTTACGCTTGTTAATAGACTGCCGCGAGACGAAACGAAAATAAGTCGCTAGCTTTTTCTTCTGTGACAGCTCAAAAATGATTTAGTAGCAGACCTGATTTCATCACTACATTTTTAAAAGGCTTATCGACTGTCTTAGATAAATACTGCCGAGACTGACTAGAAATTGGATTATAAAACCTCTGGAGAAAAATGCCATTGGATTATACAGTTTTTGCGGAGGACAGCAGAGATTTGGGGATTATAGAGCTATTGGGTTGGTAGAAAAGCAAGTAGCAGGAAAAAGGAAAATGATGAGTATGGCTACACATGGCATTGGAATAAATGCAGTGGTACCATATTTCAATCCAGCTGTATTTGATACAAGATAGTAAGATTCAGAAAACTCCTGCACGCAGTATGTCGTAAGTATGCAACATGTGAGTCGTTAACATCTACATTTTCATTAGGAGATTATTACAGTTATACGAATCCAATACCCGCTAATTGTGATATTATGTCACGCAGAAACTCTCAGAAACGTTTTATCTTTATAAAGCCAACATTTATCAGCATTCGTGGAGGAAATCCAAGGATTTTCCGCGGAGCACTTCCTCGACTTGACTATTCCAGGCAAGTCGAGCGTTCAGCAAAAATATAATGGAGACTCGTTGGAGACTCCACTCCTATCACCTCCTTCCTCGCCTATCTTCGAACTACGGCAACGGCGCGGTTATTAGACAGCAAACAGCCTCTCCCCCCACACACACAAGTCTGCATGAGTTATGGGACTAGGCTTTTGTTTCCAAGTAAACTGCTCTCTCTCTCGCAATAACCGAGCCTGGATGTCACGACTGCGACGATGTGCCTTAAACCCGCCCACCACTTGCGAACGCCTCCGCCATTAGCTCCGTAGGTAGAATATATATCTTTACAGGTGTACAATAACACGTCTCGTATCGGGCAGTTTTCATGAAAAATGCAGGAGTAGGAGGGTAGGCAAGTCTCACTTCTCCGTAATTGAAGTGACGTCAGGTGAAAGGGAAGAATAAAATCCCACGGGGGAGATTGCCTCGTGTGCCGTCTCTTCTCTCGGATTCATGAGGCATCTAATACCGACATTTTGCGATTTTCCATCGAGAGCCAGTGAACATACCAGAACGACTGCGGATTCCTTTAGCGGCTAGCACCAAACAAATGAACATATTGAGTGCACTCAAATGATTGCTAATTAAATCTGAAGAACTCAGTCAGAAATAAAGTTCCCAGGATCGTTATTCCGAAACACGAAAAATGAGACACTATCAGATAAAGCCAGAGAATTCAGACGATATCTCGTGGAATTAGAAATTTTCCACCAACAAAAAAATTTGTGGAAATATTTTTATCCATCCGTAATCAAATTTGTTTTCATAAATAAAAAGATCAAAGTAATCCGTCATCAGTTTTAATTTATGAAATAAGAAGATCAAAGTAAAACATTTAGTTCCAAGAGCAGGAAAAGCTTATCGACCGCTTAATGACAGTTTTTCTAGGCCCTTTACATTAACATGTACCTATAATAATGAATACCTGTAATGGATTTTTTAAGGAATTGAATTGATTCTGCTACTGGGATACTCAATTAGTAATCATTGAAGCATTTCCATGAATTGTTGCTACGACAGGTTGGAAATTTTTGGGACGTTACCATTACAGTTTTTTTCTTTTAAATTTGACTCGACGCTACGAAAGGTAATATTTACTAATTAATGTATATGTTGACCACGTATAAATAACCTCTTCCTTTAACTTATTTAGTTTACGTTATGAGAAGCTGATATCCACAATCACGATATTATATTAATCAAGATTTTTTGACAAGATACATTGAACATTGACTTTCAGAGCATTGTTACAAAAAACTATTATACCTACTAGGAAAGTTCGGCCTACGAATGATAGAATATATGAATTTCGTAACACGCATATAAATTGTTCGCTGCTTAAAAGCATCTTTTAAAGCACCTCTGTAAGCTCTGAGAGCTATGAAATCATACTATAAGAGATGGAGCAAAGATATTTCCTGATTTTTCCAAGTACTTCGAGTCCAATAACAGCCACTGACTTTCTCAGATTTTCTACATTTTTTAGGTTTAGGAACCTCAATGTACGCTATCTCTTATCTACTTAGACAAAGGGACACTTAACACGCGATGCACAGTTGAATACAGAGCAAGGAACATGGACGAGGAGCCTATTCGAACCCAAAATGGCCAACACACGGCTCGCTTGAATCTTATGTCTGAGCACGCACTCCGAGGGACAGAATTGACGATCCCAGTGATGTGACCCCTTCGATTTCCCACTAGTTTTGCATGAATTGTGTATGGAGGCGAGGAGACCGGGCCATCTGCGAGCATGCCATCTGGTACTGTGGCACTCGGGAAAACTTGAACCTTGTCGATCGAGGCAAAGGATTTAGAAATCAGCCCGGGACACTTTCAAGTTTTGAACACTTGAAATCCACGCTACAGCGCAATTTTCTCTCACTGAAAAACTGATTAAAATGATCGAGGGTCTAATGTCATTCCACGCCACAAATTCCGTTGGGACTTACGTGAGAATGTGGGATTAAGAAGTTAAAATCCGCCACTCACGAAAAAATTAACGAAAGCATAAAGCTTGGATAAAGAGGTCGCCATGATGTTCGGCGAAGATGTAACGTTTCCCCTGATTGGGCACAAACAACCTGTTTATTTACTACACACAGAAAATGGAGGTCTCACTGGCTCAGCACTTTTAAATTTCACAAATCGGTCAATAATGTGAAACACAAGCCGCTGTGCATGGTCTTTAAAATTACGAAGCTCAAAACTTAAAAGATTTTCGGTTGAAGCTCAAAACTTAACAGATTCTCGGTCGAGGCTCCAGTTAACTTGGTAAATGCTCTACACTACAAATGAGTCCCAGAACCATTAGCAGCGAAGACGGAGCTCGGACATTTTAGCACATAGCGTGGCGTTCGATAAATTAAAAGAGTAAATATAGCGATTGTAACAAGAGTACATTTCAGCAAAAGCTATCAACAGGATATTCTGAATGAAGTTGGAATCACAGCGTAAAAATATTCATATGAAATAGAAATGTAAAATTAGCTTTTAATTAGCACTTAATACCAATGGCTAAAATCACACAATGATGAAATCTAAATCAAACTATTAAACACTAACGACTTGTTGACAAACGCACGGTTAAAAGCACCCATTCCTAACAAATCCTATATATAATTTCTTCAGAAGGGACTAGTCCATAATTTAAACTAAAAAGATTCCGGAGAACGTAGTCTCTGTGCTATAATCTTAGCAATAATCTTGTTCCAGGCGCACACTCATTCGATCTATCATTAGATAAATAAAACTACTATAATCAAGAAGAACTTCCCAGAGAAAAACAGCTATAAAATACCACTGTGTCTTAAATGTCACTTGATTAAGAAATACAAGAAATCACATGCATAATATTCTAAAACTACATTATTCTATTAAAAAGCCTGCTTCTTTCTTTCTTATCGTCTTCTCACTCTTCCATTTATAACTCAGAGATAGAGGCTCAGATTTGCGTATAAAATAAGAGATATAAATTTACCGAAAAGATTTAGCCACGCTGAAAATGCTAAAAATGATAAGATTCAATTGACAATATGTTCCTTGTGTTTTTTTCCAGTGCGAGCATGCATGACGTATATAATCATCGGGCAATATAATGCATTTAAGATAAGATAATGCATTCAGTAAAATACACGAATACGATACATGCCAAAACTTATATTTTACCACAAAATAATTGAGAGCAATCTCAGTCAAAATATTTAAGGCAAAAACAATAAAAGGCGAAAGAAAATAATATGCCTTGCGAATGACACATTTGTGCAATCATTTGAACAATACCTGGCACTAAAGGTGAAAATTGAATAAACATTCACCAATACCTTATTATCCGTGCAGAAAAGGTGAACACTTTTTACTAAGTTCCCACAAACCATCAAAGAGAAGTTCAACATTCAATCTTACCTGAAAAGAGAAAAAAAACAGTTAATTTATTGAACATGTCAATGAAATATTTTCTAAGACTTAAAGAATACATCACAAATATAATGATAAACGGGTAAGAACAATTAGAAATATAAAATGTTACTTTATTAGTATTCCATTCGCTCAATTTTAACTGAAAGAAGAATTGACGGATGACGAGCTTCCATTGGAAAATCATAGCAAAAGTGATATAAATGGAAAGTAGCATAAGACCCAACAAAATTGGTTCAAACTAATATCAATGAATGAGTGAGAAATTTACACCTAAATGGTAACGAGCGAGAGATATTACACTAGGCTGCATGGTAGGTAATATTATGACAACAATTAAAATATTATTTAATAGGTAATTGAGTAATTATAAGAATTCGAGGGGATCGAATGTCAGCACCTATAACCCAGCACTTTTTGCCAACTAGAAATAAGAAACAAAACGGACATCGATTGGCTTGTTTGAAAGTCTGTGGTTCTTGCAATTCTCATCCAGTGGGTCCTATTTGAGCTTTTTCCAATAATATTATAAATTCTTCCAAAAATATTTTTTAGAGAATCGGGCAGCTATCTTTAGCATATGATTATAATTTCAATTGCATATCAAAGAACCTTTTAACGCGCAGAAAGTTACGTATCAATATAATGAAGTTCCTCATTTTTCCTCCTTTTTATACGGTTTATGTTGTTTTTTCTAAGTTGGAATATTTTCAGATAAAGTTGATTTGTTTTACGTTCTGGCTTTATGTATCACAGCCTTTTATTTTCCCATAATGTATGATTCCGAGTAATTTTACAGATTCAATTGCCAATTCACAAATGCAGTATCATTTGTGTACTATATTTAAGGCTACTCCATGCTAGTTTACACATTTTTATTGCATTTGCGTAATGTAAATCCGCTATGGAAATATGTACACACTTAGTTCCATTCAGAAATTACATCTCACCGCACCGGACCGAGGCGTATCCAAGGTGACCAGCAATAGAGGTGATTTACCCGACATTTCTCCGCAACGCTTTCATCAGAAAACAAAGAATCAATGCGCGAGGACACAGTCGGATTGCTGGACGCAGTCATTTCATTTGTGCCGCGTATCATCGAGCTGACTGACAGGACAATGCGCCATTAAGTAGTGGACCCACATACGGACGAGATTTCATCACAAAATGATCGACCGGTAGGATGACCTTGAATGCATCCTCGTGGACGAGCTAATAGCATCTTCCGCCGTGGAGCAAAACAGATGAAATGCAAATGAAAACCTTCTAGCTTCCCTTGCCCAAGGTTTAAAATTTTCCATACGCAACGAATTTCGAATCGATATCACCAGTCTGAATTTTGAAACGTTTTTTCTCATGATTTATTAACAATAGGTGTTCTTGAATCAATTTTAATGCTGATTCTAAAAAAGACTTCTATTTTTTCTATCACGTCAGGTTTTTACACAAAATAAGAATTATTATTTCAACATTTTAACTACTGAAGCACATAAATTCGACAGTGTCGGGCGATATCTGGTGGAACAGCTTTTTAAATAAAAACTACAGTAATTGTACTGTCCACTTGAATTTATTGTGAAATACACAACACGTGTTTCAACGCTCCTTAGGGCGTCATCATCAGGTCTGCCAGACCTGATAATGACGCCCTAAGGAGCGTTGAAACACGTGTTGTGTATTTCACAATAAATTCAAGTGGACAGTACAATTACTGTAGTTTTTACTGTAAGCACAGTTATATTAACATTACTTCACGCAATGACAATCTTTGTAACAAAAATGAATGAAGGATGAATAACACTTCCAAGGTCACACAACAATAGCAGCAGTTGTACCAACCTAAAACACATTAGTTTGGGCCAACTTAAGGCTCATTAGCTTGTATTGAGAAATAACCCTCGCACAATAATTTCCCACTGGCACATACAACGATGCACTTATCAATAAATTTTAGAAGTTAAATTGAGTCCATTCTGAAAAAAACTGTACGTGATAGAAGAAAACTAACAACAGTACTCAAATCAGCATATCAAAGTTAGCTTTTATCTCTTGAGTTTTCAGTCACCTGATATCATGTAGACTAGTGTAATTCAACTATCTCTAAAGGTCTTTTTTTCCCCTCAGACCTCTACTGTATGATTTCATAAATTCAAACGTGCGTATCCGGTTTCGCAGAACGGACATATTATTTTGCATGGCTACTGAATTTTCTAATAAAAAATATCTCGAAGGTGGTGGCGTTCTTTTTTAGAAATTGACGTAACTGATTACATTCTCGGTTATACAATGGGTGTGTCGTAACAACATGCTAAACCAACTAAAACCATCCTTCAACAGCAAACGAGAATGAATATTATTTTCAAGATTAACACGATACTGCTTCCGCTATACAACTCTCCTGCCATTCAAATCATTTAACTCTCTACCTAAAGAGGCAAAAATAAGCCATAGAGAAGAAAAAAATGGAAAAAAGGGGAAGTTTTGCCCTAAAAAATTACTTAAAATGATTAGCAGCGATCGAATAATGATAGCTAGAATCCATTACCAAGCAATTACGTGAAACTTGGAGAATATCGGAATGCGACTCCATCGTTGATTCATTTAAAACTGCTTCTGGAACATATTCTCCGGGATTTGAAACTAATAAAAAGCTTGCAAAAGAATCAACATCTTTCAAGCTTCAAATCCATTTATGTAACTGGCATCTCTAAGGCAGTATATGCGAAATATTTGTAACAGAAATCAATTAACAATCTACACATTAGTCAAAATAAAGGATTTTAGATGTTCATTCGAGATACGCGTTTTTTTGGTCACATTAAATTTCGAATCGGGCGCCCACTTCTATTATCACACTAGGCACACGGCAGGCCATGATTGCCAGGTCGGTAACGCTACGGTTGGTCGCGGATTCGAATTCCACCTCAGTCATGCATATAGCGTTTGTCCGAGGATTAAGGTCTTAAGTTCAGACGCTGCGATGAAACCCTCGACAATCAGAGGACTCCACGAAGTACCTACACTCCTATTGAATGCTTCGGAACCCACCGTCACTGATACAATCGTCACGGGCTTGACCGCATAGAGAGATTATTCACCGCCCGACGGGCTTGCCATTTTAAAAGTATTTTCATGACGTCACCGAAGAGAGCAATCAATTGAATCGTCCTCCCCCACTCCCGTGCATACACACTTACACCGATGGAGCGTATGAATTATTTAAAATGCCATTCTACTCTCTCTTTCAACGATGAGCAGAATACGCTCGTTTTTTTCCATCCCTTTTCCGACAACCCTTCCCCACCCCACCCCTATCCAGTCCAAAAGGGAGTGGAGAGAGAGAGAGAGAGAGAGAGAGAGAGAGACGAATTGAGGCTAATCAAAGCAAAGCAGAGCACACACACATACGCTCACGGGATGGATAGAATCGATTCCCCAAGCGAAAAGCTGCGCACGCATTCGCGAAAGCCTCCCCCCTCCCCATTACCACCCCCTCTCCATCCCCAAGGCCTCTCCTCTGGTCGGGAAGACTCCGTCCGCCGCGCAGGAAGACACAAGATACATAATGGGTCGCGGGATGAATAAGGGTGGTAAAGGGGCAGACGGACGACTAGGGCTGGGCGGTATTTGAATCCCATTATCAATATCCAATATCTTAAAATATTGAAAATGGACCAATATCAATAACCTGTATTGGACTATTTACACAATATTACAACATTCCAATATTACAATATTGGAAATATTGTAATATTGGAAATAATGAAAAAACGAAACATTGGTAGATATATTGGAAAATATTGAACATAGCAATATTAACAGGTAAAATTATCTTGCTTACAGTGGTTTGCAAATGCTGCCTGTATGAACTATGTAAAAATCTGTCAATAAAACAAGAAAAGTAATGTAAGCTTCTTTTCCCAAGTTATTGCTATGAATAATGGAGGAAAAGGAAGTGCTGTACTGACTGCCACGCGCGACGTTTACTTTCAAAGATTAGGGCGCTCTCCGAACATCCTCCTCGCCGGGTTCCAATATTCAATACTTGAATTTTTAACATTGGAAATCCAAATTTCAATATTCCAGTTGGAAATATTAGTTCTTCAATATACAATATTCCATTTACAAATATTGGTTTTTCCGACCATCAATATTCAATACAGGATATTGGCACTGGTCGTTCAAAAATTGTGACCTTAGAATTCCAATATTTAAAAATATTGATATTGGAACCAATGTATTGCAAAACCGCCCAGCCCTACGGACAACCATCGGCCAATCCATCTCCCGCGCGCCACTCACTGCACCGACTCACGCGTGCAAATGGACACGCGTAGTAGGAGTGGGAGGGAGGTGAGGAGGGCACTTCAGAGACACTCCGCGGGCCAGAGGACCGAAGAAGTGAATGTGCGTACCTGCCGACTGCATATTGCGGCGATGACCGATCCATTCCTATTATTAAGGTGGTGGGACCGATTTTTAATACACAGATTTGCCCAATTTTGAGGATACCGGGACTCCATGGTATTTACCTTTACTGAGTCACCCGTAAGTGCACATTAGTGCGATGCTCCACAGTTGAAAAATCATTCGCCTTGACCGGGATCCCTGAATGATTTTTCCTCTGTGGAATATCGAACAGATTTGCGTAATACGTGTTTTCATTAGTGATATCCATAGATACAAGTGTAAAAAAGTGCAACATACCGATCTGTTTATTTTGGCAATTCACTTCTATTTTAACACGTACCCTTTTGGCACATGACATAGTTTCATAATAGTTCGAGTACATATCTATAGGTTTTCTTTAAAACGCGAAATAGTTTCTTATTATTATTATTGATGCTAACGAATATCGAGTTGTGACGTCTAGTCCAATATTCGAAAAACACATATTTCCATTTTATGTCGTCTAAATTACTATAGTCATAATATGCTTAATTTAAGGAAAAAAGGAAAAAATATAAGTCTTGCATAATTTCCACTTCTGCCGGTATGATGAGTTACAAGGCATAAAAAGATGCTCTTAAATGGAATGTGTTCTAAGAATTTTTTCCGACTTACTAAAAAATTATCAAAATATTCAATGACCAACGATTACCGCTCCAGCAACCTTAAATATAACCGCTTCAGGCTGGACCGGGTGAAGGTTGTCGTAATTAATCTAATATGATGAATAAAACACTTGGTAATCTTCCACAAATTTATTTAGATGGCACGACGCGTTTCACCTCGCTGTGGCATAATCATGTGCGAAGTTCTTCGGTATAGGTGGCATATATAAAGCAGCCCCCCAGTTTCTTCAGTCTAGGGCTATGTACCTACGACCTAAACTGAAGTACCTCGCACATGATTAGACCGCAGAGTGGTGAAAAGCGTCGTGCCATCGAAATAGGGAGATTACAAAGTATTTTCTTCATCATGAATTTCTTTCATTACCTAACAAGACGACGAAAGCTATACAAGACGCACAGAAGAGAATTCACTTAAAATATCCACCTTTACAAAAGGAGAAACACTCGCAATATTCCACGCTTAGTGTTGAAATTTAACATGGAAATTAACGAGGATTTCTCCGCGTGAGAATATGACATTTCCACCAATTTTAAAGTTAACGAGAACTTGCATGGTGATAAATGTAATTGAATTAGGCGATAAACAGTAAAGTACGTCCATGTACGTAAACTAATATGAAGCAAATGCGATTTCCCGATCTTATAAGTCTTGAGCCAGTCACATAAAATTCTACCCCATCTGCCTGCCTAGAAAATGTAATTTATACGCATTCTATTTTCACAAAATCCGGGCCTTGTTCAAATCTGCGAGCAGTATTATTATTTCACCAAAGATAATTACATATATTTTTTAGTTCATGAAGTTATGTTCATATTTTTAAGTCACCGGGTTGCTTGTGATTTGATACTAGTTTACTTTTACACGGTTTATCCCTTCGAGAGAAAGAAAAAAGTCTCATGCAAATTCCCGGGGGAAAGTGAAGTCTAATGATTCCATGAAGTTGTCAGGTCGGGCAGATATGAAAACGGAAACTTTCCGTTAATTACATTTTATTATCAAAGTTTCCTCTTGAGTTTTCACTTGAGACTTTCCTCCTCCGAGTGCACTGTCATTCCTGCCTCAGGCTAACGAAAGAATTGCGGTCGACACAGACGTTAAATTCTGATTCAGAGAGTTCTTCAGCACTCAAACTTTTGGGGCACTTAATTATTTTTACAGCTGCGAATAATTCGCTTCCAGCACAGCTGCCAACTCTGAGCAAAGTTATATTGGTAATGAAAGGAGGTTGCGGCAAAACACTTTCTTTCTCATACACATTGCAGGAAGCAAAGAATATCACAATGTGAAAAAGTACCTAGTACTTATTAAACTATTATTTTTTAAGTCAATCGTAAATAAGTTTGGACTGCATTTCATTTAAGTGCATCTGTTCATGCGTTGGAACTCACCATACGGGTAGAAATGGAAATTAAATGAATTATCTTTTTAATTTTTTTCCTCAATTAAAGCATGTTTTGGTTAAAGTTTTCGGCGAGGCATTAGAAATTTAGACGAGATTTTGTTCAAATATGTTGTTTTCAAATATTTGAATCGGCGTGACACCTTGATGCTTGTTAGCAACAGTTATAATAATAAAGAATGTATTATCTCGCGTTTACAAGAAAACCTGCACAAATGTTATCGAATTATAACGAGATATACGTCATGAACCGTAAGTCTGCGTGTTAAAATAGCATGGAATTAAAAAAAACCGATTGGCTATGATGCAGTTTTATTTTACTTTTATCTATAGATATAAAAAATTGGAACACATGAGCAAAGTTTTACGCAAATCTGTATCCATAAAAAAACTATCCAACTACCTTAAAATAAATTCTTTCTTACTTCCAGTCTTGACAGAGTTCAAGGGAACTCGTAAATATTGTGGATGTCGGAGCAGGGACCAGGAAGGGGGGATGGCAGTGAGGGAGAGGAGGAAGGCGTAAGGGGCAGAGGGGGGGGGGAGGGAGAGAGAAAGAGATTGAGGGGAGGGAGGCAGCGAAGCAGGGAATTTCCAACGTTGGTGTGGGAGAGGGAGGACGGTGAGTCGGGGGGTTCAATTGCAATCCATCGTCCGCACAATTACAATCTGCTGAGCTGCATCAATGGGTCACGGACGGCTCGAAAAGGAGGAAGCAGCGCGGGGATTTTATTCAAGAGAGGGGGGTGTGGGGAGCGGCTCAGCCAGCTCTCCTCTTTTCACTCCTACCATTTTACACATGGAGGTCAGAGGAAATGGGACAGCGGAGCGGACGTTCGGAACGCTGTGTGTCGCGAGGGGAGTGAGATGACTGGAGGGGGTGGGTGTGGGGGTGAGAGGGGGGGGGAAGGAGGGGATAGAGATTGGAGGGGGGATATAAGGGGATGATTGGGCGAATAAGGTACATTCATAAGTACACATCTATCCTGCTGTACCCCACAAGAAGCAGTCGAAAAATCTCAATGCTCGGTGTTGGGCAAAGGATAATGCTCATTGGTGAACACAACGAACGGAGAAGTAGAAGAAACAGATGAATGGGACACAACCCTTAGGCACGACAAATTCGTAAGAATTAAAATCATCATCATCTGCGGCCATCAATTCAAAGACTGGTTTGCTGCAGTTCTCTATTCCACTCTCTCACCATCTAATCGTTCCATTTCTACATAGGTTTTTCACTTCAACGTCCTCCATACTTTGCCTGATTTATTCTTACTCGGAGATTCATCTCATTTGCTTCTCTATCCACTATCATTTTCAAATTTTCAACAGCTAAAGACGGATAATATGAAAAAAAATCGAACGGAATAGAAGGAAAGACTAAGGAACAGATACATGGACCAAATGGAAAGATGGAATGCAGCACAATCAAGATGTGTCCGTGTTTGCATGGAATAGAATGGTATACATGAAAAAAGGTATGAAATTCGTCTTAAAAAATCATATTATTTGACCAAGATTCGAACCAGGGTCTTCAAATTGCTGGCCAGTTGTGTTCATCAGTTAGTCATATTAGTTCAAGGTGAACTTCCGCATGGGTTTATAGTAGCTAGATGTTCTCCTCTCAAGTCCACAAGCACTGGAGACGTAAATCGACGTTCGAATCCCTGTCAGGTCAAATGATTTTTTCGTGGCGAAGTTCCTCCCTTAGGCGACTCTCTCCCAGAGTACCATGCCATTTGTGCACTCCGTAATGGTTTAGGATAGGAAAGTTTTGAATGAACCTGAACAAGAATCTTCGGATTGAAAAACATGATTACGAGGCTAAGGTAACTAGCTGATGCACGAATTTCTTTTAAATGCCCAATTCTTGTTTTAAGTATTCATTTTCTCTCACATTCATTGTAGGCACTGTCTTGATTCGTCATACTCTAGAATAGACCGCCTCCACGCAATATTTAGTGCGTATATCACCCCAGACTCTCGATCAACCCCAATATAGTATAATTTATTCCCATCGGCCTATGTGCTGCGCTCAGATTGGTTGAGGTGCGGATAACGTCTTACCAGGCGTTATGTAGTGGATACCCCAACTCCATTCTGAACTTCATGGGCGTTTTTACTATTTTTATAGCTTCCATGGAAGTATCTGCTGTCCTTAGCTATTATTCTCGCCACATCGAATTGAATTAAGTATCCTGCCTCACTCCACACGTGTTCGCAGATGGCGGAGCGGCTAAATTGTTTATTTCCGTCGCTCTTCGGTACTATTTCATTGTTGCTTGTGCTACTGTGGTCTCACAACAAACTCACGCAAAAGAAATCACGAAAAGTGCAGAGATCTTATAATAATCCTCTTAATATGACACGTCACAGAGACCATACTAACCCACGGATTTAAATATCTCTTCGTTTCGCAACAATGACCCTTCTATCATCTACCAGTTGAATAGTTTGACTCTTATCCTTTCTCTCAACATTACCAAACCGAGTAATAGCACATTAATTTCCAACTAGTTCAAAGCTGTAACCTTTAGCCCACGTATAAAAACGGGTAAGGTTTGGGGCAGGAGAGGTAGGATGGTTAGTCGCGGTGGGATTCAGATTCCTCGCAAAATCACGTATAAACCGCCGGGCTCATCCGTCGGGCGGAAAATGAAGTCAATGGCGACGGAATAAAAGAGAACAAACGCGTACATATTGGAGAATCCCTCTAGCTGGACGAGAGTGGAGAGGGGGCAGGGAATTGTATGTGTACGTGTTTGACAAAAGCCGATTCGGAAGGGCCAGTGGTTCGTGCATCTGAATTATTTAGACAAGCATTTCGTGCACGCTCACTGCGTTGGTTCTCCAGGGTGGAAGGTCGATGTTGGAATTTATGGAATATATAAAGCGAAAGGTCCACTCTCTCTCTTACAGAGAGATCGATTGGTCGGCATAAATTAAAAGCATCGAGGTTTATGCATCAATCATCTTCTGAAGGGGAAACGATTTCAAATTCTTCAACGCATCAAACTGGCCGCGTGTACGGGACGACAAAACAACGTAGGGACGCAAAACGTTCGCTACGATCTGCAATGATTTATAATATGAGAAAATAAAAGTGCTAAATATAAAGTAAAAAAGTAAATATTAGTAATAACTTCAGGCTTCACTATTTGGAACCTATCCATATCGGAAATAAAAGTATAAATCGAAAAATAAGAAAGTAAAGCCCTGACACAAGAAAACTTCTAGTTTTCATTCAGGGATCGCATATCGCAATGGAAGGAGACGTAAACATTTATTTAATTGCCAAATCGTTCATTCATTTAGCAGTTGGTAATATTTAGCAAACACAGTGATAGATAACACCATGAATAAACATATATATTCATGGATAACACAGTGATCGTGTTCCGTCCATCTGTAGAGGCAAGAATAATTTAGGAATCATCATCAGTAACTGTCTAGAATTAGGCCATTTGACCTGTTCCGCTTCAAGTCGGAAGTTGGTCTCTCTATCGCCTCTTTGGCCGTCTGCAATCTCTTTCTTCCATATGGTCTACAGTTGAGAAGTCTCTGGGGTAATTTGTTGTTCTCCATCCTTAATATATTCATATTTTCCGGGATTTTCCAATAGTTTCGGTGATGGCCGGGACGTTTAGCTCCGACGGATGTCTACATTTAATTTAAGGTCGTAGAGAGTGTAGCCCGCTAAGGGCTTTAGTAATTTCATTTCAGCTACGTCTATCCATCTGATTTGTCTTAATGTTAATCTCAATGTTTCAGAGCCACATAGCTGAGTTAGGATCGTCATTGTTTATTAAATTTTACAATTATCTCAGGGCGTCACTTCATATCATATGGGAATGAAAGAATAGAGCAAACAGTATGGGGGGTATTTCAAACGAAAACGGTGTCAGCAATTTCCTGGAATTGGAGATAACTAGCCACAATTCGAGCATGCTTTTTATATTGTGATTTTACTGACGCAATGGGATGTTGGCCGTGACGAAGAGTGGACTACGGCCTGAAAATTGCGAAAGAACTCAAACAAGCACGAGGCGACGGAAAAAATAACTGGCTAGGGCTAATTACAACCCATTTGTCCCTTAATGTCTTTCCCGCAAACGTCAACACCACAAAAGTTTGTTAAAATTTTCAAAAGCCACGAGGTTACCCATAAGGTACACCTTTAGTGGTGACGTCGCGAAAATCGACCACATTCCGACTTTATATTCAATGCACGGCAAGGAACTACAATACTCGTAGGGGACTACTTTTTGAACCTTCTCCCAAAGGCTTCCAAAATTCACTCATATGGAGATTTTTTCAAAACGGAACTGCTCAGATCATACATGTCACCTTCAAAACATTTAAGTTTCTTCAGAGATGTTAAACGATAAATTAACGCAAAGAATAACAAATAGCCTGGAATACGGCATACAAAAGAGCATAATTTGTACGATAAAATCAGGCAAAAAAATAGAAGCGCAGAAATAAGAAAACATTTATAATCGTAATATGCAGTTGCATTCTTCAATTTATCCTTAGATAGCCCTGGAAACATTCTTAAAAGTAAAATCATTTTGACTATAGGTACAGGTATCTTAGCATTAGCTTCCTAAAATTAACCTTTTGTTCTCCAATAAAAATTACGAATAAATTCGTATATATAATTATTGTTTTATACCACAGTCAAATATTGATAATTATTCTGACTTTCTCTTTCCACAGCAACGACCAGGACATTATCATTAAATCGTTATCTGCCATTGAAATTATTATAATTCTGTAATATTAGCGCAATACTGAGCGGAGGAGGTTCACACTGATATCTCTCTTAAGCAAGAAAATACATAAAACCATAATGAAGAGCACAGCGATCAGCCACAAGAACATGATTAACAAGAGACGATTGAAATGCACAAAAATGTTAATATATAAAAATTAAGCACGAAATACGTGTACATGAAGACAATGTAGGAAAAATCTTTGTAAAAAATATCTAGTTTAATAACAAAAGTCGGCAAAATGAGAAATGAAGCGGAGGTTTAAGACTGGCAAAACGGACAATGAAGGACGCTTAACCAAGGATCAGGAATCTCCAGTGCTCCAATAAAACCATTCAGTTGTTATCGTGGATGGGCAGGACTTATCATACTTTCAACAACACTCAGCTCCTCACACTTCTCTGCGCCTCGCCGTAGAATGAGGTGTGGCCACTACGGTCTCAATTCTTGAAACAAGGAAATAATTTTAGAGGGCGAAAATAATAGTTTACGCATTATTTCGTCGATATAGTGCTCTCCTGCAGTGACACGCTGTACGCGCGCGGTCATTATAGTACTGTCAATACTGAGTGGGCGGTCAGAGTACGATACCTAGAACACATGGGAAGCATTGCCTTTGTTTCCTCAGTGACAATTCTCTCAGGCCCACCCAAAGAGAATACATTTGCTTCCAACGAGACCTTTCAGTTGCAAAGTGCTCAAGCTCCTGATGAAGCCAACACCAGTGAAAGCCTGATTTTTTAAAGCTGAAACAAAGAATCATTCCCAATATATGAACTCAAGATGCCACTATTGAAGTGGTAAATGCCCAAGGTATTACAAAATTGCAACATACTGATTTGTTAACGACACAAAAATGTAAACAATTTCAACTAGATACTCATTACTTAGGACTATTAGTGAGAATTCTAAATGATTACAGCCGGTAATGAACGGTACCTCAAGGCTTTCAATGGTCGCAACTCGGAGAAGAAGGCCATTCAGACTACATGCTAATCCATTTTAGACACCCGAATCTCATTCGTAGAAATAGCCACGAGAAAAAATGTCAACTGGACCAGGAATGGAACCAAGGAACCTTCGGTTCCGTGGCAATTTCTACGCTTTTCATCGCCGTGATTCGGCAGAGATGACATATCATATGCACAGGTCGCTCCGTTAATAGATTTCCAAAATTCGGTACGATGAGACCTCGAAGTCGCAGGGGAACTTGGACACACTTGGTAGTCATCACCACTCCAACGCTCTAAAGGGGTCTCTTTTAGACTGTGGACCGCGCAGTCGCGTTTCTAGCGACTTGCATCTAGGTTTCAACACTTTCTGCAAGTTCTCCATATCGCGTTGGTTCATGCATTCCCCGCACGGATCGCGGCGTGATGAACGTAAAAAATTGACCCTCGCGAGAGTGTGACACGGGCGGTGGCGTTTGTCGAGACCAGCTGACTCCCTCGGCCGCCTCCGGTCGCAGACGAAACGGAGTCACGGTGGCTGGCTTGGCTATCGAGGGGGTGGGGAGAGGGGGGAGGAAAAACGATGGACGATCACAAGGCCGCGTATCGGCGTCCTTCGGCGACAAAAGAGACCAGTGACGAACTAGGGTACACGAATATAGGCCAAGAGTTTGTGAAAGGCTTCATCGCTCCGACTGCGACGGTCTCTCCATGCACATCCAGTGCCCCTGTGTCAGAGGATTCACCCAACGCAAAGTCCTGTCATCTACAAGTGACAGAGCCAACTGTGACGAGCAGAACTGTGGGGACGATGGACCTCATGTGCGTTACCTAACAGCAAAAACGAAGGCCCTCGCATTACGTGTCTCGAATGCATTCATGGACATCGCGACCATGGTTCTTGCATCACTAGTACGTATTTCCATGGCGTTTCGCGAATTTTACCTCAAAGGTCCTAAAGTGGATGCGCACGCCTACCTATTGAGGTGGGATTGGACATGGAAATACGAACACCTGTTCGCAGGCACCCACGTTTATGCTACCTACTTCTTCAGCTTTGCATATTTCCCACCTATATTCCTCTCATTCATTCATTTTCACCTCCTTCCCCACCTGTTTAACGTTCTGCAATCTACCAATACTTTCATCATCCCATCACTCCGTATTATCATCAGTTCCATCACTAACACTGTACCAACGATTACCTCCAGCAGTTCCCACATTTACTGTTTTTTCCTTATTTTGTTGAAATCGTTAAGTTTGCTCTACCTTTTCTTGTATCATGTAAATGTGGAAAATAAACACTTTCGAACTTGAACTCAGTGCCCAACGTCACGAAAAGATTACAGATAACAGCAGTATAATTAATAAAAAAAGGTACCAAAGCACTCTCTGCTCTTAGTCACTTGCATTTAAGAGTCAAGAGCCGACAGTCATCGGGCACTGATGGTAAGTATATACTAGGGTGGGCCGAAAAAAGGTTTTTTTTTTCGAAACAAATTTTCCCTACGCGGGAAAGTTGTGTACTGATATAAGGATCTCGTATGCAAATTTTTCCGAAATCGGATAATATTAACCACTGCCGCCCGAGCCCTAAAGTTTACAATTTTGCGAAAATTCAGGCGCAAATGGGAAACAAACGCAGATTGAGACTGTAGTATTTAAAAACCGACGTTTTTGTAAATGTCATCGATGAATTTATTTATCTGTAGTACATTTCTGAAATTTTACAATAATTTGACGAAATATATGGTTCTACGACGCCTGGAATGGTCAACATGTGTTGAGGATAGGCAACCCGCAAACCAACAAAATATTCTGGCGACATTGGACATCACTTCACATTTTGCCTTATGAAATCCGTAATTGCCATAATTGTCCTACTTTTTCAAATTTTATTCCTTTACAAATGTTTCAGTCACCATTTCGCATAAAGTAATCCATGGAAAATACCTAAAAAAATATAAAGTTTTAAATTAACGTTAATTTTGACGAATGAATATGAATCTGATGATTTATTACGATTAAAAAATATTTAGTTCATTGACGTAGCATGTGAGTACAGTTTCATTACCAAGTGCTTATCTAAGTAGCTCTTCGGTAGTTCCGTAGATAAACTACCCAGAACTCATCACGAGGAGGTGGCTATTATTCGAGTTCCACCCGTGCCCCCCCCCCCTCCCCTATCCCAACCTGCCTTCCATGAGGTACGTGCGTATGTAATTTAGCGTACATTGTTACGGAACCTCGTATTGTGTGAACCTTTAAGTTCAAATTTTGGTTGATTTTGAGGGTCTCGAATGCATGATAACACCCATCCATACCTGCTTTCCGGACTGCACACGGATTTTGAAGCGACCATTATCATTTGCCCCATCCTCTCCACTGCTTGATTGTGGCATGGGAAGGGAGGAACTTCAAACAAAGCCCCTTCATCCATAAAATCTCCCAAATCTTTACTTGTAAAGCTAAAAGGCGGGAAAAGTTAAAGGCGGTTCAGTTACCTCTACTGTTACCCAGTCAATTAAGTTGACGTAGTCTTGTGCATCAAAATTCAAAGTAGGTTTACCAAGTTCCAATTTCCTCAAATCTTTCTTATGATTTCCCCTTGATTTTAATATACAAACCTGGTCCAGAGTACTGAATTCCATCCAGAGGGCCCTGGTTCGAATCCCGGAAAATGTGGATTTTTTTTACAGTTGAATCCCGATCCCTACTTGAATGCTGTGTGGAGAGCACTTCAACAAATAGTACACCGTCCGTCGGATGGGACATTATACAGTGCGCGTTTTCGGCTAATGCTGACGCCGGGTTTCTCTCCATCCTTCCTCCATTCATCACATCATTCTTCCCTTACCAATATACTTAGCTATCCTAAAGGCACAAATTAATACTGTTTAGGTTACCACCTCAAATAACCAGCCTATAAATAATATAATTACTTGAATAGTGATGAATGATATTTTGCATGATTTCGTGAAACAGTTTCATGAAATAAACTTCGAGGCTTTTATACTGCCCGCCGCTTATTTGAAAAATAAAGACTCAAAACGCATTTCAGCGATTTACGTAAGTACAAACAATTCTTGTTTCACTTGAATAGGAATAATTTACTTGATATGTTTGAAAATATAGATAAAAATTCTAGGGAAACGATAGGTTCATACTGTCCTGCATGAGAACTCAGGGAATAGTAGGTAACGCGTAGCAAGAGATAACTCGGTGGTCTCCACTAGTTGGCAATTAATGAAAAGGAAAGCTTGTTTCAACTAGCCATTAATTAGCGACACGGTTTCAATAAATGGATTTCGGAAAAAAATGAGACAGCGATGGAGTCGCAGTCGCGCTCATCACCAACCCTCGCAATTAACGCCACCACGCTATGACGTCCCTCGTTACAGGCATCCATTAAATAATACCATCTCTTCCACGGGAATAGCATAACACAAAAAAGCTATTGCAGGGCTATTACTAATTTACAGGTGTCATCTGCGACTTTTGGTGGGGCAAAAGGCAGGGGGAGTGGGGTGTTGGTGAGTAATGCATAAGTGTCAGATCGAGGGTAGGGATAAAGGAATCAAAAATCGATGTCGAATTGCAAAATAATTGCAGCGAGAAAAACGCGATGATTAATAGCGTTCGGCTGGACTAATTACGCGACTGTGAACCGGTGAGAGCCGCTGGGGCTACATTTCACGTTCCCAGACGTCGGCCGCCGATGAAAACAAAAAAAATTAGGAGAGGAATGACTGTTCGTGGCCCTCCGGGGCGAAAGGTGAATCGACCGGGGCAGCGCACCGCAATTTGACATCGGCCGCATGTGGACGCATTTTTATTCTCCCTCCCTTTACGATCCATCCGAGCGAGTGAGTCCTTGTCGATCGCTCACGGGCGACCTTTTTTTTCATATATATATAAACAACCTGCCGACGTCAATTCGAAATCGACTTTCGCCTCGGTGCCTGTTTTTTTCTCCTCCTGCCCAGGGGAGAAAATGCGACAAGGAAATTGCATCGTAGAGGTGAGACCGGCGCGAGGTAAACTCAATAATTGAGCGAGCCCCCCTTCATCGAGGTAGGGAGTAAATGACAACGAATCCATCGTAAGATATTTAAGACAGTAAACGAAGTCACACTAAAATCTACAGGCTTCGCAAATTTCATCGAAGCAAAACAGAAAACATAAGCGGACGAAACTATTTCATAAAAGCCTTCCAGGAAAACCAGATTAATTTACTCCAGAAAACGTGCAATGCATCATTTTATAAATCACTAAACATCATGAGAACACCAACTGTCAATGAAAAAATTCGAGATACCAGAGTTTGAGACGTTGTATTCCAATAACCAATGATCCTATCGCAACGAAATAAACTGATAATGAAAGTCTATTTATTTTTAAATTTTGTGATAGATAACAACATTTTAAATAGTTTGACGTTTTCTATTGGGCTTCTAACTGGGCTATCGTGCATGTGGTTTAGAACAAGTTAGAGCGCATCTAATAAAAAAAGTTTAAGGAAGAAAAATGTTGTAACTGTAAAAACTATGCTAGATTTTAAAATTGTTTAAAAATCTGCCATTTTCGTCATTTATGGTTTAAGGTGAAATTTAAAAGTTTCGTGGATGCCGGATGAAAGCGTACATAACGATTATGCTTTTGATATTTAGTTTGTATGTCAGCATTTGTAAAATGGGGGTTAATTTATATTTAATTAATTTCCTTAATTGGTTGGAACTTCGAAGTTCGCAGGATTTAATCCAGCATCGGGCATGCTTATCATTTATGTTATAGGATTAAGGGCTTAATGCTAGACGATAGGATATGACGTTATCAGTCAGAGCACCTTTGAAACAAAGTTTATCATTTATTTTTAGATAAAGCGTTCACCATCCATTGCTACGAGGTTCATAATTAGTTTATTTGCACGGTACACCAAAAACTAGTATTCTAATTATTTCACTTCATTATTTACCAGTCCATTTTACAAACGTTACAACGAGGAGCTTAGGCCAGGAAATGCGCTGATACTCGTTGGTTTATTTCAGTGAACGCCATCAAAAAAATGTACTCAATTACCTTATTGCCCATTTCATCATAATGATTGGAAGCCGAATCAATCATTTGAATAATAACAGTTTTTCTTTCTTTCATTTGCGCCTAAAATTACCATTATTTGATTGAAAAAACGTGTCTGGAAGTAGGAAAATTGCACTCTGCCAAGGGAGCAGTAATGCATTTGAATGTATCATTCACAATGGAGACACCTCTTCCAGATTTTCTCTAACCAGCTAAGCTGGCTTCCTTCCACACTATTAAAGATTTCAATCCCGAGGCTATGGGTCTGTTGAATGAAACATTTCCTAATGAATTACGGGGAGCAGGGCCAGGTTAAAAACGCTGACAATTTAGAAGGAAAGCTCGCATCTCATCCCAAGGGGCAAAACGCAGTAGGAATTTGCATATAATGTTAGTCGCCAAGTTCTGCTGCGACATCAATTAGAATGAGCCGAACTAAAAATCCGAGAAATAAACTGAAGGTCCTTGGAAGTTTTGACAATCAAGTTTTAATGCTCTTTATAAAGTTCAACTCATCAGGACCATTATTTATCGTGCCACCTCGAGCTCCGGAATAGAAGGCCCAGCCTTCCCGCGGGGTATCCATTCCGTAACTTCTCCAGCCACTTTTTTAGTCATTGAAGGGAAGTTTTACTGGGCCTAATTTCCCTTTCTCCACATTTGGCAATGAAAGCAAAATCCCATGGTGCCATAAAAGTATGTTCAAAATCGAACTCCATTTCACACGAATACTTCGACCCAATAAGAAATGTAATCGAACCCAAGGAAACAGACACTTAAAAACGGCCAATTTACTTACATTAAAAAGTTACATTCACTAATTTTAGGGGCGGAATAAAGTTTTTTTAAGTACTCTGGCGAATACTTTACTAAACATTGCTCGTGAAAACAACGGTAAAAAGAAGATACGAGGAAGAAGAAATATTTAGTGGATTTTTTTATGGAAGCAAGATGAGGACGTGCAGTTGATGACATTGAACAATAAGGCTGATATCAGATGATGAATGCTTCTGTAGATTTTGACATATCTTTCGTCACGAAAAATTTTACTGCTAGAAGCCAACATGAAGATATTAGGTACATGTGAAGCGAATGAATTCGAGTCCTAGACAAACGATGTCATTTTAACCCCATCGCACACCGCACCGCCAAGACCAACGTAACAAAACACATGAGATATCGGGTACAAGAATTCTCGATTCCGGTACACCATACATCATCAGAATACCAGCAGTGTATACAAATCAATATCATAAAAGAACTTCATTAACGTTCCTTTCCTTCCTATTTTCTTGACTGATGACCTGGCAGCCCATACCAGATTTCCTTTTGACGGCTAGTAGTAGTAGGTAGAAAACTGAAACTTCTTGTACTTTCTTAGATCCAGAGGGAGAGGCAAATACTTCGCCGATATTCCACACACTTGGACGGCAGGTATCGGTCCATAGATGCACGGTAGAAACTTTATGAAAATTAATATCCCTTTCAGAATGTTTTTTTTACTTGAGGTCAAAATTTAAAATTAAGTTTTATTATACTTTTGGTGGTTGGAGCGATTTTTGTCTAGGTAACGATTTACGCGAAACTTTGAATACGTGTTATTATTGGTGATATCTCTAGATAAAAGTGAAAAATTGCACTCTACAAATTTGTCTTTGGAAATCCAATGATAATTTAAAAATTAACCTTGTGGAACATGAGATACATTTCGTAATAATTCGATTACATGCCTACGCATTTTCTTCTGCACGTAAAGTAATACATTTCTTAAAAAATATAAAGGTTGCTAACAAATATTAAGGCGTCACACCCAGTCATATTCGAAAAACCATAATTATAATTTTCGTCTAAATTTTGTAATTCCGCTAAATTTCCGCGTCGAAAACTATCAATAGCTCAAGTCATAATATGCTTTAATTAAGACAAAAGTGTAAAATATAGCTTTTGGCTCAAATCCATTTCTGCATTTACAGTGAGATCCTCCGCGTAAAAAGATGTGCTTGAATGAAAAATGGTCCTAGTATTTTTTTCGACAAACTTAAAAAAATATTAAAATGAGCACTTAATGGTACATGATTACCACGTTATTAATCGCTCTGTACCGCGCGTCGATCTTTCTTCCGCTCCGTCCCAGTCCCGAATGGGACTACCTTCCACCACCTTTCTGACGTTGTACTCCGATGGAATGTTAAGGGACGACTAACAAACTAATGGCCACTTGAAAACGACATAAGGAAATAGAAAGGGAGATTCGACGCAGTAAAAGAAAATCAAGGGAGGCGGCAGCAAAAATTACACAAGGCCAAAAAAAAGACGTAATTTTTTTCTACTTTTTGTTCGCGTTCTAATGCCAACGTTCGGTACAAAAAAATTTTACCCAACGTCCAATTGCGCGGACATGAAGAATGCAAAAGGCGCCTCCATTAACTCGGAAACGAACCACAAAAACAAATGAAAGTTATCTCCCACCACAAAAGGTCAACCAATTCAACGAGCACGAACTGTTTTCCTGTTTTTTTTCCTCTCGTCCGCGTAAAAAATACATGGGAGCGACAGAGAGAGAGAGAGAGGGGGGGGGGGAGGGAGGGAAGAAAATGGGGCCGGCTGTTTTATAATGGAGGGAGGACAAAATGTCCGACATTTTTAACCTTGGCTGAGTTAGGGAAACTCCATGGGGCTCTCGGCACGGAACGAGCCAGTCACTCACTGTGGCGGCCTGGGCAAACCTGTGCTCGTGTTATGCCCGTGTGTTATTGGAGGAGGAATACGGATTGTTAGGGAGAAGAGGACATCGGTGTAGGCTGACACTTGTGACGAAAGGAAGAACCAGGGGAGAGAGTGAATGAAGGGGGAATGCGAGAGCAGGCAGACAAGCTGGACACACACGAACGAGGCTCACGTACGATTTCCGCTCCACCAAAGAATAAAGGGAATAACGAAGGACGAACATTACCCAAAAGTAAATAAAACCAAATAGTCCTTTAATCCAAAACATACAGAAAATCTACCTATCACCACCTCGCACTGTTGCTCCTCGATTCTTCTGATCAATCGCTACGTCTGCGTTAGCAAATGAAAGACAACAAATATATTTTTTTAATTCCCTTCATATAGGTATTTATCTTTAGTAGCACGAAAATAAATAAAATAATAAAATAAAAAAAATATTCCACAGTAAAGCATGAAACGAGAACAGCTATTTTATAACTAAAAAAAAGAAATATTCATACATGGAATGCGCAAAAACTACCAGATGTGATCTATATAGAAAAAAGGCAGAAAATAAACCTTTCACTTTCTTTGTGACCTAATTTTCACTTGTGACGAGGATTATTATAACCTTCATTTACCAAAAACAAGATCAAACCAAAGATTTTAAGCAGAAGGTTAGTTTTGACTATTTAATCTTTCGGGATTAATTCCGCGATGTTTAAAATTGCAATAAACAATATTTCGCTGGTCCTCCTGCCAGCTTCATCAGGTTAACATATATTCGCTCTTCCACCCGAAGTGGCTGACATCTGGTGGTCAAATTCGTAGGCTTTCGAGAGGGGATAGCGAGGAGGCGAGGACGTGCAAGTTGTGCATTTACAACTACTCTAAAGGCCGTTTTGCACGATGAAAGATTTTGTACAAACGAATGTACATACGTGATATTGTATGCTTGTCTCAACGAAATTAGAGCAGGTTCTATTTTCCGTTCAGGCATTTAGACATTCGCACAAGCGTTCATTCAAATTTGCCGCTTTACACGATACATTTTGCCTCATGCAAGCTTGCATCGATCGAGTTCACGGAAGAGTTTGTACAAACAATATACTGTGTAAAACGGCCTTAAGCCAAGTTGTTCTTGTTAGGAGGCTATATCTTCTTTCTTTCTAGATAATTTGGTGGATTTAGAAACTGCCATCCTGAAATTATTGGGCTCCTGCGTAATTTTTGACCGCTCAAGTTGATTTATTTTCTCGGACACTTATAAATGCCGTCGATGTAAATACGGGTATAGAGGCAATGAAGACGTTTATAAGTCTCGCAAAATATGCTCAGTTCCACAGTGCAAAAAAAACAGAGCGCAAAGCATCAAGGTGGATTTGAAGAGGCAGGCTGTATCAACATAATCTGAATCAACTGAAATGGTGAGCTCGAGGTCTTAACTAACAGAATTCAATTTCAAGAATCACTGCTTTCTCTGAGCAGACCCTGTAGAGAACGAGAAAAAGAAGGCCTTTTAAAGGCGGAAAGTGGTGTATGACACGCGAAAATTAGCTACTATATACAACAAACGTGTATGGAGGCTACAGCCTTGTCTGGACAACCATGGTCTTGCGAGGAATGACAAGAGTGAAAAAGTTATTGGTCGGCAGTCCTCCATAAATGATTTAGTCGCCGAGGAAGTTATTTACGATGATAAATTCCGTGTGAATTTTATTAGACCTCTTTACCTGACTAAAGAAATAAAAAAAAGCTGCAGAACGGCCCAGGAAATTTGTCAAGCGTTTGCACAGCTTGTGCACAGCTTGTGCACAGCTTGTGCACAGCCAAAGAACAGTTTAGTGAACGGTTCATTTTCACCAGAGTGAATACTACATTTACAGAGGAATGGAAGAAATTTATTCGTGCATGGAAGAGATCAATAACTGCCAGTTTTCCATGGACGAATTAATGGCCGCAGTGACTGGAAAAAAATATCATTAAGCAGAACATCCAGAGTTAAGTGCTCGATACTAGCACATACCCACCTGTATCACAAAAAGAAATGTACCACGATTGCACCCGCAATTACCTCTGTGCTTCGGCCGCGGACGTTCCTGTCCTCAATATTGAGTAGCCTCTCCCTACTACTTCACAAAAGATTTGCATCTAAAAACTTAGTTAACATTCTCGCAAGTTTATTATTTTGTTCATCTTACTACGAAGTCCAAGATTTAGAAATTTATGATCCATGCTCAACCAGTCTTGAAAACACGATCATTAAATGAATTTGTGTTTGACAATGA
Source organism: Pyrrhosoma nymphula (assembly GCA_963573305.1). Lineage (NCBI taxonomy): Eukaryota > Metazoa > Arthropoda > Insecta > Odonata > Coenagrionidae > Pyrrhosoma > Pyrrhosoma nymphula. The sequence goes on along the minus strand of OY754338.1, from coordinate 97,806,115 downwards.
TGATATTAATGTAAGTACCATTGAATACTTTCCACTCTATGGGTAGTGGTATTGTTGGAAGCGGACTAACACTTGTGAAACACCCTTTTTGTTTGCCACGATCCGCCAATGAATGTACCCCTCTGTAATTTCTTCTTCCGACGCTCACGATAGCTTTAAAAATAAGATATAAACATAGATGAACGGGATAGAGTGATGTGCGGTTTCCTTGCAAAATTTCGGAATTTTCCCAGAAATTTCCAATTGCTATAACTTTTTACCAGTTGAAGGTAAACTATTAAATGATGTTCCACATATTACTATGAGCAGTACAATAATCACCGTACTAGCCTAGCCTAGGTATATTAACAATATACAACCCTAGGAAACGAGAAAGTGCGATGCGCGGTTTTCTTACCCGAGTCCGGAATTTTCCCTTACATTTCAAATTATTGTAACTATTGACCAGTTGAAGATAACGTATTATATTATGTCTCATTTTAAAGATAATGTAATTCTCTACAACTATGCTCCCGAAGACTTTGCTGTAAAAGTAAAGGCTGAGCCGCTAGAAGGAAATGTTTATCAAAAAACGGAAGGAAATTGAGCGTTTTTCAAATATTTACAATTTTCGCTAGCAAATATCTCGATAACTATGAGGAAAATAAATAAATGTATAAGAAGATATTTTTTAGTACATTTAAATAGCTTTAATTTTTAATTCAGTAATATTTTCGCTACCACGCACCGTTTTCAAGATATGAGCAAAAAACCAAAAAAGTGACATTCTGCGCCTCCCAATCCCGCCCACACATCTCCTAGGTCCGGGGACTTTTAGTATGTATACCACGTTTACCACCAATCAAATCTAAACAAATCCCTGAAGTTTGGTCTCTGTCCTCTTCCATGTCCTCTACAACTCCTTCATTGACTGGACTAAGAGTAATTCAAGGCGATTACGTTCGTATGTCGTACTGACATCAACCCCCTCTATATCCGCCATGACACTTTTCAGTGCTGCTCTCTATCGGCCGGTTGATTTGCCAGTAGGCCAGACATGCAGAGCCCTAAAAATACGCCTCCAAGAGCATCAACAGGCAATTAAAAATAATAATTACCGCATTTCTGCAATAGCCGAACACCATCTCAGCGGCCACTCATCATTTCAACTTTGAGGAGACTAAATTAATATCAAGGGAGGTACGATATTACCCAAGATTAATCAGGGAGGCTATAGAAATTGCGAAGAGACCGGAGAACGTCAACCGAGAAGACGGTTACACGTTAAGTAGAAAGCTCAAACGAATTTTTTCAAATTTAAATTCCGGCAACAATGGGAGTCCTCACTTATATATAAAGACGAACGAGAGTAAAGAATCAGTTCAGTTAACCTGATGAAGCTGGCAGGAGGACCAGCGAAATATTGTTTATTGCAATTTTAAACACCGCGGAATGAATTCCGAAAGATTAAATAGTCAAAACTATATCCGCGGAAGTCTACGAGCTAAGAAGGTTGGATTGATTAGTAAGGGTAAACCAAATAACACACTCAATTCAGATAGAATTTTGACTTGAATTGAAGAATGGGCTCTTTTCATTTACACCTGAGGCCCCCCAGAAGATGTGATACCCAAAAATATGACGGCTTGGACTTAACTGGGTGTGCCCAAAGATGATTTCTCTGCAATTTAAGTCGGGAACTCACATCGGAAGTCAAACGCCCCTCCCACTAGACCTCTGATCCGAATGTGGGTTGAATATTTGAGTAGTTGTGGTGGCTGAGGCGGTAATCGTGGGTCACTGAGAGCATATTTTAATATTTTTTTAAGTAAGCCTAAAAATATTCTTGCACCATATTTCACCTAAGTGCATCTGTGTATGTGTTGCAAATCACCGTACGGGCAGCAATGGAAATTAACAAGATTCATATTTTATTTTTTTCCTTTAATATAGCATGTTGTGACTAGAGTTTTCGGTATTCGGAATTTAGACGAAAATATATTGAAATACGTTGATTTTTAATACTGGACTCTGCGTGACACCATGGTATTTGTAGGCAACAAATAAAATAATAAGAAATGTATTATTTCAGGTGTAGAAGAAAATCTGTTAATACGTAATCCAATTTTTACGAAATATATGTCATGTGCCATAAGGCTACGTGTTAAAATAGCATTGAACTGCCAAAAAACCTACAGTAATCGGCATGATTCCATTTTATTTTACTTTTATCTACAGATATCACTAATGAGAGCACGTATGCAATGTTTCACCCAAATCTGTTCATAAAAAAATTCGCTGCAACCACCTTAAACGTCAGGAATTATTCCTACGAGCACCAAAATCAATTTTCCATGAACTCATACAGGTATCCTTCCCGAGAGGCATTGCGGGGATCGAGTTGGTGTGGTGGCTATAGCACAGGCTTCCCATCCAAAGGGCTCGGGATCGATTCCCAGCGGTGCCGGAGATTTTCAGCTGTCCCAATCCTGAGTGCCACGTGGAGAGCACTTCGAGAGTAATAATCATCCCGAGAGATTGTATGATAAACTGTGGACCCTAAGGTGCTTTTGGAGTAGAGTAATGCCGACGCCGAGCTAGCCTCCAGTGATCTTTCACTCCCCATACAACCCTTTCCTTAATATTCTCCCCACCCATCGATAAAGGCGAAAACATTTCCCGTTGTCTGTTGCCTCCCGAAATAACCAGCGAAGGACATTGCTCTTGTTTTCTTCTAGTTGGGAGAGTATCGGAGAAACAAACAAACTGAGATACGCGTGGGAAGGATGACTGGACTCGAGGGGTGGAGGGGGAGGGAGGGATGTGCAGAAATGCCGTCGTAGGGGTGGGGGAAGAATGGGGGGAAATGGTGGGGGGTCCGGGAAGAGGGGAAAGCCTCGCGCCGGGGACTGATAAACCGCAATAGACGTGTGATTCGGGTTCGCGGTTCCCGCGACCGCGTCATCCTCTTCCAGACTGGAACTCTGCTCGGAGGGGGGTTGATGGATTGCATCCCTCCAATAGACCCACACCCCCTTTTCCCCCCTCCAATCCCTTTCCTCCTACTCGTCGTTGGAAAAACGATCGCCAATCTCTTTTCTTCAACCGTTTCATTCCATCATTGTTATTATTTACCGAGGCTATGGATGCAACTTGTATTTAAAATTAAGGAAAATCATATGCAAAGCCAAAATCACATGTCGAAACGGTGAGGAAAGTAGTTACGCGCACGGTTACAAGAAAAATCCATGGTTTGGCCATTATGGAGGAGTAGGCACTCGTCTATAGCATGGGATCCAAATGATGTGGGACATTTAGTTTAATTCAAGAAGAGAGAAATTGCAAAGTAAATTTAAACTAAAGATTAACCCTAATTTCCAATAATAGCAAAGGAATTTTGAATTCCTATGCATGCATTTTGGTAATCCAGATGACCACCTGGATGACTGAAATGCAAGAATAGGAGTCAAAACTCCTTTACTTTTATTAACAATTTAGATTTATCTTTAAATTCAAAGAGGAGGGACATATTAAGAAGTTGGACCAGTTTCAGAGAAAGGCGGTGAGATATATATTGGACAGGTTTAAGAAGCTTGATGGAGATACTGGGCATTTTGGGATGGGAGAGATTGCGGAAGAAAAGGAAAGAGAACTCGGCAGCCTGTTCCAAATAATGAATAACGAAGTAGCACTGAGCTTTGCACGAGGAAAGAAAAACCATCGTTCGTTGGTAAAAAAAATAAATTTTATCATAAAATGAAGACCCCAAAGAACGATCATTAAGAAATATTCGGGTCTCATATTAACTATTCTAGACTTGAATCAGCGACCTATAGGAAATTTGGACCCTTGCCATCAAGAGTAAATGCATTTAAGAACAGATATAAAATAGTAGGATTGGTAATTATAACATAGGTTTCCTATTAAGTTTTGTTGACCACATTCATCTACTCAAATATTCTCGAGGTTTTAGGCTTCTTAATATAGTTTTGCTTGGTTCTTTTTGATTTCAGCTTTTATATTTTTAATGCATAATGTGACTAAGATATTTAATTGACATTTCTCCTTCGTTAGTATGTTTTTGAAATGATGGGGGTATTGATAATAAGTCACCTGACTTTTGAAATGATGGGATAATATGTCACCTTATTTCGAGTGTGCCCGCAGTTGATTTGTTAAATAAACAAATAAATATGACGCCTAGGCGTTGTTTGAACCATTCACAACGAAACACTTTGAATAGCTCCTTGGAAGTTCGTCCTGAGCTAAGGTGGGTTGGCGATGCAAGGATCAAACATAAGCGAACCCTTCGGTGAGCTTCGTAGGTTTTACACCCTTTCCTTCTTGTGCGGGAGTTTAAGTTAATTATGAAAGCCAAGTCCTTAATTTATTCCCACAAAGGAAATTTTTTCTCAGATGCTTTAGATCTTATTTACTAAAGTGAACAATTCTCAATGAATGACTATGATAACATGAATAATGATTACTATAGTTGATACTTCCCGTTCCGTGTTGTAAATATTTATTTTAACCTAGCATTAGCAACTGTAATCTTTAAATTTTGTAAACTTGTTAACATACACCTTAAAGTGTTCAGATTTAAGATTTTTAATTATGTAATGGCCATTTTACCATGGGAAAGAGATTAAGCACGAAGGAAGGTCTCGAGATTTTTATTTTGCTTCATGAATTGAAGGCCCTGAAGCCAGTATCACATGGCACTTGATCCTGTAAAATTTCGCTACTGTAGATAAAGATATACTAGACAAACATGCCTAGGTGTAATTTAAAACATAAACACCGCGTATGAGTATTGCTCAATGCAGAACCTGCATGCTGACCATCACACATGATCTCTAGCGTAATCGCTGAGACCCATAATTCCATAATTGGCGCGGTCTTGGTTTGGTACTTGACATAAAAGCAGTAGCAGGACCAAGTAGCATTCAATCAATCTACATATTACCCCCGAGAGCCGCCTCAGGGCTCGTGGCAGGAGGAGTTACGACATTTTTAATGAAAAAGGGAAGGAATAGGGGAAAGGAACTGAAATAAGGAAAGGAAGATAATGAACTGTGTCTCGCTCTACATTCGTTGCAGTCACTAAAATGCGGGAAAAAACTGCATTTTTGTATCTACCTGTAAGGCAGTGTATCTCACTTATTTTATCGCTTCTATCAGCTCTGGAGATATTCTATGGAGTTAAAATAAAATCCTACGATTCACCCTGAAACTCGAATGATCTGAATTTTTAAAGTAATCTTAGCCTAGTGTCTTAGCCTTCGAGTCACTAACGGCTCCAAACCTAGTCATTCCCTTGGCTGCGTCATACTCACTGTTCACTGGCAGTAATGTTTTACGATCGAGTGATAAAACGTTAATCTATTAATCAAATTTCGAATTCCTCCCAAGTTCAGTTCATCACCCGAGGCCCACAGTGACACAGATCGCTACGTTGGTCGCCCGCTGCAGCAGCAAGCCGCACCGAGCACCATGGCTTGGCGTTTTAATACATTGGTGACCCTCCGCCCCTCGTCTGCGCACCAACTCCCTTGTAACCGGTGGCGGCTGACTTCCGATTTTTACTACGGCGGTGCTTGGCCGCGTTCGCGCTTAATTTTAGACTCGCGTAGCGCCATTGCGTGGGCAGGTAAACTGCTATACTTCGTCATTAGAAAATTATCGCAATAACGTGATGCGACCAGAAAATCGTTTCACCCAGATCTGACTCTAGCAAAACTGTCATTAATCAACGGATTACGCTAAAATGTTTATCATGGTTAACATATAATATCGTTATAGTGCAGACAAGGGTATTATCGTCATAGGTTTTCAATCAGAATATTGGTTTGCCTCAGCTCCAGGGAAGCGTATATGAATAAAATCAAATAAAAATCCCCACAGACAAAATAATGCTAGGAATAAATTATACAGTAGAGCCCTTTGACTTTCGTCATAACCTTCTCGTAATGCATTTCGCTTTTTTTTATCATTCCCGAAAAATAAATACTGATATTACTACTGTGTAAAAACGTAAACTAAATTTATGTCTGATCACGATAAATTCCCTTCAAATTACCATCTTGGACGATCTATTCCATCCAGCTAAAGCAACGATCAATTAATTCAATAATATTGTGAATTAATTTGTAAACCATGCATATATTTACTAAACCTTCTGCTTCCAACAACTTATTCATGAAAAAACAGAGAAATCCTTCTAATTTCCAACCTCGTTTTCATAGAATGCTTCTTAAATCACACATCTAGTATCCTAAAACGCCATTCACTTTAAGATCAATCAAAATATTACCTAATGAATAGTCAAACGATCAAATGTAAGATGAAATGAAATTTTAAGGACCAACGTTGAGCATGTCGTCATGTAATTTGATTTTGCTTGATAATTTAAATTTTAATAAAAGAAAATGGGTGAACGAAGAAGCGATAAACATAAAAGTTTGTGAACTCTTCTCTGGTTACACACCAAGTCAATTCTTCCACTTAATCCACCGTTTCGATGGGCGTCTCGCTCATCATAGCCGATGATGATGAGCGAGACGCTCATCGAAACGTCGGATGAAATGGAATAATTGACACGGTGTGTAAACCGAGAAGAGTTCACAAGCAGCACTCGCCAGGAAAGAATTTTTTCTTACATGAAATAGTTCATTTTTATCAAAGCAATGTTTTCCGGAATTTGAATAGTTTTTACCGTGGAAACATAAGAAAGAAAATCAATACTCGCAAAAGAGCACAACGCATATCTAGGATGAATTCCACGAATTTTAATGACGAGTGAACTTCACAATCACCATCCAATGTGAATAGTTTTTACCAAGAAGTATATGGAAGACTAACAACATTCGCAAGAAGTCCTATTTATAGCTAGGATGAATTCCACTTATGGTAATAGTGAGTGAACTTTACAATCACCATTAATTTCCAATAAAATTAGTTATGTAAGTGTCCTACTTATAGCAAGGATGAATTCCACGAATTTTAATGATGAGTGAACTTCACAATCACTGTCCAATGAGAATAGTTTTTACCAAGAAATATATGGAAGAGTAACAATATTCGCAAACTATTAATAGCTAGGATTAATTCCACGTAGTGCAATAGCGAGTGAACTTTACTATCACCATTAATTTCCAATCAAATCAGTTATGCAATTGATTGCTGACGCAACTCCCACATTATTTGCGCATGTATAGTGCATATTTGTCACAAAATAGTTTCGCAAACTGTGTCAAACAACAGGGTTAGTACGTAATAAGTCCCTCAAAATTAGAGGGCAACTCGCCAAGCAGAAATTCATAGAAATATTATGAACATTGTGCCACTCCAGTCCTCTATATCTACTGTGCATAAATGACTGATATGGGAGAGCACTCTGATAGTATGAGTATCATTCATATCCTAGTATAGGCAAGCTAAGCTGCGAAGAAAAAAGTTAGAGAGGAATATTGTGGAATTAATACATTTAAAGTCCCGATTACCCGTTGCATGCATAGTGTGACGTCGGGATCCCTCAAATAATATAAACGTTCTTAAAACTCATTAGGGCATTGCCCCATCTTTATTCCACGTCCTTTTTCTTTTTTTTAAATCTCTCCAACAATCCCCTCCCTTTATCAACGATCCATAGCAACCTCTCTCCAAACAAAACAATAAACAACTTAAAACATTAACATACAAATCAATACCATCAAAAACAAAACAACGAACGAAACCAAATACACAAAGTCAAACAAAACAAATAAAAATGGAGCCCGACAAGGCACGACGCTGCACGACGTTACAATAGTAATCACACTGAAAACGATTAATCACGCCAAAAGCTTTCAGATTGAAATCATTGTGATGCAAAATTGCGTGAAATTCAAACGAATGCATCGACATTGGCCGCTGTTGCTTCACTCCGAATTGGCTTTCCTTGATTTGATGAAACAACCGGGATACTATTTTTTTCACATAACCCGCAAAACAAATATATGAATAATTCTAAAGGTTCCGCTCCAATAACTATTCTACCGGGGAATACCGTTTCAATTATAATTTCACCGGTAGTACACAATTTATACATCCCCATAGTGAAAATGCACTTTTAAATCGAAGCGGAAAAGATACGTGGCGAAGCCGAATCCCACGTCGCAGGCTTAAATATCAAATAGAATTGAACCAAGAAACAGATATCCTTCCGAATTTTACTGCCGGATAGCATCTTACAGATATTTGAAGAATGGCATATAAACGGTTATAGGAAAAACGTGAAAACAAACCAACAGGTCTGGTCGTTTAGGAATAAAATATTTATCTTGGCTGGGTATTTGTAACATAGTAACGAATACAATCTAGGATATTTTCGCTCACATCTGGGAGGAGACGTTTTCGTTACGGTATATGTCCTAGATGAGAACTCATGACGGGGAAAAAAATAAAAAATTGCAAACAAACAAACAATGAGCATGCGTAAATAATGTGCGCGAAAGCCTTAAGTCATTCTACGACTCAACAAAAAAAAAGATCCCAGTCACAGAGAATATTGAAATAAATATAAATTAGGGAAAGTTACACGCCATTCACTCATTTCATTGATCAACAAGAAAAACGGGTGGGATCATGATCCCTTCTTCCGCGTTGTCGTCCTCAAAAACTCAAACACCTCTAGACAGGGAATGTTCACAGCTACTGCTCTAAGTAGGCACTCTATCAATGAAAACTATCGATTGAAAGCATCTGAATAAATTTGAAGAATGACGATCACGCGATTCCCCTCTCATGCGCGCAATTTAAAAATGACGACAACGCAAGCACACGCGTTATGAAGAGCCATGGGATTTTATAAAATCTGCGGCATTTTGCTGGCAAATTTAGAGGATTTTACTGATCCATTGAGAAAACAGAATAATCCTCGTCCATCCTTTAGAAGAAAACAGAAATTCAAAAAAGAAAGACCTTAAAATATTCAATACGAATAAGAAGCAGCAGTAGTGTGACTGGATTTCAACATATTTCCACGGCTAACGTCATTTCGCACTTGGCGTCGGCCACTTGCGAATATGCGCTCAGCACCAGGACGAATCAGAAGTTTGGACACACAACTTCGAACCGAACCCTACAATACTATCTTAACTTAATTCACAGAATACTTAACTAATAGGAACACTTTTGCCGTCATGATAGACCTGGGCCCATGAAAACAAGAAGGAGACGTTGATAAGTAAAGTGAATTCATAAGGACTTCTAGGTAGGATAAGTGTCAGTGAAATTCAAATTAAATCTAAGGCGGGAAAAACGTTAAATCTTGCAATATTCAGGGGAAACCATTCATGCCAACGCATTAGAGCGTACAAGCAAGACAAAAAATATCAAATGACAATGATAGACAAAGAGAGAGGAATTTTGGAATGACAACTTCAGATGGGGACTCGTGGTTCCGAAGTTTTTCAACGAAATAAAATGCAATTCACATGAGACTGGAGGTAGGAATAATGATTTGCTAGAACCGTCGGCAGCGAGCCGAGCGAGGGGGAATTAGAAGCAGCAGAAGAGTATCACCCAGCCTTCATAATATCCGTTCACCCTAATATAAGACCACGGTCAGACGGAGAAGAACGGTGCCGAAATAGACGCTTGAGCCAGCGGTGACGAAAGGATGAAGACGTCACAAGGCGGGAGGGGAGGTAAATGTAGAAAGGGGGAAAGGGGAGGCGGAGGGGAGATGAGGAATGGAGGAGAAGGCAAGGGGGGGGGAGGGGATGGACCACATTAAAGAAGCACACCGAAGGTTTTAGCCAGAGGGAGTGCTCCTACATTTTGAGTCGTGGTGAATAAGCTTGCGTGTACCGCAAAGGATAAAGCGGCACTAATTTAATAACGCTGTCGCCGGACAAGGCAAGTTTCCCAAGCATTTGGCAAATAGCTCAGCATCCAAAACCACGACGCATGTAAAACATTCGAGCCGTCAAAGTAAAAATATTTTCCTCGACTAAATTTCAGTTGAAATTCCGACAAACTTAGCGCAACTAAACCTCATTAATTAGTTACAGCGGGGAATAAATATTTGTGCACATTGAGCACAGTGAGGAACAATTTAAACTAAAACAGCACTGATAAATGACATGAAATACAGAAAATAGCTCCTTAATTTCAGACAAGTATGAAGTGCATGACAAAATTAAAATAAAAATATTTCGAACTGTCTCTTATGCTAGTTCCCGGTAAAGTGAACTAGGTAAGACGACTTCGCAATAGACAGAACACGCTGAAAACAGTTGAATTTAAGGAGTAAGTTTAAATTTCCTCACAAAAGTTATGGCTCTTTTCATACGTTGACGTTCCCGATTTAAGCTGATTTGCGTGCGAATGGTTGTTTTCTCAAATAGAATTTTCTAATAGTTGATGCAACTGAAGTAGTTTTCCGTTCTACACCACATCATCTATGGATTAAGGATAGATCCACCACCCTTTGGCGGCTCGAAATTTTAAAATTAAAATGATGAAACACAGCTTTCGCTGTATTAGGTGCTACCGGTTACATTTCATGTTTCAAGTAAATTAAAACCAATCAATGTATTCCGTATAAATAAATTTCTAAGTTCACCAATCTATTTTATGTCCAATTTCATAATGAATATCGTTAAGATAGACAACCATTAAGGTAGACTTCGAATCCTACTTAAATATTTATTGACAAATACAATGAACACAAAATAAATAAACTATACATAATTAAAATTATTAGTATAATGTGCGACAGGTTTAATCACATAGGCGATGTCATCAAGTACAGATTACTTACAGAAGTCATTTGGTATATAACTCTTTCAAGGAAGGGTTGTGAGATTGGTATGTAGGAGAGAGGGGGCTGGAAGGGAATATGTATATAATATTTATTTAAAGAACATGACTTTTCACAGAGTTGAGTCTGAAACAACAATGCTAATCAAATACAAAAATGAAGAGCCTGGACTCGACCACGGTTAACCGTGCGACATTCCTGAATTGGACACAATATATAACGACGAATAAACGAAAGGCCATCACCCCATAGCAAAGGGAGTGAACAAGCCATAGACGTAAATAAGTACACTATCAAGCATACTACGTTCGAAGTGGACAATGTTTTGCTGCTTTCAAGATGGGCACCCCAAGAAAAATCTTTGTAATGATGGCAATGGGAGTGAGAAAATAGTTCATCAGTGTCTTCCCAGGATATCCCATAAGCGTATACTTAAAATATCATTTTCTTACCAAGCATCTCATTTCCTTCATCTTGAACATTTTTCGCGACGAAAATGAACAAAAAAGTTCCGTCGAGCGACCTGCCGTGAGGGACGACAAAAAGTTCGATACGGACGACATTTAATCGTCTCTCAAGAAAAGAAAAATAATCGCAGAGAACCACAAGAGTTTGCAAATTTTACGCCAAGCGAAGCGGGGAGGACCAGCCACCAACTAACACAAAAAAGTAGCCAACTTCTGAATCGCGTAAATCGGTGGCAACACATTTTTAAAGAAAAGGAGAGGCAGAACACGAACAAAAGGGACGACATTGACGTATGCGCTCCTAGGGACGGACCAAATAAAAAAAAGATTAGGGCCTCAAGAATAAAAAAATAACAAAAAAATCCGACGACGACGAATACGACCGCTAAGCGTTACAAAATCCCCATTTCAATTAATAAAAATGGAGAAAAAATATACATGTAAGTGTGAAGGTATCCACGCGCCGAGATGAGTGGAGTTAGCCCAGGGTGAGACGGAGTGAATAGGGTGGGAGGTTGAGGTGCAACGAGGAGCAGGGGGTGGACGATAGAAAGGAAGGGGAAATGGTACGGGAGGGGAAGGTGTAGGGGTGGGGGAGGAGATTCGCCTGAGGATGCAAAGGCGCAGAGGAGAATGAGTTGTACGAGGAATAGTGGGAGGGGTAAAAGGGGGAAGGTACAGAGGTGTGGGGGGAGGGGTAGGTTTGCAGTGTAAGGGTACGCTGGGGTGTAGGTGGGAGGATAGGAAGGAGAGAGATGGAGAGGAGAGGGTGGGGGGCAACCAACTCTTTTCGATAGCCGGTGGCGGGGGTGTGGAAGGGGGCAGAAAGGCTGGGTGGGGAGTGGGAAGGGTACGGTGTGGTTTTCCCGCAAGTGGAGCAAGTGATGACGAAGGAAACTGCGGAAAAGTGGGCTCTGAATCTCTCGGGATGCTTCTGCTACTGCTGCTGTGAAGGATGAGGGGGTGGAGGGGGTGGAGGGGAAAGGGAGGGGGGGAGAGATATGAAAAGGGGGAGGGGGGAGGATGGATGCATTCGCGAAGGATGGATGCATAGATAACGCCGTTTTCGGGTGAAATTGGGGCGTCAAGGTCCCACTTTTACGCTCGCGACCAACGTCATAGCAAACGGAGAATCATCTCCTTGGAGGTATTACACCGAATGTAAGTAGGTAGTTCCATGGACATTCTTCAGTCTCATACCATTCAACACAGTCTGGGTCATCCGCGGCTTCTCCTTCCACTCTTCACTCCTTTCGCACCACGTCATATTCCTCCTCAGTTCTTTGCGTCGCCTACTTCCCATCATTGATGAGCAAAATACAATTAATTTCCTCCCTCTACCCTTCGTACCGGTGGAGCGTGGTGGCCTAGTGGGTAGAGCGCTTGGCTACTGATCGAAGGGTCCAGGGTTCAAATCCGGAAGCCTTTGGACGCCCCCGAACAAAAAAAGAAAGAAATCCTCGGAGTGCGAGGTGGCCCAGGGAAAGGAACTGGCCCCCCTGCCCTGAATGTTTGAAAATTCACACGCCTGTGGCTTAGTCCGTGGTGAGCTCTACCCTCAACTATCCAAACCAACCTTCGGGTTGAACTACTGAGTGAGACCCTTCTTACCCAACAGATCCTTTAACTGCAGACTTCTACATTCGGTAAAGTCTTAAATACGCCCAATATCCAGTTTTCTACTTCTAAAGTTATTTTCCCACAAATTGTCCATTCCGCTCCCACAAAAAAGCGTCTTCAATGCCGCAGATAAAAACAATACTTTCAGTCGCGGGTGACGCAGAGACGTCCATTTTCACGGACGAGAACTAGAAATGTCACATGATCATACGACGAAGATCTATCTTTCTGGAATATATCCATTGTTATAAGAAGAACGCAACTTTGTTTTCCACAAATTTATTTCACTACAAACGACCGGTTTCGGCTGTTACGCCATTATCAAGTACAATTGTCATCTACAAAGGTTCGGAAACAAGTGAAAGGTATGGAAAAAAACCAATGGTGTATCGAATATAATAACGATAGTAGTAATCAGGAATAAACCTCCTGTTGACGAATATATTTGAAAAAAATAAGGTGAATAGTGTCGTTGGGATAGGATCCGCTGATTAATAGCAATTATCCAATGGGGATGGAAGGTGAGGATTGCTATTTGTGACATCACAGGAGGAGCTCCAGAAGAGGAAGTTAAGGATAACAAAATACACCACCTGCGCTCTTCAGTCCTATTAACTGGGCTTGTCATGGCAAATGCCACAAAATGAAGGCTAAAAGAAGATCGATAAAGCAAAAACGTGTTAAAACATTTTGCCACTCAGATTCTAGAATAGATTTTACTCCAGGAGAATCTTACGTTCGCTTAGCTTCACTTCAACGAGTGGCATTCCTGTAATTACTTCGTAGGAGCCTAGGCATCCGTAATAAATACTGGTGAATTCACTATAGTACCATAGTACGTTCCACATGATCGCCGAGGTGGGAAGGAGCTGGTGGAAATAAAAACGTAGTGTTTGGTTAGGGAGAGAAACAACGGAAATCGACAGCTAAAAAGGGTGTCCATGTACCAGGGTTCTCAACATGAATATCACAGTCCCTTTTGCAGAGAGAAAACAGCACCTTGAGCCACTCATTCCTTTTCTCATGAGGGTAAAACGCTTTTTGTCAGATTAACAGAAGTGTTAGACACCAAGTCTAGAAGAGTGAGAGGGATGTCGTAAGGCACGGTGCAAGCGTTAAGGTCGGCAAGATTGGAGTCATGAATATACATGATCGGAGTATATCCCACCAAGCGGGAAAAAGGCCGAAATAAATCAAATGGAGAGACTGCGATGGAAATATCTTTTCAACTCAATCTTTGATCCATCGTTTGGACAATGTTGGAAACTAAATGAAATTCATTGGGATATATTCCTCGACCATATACTCTTGCTTCAACGCAGACGAGCAACATGATATTTCCCATTATTTATAAATTTCAGCGGAAATAAATACCTCTATTGTAATATTGCGTGAGTAAAAAAAAGAACTGGCCATAAAGAAAATAATTTACCACTTTTGCCCTTATGAGTAAATTACTCTCATTCCATGTCCCTCAACAGCTGAAAGTTTTCTTAAGGCAAGTGGTGGAAAGTAATCGAGAAAAACAGACTGATAAGGATTTAGCGATCCAGGAGTTGAGTGATAAAGGAATAATGCGAGAAATAACATGGATGAGGTAAAGAAGGAATGAAAAACAGAGGGAAACATTTACTTATGATGATTCGAGACCAAGGGTAACACGTACAACATGAAGACGGAAGAGATCACGAAATGAAGAGAAAACAGGAGGAAAAGAAAAGCAGAGGGAAAACGAGAAAGGGAATAAAATAATAACGGCGGATAGAAAAGGGAGAAAATGGAAGAACGATGAAAGATGAAGAACACGAAAGGACGTGGGAAACTGTAAGGGAAAGAACCAGGAAAGTGGAGAAAAAAATTCGGGGCACGTGTAGAGAAAAGAAGAAGTGAAAAATGATAGGAAAATGGAAATCGTAAGGAAATGGGGGAATAGAAGGAAACTTAACCCGTGGGAAAGGAAAACAGAACGTGGAAATAAATAAAAGGAATAAGACGAGGGAAAGGGAAGGGAGAAAAAGAGAAATGACGAAGTGGAGCGTTTCGAATGGTAGGAGGAGGAGGAGGTTGTGAAATGGAAGTAGAGAAGGGAAATGAAGAAAGGAGGGGGGAGGAAAGAAAGCAGAACGGATGAAAGGAGGTGGAGACGTGAAGAGGGAGGAGATCAGACCAGGCGAGGGAGTGAAAAGAGCGAAGGGGAGTGGGTAAGGAGACTTGGGCGGTGGGGATACAGGGGCAATGGTGGGGATAGCTTCAAGCCCTAAAGGGAGGGGGGGCGTGTCAGTGGGGGGGGGTGGACATGGAGGAGATGAGCATGGGGAAGGACCGCGCAGGGTATAGAGGGGAAGAGAGTGAGAGGGGATATGCAGTGTGAGGACGAGGAGGGATAGAGGGAAGGGAGGGATGGACGGGTTGCATAACACAGGACGGTCCGATTCTTGCGCTCAAGCTTTTCATCGCAAGCTGCAATGCCATACATCTCTCCCACTCCCGGGTGCCGCACAGCTTCCATCCCGCACCCGCCTCCCCTCATACCTCCTCCGCCCTCCCTGCGGCCGTATCAACGTCCTTGGGCCCCCTGCACCCCCCTCACCCCGTATTATACCCTTTGCAAGCTCGACACACTTCCCCGCAGAGAATCCCCCCTCAGGAGCGGGGCGGTCCATTAGACGCGAAGGCGCGATGACATATCGATGGATATACACAGGAGCTGTTTTGGGGTAGGGGGGTGGAGACCCTTAGCACGATCCCTGTCTTCTCCTTCCCCTCCTGTTCGCGTCAGGATCTTGGAGAGGGAGAAAGAAGGATTGTTTTCTTTTTGGGTCAAACCCTAGCGAGCGAGTTGCTGCACTTGAGAGTTCTCGTATAGCGTCTTTTAGTGCGGGGATATGCAAAACTATTCCTCCCGCCCGTTTATTTTCCCTTTCTTAAGGTGTGATTACTCACGGACACAACTTAGCGAATTCATCTTACAATCACGCTCGTTTCAACTGAGAGAATAAAACTGCATCGCATATTCTTCTCATTTTCTACATGAAGGTAGATAGACGACAGTTTATTGAGGATGGTTATTTAGATTTTGGTATCGATTTGAGAACAAACATTACTTCCTATGTTATTCCAATTACTGGATGAAAAATAAAAAAAACTATTGCTTGATATTAAAAACAGCAAAACAGCTATGCAAAAACAATTAACAAAAAAACAAACAGAAATAATTAACAGTATTGCATTCCTCAGTTCTGCATGCACTGCAATTGACGGCATACCTCCTAAAAAAGTAAGCATTTTTCTTTCCTCATCCTTTCAACTAATTTCCTCACTTCTATCACAGCCTACAGAACCAATTCAACCGCATCAAGGTAAATGCTTCATTAAATATTGTCAACTTATCACCTTACTCAGCTGACCATACCTTTATATCGTCTGCGCTAATACTCATTCACTCCCATTTCTTTTAGAACAAAGCACTTTCACCCTCCTTCTCCAACCTCAATTAGCTCACATCTCAAATCTATTCTCAACCTTTCTTTTTCTGGGCACCCCAGGTTTCGGTGGCATAAACGCCACCCTCCAATCTGGTGACCTTGCGTACGCATTCATGCGAAACTCCTGCCACAACTTTATGCTTTTAGTCGCAAGCATCCATATTTTAAAGCAGTTCACACACACGCAAATAGAGGCCTGAAAAAGATTAAATAATTGAAACGGCAACTCATTGCGGTGGGTAAACTCTCCAATTCCTTTGATTGAGACGATTCCTCGAATAAAAGCATGCATGCGCAAGAGTAATTTGCTTAAAAGTATCAAAAATGCAGCAATAGTAGCCAACACAAAATGTCAAAGAAAATATTAAATGAATAACATAGAATTGGAGATAGCTAAAAGAAGACTGAAAGTATTGGAAATCTAGCCCAAATAAGGATGACGAAAATAAAACGAGGAATATAAATAAGCGATGAAGAAATCCCACGACGGCCAGGGAGGGACAAAGACTATCGAAAGCACTGCGGAAAAGAAGAAAAGGCTCTTCAAATGCAGATTCTTTCATGTATAATTATCTCCTAAATACGACAATCTAAGAAAGGGCTACAGGGATTGTCCATGAATACATCAAACAGACATTAAAGGCATGTGAAATTAGGAATTTACCGGATATTAAATACGCGGAAAGGAAATAAATTAGAGAAGAGATGCACAGAATACACAGAACTTGGCAATAATAAATTATGATGAATGGATTAAACCTCAACCGACTAGCCTATAAAATACCCTATCACACAAAAAAATTAGCTAATTAATCTACTTGTGCATCAATAAGGTCTTACTTCGTGTCTATACGAATAACACAGCACGAAATAGAAAAATAACACATTTAAGTTCATTTAATATAAAAAATTTTCATTTAAGAAGACCCAGACGATGAAAATAAAAAGGGATCATAAACTATTTCCTACGATTAAATTCATGATGAGGAAAATACGATGGCAAGCACATATCACAGTTACTAACCGCGGTAACTACTGGAATATATTCAGAGGATACAAGTTACCCCAAAACACGGGAGTTTATTCACAGAATTTGTATGAATGCTTCTGGGTGAATTAGATACCATCCACCACGCATACTGGGAATAACATCAAGTTGAATCCGGACCAGAATTTAAATACCGAATTGGGAGGCCTATGCATTCGTTAGTCGAGGCATTTCCAAGTTATTTCAGGAATGCGCACATTTATTTTTCCACCACTTCCCGCTTGGCCAACCTGTTATCTGAAAAATTCCAGTCCTTTTGAAGTTCGTGAGAAGGAAAAACACCAGTTCGTGTGTATCTGTCGCCAGCGCAATAAGCGCATCTGTTTTCCGAAGCACTCCCTCAAGTTGTGTTCCGCTGCCACGGGAAATTCAAGTCAGAATATAATACACCTGGACTACTTTTCTATGCATTGAATTCTAAACGAAGCAGTTCCCTGTCACGGAGTGCATGGCAGCCAGATAGCTCTCTCGACGAAACTTAATTCTTTCCTATTATTTAAACCTTTCACACGAGGCTCCACGGATTGATTCATTAAATTACTCACACTGAAGCTAAGTGGAACATCTTCCCGGCGAGCTATGGTTTATATAGCTTGTGATCATTTGGAGCATTGTGATGTTTTTTGTTTTAATCTACCACTTTTCGGAGACTTTGTGCCACGGTCGCGGTGGAAAAATATACATAATAAATACCTGTTTTTTAGTTTTGCGTTTGTAAGGCACCCTGGAAATTTAAAAAATGCAGTTTTTTCTATTAGTGCTCATCAGCTGTGATATTTTGACAATTCGTTTAAGAATTATCCAGCAAAATTGGCAACACAGTACATGTATGTGCACATGAAAGTACTTCATGCAGTAAAAAGACAGCTTCCTTAGTCCGTACGACTAGTGGGTTCCATCACACCCGTGTAAGTCAAACAAATGACACATCCAACCTTGTCGCCTACGTCAAGTAAAATATGCTTCATTCACTTGTAAATAATCTCAGCTAATGGAAAATATAAGGTAGTACAAAGCAGAATAGTCAACGAATATGCTCTACACTGACTGCTTAATATAGCCCGAGGAACCGACCTCAGCACGAATTTTAATGAACTAACGCATTTTAACTCCAATAAATGCAGTAATTTATTAATAACTCAAAATCCAAGACTGAAAGGTGCCTTACTTTAATAAAATTTTATTTTCTAGAAGATTACATTTTCTGAAAGGAATGGCTACTAACATCAGTTTTTCGACAGCGACACTGCTGCATGACAGAAAAATACAAATATTTATGTGCTATCTATTACTTATTATACCTTTAAGCCTTACCTTAAAACTAATGCAATTTAAAGTTTAGATTGCGTGTAAGGTAGGGTTTAGTCGAAGTTATCAGATCGAGGGTACGTTTTCCAATTATTAAAAGGTATATGAAAGACATGGCTTTTAGTTAATTTCAAGGTGGAACATCCTTAATCATCACAGGTATGCACGGGCGTTCAGAAAGCGCATCGGGCGGCGATTGAAACAGAGAGGACAAATATCAGTCAACGCAAGACAAATATGTAACAACATTATACACATCCTAACGACACAAAAATGAGTTTCCTTACCCACTAAACATATGAACAGCGGATCAATATAATACTTTTCATGAAACTTTGAGAGACGTCTTGGCAACGTATGGCGCCCAAAATGGAAACGTAGCGCTCAGAATCCGTCAAAAGGTTCCATCGATCGGCGCTCCAATTACTATCCCCGCTACGAAGGGGAATAAGTTTTTGGATATTCCACGAAATCAAATTCGGACTGAAACGTTCCCCCCAATCCAACTCTCTTATTCAGACGGGACGCAACCAGAAGAAATGCGACGGGGGAGAAAAAACGACTTCATTTGTTACGGAGGCTCGAAAGATGCTCTTATTATTTTTTTTGGAGCATCGCCCGAGTGACGGCCGGCTGGGAAAAAGCGTTATTCCGTGTATAAAAAATTGAGGGGGCTGTGTGGTGGGGAGAAACAAATGTAAAGAAGTGTTTCCTTCGAGAGGCGCGGCCTTCCCCTTCCATCTCGCGTGGAAAGAAAATGCGAATGAGTGGGAGGGAGGTTATGACGGGTGAGGCGAAAAGGGCGTGGGAGGGGGTGGGAGGGGTGGAAAAAAAAAGAACGGAGTCGAGCGCCGGGAAATGCGGCGATAGGAGCCGGGAGCGTGAGGAAAGAAGACACGCCTGCTGCCGTCGCGAGGAGGTGAATTATTAATGTCGCGCTTCCGATTAACGGGAGCGTAAGAGTTACGGAGGGACGTGTACTCGTTAAGTATGAAATACACACATAAACCGACTCTTTTCAAAGTCTGGACGCAGCAATCAAGCATTCGGGATTAATCCATGCTGTCCATGACGTGATTTTCAGATCATAAATGGAAAAAACCCCTTCATCTGCGGATTAAAAAAAATAAATTTCCTTATTTATAGGTAATTGGCAAATTTGGAGGAAAAAACGTGAACAAATTGGTTTTCTTCACTCAACCCTCCCATCATCGCCACAGGTGAATGTATGCATAATAATATGTTTTAGTGGTTTAGTTATGTCAGTTATTTAATGTAATTAGCATGTAAAAGTGATTTACCGCAAACATACCAGGAGAACACTTGTTAGGACTAAAGGTTAGAGAAGTTTATGCGAATGTTTCCTCCTCACAAAGAATTTAAAAACGACAGCCCCACTTGACAATACAATGAAATTCCATTAAAAATCCACAGTACATTTTAAATTAATATAAGCTTTTGGCTGTCAGTCACACAAACATACCGTCGAATACATTAAAAGCTCTTTTTATCACACTTACACGTACTCAAATAATTTTAAAATTTCAAATAGATCTGACATCTTGTTTTCAGAAAAACTAGCCAAGTAAGGATTCGAACTAACGACACTCGCATTAGCATGGGAGAGCGCAAACCACCACCTCCGTTTTCCTGAAGATATGATTACCGTTCTCAGAAAGATGGATGACCAATTCCGAGAAGATTCAGTTTTGACGCACATACCTGTGAACACACGAATGTGTCTCCCAGTCTGGGTTAGGAACGAAGTCGTAGTTGGCGAACGATAAACCAGTCGCTGGCGAATTGTTTTCAACTTGCGTGCAAATGTTGAAAACAGCTACATGCAGGGGTAATTCCAGAAAGGGCTGCAAAACACCGTTTTGAAATCCACAACCTGCTACATTCATATACTGGCATTAAATAGAAAGGCATGGATGTTGCTTCAACTGGCCATTAGCAGCTAAGAAGGGCGACTGGATTGGGCGCCCGATCTTCCCTATCTTTACGACAATTAGGAGTGCGAGGAAGATGTCCCTTTCGTCTGCCATTATGGTGCCAGCTTTGAGATGACTCGGCTGCCAAAACACCTGATAAACGAAATGATAAAACGCAATATACAAAGGTGCTGACAAAGGTCTTCTAGTTAGAGCACGTGCGGACCCGATTTCCTCTCCAGAAGACCAAAGAGGAAGACACCACCACTCTTGCCGGCAGCGTGGATGTTTGACATACGACGCCCTAAATACTAATACCTCGTCAGTTAATGCGAATTTAGTCCTAAAATATTTAGAGGATTATCTCTGATAATGCTAATTCATTAAAGTAAATTTTAAAAAATCCATCGCATCCATGAAATAAGAGTAGAATTCCGGTATGGTGCATATTTTAATACCGCTGACAAGACTTGAAAAACCACGAACAAAGCGAATCGAAAGAGCACAGTATTGGCATTCCACAGACAATGGTGAATGAGATAAGAATTAACGAAACAATTCCTTTCCTTTCGTGGAAACATAACAGTTTTAGAGTCACAGGAAAGGCACGAACGATATAGCATTATCTCGAAAGAGTATTGCAAGAAAAGCGACTGCTTTTACCGTATATAATAAAAAACGCACATCAACCTCAGCAGGAGGGGAGAAGCGAGTCGTAAAGAGGAATAAACAGGGTGCATGGTCCAGCACCTCCGTGACGCATGGCCAAGGAATCTGCTCCCAAAGTTTCTTCAAAAAGCTTTGTCAGCGACCACCTAAATCGCTAGTTGGTCGATTCTCCTATCATAATGAAAAGCCAACGAAACAAACAGAGGCTCCGAGACATTTAAAAATAAAATGGGGGAGTTAAAGAGGACTGGGGAAGGGGCTAAATTTAATTTAACAAGTTGCGGGCGACGTCTTCTGGGATACATAAAAAATGCAAAAGGGGAAAAGATTTGGTGCAAAAATATCACTCCTTGTCGCTGGGGGCTTGGCCCGCCGGCCTGCTCCTCGGGGAGCCGAGAGGCTCTTCGCCGGCAACAAAGAGACCGGAGTTCGTGCCTCGTCGAAGGTAAGCAGAAAAGCAAGGCAACGCATCTACGGGGTAACTACATTGTTGCAGCTTCCAGCAATCTGTTTATTAGGACGCTTTGAGCAATGTTTTGCCCATATACAGTTTTGCGTGAAGATTTGCATACCTGTTCTTATTAGTCATATGTATAGATAATGAGAAAAAAATTTTAATTTACCGATTTGTTATTTTGGCAATTCAATGCTATTTCAACACGAAGTCTTACTGCACTTGAGATATATTTCGTAATAATTCGATTAAACGTGTAAATATTTTCTTTTGATCGCGAAATAATACATTTCATACAACTATAATGGTTACTAACAGATATCTAGGTATCACGCCGAGTCCAATATTCGAAAAAATATATTTAAATATAATTTTCGCCTATACTTAGAACATCGCTCCGACAACTCAAGTCAAAACATGCTTTAAATAAGGCAAAAGTGTAATTTATAGTTTTTGGTTTATTTACATGACCACATGCATGGTGAGTTCCACTGCATTAACGGATGCACTTAAATGAAATGTGGTACTAATTTTTTTCAATATACTTGAAAACTCCGTTGTCTCAGGCGTGACTTGATGGAATTTGCTTAGCATTGTGAATGAGAAACAGTAACTTTGTAATTCCACGTGTATTTATCAGAAACGACCCAGTTTTCGACGTTGCACGTCATCATCAGGACCTGATGATGACGTGCAATGTCGAAACCTGGGTCGCTTCTAATAAATACACGTGGAATTACAAAGTTACTGTTTCTCATTCACAGTTACTTGAAAAATTACTTAAATAGAGAACTCAGTGACCCACAATCACCGCTCCAGCCACCTTAAGTATAGGAGATTTGAAAGCGATTTCCAAAGAAAAAAACATGGCATAATTCTATGCCCACAAGGAGCGAATAACAAATTAATCTTTCAGACATGTCGATAGGTACATGGGACGACCTAGTATGGAAATATCACCTTGAGCGTAACTTATCGCCAGCTATCGCTTTCGCTGGACAGAACCTCTTATCGAAATTACTGAAAGGAGGAGACGTTCAATGACAAAAGAGAGAAAATAAAATGCGGAACAGTGAAAATTGGGAAAAAAAACTAAAGGTGTCCAAACGGTCCGATGCCGGGTAAATCAAAATAGTAGTACTCATCGAAGAGAGCGGAACAAAATACTTGCTAAAACATTATTAAATGCGTCGAGGCGAGAGAATATAAATTTGTCCCATCATCATTAGTGGCCATCTATCACAAGACTGGTCTGTTGAAGCTCTCCATTCCGCTCTCCTATCAGCCTATCTTTTCATTCCTACATAATTTTTCACTTTGACAACCTTCATAATTTGGGTCATACATTCCATTCTTGGTCATATTTAATTATTCCCATTAATTTCTCCTTCCATTTTAGTTTTCAGCAGGCTATTGTGTCGCAATGTAACACCGAGGAAGTTTGTCTCTTCTTCCTTTCAGAGTTTTCATTACACTTCTTTCCTTCCGGAACAAATTTGTCTACGTTCACAGATAACAACATTTAGCTAAACAATTTATTTAGGTAGGTACATCAAAATGTATCGTTGGCGAAAGGTTTCGCTCCTTCGATAAGGAGCATCTACGTGATCGTGTATTATTCATATTTTATTTTCTAATCAAAGGGTTCACAATGAATAACCCATGGTATCGTTTTACATAAAAAAATTAGGTACGTTATTAACGGAAAAGTTGCAGAAAAGCCATCGCCATCACATAGCTGATTAGTCGAGCATTATATCTCGACGAGACTGAGGAGATGGAATGGATGAGGTCGGCAGGATATAATCGGGGGGAGCTTCATGGACTAGCCACAATAACGGATGATGTCAGGCGATGATGAGATAAGAGCGTGCGCGGACGAATGAGCGCTTAAGCTTCAGACGCGCAAGATCTTAGGGCAGCGAGGCACTACCGAGAGGCCGCAGCCTGCCGCATGAAACGAGGTGGTGACCCAAAGGAAGCCGGCAACGGAGGCCACAACACTCACTCACGCTTTCGATCAATGGCAGGAGAATGGGCATGAATAGACAGAGGCGAGAGGCGGTAGCACGCGCGTCTATTTAGACTTTTCCTTAACTAACTCTCTCTCTCCTTTCCCATTCCTCCATCCCCTCGAAACCTCTTCAAGGACTCCATCCGACCTACCCACACCGTGGTTTCTTTCTGCGCCGAAGAAGAACTCGAGGGGGGGGGGGGAGATCGCTTGACCCAATTGTTGGCCGACTCCCCTAAGCGTCCGGCGGCCAGGGGAGAAGGAACCTAGGAGCTTAAATTTAGTCGCGCGCTCTCACAAGAGGTGAAATGGGATAAGCCAACATGGCCACGACGCTAAACGGCGTTGCGGCTGGAACTTCATGGCACGCGAAGGGCGGAATGAGGAAATAGAGGGCTCGAATGAACGAGGAGGAAAAGTAATGAGGAAGCTATATAACCGCCCCTCCCCTCCGCCTAACTCACTCTCTTATGGAGAAGAAAACCTCTTTCCCTTGCCGTGGACCCCCCATCCTCCCAACCCGACGGTTACGCCAGCTGGGACGGAAACTATAAATGTAGGATCGCCAAGGATTTCGTCACATTCTTTAAAAAGAGCGGAACAAAGGACGAGGCAGTTAGATGGATAGTTTTAGATAATGGTGGGTGCCCTATCGTATTATAGTGGTGGGAGACACGTGAACGCGCTAGATGGATACAAGCACGCAGCTTCCCTTCCACCCTAAGAGAGAGAGAACCATAGGCAGCTTCGAGAGCCGTATCTTTTCGTGTTCGACCCATATAAAAGAAGCAAATCCGTGCCAAGGGCACGCGAGCCGGTCGTGCCGATTGTGTGTGTGGTACAAGCGGACTTGTGACGTGACCCCAACGCCACTCTTATCGTGTCAACGAAGTGGAAGGGGGAATAAGGGGAGGGGGAGGTGGGTATACTATACAGGGAGCCCTGACAATTTGGAGATATAAGGATGCTACTGAATACAACGAATATTTCTCATCCTATGGACAAAAATTATAGCTTCTACTGCACTAATACTACATAAATTAAAGTTAGGGGGAAGACGGATTAAAGCTCAATATATGCATGAGAAACCAACGATCGTCAACCTTTGGCACGCGAAATGTTTGTATGTGGCACGTCAAGAAAACAACGGCTAAATAAAACTTTCTGATATTTCCTACCCTTTTTATTTATAATATCATATTTGTGAGAACAAAAATTATTTGCTTTTTGTATATTTTTTACTAACTTAACTAATACGTCACTCTCTACTGCAGTGACTATAACGCGCAAAGACAGGAGTAAAGTGCATGCATTCGGCGAGTCAACGTAACAGGAAACTGATTTTGAGAAAATTATAAGAGATGCTTAAGAAAGGAATTCTAGGAAATGAAGTGTAAGGTACAAAAGAAAATGCCGTTGAGAGCTGCAGAAAATCAATTTTCGGATTGATTACTGCTGAAGTGTTTATCTTTTCGCTACGTAGGTACACAAAAAAGTATACATGGAAAGATAACTACGATAGAAAATTTAGAACTCATGGGAAAAAATGTTTACTTAAGCTGCCGGTCAGACAAAATTGAAGAAGTATGAAGGATATACCACTGAATACATATGTTCAAAAATTTAGTTTTTCCATCGCACTATTCATGCCATAAACACAAAAAATAGGAGAAACTATTCTATCAAACACATTCGGAATCAATTACTATTCTACCATGATTATACTCTAATCCACTTCTTTTTTATGGAAGGTGGTACCCCCCATACGTCATTTTGGCAGCTTACTATGCAACATGTAAATCTAGATGTCTTCTACGGTGTGCGCAGTGACCTCGAACGCTTCAGCTCGATAACATTTTAAATAAGTGAAAGTCCGCTGATTTAAATGCAAGTACCTTTGGATAAACTAATAACATAGCCCAAAGTCCAACAATGCTTACTCTATACAGCAAATATATTTAAAAAACTTAAGGAATTTAGCGCAGAAGATGGACGCTGAAGATCTAATGGACGGATAGGATCAGAAAGGGGGAAGTGCACTGAAGTATAGAAGAGGAGAAAACTATAACCCAAAGCACTATCAGGAAGACAAGATCCAGACGGATGGATCACACTTTGAAGCACAACGAATTTGACAGGAACATAAGTGGAAATAAAAGGAAAAGCCCGAGAAAGACCGAGGGACGAATACGCAGGCCAACTAAAACGGGATATGACACAGAAGAGCAAAAAGGAAATAAAGGAGTTAGCAAGGGGCATGGTAAAATAGAGGGCTGCAGTAAACCAATCGTAAGATTGAATTACTACTGATGATGAAGGTGATAATTTAATACGATTCCGATGCAGAAAATACCGGTAAGAGTGATGGAAAAAAGTCTTGAAATATACTTATGTTTTGTGCAAATACCCTTTCAGATGAAGATAAGACCAAAGACTTGAAAATATCTTCTTCACAGGACAAACTAGAGCTACAAAACCTAATTATTGGGAATTACGATTTTGAGGGCGTCAGAAAATTTACTTACCTTGGAGTAATCGTAAATAATAAAAATAAGATCTCTGAGGAGATAAATCAAAGGGTAATGCAAGGTAACAAGGCCTATTTTGCAAATTTACCCTTCCTCAAATCAACTCTTCTGTCAAGGAAAACGAAATTGAAAATTTTTAAAACATTGATAAGACCATTAATTACATATGGAGCTTAGGCATGGGTCCTATCCAAACAAGATGAAGAAACATTAAGAAGATTTGAAAGGAAAATAATAAGGAGAATCTATGGCGCAATAAAAGGACAAAAGTGGAGAATAAGAATGAACTATGAAATAAATGAAATGTTGGAGGAGAAGGATATAGTTAGGTTCTCGAAGTCATTGCGACTGTCATGGTTGGGCCATGTTGAAGGGATGGAAGAGTATAAAATGCCCAAATTGGTAATAAATAGCAAGATGGAAGGGAGTAGGAGTAGAGGAAGACCACGCAAAAGATGGCTGCAAGAAGTTGAAGAGGACCTGAAGACAATGGGGATTGGAAGATGGAGAGAGAAAGAAAAAAGGAGAGCCGAATGGGGGCATATAACTGAGGAAGCCAAGGACCACAACGGGCTGTAGAGCTGTGGAAGAAGAAGAATAAATACCCTTTCAGGCTCCATGCACTCCATCACGCACCCAAGGCAAACATCTTAACGATGTTCTATTACAGCATATGAAGACACCGAGAGGCTGAAAATACTCAGCAAGAACAGTAACAAAATAAGTCTTTTTTTGCCTTTGAGTCATCCACATAAGATTCACATTTCGGGAAATAAAATACTTCGCCGATGACGAAAAATGTATCTTTTGTTCACCGCACACGTGATAAAAAATGTTAGCGATGTACAATGATAAAAATGTAGCTCGCGGTGCTGTTTACCATTACGTTTGAAATTTCAGCAACAGGGTCTTTCATCATCTAAATGGACTGCTCCATTACAAAAGGCTTATACCCCGGGTGCATTATGATAATTGAATTGCGTCAAAATCTCCGGAAGCTCATAATTTAGACTGGTATCTGACAGAGTGTCAACAGTCGCATGCGAGAGAAAAAATACGAAGGTTGCACTAGATGCTCAAAATAGCATGAATCTTACACGCATGAAGTTGTTTAAGGAAATATTTTTCCTCACATAATCTGTGTATATTGCTGCGTTTGTGAATAATGCATTTCTTTCTCTTTCAGTCTTAAAGACATGAATTCAGCTCGGTTTTGGTCACATCCTATGTAATTCCGTCATATCCTGAACCGTTCCCTCTTCTTTTAATATCTCTGACGCGTGCAGATGACTCTAAAATTTCATAAGCAAGATATGGAACACAATTACCGAGAATCACAGTGATTAAGGAAGATATCCGTGCTAGTCTTTCTAATTTTCTGTTCCTACACAACCTACTTTTGTTATCACAGATAATAAAACCCGACGCATCTCACAAAACGTGCGGGACGCATCGCAAATGAGTAATCTTTATCAGGTTGTTCCTAGGTTGAATCACGCTCATATCCCACAATCAGTTTTATGGCTATGTAATCAAAGGATACATTCACAATTTATTCGAAATTAATGATAGAACTTCAGGGAAATCAAAATTTGGTACTTGCATGATTTCACAAAAGAGAGAGGAAAATGCATTTTACAATTTTAATACTTGAGTCATGAAGATTATTTAATAATAGATAAAAACATAGATTATATAATAAGAATAGATTATTTTTTAATAGATGAAAGCTACAATCGGAAAAAAATTGAGCCAAAACAATCAAAGGGAGGGCACGGTGTTGATAGGATTACAGCGATTCCAAAGCAAGATTGACTCAACATTTTCACACGATGAACCACGGCACTGTACTCCGAATCCATTGACTTCGAGGTTGCTTAAATCGAACGTGCAATAATTTTCTCTCAGCACAACCACTCATCGTTTGGCAAAACTCGAGGTTTCAATGCTATCTTACCCTTGCGACACTCGAAACCCAGAAAATACAGCAATAAAACTCCCGAGGTCTCGACTGCGTGCGATTCGAATCATCGGTTCCTTACGAAACACACTCATTGATGGCACTCGCTACGCGGGGAAGTTGCATCACTATTCGCCGACGAGACTTATGCGAGATCGTTTACAACTTGCGGTGCTGATATTCTATTATGTTGGAGATACTATTTCAATCGACACACCAAATTACTATTACCTACGCTACCTTTACGCTGGCCTTTGTTTTCTTGGAGGAGTTAGTCTGTAGATACCAGTTTATCATTCCTCTCCCTCCCTGATCTCTGCGATCGCAATCCGAAATCGAATGTGTCCCAAATAAATAACGGTTCGAAGTTTGTCAGAAGTATACTGAGTAACACCACTCATCTGAAACTTCTTGACGGCGAAAGTAATTTCCTGAAAAAAAACAGGAGAAGATTGCGAGAAGAATAGACAGCGTATCACAATAAACAAAAAAAAACCTCGCTGGAAGATATTTACGAGCGGTTTCGTGTCAACGAATTCGTAGTTAAGATATCAACTGACGTCCTACAGAGCTTAATCGATGGTTACAAACGTCAATTAACGTCCAAGGTATCTTTACTCATTACTAACAAGGGAATCTACCGGTTAATATAGGTTTAAATGGAAGTGAGCAAACCTCCTCTAGATTTTTACAAGTTCAGGTCCCTATCTACCTACATAATTCCTTTCTTCACCTCAGCATACGTCCTACCCTTCTTCATTCCGTCCGTAAAACATTCTCTTTTTTCGCTTTCCCCGCTAACCCAGCACCCTATATCACGGCCTTACGCAATCATTCGCCCTTCGTTTACCTCTTTCAACCACATACTACTCTTTGACTACTCTATATTTATACGATAAACATTTCAGTCACTGATTAAAATATTAACTTTTGGACTAGCGTTCATTGGATTAGCTTTACCCCTTGAGGCTAGGTACGATGATTTTATGATTCATCTCCTTTTTCGTGATTCTAAAATTCTGATTCCACATTTCTTTTCTCCTGCCATCTTCCCAGTGGTGGGTTCATGTTTTCCACAACGCCATCGTCCGCAGCGCATTTGAAGGGGCAGTGGAATCGTGCGAGGCGAATGATTCTCTCCCCGAGTCGAGGAGGGGGCGTAACGCGGGGGGGAATGGGGGCGAGGGAGTTGAGGGGAGTCAGCGGGGATCGATCCTAGACGATTCCAATGGATCGGGAGGGGCCGACGGTGGAGAACCGGCGGCGGCGGTGCCCGGGGCGCCGTCCGGGATAACCGAGGAAGGCCCGGGCAAAATGGAAAAGCCCCAAAGGGGAGTGGATTGATGTCCGGCTATTTTCCACGTAATCAAAACACGAAGGGGGCCATAAACGCACTAGGCCGCCGGATATGTGTGCGCCCACGCAGTAGAAATTCAAACGTCGGCCGGTACCGTTTGCGGATTCAACGGCTGGGGTGTGAGCGGTGTTCTGAGGTTCCTTTGGCGTTCACTCGGTCAGGTTTCTGACCTAAGTGAGGCCACCAAGGTTACTCCGGTCTTGTTTTCCATTCTTTGTTGTCTGAGCCGTCCTAGTACACTATATACATTCATAACGATACTCAAAATAGTGAGGGCGGAATGTTCATCTATAGAAATCCCGTAGGCGTACACTTCAGCCCGAAATGAACGCAGTCCTTTGTGGCAGAGCATTGGTCGCCTCGGCACAGCCCTCTCAAAAAGCAACATTACATCTACGAACTACCCAGAGAGCCGTCGGTAGGTGGTGACACCAACCATGAAAAGGGAGGGCATGGGAAATGGATGAGGGAAAAGATGGATGTGAATAGCATATACAGGGGGAAGTAATTCTTTCAACCGTCTGTTGGAGATTTTTCACCACCGAGACGAGCACTCCGTCACAAATTGGTTCCCTTGATTCTATTTGTTTGAACACTTTTCTTTCCCAAACGCCTCGATGGATTCGAACAAAAATTGGCACACATGTTCCTTAGGATCTAGAAGGATTAATAGGGTACATAAAAACGGCTAGGGATCCCTGTAATGTATGTGTCCAATTTAGTTATTCATTTGTTGTATGAATGAACTAGAAGCGGAACCCGGCTTCGCACGGGAAGCTGTGAATTAATTGCACCGATAATGCATAAATGAACCGGGCTAATGTTGAGAATTTAACATTTTTTTGGATAAAAAAATTATACATGACGTGAAAGTTGAGGTTTAATTTAGAGAATATTTTAATTCGGATTTTTTATAGATATTTTAGAAGAAGAGAAAAACAAATGGTACAAAAACCACATATTTGGTAATATTATTACCCAATCTTGGTCCAGAAATAGTGATAAATAATATTCATATGGGTAAGATGATCATGCCCGAGGAATTTCAGTGGGAGATGCCATTTACCTTTATCAATATGAATCAATGTATGACGCGTGCTATATTCAGGTACTATTTATCAGTCATTAACCGTATGTTGGAACTTCGGAGTGAATTCTCATTGAAATTCGCTTGTATGTTTTGATATTCTTATAAATAATGTACAAAGTATGCATGCTCGTGTAAAACTAAAAAACGAAATGTAGTACAATTTTCAAACTTCCAGGACTATAAAATGTCTTCTATGCACAGATAACTGACTACTTTTCATGTAACTAATGACATCCAGTTCGATATCTTTTTGTTAGTTTTTATTGTAAAAATAAACGTTCCTACGCATCAAGATTTTAAGTTCAAATTCTCAGAATATATTTGATGGTACCTAAATATATTCTATAATAATTCCAGAAGCAGAAAATACCAAGTATGTTAATTTGTAATGTGATTACATACTGCGGCCATAATTAATGCTAATAAGGGCAAGATGAGGGTGCCCGTTAAAATTCAGCGCGAGAGAGAAAACATGAAAGCCGTTGTATGCGACTATAAAAATCAATGTGACGTGCTAAATGCTGTTATTACGTAAAAGCAATTAAACTCAAATAGTGAGGTAGGGGTATAAACACTATCAACATACAAACTGAACCTGGCCTATAAATGCTGCAGGCATGAATGGCCATTCATGATATCGCTATTAAATGGATATTCACGCCTAGTAGCCAAGGAAATTTCTACTGTTGAAAAGGAAGAGAAATTGATGAATTTAGAGCTAAAAACACAACAATGAAATAAAAATGAAGATTATGAGAAATTCGAATGAAAGAATTAAATACTGCATTCTTTTATGCGTTTGATGATATACATTTCCATCCAATATCTTGAGTGCAAGTAATTTAAAAAAGCAAATAAATAAACACCTGCACTGAAATGCTTTTCTTATGGGAGTAAAAGTTAACATTAATGGGGTAAAAACAACCCCAAAAATTGCTTCTTAAAAATAAGTTCTCACCACGATGGGGATATACCCTGACAATTTCACGTTTTTATCACCAGTAGTTTGGGCTGTGCGTTGATGAGTGAGTGAGTCAGTCAGGACATTCCGTTTTATATATAGAGAAGATGCACGCCGATACGCCATATTGCCTGGGCAGTCGGACGCTGGAACTTACACGTGGCGATTGTGCTTTTATTACTTCTCTCGAAACATAACAATCCCCAAAGTGTTCTCTTTGTTTAACTAACTTTTACTTCCATCAGAAAAGCATTTGATTCGGCGCCAAGTTCCCTTTGTTTGCATTTTGAAATTACTTGCACACATGATAAGGGCTTAAAATTTGAAGTATGGGATGACTTAAGGAATAGATATTTTCAGTCTTGCAGGCGATTTACGCATTCACTTTGTCATTGACTGAAATTTGAGTTTTTACTGCCAAATCGACAACTTTTGCACAATGTCAACATTAGAAATATTTATTTATTTGGCAGCCACATTTATTTAGTTATGGCTCAGGTTAAATGACCAATGCAACAAAATTGCTGCGAGATTTTAGTTGGGCTATTTTTCACCCTAATCTCTCTATGTGTGGTCAACGACTGCTACATAATATATGCATTTCGCACGTCATATTTGAAAAAAATCATTTAGCCCTATGCACCAATTTCATTTTATTCTTCTCGCCGTTGACATTCAACGTGCGCCATCTTCTAGCGCATAAGCCCACAGCCCATGAAAAAAGGTTCTCAGAAAATATTCTACGGATGAGATCCTTAGGGTGCTGCATTAAATTTGAATAGGACATTACTTATACTTGGAGCGAGAAAAATTGCTGGGAAAGTTTCCATTGTAAGATATAAGGCTTTCCTGACAAATTCATAAAATGTAGAGCTCTAGGGTTTCCAACCAAGTGATGTTGGTAAGTGGCACCGACGTTTCGAAGGCGTAGGGTGCCACTTGCTAACATCACACGGTTGTAAACTCGAGAGCTCTACATTCTAAGTTTCTATTGTTTTGCGAACGTGAGAAACATTAACGTATGTGGAGAAAGCATTTCCGCCACGCAGCCTTCGAAAGAAACGAAAACCAGGTTCTTCAATCTCCCACTTCCAAATTATTTTTTTAAATTTATAATTCGAGCGCAAGAGATTTTAAAATCGAGGACCAATTCCCGACCAATTGTGTCAGGCTAACCAACTGCAAGACCTTCCAGACCCGGAGATTCAGGCCAGCGACTCGGAGAATTTGAATAGGCAGCCTTTTTTTCCCTTGTTCAAAAGTCTCAGCTGCTATATACGTAGTAACAGATTGATTAAGGTTAATGTAAGACATTTGAAGGCTTCTTTATTATTCAAAATATAAATAAAACAGTGATACACTAAACAAACACAGAAACACGCAAAAAGGACACTCACAAAAGAAAACTTGTACGTTTCGGCGGTCAGGACGCCATCGTCAGCGGTAGAAGAATCAAGATGATTCTTCTACCGCTGACGATGGCGTCCTGACCGCCGAAACGTACAATGTTTCTTTTGTGAGTGTCCTTATTGCGTGTTTCTGTGTTTGTTTAGTGTATCACTGTTTTATTTATGCATATATATACATATATATATATATATATACATATATATATATATATATATATATATATATATATATATATATATATATATATATATATATATATATATATATATATATAAGAACACTCACAATTTAAAACTTCCGATATTTCGGTAAAGATATTAGCTCCACCTTTCTCATATATATATATATATATATATATATATATGAGAAAGGTGGAGCTAATATCTTTACCGAAATATCGGAAGTTTTAAATTGTGAGTGTTCTTTTTTCCGTTTATATATTTTTATCGGCCACCCTCTCGGCATATTGTATATATATATATATATATATATATATATATATATATATATATATATATATATATATATATATACAATATATATATATATATATCCATAGAAATTTAATTCAAACGATACTTTTCAAACTGGAGTGACTTCGTCCCATCCGAATACGTAGTATGAATGTATTTGTTTCACAAGTCACAAGGACATGGAATATTTCGACAAATTTCGGCCATTTTTTGTGCGATAATACGATTTGGATTTATTTATTAAAATAAACATGTCCTGCGATAATTCTATACAACCGATTTAACTCTGAGTGAGTTATATTTTTACAATTTGTCATTTTGCACCTGACGCTGGCCCGGAAAAATTATCTGAAACCCTGATCCAGGAGAAACTGCGATCTTCAGACGGAGTTTCCGGGTGAAAATGCTTCAGTAGGTAATTCTAGTCAGGCTCTACTTTTAACTATCAACGAACGAGATACTGGTAGGACTTGGACTTAAATTTAGTTTTAGTCCAATTTTCAAGCCTGGCCATCGCTCGTTTTCCTGAAACAAGTAGAAAATGCTTCGTGTAATGTACGACTTCCTCTTCTATGACTCGCAGGACGGCAGCGGTTTTGGCATGTCACCCAGGATATTCCGAGAAAGCAGCCGCATCTTTCCGACGGCCGCCTCGTGGAGGAAACTCCGTATTTCAAAGGGAGGCACGCGGAACCGACCTCGGTTAAACGGAAATCCATTACTGCGACTTTAGACTGACCTAAGGGACTGAGATGGGATTACGATAGCAGTTTCTACGTGATGCAGAACGCTTTCCTTCCTTCCCACCCCAATTAATTTTCCATTTTCGATTAATTTTAACGACGCTTGGGATACGCCGAGGATATCGAAGGGAGGTTCCGACGTAAAAGGTTGACTGCCTTTCGATCCGATGACGAGAAAATCGGATGATTTCCAGGGAGTGAGTAATATAGGTCTTATCCCGGGAATCGTGATAACTTTAGATTCCAAATTAAAGCACGGGAAGAATATTTTCGATGGAATTCAAGCATTTACGCAAAGAACGTGGAGTTGATAGCATGAAATTTGATCACATTCATTTAAATACTTTGACTGGAGATGAAGGTACAGTTAATCTACTGTAAGGTTTGTGATGAGCAGAAATTTGACTTTGAAACGCGAAATGTCACATGAATCAATTCTAATCGACAAAGTGATCTACTTATGCCCTCGTCGTATATTTGGTTTCACACACACATCCAATTGTGTTCCACCCACATCAATGTTTTACAAAGGCTAAGCAAGGGAAATAGCCCTTCTCAAAGCATTGATCCTAGGTAAGGCTCTCAATTTTCAGTTTTTTTCCCAAAGTTAACAGGCAAGATCCCTCTAGGATAATCTTTGCGTCCTATACTACTTATAACCTAGTCTATACAGCATGTCGTTCATTAAACACTTTCAGCCATTTGGAGCGTTGAAAATTTAAGGGCAAAACTCTGTAGTTAAAAAACAAATGGTTTCCCAAATTCAGCATTCAGACTCCATTTCATCTCCACACACAGCAAGGGTTTTGGAATAATACCCTTGGCTGCATGCAGTACCTTAAAAAATAAAATCACTCAGGAGAAGAAGCTGCAAATGAAGGCGCTTTAATTTTATAAAATGGAATGTAGCCTTTCTCAGAATCTTTCGGGAAACACATGAGGAACAATTAGATGAGCGCCTTTAATTTCTTTTCACATCTTCATGCGAAACAAGTTGCTACAGAATGCGACAGGGTTTGGGACATATAATTTAGGTGTGGAGGATATTAGATCAGTAATTTGTTACTAAAGTAACACCATACAAATTAATTAGGACGCAGCAGTAATAAACGCCGGATGTTTGCACAGGGCATAAGATTTTTCAACGCTTCGATCTATGGCCATGAAGGCAGCCTCAACGAACAGTCTAAGAGAGTTGAACCTTCCATTGTCAACTTTGACCTTCAAAACGGTTTACAATGGTAAACAGCAATTATGCCTCATATCCACGCAACACGCCGGCCGGAATTTTGAAATAAAGACAATGCGACAGCAAGCCCAGGAGGCTCATTAGATAATTAGCCGCAAAACCACATCCTTAACTCACGGCGCGTCTCGGCTTGAATTAATTATTAGCAACCTTCAAGCGAAGCGGAGTACAGTTCCCCACGCACACCTTACCAGGCTGGTAACTGAATCATTCTGGAAAATCTTCCGAGCTAGCAAGCCCATCCTTGGTTCAGATATGGACGATGGATGCTACTCAGGCTGTTTCAAAGGAGTTAATGATCG
The DNA here is from genome assembly GCA_963573305.1 of Pyrrhosoma nymphula. Taxonomy (NCBI): domain Eukaryota; kingdom Metazoa; phylum Arthropoda; class Insecta; order Odonata; family Coenagrionidae; genus Pyrrhosoma; species Pyrrhosoma nymphula. Next base: position 97,770,257 of record OY754338.1, on the reverse strand, counting down.
TTCATTCGTAAACAACACGATCCGCTGAACTTTTTGAGATAAGCTACTATATGGCCAGGAAAAGTCGAACGAGAATTGATAATTCCGTTTCCCCATCTCCATAACTGCCACTCTAAGCTGCTTCTTCGAGCGTTTTTTTACATTTAGAGAACATATGGGAGGCTATCACAACAGAACGTGACCCAACATTCATCCAAGAGGCGGGATTCGAACGAACGAATTTCAGTTAGGCCGGCTAACAAGGTCGTAACAGGAAGGTAGGTTGCCCACTTATATCCGAATTGTAAAACTTCATTTAGATTGTAATTTGTACCGACAACCATATCTGATAGTTACTCTGAAGCAATGGAAACATAAGTCTAACCAAGATGTTACGACATTAGGCTAACATAAACATGAGGGTAAGCTAGATGACACAATAGATAAAGTCAATCTTCTATAGCTATGCCGCAAGGAGACTGAAAAGAGTCTCAGTCAGGTTTGTGTTTTTACTCCTAGCTTAAGTAATTAATGAGATACTGATAGACAATCCATATGATAGATTTGAATAATTGAAGATAGTTTAACAATAATACATAAAAATACCCAGCTAAATAATCTCCATCTAAAGCTCAAAATGTAAAAAATCCATACAAGCTACCATTCCACGAAGGATTTTGTTTCGTCAATTCTGCTGCTTCGCTGGGTATTTTAGCTGAGTTGGAAGGAATTACAATAAAAAATACATAATGCAAAACGACAGGTTTTTCCTACACCGAAATTTATCGTATAATATTTGACATGATATTGATCTCAGCAGAAAGAGCCGGTGATTTGCCGGGTTTTGCTTACCCTCGGCTTCAGAGGTAAACCGAGGGCATTAAATGGAGAAATACAAATAAACGCCCGTAAAATACGTCCCTTCATTGAATCCTTCCACTGATGAAAGAAAAGAACAACGGGATGTAGGTTATCATGTGTGTGTGGGCGCGCTCCTTAAGAGGAGATTAATACCATAAAGACAAATTCCAAACAGCTTTCAACGGCAACACTGCCAAAATAATTTTTAAAAAGGCGATAAACTTGAAGAAAGGTTGTCTGGCACAGTTAGAGACACCACTAAATAAGCCTTATCCACCAGACAGCACCGAGAGTGGACATTAACGCTATACCGTATTGGTAGTAAGTAGAAGGGCAGCGGGAATAGTTCTTACGTCCAGGGACAATAAAACAAAGAAATAACGATCCCATTGTGTGGGAACATGTCATGGAGCTAAGCGGCGAGAAGCTATTGGACAAGCTGCACAGTCAAGGATAGTCGTTATGCCAATCCAGAAACTGAGTATTTTTTAAATACCGTCATAAAAAGAGGAAGGAGCTGAACTTTCAGATTTTCCGCCATGCAAGAAATGACAAAACGTACCGCATAATGGTTACACAACATGACACCGTTGTCATTGAGCGGTGTCCCTAATTATAGTTTGAGAACTATAGCACGAGAACAAAATGATGCACGACTTCACAAATAACTCAATGACTTTCCCTGGATTCTCTGACTAAACACTATACAGGAAGATATTATTTACCCCCACACTACACCTACAGAACATACAGAAGCGGTTAAAGAAGAAAGTTGCAATATAGAACAGATGAATACGGAAATTCCTTCTTCCCACACACAAATAACAACTTAAACAAAAAAAGCGAGATATTAATCCATCATATCACTTCTCCTTCCATTCTCCAATTCTTTTTCCCAATTTTTTCACTTCTTTATAGCATCCCTTTTAATTTCTATCTCATCCTCATCATTAGCATTACAGATTAACGTACATACTCTGATCTACCGATTTTCGGTCTTCATACTATATCGTTCACCAAATGACCCGGAAGGGTTTCGAGTTCTATAAGCAAACAAACGAAACTATATTTTTCAGTACAGTAGCAGTAAAATACTAAATAAACAGATGAGAAATTTTTACACGACAAAGTTGAGTACAGATCGTCGTCGACATCAAATACGGGTTAAATCTCATGTGGTGCAGTCATCATCCACTACATATTACAAATTAAACAAACTACGCTTCATAGTTTTGAGTGAGGAGCTATATGTAGAGTTCATAGGGGCATGGCCAGAAAGCAGATCAACGCGGCCAGCAATCATGTTCTGGGCTCAAGCCACTGATTCCCAGATGACTCCATTGTGCGTTGACGATAAAATGAATACAAAATGAAATTGAGCCAGATAAACTTTGGCAGCAACTCAGTGAAATCTCGAGAGAACGAGACAGAAATGCAGCCTAAAATGCGAAGTTTATTGTAACCCTTCCGATCCATAATTATTTTGACTGGCACCATCATTCGACGCCGTTTGAAATTAGCCTTGAAGCTGTAATAATTTTAATTGATGCCATATTTAAAAACCATTTAGCTAAATGCCACCTTTAGACAATACGCTCGGTATTGGTTTTTTAATCACGTAGCATTTCGGCACCACGTCTTGACGACGACAACTCTCATTTCAAGCGATTGGTTGAGAATACATTTACTAACAAAACAACAAAGCACGAGATCGTACAGAATTAGATTACGTAGCTACACAAATTAGGAAGAAAGAAGCACTGCATTAAAGCATGTGTAGAGAGAATGCTATTTTAGGGAAATGAAGCTTAGACATTAGCTACAGCAGAACAAAGAAGATTGGGAGCAATGGAAAGGTGATACTATAGAGCAGGGGTCTCCAAACTACGGCCCGCGGGCCGGATGTGGCCCGCGAGGCCTTTTCATCAGGCCCTTGGAGACCATTTTGTCTACGGAAAAAAATACGGAAATTTACGTGTAACCTGCCAAGATCAGCCGCCGCTTACGAGTACGTTATGTTTTTACCGAATTAAAATAGAGGCGCGCAGTAGTGCGTTATGTTTTCCAACTAATCACTACATTTCAAAACCTTATTCGCTACTTATTATGAATAAAATACTATAAAATAAATAATTAAAAGCAACATCCATATTTTGATTCTTTTTTATTTGGACCCCGAGCGTGTAGTTGGCCCCCGAACTGCTGTTTGATGGTTAATGCGGCCCTCGGGCTGAAAGGTTTGGAGACCCCTGCTATAGAGTAATTATGAAGATAAAATGGACGAAGAGAAAAAGTCCTACGAGAAGCTGGGGAGAGAAGTTTTAATGAAAGCTAGGCGAAGGAAATGAGACAAACTAATTGGACATATTATCAGTCATAAGACAACAGAGAAAGGAAAAACGAGGCAGACTAAGAATGGAATACAAGGAGCAAATAGTGAAAGAGATCAAAATAAGAATATTGAGAGGGCATATAACAGTAAGCTGAAAATAGAGTGGAATGGGTAGTTGCAGAAAACCAATCTTCATATTGATGATTGCTGATTATGATGATGACAACAAGGGAAAACCGTTGATGAATGTAAATGTTTTCTCATAGCACTTCCCTTTTTTATAGAATGAAACGTTTTTCGCGAAAGCACCGGAGGGTCACTTCCCATTCCCTCCAAATCGGGAGTCAACAAAACGCGGCCGAACCCGGCGACAATATCAGTCGGGAGGATAAACTGTGAAATCCACGAGTTTTTTGTTGACTCGCCTCCAAAATTCGTTTAGCGGAGCGGGGAGATCGCATCAGGCTCGCGGATGGTTTAGTGCGGGTAAAGGGGGTACGATTGGCGAGGGACAATGGGGCAGATGGGATGGGAAGGGATGGGAATTTATTTATCATCAACCCGAAATCAGCCTCAAGGGCCTATTACATCAGGCGTTGTAACGTTACTACAATGGACAACACACAGACAACCATGTCCTGGGAGGAGAAAAATCTTCCCCAGGCGGGACTCGAACCCGCGACCTTCGGGTTAGGAGGCGAGGACGCTACCCCGTTGCCACCGAGTACGGATACGTATATAAAATTTATATGAAAACGAATAAATTTACAGAATCGAAGTTACTTTTCACGGTTAGATCAATTTCTTACGCAGATTCATCATTTACAGCTACATACTACCCTGTGAGCCGCCGCATGGGCGTGTGTGGCAGGGGCTGTTAGGACACCAACCTCGTAAAGGTGTAAACGAGAATGTTATAGGTGGGTGAAAAGGTGAAGTGTATTTCGGCAGTGTTTTCAGTGGATCTCAGTTTTTATTATGGTCAATTTTTGTGTGTGGGAGGAACGAATTTTTGTACCCATCTATTCGACAGTGTATTTCTCTTATTTTTCTTTCCTGTCCGACCTAGAGATGTAGTGCGGCGTCAAAATGATATACTCTGTGCCACACTGAAACACACCTGTTCGGAATTTCTCCAGCAATCTAAGCCGAGCAAGTAGTCTCCGAGTGTCTAGTGGTTCCCAACCTAACCCCTCAAAAACAGTGAAACAATCTATGTTCGCTTGTAGCAGTTTTTAACGAAGCGCACGGATTTTCTTTGTACTTTAATTATTTTTTGAGTCAAATATTTCGGTCCAGGGTTCCGAATTATCATACATTATCACACGCTACAAAGGGGAGAATAGTGCTGCCGCCGGTTGGAACACTTTGCTTTCGGCGACATGATTTACAGGAACTGCCCAGTCCTTTAAGTTGTAAGTCCGTGGGTGGGAAGGACTCAACTCGCACCAAGGGACAAGGATTAGCTGAGGATACCCGGTATCAACCTCGTCCTTTCCGAAGGTCGAGCTAAGACAATCTCTATCATTCATTTTTTTTCTTTTATCCCCTCATTTTGGAATTAAACACGCGTCCATCTCGCATGCCTCCGGAAACCGCGATCAAGAGGAAGAAATCAAACAAGGCTATTACGCAATCCTCTAGACGACTTATTGTCTCTTCACTTCATCGCCAGTTGGTTAATAAATAAGCCGGCGGATGGACGACTCGATGGCTCAGGGGGAACGGAACAATAACTAATTGTCCTCTTGGAAGAGAAGCAATCCGACTTGGCCTTTCCCGCGACGACCAAGAGCGCGAAGGTCATGCCAGTTATACATTTATCACTCACGATGCCTGTCCACTGAGACTCAATGGAAAAAACGACAACAATGCCGGCTCCAAATCAATAGTTGACTGGGTACAAGTGCCTCTCACATCAGCTCCACAAAAAAATAAAAGCACATTGTGTTCCATCGTAAATAAGCAATATTTCCATAACCTTTCCTAAAGGTCACCATAAATACCATTATGTTGTGTAATATAATAACAGTTGTAGATAAACTGACGTATAAAATGAGGAAACCATTTTTTTGGACAACTTTTTAAAGGACACTATTAATTGAAGTACACTTTTTTAAATCTACCAACCGCGCTAATTAGGAATCGACCAGGCATGGCATTCATAAGAAGTTAGAGATAAGACACAGAGGAACACGACAAGTACTGAAGAAACTTTAAGTAAAACATAAATAATAAACAACGAAAGTTTGAAGATAGTTGACCATAACTTGAGTGCAATAACGAAAAAAATAAAAATCGATATTCGTTAAAAAGAAGAATAAAATACAATGATAATAATCAATGCACCCTCCTCCACGCTTACCCTGCTAACTACCCTCTATTGCAGTGGTTCTCAACCTTTTTTCCACCAAGGCACACTTGAGGTGTTTGGAAATGCAGACGGCACACCAGTGAACAAATAAAAAGTAAATAGACTCATAAAAAATAAATTATAAGCAAATCCGATAAACAAAACTTATCGTTTTTAAACAAAAATAACAAAATTTAAAACTATCTATTAGTTTAATAATTGAATTGACTATTATTGATCTTTTATGATTTTTTACGAGCGTTGCGGCACACAAGGCAAAGGCTTGCGGCACACCGGTTGAGAATCACTGCTCTATTGTCTATTTACCTATTAACACCTCCAACGATTTTCGCTGCCACCTCCTAATTTCCACACATTTTTTCGTTACTTTAAATCAAACCAGCTTACTTCCACATATTCTTCTCCATAGCCGTTAAATAAAATCTTTTGATCTTCTTTCATCCTCTCTCCCTCCACAAGAGCCATATTTCCGAGAACTGAACACCGCTTTGCTCCATGTTAGAGGACAACTAATCGTTTTGGGGGAAAACGTCTTATCGACGCACGACGGCGATAAAAGACGAAATGTTTTCTTCCCGATGTGTGGAAACGATTGTCAGGTAAGTATCGACGGGAGGTGATGGGACGGGTGTGGGGATGGGACGGGTGGGGGGAGGTGTTGAGAGGAGAGGGAGAGAAGCGTTGAAGTCGCGACACAATTCGACGCAGACCTCCTCCGCCGCGTATACATCCCGCCATAGGCAGGAGAGGAGGCGCGAAGTGCCCAAGGCGTAAGCACGGATACGTGCAGCGCGTGTTGAAGGGGTCAAGGCGAGCATATCCGAAACGATCTGTTGCCTGGGCTGCCGAAGGTAGGAGAACGGGTAGCGGATTATTAATGGCATCTATTGTGATGTCGAGATGGGATATATGGGACGTAAGGAGCATAGTTGGGAAAGTTACCAAAAAAAATTAACTGATTAAAGTTAAAGTTAATCTCTGTAAAAAGTAACTAGTTAAAGTTAAAAGTTACTTTTCAGAAAATGTAACTGACTAAAGTTAAAAAAGTAACTTTTACGTTAAAAGTTACTTTTTCAGTTACTTTTAAGAAACGTTAAAAAAGTAAATTTAAAAAGCTACTTTTCGCAATTGGGATAAAATAAATGCAAACGGCAAATTTTAAAAAAATTATCTAACTTTTACGAAACAAGTCATTTAACTTTAATAACATTCTAATTTCAAAATTTGTATCGGACAATCGTCCTCTCGTGTATGAAAAAAGAAGAAAAGATAATTCGAACTGGTCGACATTCCCCAAATATTAACGAAAAAAATTAACTGAAGTTATTTCTGTATCAGTTAATGTATAATTTTAACGATTAAAAGAAAACTCCTAAAAAGTAACGGTTAAGTTAAATAGTTAACTACATTTTTAGCGATTAGTTTTAATCGTTAATTTTTAAAATCATTGAACCCAACTATGATAAGGTGTGTCCGTCGTACAGTGAGAAATGTGAACTTGGCGGCACAAAATTGTAGTTATTACTACCATGGAACTAGATAGTCTTTTATACGAAAATTATAACTGCCGACAGTCATTTCCACTAGTTGGTACTGTATTATCGATAATTAATTAAGTCAATTCTTAAATAACCGATACAAAAGACTCAGGTGCCGTTTCTGGGTCAATGGAAAGTTAATAAAATATGAAAAGTAGTGATACTGCCGCCACAACCTGTGGGCCATCGGGTGGCGCCAAGCTGGTTCACCCCTCTCGCCGCTCAATCGCAAAACAATATACGCAATTTTCGCTGGTAGTGGTTTTTGTCATTTCTCTTATTCCGCTGCACCTGCAATCTCTTTGGGAGAATAGGCCTTATCAAAAAATTCTAAAGACATAACCCTCATCCCTCACTGGCCAGCAAGTAAAGGTCAAACGCGTCTGCCGGCAGGCCGGTCAGCTTTCAAATACCAAAAAGCCTATCAGAAAACGGGCTGGTTACGAGGCAAGACGCTTTCCATCTCGAAGGTCCAGGCTTGAATCTTGATATCAGCGAAGATTTTTCAGTGGACTCAGGAATACTTTCTTGGAAGTGTTGCGTGGAGGGCACTCTAAGTTCATTTATCCGTTAGTCTAGTGAGAGGTTATACAGTAGGATCCTGGGCACTTTTCATCTTGAGTAAAGATAATGGCGACAAAGGGTCACTCCGCCCTTCCCATATTACGCACATAATCCATACCTTACAATCCCCACCATCTATATTTAATGGCGCAAATATTATCCACTGTCGGTTAACTCTCCAAATCGACCAACCAAATCCTATCCATTACTCCTCTCTTCCAACGCCTAAATTTTTCCAGGTGCTACTTCAACTACCCTCACTGTGACAGTGGCTTACTAAGGCAAAACACGAAGAAAATCCCAAAACTAAAATGCCAATACTATAATTCTTAAAAATGTTATCTCCAGATTCTGTGCTTAAATGATCCCTCCCCAACATTGACATAAAACCTCCCTCCCCCTGAATATCAGACACCGAAGTCCGAAGCTGTAAGGGCACAGGTAAGCAAATTAATTACAAATACGAAGAAATCGTACAATGGCTTACTCGGAGAAGTCCCAAACACAATAAGCAAGGGAGATTACAAACAAGCCATTAGCATAATTTGGGTCCGAACCTGGGCTGGTTCCATAAGCTCAGGGGTAATAAAAATAAAAACAAAAACACACATTAGTTCCGTCTCAATGACGTAAAATTCCGTTAAGTCAGGAGTATAAGTAGTCTTAGGGTTTTGGGTCTCCAACGGCTAAGGGTTTATCGAACTGTCTCCAGAAACAAACATGCACCTAGAGCAGATCTAGGAACCGTGACCTACGTAACGCCCAGCCGGCGTATTATAGATCAGGCTACTGACGCCGGCTTTCTAATGCATAGCCTTCAATTTCTTATAGCGCTAAAACATTATTCTTACATCGAAAACTATACCAATAATACTGGACAAATAAATCATTCATTAAGCACACGAGTTAAACGCATGGGCCTAAACATATTTGCAAATGAGTAGCATGGATTGAATTCCTACCACTGGTCTAGGAAGAACACCTCAAACCAGTCTCATTGAGGCCGGCTCAGAAACAGGCTATATACTCTAGGCATAATCGGGATCGATTCCTATGAAAGACAAACATCATTCAACATAATACTTCCGTATTAGAAAGTAGCAGGTGCTAAAAGAGAGAAGAATTCACCAGGTCACCAAGATACCCGTTTACTTGATTCTTTGGCGATATAGTCGAGCAATTTAACTTCTCGCATTTCAATTTAAAACCCTCACCATAAAAAGTGGTTTCATCATAGCAACGACTAAGATTCCGTTACCCTAGGATGTGGTAGCGATGCATCCGGAATCCGTGAGAGCAAAGTGTTGAGAATCAACGCTGATTGATTTGCAAAGAAGGAAAAGGGCGCACTAAATAAATCCTGAGCAGCAAAAATGAATTGAGAGGGAAAAAATAAGTCGGTAAATATTTAAACGATTAAAGCAGCGATTAACTATATTGGAAGGAATTAAAATAAAAATAGGTAATGTAATTATAGGGCCTCTTCCACCAAAGAAAATTAGCAGACAATAAAACTATTGCTGAGAGTGATTGATTACAGGAACGCATCTCAAAATTCTCCACATTCCAATAAATGCCGATAATTATACAACATAAGTCTCAAGAAGTCTTATCTTCCTCAGATTAGGTAAGATAACGCGTCTTACAATGAGATGACCCACTAAGAAACAATTGAGAAAAATTCGCACAATTATCAGAATGAAAAGTGGACAAAAGCATGTTTCAGTTTTGAATTCGGGGCAATAAACCCCATCAACACACTTAAGCTGTTATCTTATCTCATTTTTTATGTAATACAGACACATTGTTATTCTTCATTTGATATCAGCTCACTCAATTACCACAGGGATATAAACTTTTATCTCTCCACTTCACCTGATTATTTCACTAGCTAATGGGTATTATTTAAGATAATAATTTGACAGAACATATAGCATCTGTAAAGAGAACAATTATTGAACTTTTGTTCAAACATTATCTAGCATTAAAAGCACATTTTGAAAGAGAAGAACAAGATATAGTTAAATAAAATAATGTATTCATACTACGAGGGCTTATATTATAAACGAAACTCAAATACTGCCTCTGACAGTCACTTATGACAGTGGATTGGATTCACTGACAAGTGGAAAGACGTAACTAGCTGAGTAAGATTTATATCAGATCATAATAAAATTCTCGAAAGAGGATAAAAAAGCAATTTTTGACTTCTACCACTATACCATATTTCGCAACATTTCCTTTCAGTATTTTTTCAGCATGCATCAGGTTTTTATTTTACTTATTTGCTCCTTATTTGTATTAATTTTACACATCTCAACTGCGAAGTAAAAAAACAAATTAAAAAACAGCGGAATTGGATAATCTACTACTTAGCCTACTCTTTAATGACAGAAAAAACGGAACAAAAGCATAAATAGGGCAGTCATGGTGAGAATCGACTTAATTTTTCACAAGTAACCTGAAAACCTTTAAGTGGACTGCTCAGGATCACAAAAAGAAGAGACCAGTAATACTTCTTACAATGTTCTTATAGATACAAAGAGGAATAAACCTCAACCCAGTGGTTTGGATTCATGAGATTTGATCTCACACCCATGGATTCCGTTAATAATCCATGATGTATTCCTTTCAATCAGGTTGAGTGTAAAATAAGAACGGTCGGAAATTTACGCCCGGGCGGCAATCAGTTATTTATTTCCCTTTCGACTCGATTTTATCCTTCGGCCCAACAAATTGATTTACACGACGATTCACACCTCTAAAACGAGGCTCAAAAAGAGTTCACGGGGCGACACGATTGAGAGGGGTGGATGGGTGAGGGGAGAGCATCTTTGCCAATTGGACGCCGTGATGTGATGCAATGGACGCCGAACGAAAAGGCGAAGAATTATGAAATCGACACTAAAACGACAGCCGGGCCGGAGAGAGGCGACACGAGCAGCAGTGGTAATTGGATGGCGAGGGCCGAGAGAGTTACAGCGTCGCATCGGGACGTGAATTCCTGCATCGTAGCTGGGCGGATCTAGCCGGTTTGTCGCTTACTGTTATTTTAAAGAGGTTGGAAGCGATGAAAATGTGGTGCTGTCGAAGAATGATGTAGATAAATTGGACGGAGAGAATCATCAACGAAGAAGTCAAACGAAGAGCTTGAGAGATAATGATAACTCTGAAAAGAAGAAAAGACAAACGTATTGGACACAATAGCCTGTTGAAAACTGTAACGGAAGGAGAAACGAATGAGAAGTATTACAGAAGATGAGTCAAGAATGGAATTCATCAGACAAATTATAATGGGCGTCAAAGTGAAAAGTTATGCATGAATGAAGCGGTTCACTGATAGGAGTGCGGAGTGGTGAGCTGTAAAAAAAACAATCTTCGGATTGATGACTGCTGATTGTGAGCGGCACACATCCTTACGCTCTGAAAACATTTAAGATCAAATGACGAAGAGAAATAGTCGAGAAGACTTGGGTTGATGTGGTGGCATTTATAATAGCTCCCCATCCCGAGGGTCCGTGTTCGAACCCCGTCTGTAAAGGAGGGCAGAATAAAATGAAATGCCGAAATATAATTGGGTACCATGTGGGGAGCACTTCAACGGCAGTACGTACGGATGGGACGTAAAACTGTAAGCTTTGGACCCCACTTGCGTCATTCGTCAAGAGTAGACTAACCCCAACTTCCCTCCACTCTTCCCGAAGTAATCCCTCTTTTACAAAACCAGCCACCTATCCTTGTTTTTGCTAAATAACTCAGGTATGTAACCTCTCAAAGTAACCACGCACAAGTGTAACCCTTGACCGAATACCGTATTGTGTGGAGATGACTTCACGTGCCCCACTCCGTCAGTCGGATGGGAATTCAAACTACAGTCCTTTATGTGTCTTCCGTTAAGGAGGCTGGAGCGGTAGGTACTTATCGTGGATCATTGAGTGACATTTTAATAATACATACATTAATTGAGTCGAAAAAAAGTTTTTGGATAGCATTTAAATTAAGCGCATCTGTTAAAGAATTGGGACTCACAATACAGGCAGTAATGGAAATGATACATGAATTAAATTTTTTTATTTAATTGAAGCATGATATGTCTAGAGTTTTCGGCTAGATATTCGAAATCTAGACGAAATGACATTGAAATATGTTTATTTCGAATATTAGACTCGGAGAGACACCTTGATATTTGTTAGCAACAATTATAATAATAATAAATGTATTATTTCGCATTTAGAAGAAACTCAGAACATATGTAATCGAACTATTATGAACGAAAATTTTGTCATGTGCCATAAGGCTACGTGCTAGCATTGAATTGCCAAAAAAAAAAAACAAATCGGTATGATGCAATTATTTTCACTTGTATTTACAGATATCACGAATGAGAACACGTACGCTAAGTTTCACGCAAATCTGTACGAAAGTAAAAATAGCTTCAACCACCTTAAGAGCAGGCTAATACCGACGCCGGATTTTACTCAACCCTACGTTAATAAGCCTTCACTTCCAACCAACCCACCTGAATGACGCGAATGATCTCAGATGTCGGTCGCCTTCCCAAGTAACCAAACGTCGAAATCCACATACGTGTAACTATTACATATCACACAAACGTAAATATAGTCAATTACGGTCCCTAATCTATCTGAGAAACTATTAATCCTCTAGTTTCTACCGCAAACAGAAAGGGCCTGAAGAAAAGACGAGGAAGCGTCCCGAAAGAAAGCGTCGCCGAGCGCCTTGATGAAAGCAGCGCCGATGAGAGTAAGGAAAAGTCGCTTCGCCCCATCTCGGAGCAAAGGAAGGAGGGGATAGGGGGCAATAAATCACTCGTCTCTCCACGGTAGTGGAGGCGGGCCAAGGGGTGAGACTAGGGGTGGGTAAGGAGGAGGAGGGGATGGGGGTTAAAAGGGTTGTGATCACGCACACGACCCCCTTATAACGCCCAACCCCTCATCCTCCAAACCCTTGGCGAGGAGAAGAGGAGTTGTGAATGAAAGTGGGAGGTGCAGGAGGGGGGTAGGGGGCAGGGGGAGGGCGGGGAGAGGGATGAGAGGAGGAGACGCTCATCTCGGGTTGACTTGAGGGACGGAAGATCCTTCCCTTGAGGTCAAATGGGTTTAAAACGGGGCAAACGGATTGAGTTGGCGTGAATTAAAGGCCGCGAATATTGCCTCAAGAAGCCGAACGTGTATTCGCTTTTTTTTTGGCTGAGAGCGAAGTCGGAGAGAAAAGATATCCTCAAGAGGGCGTTTGGCACGAGCCAAATGTTATCGCTGAAATCTTTTTTGCTGAGGCTCTTGACGATTGAGTTCGTCCGGAGTGAAGAGAATCAGGGAGCGCAGTTTCCATTATTCCAAAAGGTCGAGTACGTCAATCACCAAGTGAAATAATGCTGAGGTCGGTTTGGCGAGACTGCTCGTGGCATAACGAAGATGGAGTAAAGACCTTGCCTACAAACTTGAAGTTTCGGGTTTAAATCCCATTTTATTTTTTTCTAACTTTAATTCTTTCCTGTCCGTCGAACTAAGACCAACGTCGAGTGTCTTCATGCAAAGCATATCCCACCTCGACATGCTTCGTTGGTATTATTGCTTATATTTTTTAGTTTAGGTTAGGTTATTATATGCGTAAACTATGCCATATTATAAAGTATTTCATTAAATATTTTTTAAATACAAATTACAAATTAATGTCATTTATTCCTGAATTCTATGATCAAACCGAGAACTGTAGACCACTCAGAGGAGTTGTAACATAATTTGGACTAGACTACAAGAACTAGGAAAAAGAATGTGGACTGGAAAGGGTTCAGGGGATATTTGTGCGTATTCCAATAAATATATGAAATCGGTAGCAACCGGCGAAGCTGAGGTCATTAAAAAATCATTTTTACAAAAACCATAATAATAATTTTCCGGCGATTACATCTCCATGTTATTCAATGAGTAGCCGCAAGGGTTTGTGACGGTCAGCGTCAGGTATCTAGCCACAGAGTAGAGTAAAAAACGTAAACAAGAAATACGAAGAAAGTCAATAAAAGGGAATCCAGAGAGGAAAGAAATAGAAAGGGAGAGCAGTTTCAATTCAACGATGATTCCCTTCGTTTACGTGAGAATGGCGCGAGAAAATAAATCATAGCACCAAGAAGCTCGTTAGTCTAGCTCTTCCATTTTATTGTGATGTCTGATACGCAGATTTAATGTATGGCAAGAAAAATACACTTCTTTTCATCCCAAACTCGTTCGATTAAAATTCATCGAGCGAATTTATCACGACGCTAGCCTTCGCTCTCTAGTGGCCATCTCTGAGTCTCTAGTGACTATCATCCTAAATATTCCGGGAGCTGCGGGCCATTCTCTTTCCGTTTGTAAGCGTTTTCAACGAAAATATCTAAGGATGAATTTTTACAAATTATTTAATAGTACATCAATTACGAGAGAGACCAATGCTGGATTGTTTTGTGCCAGCGCCGTTATCTATCAAAACCACAAGAGAACGTGATAAATTCATGATGCAAAGGAATGACAAAAATTTAGCAAATCTACAGCATGAATAAAGAAAGAACGTGTAAGACAATCTTAGTATTCGATTTCTACGCACTAGTTCACAATTGGATTCACCCAGCACCAAGAGAAACTATTAATAGTAACATATTTCCATTATGACAGCAGAAAGTAGAAAATAAGCGACATGTAGTCTCCTCTGAGAACGCCGGATTGTTAGCCAAAACTTTCACTTGAGGGGCTTCAGTTCAAGCTGGTCTCTGGAACAGGAAGACGAGGCCCTATCAAGCTGATAAGACAAGGACATTCTACGTTTCGGGGAGAACACAATTGCGCGGGACAAACAATCTCCAACCGATTGCGAACAAACCGCAGGAGAGTTACAGAATCAGAGGCGTAGTTACTTACCCAAGGGTTAAACCTTGAGATCTCATACACAGCAAAAAACGAGAGCCTCGACGCGTTTAGAACCTGAGATAACATAAGATTCACCGAAGGAAAATAAAGCACTTTTCCTCACATTTATTACAAGAAGTAAAAATATCACAGGTGCATCGGCCACAATATCAAGACAGTCCACCATTGTAGCTTTGAAAGCTAAAATACATATATGTCCGTTATCAGCTCTGCCCACCCATTTAAAAAACAATGGATGATACCGAATATACTCGGAATCTTGGAACATATACATGGAACAACGCCATAAATGGGCAAAAATATGCGTGAAAACACTTTAAGACTGCTGCTTTTATCCTACCAAATACAACACAATACTCTCCGTATAACTATTTATCCTTTAGGTAACTCTCCAATGACGCATTAGACGTAATAGAATGATCATATGCCGCGCCTCTTTCGCTCACCCAAGAGCCTTCTACGGATTAATTATAGGCTATAAAATGCCTTCCCTATCATTTTTAGGGCTTTGTAAAAAGAGGTAAAAAACATACAAAATAATTTATGGGGTAGGTTGACGGAATTCACCTTCATGACAACAGGAAAATAACTGGGCGATTTCCAAACTTTAATTTAATAAGACTTTTGTTTCAGCACCATGTTGAAATCTATGGCGGTTAATAAAATGAAAGTAGAAATAACCTAATGCTTTTTAAAATTAAAATTATAGAATAATTTTACCAAACCGATTTTATTTAAGCATGGTGGTCCACTTTTCTACCGATCTACAATAGATCCCACACCCAAATCCGCCACATGCACATAAGGCTGAGGATTTTTTGAGGTGGACACCTGCTTTTTCTGAAGAAAAAAACCGCAGAGGACAGAATTCAAACCTGCGCGGGCAATGCCCGCTGGATATTACGACCATCTCCTGAACCACTCGGACAGCACAGCGCATCGTGACTAAGGTCCTATCGATAGATAGTTACTTCAGAGACTTATGATTCCCTTCCGCTACATTACTGGCGCCAACGCCCACTTTTTCAACAAAATTTAGTTCACAGCGGCGCTACCCACGCTCTGCCCGGCTCCACTCCGGCAACATGCAAACGACGGACGCAAATTCCTCGCAACGAGAAACCGCGCAGGCAATTAACGCGAGGCCACTCCCCTCTCCGACGATTCATATTGAAATTTAGCTCGCGGAGGTGAGAGGCGGCGGCGGCGCCGGCTGGAACGATACAGACGAACTACAGAGACACAGACGCAACACCAAGAGAGCGCGAAACGGCACGACGCGCGTGACGCTGCGACAAGCAAACAGCGAAAGCGGTGGGAAAGAGCGGTGGTGGTGTAGGGAGGCTAATTTCAACGAGAAGGGAAGAGGCGATCTCTCCCTATCTCCAGGACGACGGGGAAAGGACGCAAGTATACCAGCGAGGGCGGGGTGCGGGGAAGGGCACATAAAAACGACCCTTTCCTCCAATTTAACCGACATCCAGTGGGAAAGGAAACAAGGAAGCACGAGGAGGGCGGGCGTTTGTGTGTGCATGGGGCGTTTTTGAACGCGCGTGCGTTCGCCTTGCGGCTCGGAGCGAGTAGTTATCTCGTCCGCACAGAGAGGGGGGCAGAGTTTCTCACGAGCGAGGAGAAATGTACTACAAAGTTCACGAAAGAGATTAACATTTTCGTGAACTTTAAGGTAGAGTAACTGTCGTGTTCTCATGAACGTTTATTCAGTACTGACTGTTGGTGGTTACAGGGAGAGTTCACTGCATACAAAACAAAAGAAAAACACATAGCGTAGGCATGTATAAAACTTTAAATTATCATGACATCTCCCCATCCAACTTACAAAGTTAAACCTTGTTGAATATACTCATTTTAAATCAAACAAACTTTCAGGCCTTAATACCAAAAATTTTACACGAATCAAGAAATTACCTTATTTACGAAATACAAAATCGATGAAGATACCGTTTTGGCATTTTAAATCAAATAAACCTCCAGACCTTAACATTTTAAAATTACAGCATGTACCTTCAAACCTTAATATCACATACGTTACATTAATTATGAGTATACCTTAATATACAAAATACTAAGCTAGTGAAGATACCTTATTGGCTCTCTTACAACCCTACCCGATCTGGTTTTATGCTCATTACCACCTACACTGTTTCATTTGCTTGTATAGGGATAGTGGACTGTCTCAAATGGAAGGAATTCCTTCGCAATATCTTATCCTCATATGTCTTTACTATATATGACCTTGGCGTTCTATCTTTGGTCACTACAATACCGGGTTCCTAGATTCTCTTATTTTTAATTACGATGTCCTGGTTTGAAATCTTTGAAACGATTAATGTTACATTTTAACTTTACATTAAATTTCACAAATAAAATTTGTGAAGGCCAAGGCTGTGTTTAATCAATAAGGAACGGTTGTTGATAAATAGGGAGTGGGATTGTTGTTCTGGTTCCGAAAAGACATGCTTTTGATTCAGAGAGAATTTTGAAGAATTATATGGTTATTGTGTTATCTTTACGTTGATTGAGTTTATCTGTCTAATTTTATCATCCTTAGTGTCCTGTGGACTTTGGTGGTAATTTTTACAAAATTACCTGGCGCCCTGAAAATTAAAAAGCCAAAGTAACCCCCCTTGCACTACCATTGAGGCACTAAGCTGGCTTGGGACGTTTTAGCCATTTGGTGTTAGAGTAGTTTGAACGAAATATCACTTCATATAAAAGTTCGATGAATTTGGACTTTAGTAAAGGAACAGATCTCAGCTTAACAATAATGACAAAATATCAGCCACTTACGATTATACTTTTCGAGTAATTTGCCAAAACATACCAGCCATTTTACATTGGAAATTGTACGGGTAAGCACTCCAGGGAGACAATTTAAAAAATGAGTTTCCAACTATTTTAAAAAATAAATCAATTACTGATCGCAGAAATTTTTTACAGAATCTCAAAATCATCTTCGGTTGTGAAGGCGTTTTCAGCGTACGGCTTGAAAAAAATGTTCAAGTTAACACCTTCTACATAATATATTTAGCTAATTACTGAGAATTTCACTAATCTAAAACAATGCTTTTGCGCCATTAATGTTACAATATTTACTTCATACTCCTTGCAGTTGCTGAAATTTAAAAATAAATTTGAATTCGGTCGCTATTATGACTAGGGAAAAATCTCGCACAAGCCACCTTAACTAACGCAGAAGATTAATTTTTTTTCAACGGAAAGACAGCTGAGTTAAATGTCAAAATAACGTCGTATTGAAAGTCTCAAAACCTTCAACCTTAAGAAACTGTAGATGTTCCCTTTTGGTCTACACGGACGGAGAGTAGATCACGAAGAAAACATTAACACATTTAAACATTAATTCGGCCAAGTTCACTCCTAAACCACTAAAGCTCTGTAGTAATGATCTTCTTTTAGCAGCCGTGTTTGTGAACACGTAAAGCACTAATGTGGAAGAGGCGGGAGTAATTGTAACAAGCAGCCAATTTTCTCTACAGGGTTCTACAACCTATACCTCGCGGAGACAGACATTACAAATTGCTGAAAATAGATACTCGTGGCTAGTGAGTGTTCAGCCACTTAACCATCTCTTACTCTGGTTATGCTTTCCGCAAGTGAAATAACAACCGATGTCCACAAATTTCGGCAAGAGGGATTTCAGTGGCCCGGAAATGCAATGCATAATTTTCTCCACAATACTAGCTCACGCGGAAACTCGGCAAGAGCATTATGCCAACGCTTTC
Organism: Pyrrhosoma nymphula; assembly: GCA_963573305.1. Lineage (NCBI taxonomy): Eukaryota > Metazoa > Arthropoda > Insecta > Odonata > Coenagrionidae > Pyrrhosoma > Pyrrhosoma nymphula. The sequence continues at coordinate 97,751,925 of OY754338.1, read as the reverse complement.
CTTTTTCTCTAACGATATTTAGGAATGAAACCTAATGAAATCCTTGTCTGTACAATACTAACTGCCAGATGTTATTTGTGTATGAAACTTTTAATCCACTTTTCCAGCAGCTCACCTGACATCATTCATCGAATGCTTTATCAATTCAAAGGTGCCATCAACTTATTTGAGAGGACAAAGTCGATTAACGCAGCGGCGCATCTTAGAATCGTAAACACGTTTCGAATATCACGAAGAAGTTAGCCAAAACTGGGAGCGGTAACAGTCCAAACAGTTTTTCTCATGACGAAGGAATTCAAATCACATTAGATTTGCTTTCCCATACACGGCTCATCAATAATTATTCTTTTGGAATTGGTAAACTGGCTTCATGAAAATAGTGATAAAGTTACTCTTAGACTAGCCTTTGGAGGAATTACGCCATGCATGCGTTAAATGCCCACACCACGGGCGTGGATATGATTCTACATCTACATATTACACAGCAAGCCGACAAGGGGGCAGGTAGGGGGTGTAAGGAAATCCATCATAAGAAAGAGAGGGCAAAGGAAATTGAAGTAGGAGAGGATGAAAGTGATGAATTGAATGCTAACAGAGTGCCTTGGTGACTCATTCCATAGCCTCAGTCTCTAGCGGCTCCCAACCCTTCTATCAGCTGTGTTACATTCTCAGTTCGCTCTCGAAGCAGAGTTTAACGAAGCGCGCGGATCTCTTTTGTATTTTGCATATGATGTCTTTCTGTGCGGGGTCCAAAATACTCGCATCGTACTTGAGATGAGGCCTAACTAGAGCGAGGTAATATCTTTCTTTCTCTTATTCAACCGAGGGATTTACTACTATATAGTTGATGAATCCTGGCCTCTTCAGTAAGGCGATGGAAATGTTTCGTACTTGTTTTTCCCACGTTAAGCCTGAAAAAATGGCGATACACAGGTATTTGAATATATTGGTATCTGATGCATTTATATTTACTTCCCACACTTTACATACATGGCGTATTTGTGATCTCTTTCGTAAGAATGGCACTGCAGTGCATTTAATAAGATTAAGATTGATTGATTGCTGGTTAGAAATGAGGGGTAAAGTAGTACGACGGGATTTAATGTTTGAAGAATAAGATTTAAGTGTTGGGGTAGTATGACACAACAGTGGGTGGGGGGGAATGAGGGAGGAATAGCCGCAGGAGGGGGGGGGGGTTAGGGGTGTGGATGAAGGGACACGGAAGCGCGACGCGCCGTCGGCCGTTCCCGTCGAGACGCGGCAAATATTAGTAAACAACTATCCCCCAACTAAATAAAGAGCGGTTGTATACAAAGAGCCGCGTGATGGGAAAATTTTCACGAGAGCGTCTCCTTCTCACCGAGAGGAAGTCGGTATACAACCATCCGAACATTACCCCAGATCAGGGATTATAAAAAAAAGCAACCCTGAACATCTGTTTGGCACCAGGAGATGTCAATGCACTTCCCAGCATCACCTGTTGGCCTATCAGCAATCATAAATCCGAAGATAAGTTGACTGCAGCTCTCCATTCCACTTCACTATCAACTAACCGTTCCATTCCCATGTATGTTTATACTTTGATGTCCTCCATGATTTTCCCGGTGCATTGCATCCTTGGTCCTCCCGGTAATTCTTTTCATTATTGTTTTGAATGGGACGTGGAGTTGCAAAATATACCCAACAAGATAGTCTCATCTCCTACGCAGAGTTCTCATTATAAATAATTGGCAAGAGGTGCGCTAGTCGAAAATGAAATTAGGACCCCTGAATATGACCATACAAGTACTTTTATAGATTTCATTTTGACTCTACTCAAGTGGAGAATAACGTACTTGAATAGCGCTGACAAAGAATGAGAGAGGACTCTTTGTCTTGAAGGATGCAATGACCAGTGACATCAATACAATCTTCATTTCTCACATGGAAAACTTTTATTTATTGCAGAATCAAATTCTATACTAATGGTATGAAAATTTAATTTATAAACAAAATAATGCATAGAAAAGAGCTTACAAGAGACAAGATTAAAGTGGAACTATTGTAAATTTTTAGAGAAAAATGACAGCTACACTTCAACACTTGCATACCACCACGCAAGCCGCCTCAAGGATGTGTAGCAGGGGGGATTTCGTTTCCATTGAAACCTAAATATAATTCACCTATCGCTATCGGCGGAGAAGTATTCCTGATAAATTCAATCCCTCATCATTAAATAACTGAAAAAACCATAAGCGGTATCGCAGTTTCCTTGACTGTTCAATAAAATGATCAAAGTTTTCATTGAAGGAAAAACAAAGAGAGCAGAGAACTTTTCAGCAATTGACTACTATGTTAACGATTGACGAAACCGACTGTACCACCTTATAGTTTTCTACACAATATTTTTCAGACTACCTTCAGTCTCCACAATATCTCTTCAGTTATTAATAGCGGACCACCCAGAAAATCGGCCGAAAAAAAGCTTAGGGAGGAACGGTTTTTTTCTCTATTAAAACAGTTCTTCGCGATTTCGGAATACCACTCATTGATAGAGGATCCATATTTCGGTGTTGCGGCAAGGAATGCTCACGGACGAATGGTTGAATGAACCTGGGTAATGCGGTGAAGTCCCTAATAACCAATTCCTTGCGTCGTTGGCGAAGCCTTTTGACTGACGATGTGGCTCACTTCTCTTTCCATATGCACGCTTTCGTAGGAGGGAGAATCGAAAATCCGACTGAGGGGAACAACGAATTAGTAGAAGAAGAAGAGGAAAACAATAGTGCACAGTGCGGAATTCCGGTCTATTTGAGTCTGATACTTATCAAGTATAGCACCGCAAAACACAAGGGGCATCTCCACTCTTACAATCAAGAACAGCCTGGCAATCATAAGTGCTGAAGTCTAAGTATAGAAGCACCATTTCACGCACGCCAGTGAAAATATATAGACAATTAAAATGTAACTTTCAGTAAAAACGGTAAAGATGCAGAACAGTCGACGAATTTATTTCGAAACTATGTTTTTCTCAGCTGGAAGTGATGCCGATTGCATCTTCGGTATAAGCATTAATATGATTTAATAAAAACCATGCAATTTTCCATAGAAAAATTGTTATACTTTCCACAATATAATTCGTATGTTGTGGAAAATTGCACGGTTTTCATTTCATAATGATTAAATTCCACTCAACTTCGCGTGAATATTTGGATAACATAGTCATTCTAATACCTTACGCCCGCCATAACTAAATGTTATTTTAACATTTCATAAACTAATACTGACTAATACGTTATAATTTCACAATAGTTATTTTAAGGAAAAAACATGCGTAAGCACTTTGGAGAATTGTCACATTTCTACAATATAAAAATAGATTTCAACCCCTATAAATAGACGAGAATTGACGAAGATTGAGTTTGATTTCCAATGTGATTATTTCAAAAAGTAGGATATAAAGCTGGCTGCAGTAACCCCACGGGGATACGCGATCCTATAAAGCCAAAGATTACAGGTTTCAAACTCATCCTGCATCTAAAACCCAAGTTTACCACTGCTAAACCCTGTCCAAGATAATAGCGCAGTTGACAGAAATGCAGCCAATTTGTAAACACATCCAATGCCGTTTGGGGAAGGGGATCTCGTGACCGAAGAAACTTTGATGGTGGCCTTTGTTTAAATCATACGATCGTGAAAACATTGTTTACTTTTTATGTATTTCTAAGCCAAATCAGAACATTGCAACTGCGCTATTATCTTGGACGGCCTCTAGTGGAACATACCCATTACCTATAGTTAAAGCTCTATTGGTACAAACAGGGATTCATTTTGTGCAAAAGTACAGCATATGCAAAACAAGAGCTATTTCAACCCTCTATCCAATTACAATATCTTCAGTTAAGAGATTACCAAATCTCCTATTACCCATCGCCACCACATTTAAAGCTGCGTTGACAGTGGGTTACGTGGCACGTAAAGGCAATTACGGTATCGAGGTCGACGATAAAGATAACGTTAGTCCATGTAATCGATACACATCTCTTCGTCATGTCGATAACGGGGACAACAAACCCTCGAAAAACTGCATTCCATTACACAGGTGTGCACTTTCGAACTTTAAGAACGCAGGAGAAATTCAGAGGAGGAGAAAAAGGTGACGGAGTAAGGCAAAACGTAATCTCACACTTCAGAAGCACATGAATCCACACAGAGAATTTTTTTCTGGGATTTTGATAAGTCTAACTCTGATAGGCTTTACGCTACGCTGAGAGAAATCCGGCCAAGCAATGAGAACAAGCGTTAAGACGTAAGACGGTCAGCGTTATGATAAAATCTTGAACGCAGCAAAAGAGAGGACTCTCGAAAGAAAGGGGAAGGATAAGAGGGGAGAGAGGATAAAAACGAAATGGGTCCTCGTACTTTGAGGAGGGGGGGAGAGAGAATTAGAACTTATAGGCGCGGACGAGAAACGAATGGGATTAAGTGCGTGGGAGGCAAAAGAGAGTGGGGGAAGGGCGGAGAGGGTGGGGAGGGGTCAGGAAGAATGGCGTGGGTGGCTGGATGCGGTGATGGGGTTGGTGGCGTGGTGGGCGTCGCGACGAGTGACAATTGGATGCGGCCCGTCATTTCATTCTCGCGTGGAAACCAATACAAGGCTCAGACGATGAAGACCAAGTCGTCAACAATGCTCTTCCTCGCTCTCTCTCCCTCTCTGAGGACGTTCTCCTTAAGTCTCCTCCCGTTTCTAATTAGCACGTCCCATTATAAGTCTCCTCGGTAACAATATAACTTAGATTTTTCATTTGTTCGGGCATTATACCCATTATAAGAGGATTCGAACCACAGATTAAAGGAGAAAGTAGATGGCGTCTTGACGCACGGAAGTGCAATCTATATTTTTTTTCCGAAAAATGATCCACTTAACATGGGTATCACGCGAAACTTGTACGAAATTAAATGAACAATACAGTGATTTTTCATAAATTGTTTATATTTTTCTAGATTAATAATCACAATACCTCGAAAGTTGCTCTACGACTACATATTTTTTCGGAGTATTAGCTGTACAACAGATCAATTCAATATGGACGATTGGATTCAATATTCCCTTGAGCTATAGTACCCAAGATATCCATATATTCTCTTCTTTAACCTATGGTTTGAACAGATTTTTAAAATTATTTATTTCTTAGTGCTCCGTTTCATTCACTAATACCCACCTACTCACACCATTGCAGCTCAGCACTCTTCCAGCCTCCCTTCGTTAAATTTAAAATGCCAATCCTATTCTCCCTCTTCCCCAATCAAATAACTTACCTTCAATTAACTAGGTCTTCAGCTCCCAATTTTCTCTTGCTACATAAATTCCGCCACCTATGATCTCCCTCCCGCAAGCTTCCCTTCAATTCTAGTCATGCTCAGCCCACATTCGATTGTCTTTTTCCAGTTCATTTTACTCGGTCCATCCTATTTCATACCACTTTCCACATTTCATAAACCTCTCTCATTCTCTACTTTCCGTTCAAATTTCGGTACCATGCAACAATTTCACATCATACTCTTCGTAAGAACTTTCCACGCAATTAAGGGTCCCGGTCATCAGTTTTCTCCCATGATTTAATATATAATTAAAAATGAGCACATAAGTACAATTGGAATGCATTTACACCACATTATCTTACCTAATTGAGAAAAAATGAAATTTTTCGAGGAAAAATAATTGGAAACGAACAAAATCGTAACATGAATTAAGAAGAACAGCATTCTTATTGAGAGATAATAAAGAAGTATCTAATGCTAAGAGGCAAGGGGTAATGGACGCGACATGAGGCAGAAGACTGAAAAAATAGAGTATTTGATTACCATAAAATCGAGCCCCCTCCGTCTCCAGGAAGTTGAATAGGCAATGAAAAAATTACTGCATAATGACCACAGCAACCTAGATGGTAGTTATGATATTTAGAACAAAAATGGACCTAAGTTTCGAGTGACACTGCTTTCGTTGAATTGGCTCATAATTTAGTTTCCACTTGATGTATACTATACATGCTGTGATCAGTTCCGAAACTCATCCCGCATAAGTTGGGTAAAAAGAGAGAAAATGGCGAGGATATTAGATGACAGCTCATAGTACCTTCAAGGACTGACGATATCGTAAGTTAAACAAGCCAATGGCCACGATGCATGCACCTGTGATACTGATGTTCGAATTTTCCTCATGAAAAGTAGCTGGAAAAGTAATTAATCAACGGTTATAGGCGCCAATTGAAGAGATACACTATCGCGACACCATTTACTTTCGGCTGGCAAATCACTTGTTTGTTTTTCTTGACAAGCATCTTATCACTAAATTGTGTGCTCCTATTGCACACGGGTGCTATCGAGTACTGTAGATGGCGCCCGAGGTCCCTAAGAAAAAAATCCTTTAATTCCAAAGTGTTTTTCATTTTCTGATGTGTTTTCCTACGTTATCGGACGTGCCTCTACCCACAATCTCCGCCTTCCCTCTGCATGGCCGCTTCCGAAGCGCCGGAATCAAGTCCTCAGCACTCCCTAAGGGTTTCTGGATCGTTCGGACGATCAGGCCGGTCTGAGAGGAGGCGAGGCAGCCCACCTGGTTCCCACAACCCCTCGAGCGCAATTCCCACACCCCCTGAAGAGATGCCTCGGCACACAGAAACAGGGGTGGAAGAAGAAAAAGGGGCGAAGCGGGTGGTGGGGGAAGGCAAAAATGAACACTTCCTATCCGTCATTGATCCGACAAGAGTTTTCATCGATCGGCGCCTTTTCTTTTCATTGGGATTGGCCCATTTCTAGCCAGGGTTGTCCAATCAGAGCGGACGGTGGAAACCGACGTCGGCAAGGAGGGGGTGGAAATTTAGCGAGAGAGAGATCGAGAAGAAGAGAGATGGGGGATGAAATGAACTACGATACGAGATGAATCCTCCACCGTCAACCTGGGAAATTGCGCTCACGGGCAATTTCGTAAATTGAGGCATCTTCCGAAAAAGGAACCAAATTTGAGTCCCCAAGGGACAAATCCCGCCACCCACACTCCTCCCAACTCACAGAGCGGAGTTCGAGAAAGATATTGACTCCCATCACCACTCCAGTTCGCTCGAGGGAAAAAAGATGGTGGGATGCGGGTGGCGAAACGTCTCTTAAGGACTATCATTTGTTTGAACTGGCGATTGCTGCGACGGCTGCATCATGAGAAGGAATAAGTTCTCGCGAGGAGGCGATGATTTGAGGCCCAAGGCATTCTTCTAACGACACGGGCTCAAAGCGATGAAGCGAAGATGAAACTGCGAACGCCTCTTCGCCACCCGGAGGTAAAAATCTCAATCACTTGACGATAATCGACCCCTTTTTATCAAGGAAAACCACGTGCAGTGCATGGAGCACAGACTACGTGTACCGCAAGTTCCACAGAAGGAGAGTAAGAATAAGCCAAGAAAAGTTTTATCGCGAGGAAATCAAAGGTGGGTTCGAAACTTAAAGAGTCTTTTGAGTTACATTTCAAACTTATTCCTGAGACAGCCCAAAGTTTTCAGCCCTTTAGGTCTAAAATTTTTTCAAAAGCTCCCATGCAGTTGCGATATTAATGTACGCATCATCTTCCTAAAATATCACGGTTTTGTCACAAATTTTAGCTGTAAATTTTGAAATATGATTTCATGATGACATTTTTTCAATTGTTTGAGAATTAGGGCTTCGGAAAGATCAAAGTCTTACAACCCATGGGCATGCCCCAAAAAACAGTACGCGTTGTTAGTTTTAACCTTATGATCACTGTATCAGACAATACAGCCGCAATAATTCCAATCTCAAGAGGGCGGTGCAACTTGGCCCATAAAAAAGGATAAGCGCTGTGGTTGGCTGGTAAGGGAACAATTGGCAGTATTTAAATAAAATAAAAAGTCAAATTCAACAAAAGATATCTCTATCCCATTAACCCAGAGTCAGTCACCTTGGATGGGAGAACGGTTCCTTCTTTTGCGTTGTCGTTTTCGAAATCAAAAACGCAAACCGCTCTAGTTGTGCAATACTCGCGTGAACTCCTTAGAACGCACTCCAATTAAAACCTAGTGATTTAAAGCAAGCGACAAAAGTTGAAGAATAGCGATCACGTTTACGATCTCTCGAGCGAAATTGAAAAATAACGATAACGCGAGTGCACGCGTTATGGAACATTCCGTGATCGCGTCCGGTGATTTGTAAAAACAACGTATAGGTAATACGCTTTACAGATATAAAGGTTGGGTTAGTGGTTAATGCTTCATAGCTCTTTCTTAAATATAAGCGCCCTAGATGAACGCGCAATATAGCAAAAAAATCAATCGTTACTTTGTAACTCGCCTCGCAATAAGAGTAATACCACAGTAATACACTGATATAGTGTATCCTATACCCTTATGCAGCCCGCGAAACATTTCCGTACCCTCACAACGGATGGCAAAATAGCCGATATCGTCGGTTCGTTTGCCAATCGGGTAGATGGGAGGCGTATTCCACCACCCCCTCCTTCCCACCATTCTGATCCCATTTCTAAGCCCAAATGGACAGCCCTCCGATAAAAGGATGAAACGAACGGAGAAATCTAATCAAATCTGCTCCCGATCCATTCCGACGGAAAGAATACAAGAGCTCCGCCGGTGACTCCAATGACCCACAATTGAATTCGAGTTCGATTCACGAAGGAATCGCGAGACTCTTAGAGGGACGGAGATGGATATAGAAAGAGGATTGAAAGAACAGGAGAAAGAAGAGGAATAGAGAACGAATACGGCTATTTGAGGCACCACATTATCGAGAAAGCTTCACTTTAAACGTTTCCACTCACTTCAAAGATCATTGCGTGATATTCCACTCTGCCGGATTTTCCAGAGCGTAGAAAATTACATACGCAATGAATAAAAACGATAAAGATCATTCGCCCCTCGCATGTAAAATAAAAATGTTCCTCACAGAGAAAAAGATATCGCTAGAAAAATAATTACATCTAACGTGAAAAACCAGCAACAGTAAAAAATAGGAAAAGGAAAGCCAATAAAATTCTGGAATATTAACGCTTATCAAACTTGTCCCCAGTATAGCGCTAAAAAACGTATGCATGGAGAAAATCCAGGGAAGTAATGACAGTATGGACTGGGAGATAACATAGACTTCGAAATTTAAAGGGGTCACCTATTAGTAAAACATGAAGGAGTTATAATGTGAACCCTTATTGAAAACCCATAACTAATCAACGTCATCACTTCATCAATGATGATATCAAATAGGCCACGTTCATAGCAAGTTCCCGTACAGACACGCGAGTGAAATTTTATTCTTTAGCAACGGTAATACGTCAGCATATGTATCAATATCGTTAGGAGTCATAAATAACCGAAATATATCTGTTTCTATAATCGAACCGAACAACATGCTTTATTTTGAACTCTCGGTGAATATGGATTTTAGATAACTCGCACATTGAGCAACTACCACACGCATGAGTGAGGGATTAATGATTTACCACTCACAAAATTACGTTTTAAAACAGGAAGACGTCGAGGGAGAAGAATAGATTATTGAAATTCGGCGAAGCAACTCCACGAGTAACAACTTGCGGAGAAGATGTTACATTTTTTCGACCAAAAATCCAGGGACGTCAACATATCACATTACGACGCGACGGAAGAAGAAAAAAAATAAACTCTTTCCCTCAGTTTTCAATATGAGCCCTTTCTGGCAACAAACATCAGTCACTCATATCGGATAAAGCAGGTCGAAGCAAATCGAAAAAAAAGAAGACCTCCAACGAAATCGAATTATTACCAAGAAAGATAACACAGACAAGATACAAGAGGTACGAAATCCGAAGGATTAAATTCTGTCTGCTGAGCAATGAAGAAAACATCTATTGCGAAACGGATTGGATTTGATATCGATCAGCACCATTTCACAGTGGAGTTTTCCGCTCTTCCCGATACTACGAAATACCAGACAGAGACAGAACTCTATCGGCACTTGGAATCGATTTTAAGGCTAGAACGTTCACACCTTCGCGTTCCACAAATGGAAAATCGACATTGGGGCGGTTACAAAGCATTCCCCATTCTCGACTCTAGCTCACCCCCAAACCGCAGAGTCTCACAAAACACGAAGTTTGACGCTTCAGGCAGGTCTCTTCAGAACGTTTGGTATGTCTTCGGCATGCATACAATTATCTTAAGGATCTTCGAAGATTAAATCTGAAGGGAAAGTTAAATAGTGAGCGCGAAATTACAGTCACAGCCTTCTTAGAAGAAACAATGGAAACTAGACGGCCATGCAAAAGCTTGCGTCGAGAAGATGTAGGAAGAAAAAGACGAGGTGGGAGCATGAACAACGAGGTGAGATACATGTAAGAAGTACGGACAAGAGTATCCGACAACTTTTCACGGAGGAAATAAAAATAACTTTGAGAACTCTGCATGATTTTTGATAATATGGCCATGGTTTCAACACTACGTATCCTATTCATGTGAAACCGCTACAAACAGTTTCCTAAGGATATAGTTTGATAATTAAGCGATAAAATGATGAAAAAAAAGTAATTTTATATTTTTAGGCAGAAAGTAAGAAATGAAAATCAATCACTATCTTGCGCATAAGGCATACGGAAGAAATCTTGCTTAGATAACGGAAATTAAGGAGACGAGACGGGAAACGAATGTAAAATGATAAATTCTTTCGGTAGGCAAAGAGGCAACTTAGCAACTTAGTAATTTTTAAATTGGAAGTAAAAACCTGAATTCATGGTTGTATCTCTTAACTGATAAACAATCAGTGTATATTTTAAGCCGCATGTTTTTCATAAAGATGAACGCAATAAAGAGAAATACATTGAACTATGCACTTATGTCTCTATATCAATTAAATTTAGTATTTTGGTATAATTTTTCAATAAAGTTTAAACCTTAAACCTTTATATAAAGTCTAATTCATTCGAAAGTCCATATAAAAGCGTCAAAGGAAATACTCAGCCATGGAACAGACAGCGTTCGAACGCTGAAAATGGAGAAAAATCATCCTAAAGCATAATGGAAAAATTTAATAATAGGACTCCGCGTAACCTTCAAGGCGTATGTACATGACATGAGACGCCGAAATGAGTTTTTCATTATTCCCTAAGATGCAGTCGTTCTGCTTCGTCCATTTACAGGCTATTTTAATCGTTCTCTTAGAGACTACTCTAATCAAGTAGTTCATCACTTAGAGAGAGATCTCAGACTTGCTTCTCAAGAATAGCTTTAAGAGAAATCCGAGACCGCACACCAATTTCATTCTTTCCTCATCAAGGTGGAATATGATGCTCATCGGATTGAAATGAGACGTATCTTAAATGAAAGATTAGAATAAAATGGGATGCCTTTTAACCATATAGATATCGCGCGCACACAAAATTTTGGTAATATTTGTGCGGGATTGCGAAACGAATGAAGCATTTCGAGGACAGCGATAATTATATCCAAGTGCAAACTACACCAAAAATGGCTACTTAACCTAAAAAATAAATCCTCATGGAACTAAACAGATCTTCCTCCGGTTAAAGAAGCAGAGAAATAAGAAAATTTTGAGTTACTACATGTGAAAAGAGTTGGACTGATTGGACTGATACTTGGATTGATTCTAATTTCGATGCTCAATAAGATCTGGAGGATTTGAGTGCTTTAGTGTATGATTGTCACTCAGGCGGATTTTTTTCTGCTTAGCTATTTGAGAATCTCAGGCGGAAGTATTTTCACCGCCAAATGTATGCATTTATATTCTCCTTCGCGTTTAACTCAACGTATTCTACTATCGCGGCATTTTTCTCAGTATCTTTGAATATCAGACTTGCTTTTAGCGCCGTTACAGTTTTCGCAGCTTCGTAATGGTAAGAAAATAATGAGAGAGATTATCAAATACGCCGCGAGCATTAGGGGCCCTTGACCGAAAGAACCGAATCCTTAGAAGAAACCGATCCTTAATCCAAAATTAAATAAACACAAAGGAAAACTGTGCGCTTCGTTAAAAACAGCAACGAGCCAATGAAGTGTGTTTCACAGCTGTAAATGGATTAGGTTGGGGGCCGCTAGAGATTCGGGAGGCTACACGACAGGCTTGGATTGCTTGAGAAATTCAGAACAGGTACGATTCAGTGTGACACAGGGAGTATCACTTTGACGCCGCACTACATCTTTAGGTCTGTCAGAATCGATAAAAGAAGAGAGAAACATTGCCAAACAGATAAGTGCAAAAATTAGTTTTTTTTCCATACACAACAAGTGAACTAAATAAAAACTCGAGATCCAATCAAAACACTCCCAAAACACACTTCACCTTTTCACCTTTACACTGCTGGTGTCCTAACACTCATTGCCAGACGTCCATGCGGCGGCTCGCAAGGTAGTATGTAGATGTCAATGCAGAAGATTTAAGCAACTTAACGGTCTTTGGGAGTAATATTTTGTAACGTCTGAATTACTCTCCTTATCCCATTGTATCTAAACACGGGACGTAGAGTTAATAATCACTATTCTAATCATACTTACTAGTCAACGACCCCGCTATCTAATCTCGTTAGTGGTGATACAATAACCATTTTCCACAAGTAAATCGTGCTCCACATCTCTCCTTCGGTTATCGTCGATTAACATGAGCTCCAATTCAGTTCCCTCGAAAGACGAAACCCACACATGAATTCACGGAGCCTCACAAAGGATGTTTCTAAATTAACATAGTACTTCGAAGCGCAGGACGTTACGTGGGGAGAACGCATCGCCCAGCGTCAGAGACACGCAATATGGCAGCCGGTGTAGGACTACTCTCTTTAAGACAGTTCGGTCGAGTGCGTAAATTAAAGCTTGGACTCGTTTTTTATGGACGAAATACAATTCGTGCGCGTAGTAGGCACATGCTTGACGATAAAAATAAAATGGAAACCAGAATAAGAACGTCTAAAATTTATGTCATATGACTATGTCCGAATGAGCTGTTTTCTTAAAAATTTGACCAATACTCCAAAACAACATCCTTAATTACATTATTCGTGGTCAAAAAAAGGAGAGGTTCCCAAAAATTAAACTAATTTCACCCGGAGGCAGAACGCATGACATCAACTATTTTTGAGGAAGACGTCCGCGCGTTTGGGGGCGAATGGGTGATGAAGGAAGGAGGAGGAGGGAGAGGAAAGGATGGGAGGCGACTGGGAGGGGGGAGAGGGAGGAAAATGAGGAATGGGGAAGCGAGGAGGAAGAGGTGAAATTTTCATTGCGGGACGTTCGATCGAACGTGTAGGCAGACACAGACGGGTGGAGAGATGGGTGGATTCACGACGAGAATAAAATGATTGTCCGTCAATTCCGGGGAGCCGGCCGGTGTGTGTGTAAGCGTGTGTGTGGAGCGCAGGCGGGTTGAAAAACGAGGGACGGGGACTTCCGTTGAAGGGCCTCACTCTGTGAAGGACGGGACAGTTTGCCTGACGGGTGCGAGCGGTCCGACCGGAACAGAATTTTTCGCTTTATTGTCGTTACATAAAAAAAACCTTTCCATTTTTCCCCTTAAAAAGGACTTTTAGCTCAGCGCTCGAGTTAGTGGAGGATAAATAATGGAGGATTTCCAAAGCATCCCGGCATTCCTATCTGAAAACGACCTTCCCAATGCAATAACTCCACGCCTGCGTGCTAATCCTGTGAGCTGCCTCCATATTCCTAGGGTAGAGGTGTTAAGATCTACTATAAATGGATTGAAACGGAATTCGTGGCGAGGAATTATTGGAGAAAAGCCTGGGTATTGATTAATTAAAGCGTAATAGTGAGGTGCACGGAAAGGAAACTTAAAATGGGCGATGGACAGGCGTTTTGCATTTTGTGCGAAAATTCTAGTTTGTGTTACCCGCAAAATATAGCATTTAGTACTTTATTCGACATGCTTCGAAACAAAATTCCATCGACAACAAGCATTTCGTCCAATTTTCCACAGCATAACTAAAGAGCATTATAATTTAATAAAAAATGAAAACATTTATTTAATAAATAATTAAAAATGCTCTATCAGAATACCTGCATACACTGGCTCGGAAAAAACCAAATCTTGAATATTTTTCTAGCTAGAACTCATTAGTTCCCGAATCAACTTAACACAGATATTTTGCTTTCAAAAATGGATCGTTTGAATCCGTGTCATGGCATATTAATCTTCTGATGAAACGCTTTAACGGGAAGCATTGTAAAAACCCTTTAAGCAGGGAATCATCTTGAAAAGTCAACAGCTCATCACAAGGCCGATGGCAAAACAAAGCCAAAGAATTTGTTTTAATGTAAAATCCAACCTATGCGTTCAGATGACAGCATCGTAAATCGCTCCATGACTGGTCTACTTTGTATTTAATTGCATGAGTATGCACTTAGATACTCGTTCCTATAAAAACCCAAGTAATTATAACACGAAATGTAATCAATTAGGGTAAACTCAAAAGTAAACACCCGTTCCAAAAACTGAACCTAATTTCATTTACAGAACAGGAGATCCCTTAGCTACGATTATTACAGTCTGCCTCGAATCGAGCATCACCACTCAGTGAAGCAAGCAGAAAATAAGATATTCTAATTCGAGGCAATAGCGATACCTGAAAAGTAATACAACAGACAATGAAATCACGAAAGACCGTCAAGCATTATTAAATTTTAATGACACATCTGTCCTAAACTGGAGCTTGAATTGAGAATGCCTCAAAAACCTTTCAAGCACGTCGTCGGTCGCAGAGAAAGTGAAAAATACGGTCCCATTAGAGATACTCGCTCTCTGAATAGGCAGAGCCTAGATCTCCATTTTATTTACTTTAACTTTCGCTGAATCTACCGAGGCAATCCCGAGCCTCCAGCACACAAATTAATTACAATCTAATCGAGAAAAACACGAACGAGTCCTCCCAGCTGAGATTATCTTTGATCACCCCTTACTTCGTACCTGGCCACCCCACACCCCCAAAACCATGTATTTTTTTCAGCTAGGCCACAATGTATACAAGTTTAAAAAGAAAAAAAATAAACTTAAGTCATCCTTCCCCTCTTTCCTCACCCGCACGGCCACCTCAAAAATTTCCTTCATAGCCCACCTACACGACCCCAGGCATCAAGTGGAGTTGAGGCCGAGGAAGTGGAGGGGGTAAAAAAAATTGGAGAAAACTCTCAAAAAAAAAGAAAACAACAGAGACACACCGGCCGGGTTAATCTTTTTCCGTGGGCAAGGTCGCAAGCGGGGGTCCGCGGGAGGGATGGAGGATGTCGGAGAGGGGGTTAGAGAAAGGGTGCGGTTAAGTGAGGGATGGGGGGAGTGGAAGGTTGGTGGAGGGAGAGTTGGGCGAAAATGGAAAAAGAGGGTGGGGAGGAGAGGAGAGTCTATACGGGGGAGGGGGGTTGGAAGACGGGGGGGGATAAGGGGAGGAAAAAGCAGCACACCACTACTCTGCGTGGAGCCGGGAGACCCGAGATATCTGCAATGCAGTGAGGACTCCTTCTGCGGAGAGAGGGATGGGAGCGTAGGTGGGGTGGGGGGGAGGGATGGATGGATAGTGGAGGGGCTTGGTAGGGGTACAGAGGTTAAAGCAAGGATAGTGGGAAGGGAGGGGGAGGAATTGTTCGGGAGAGGGGATGGCGAAGGGGCGACCAGACGTAGAGCTGAAATTTCTGACGGGAAGATGGGGTGGGGAGCATAAAAAATTGGCGGGAGGGAGGAGTTGGGGGGGGAGAGAGACTTACGGGGATTTCTGAATTGACAACCACGCCGTTCTCTAAAGGAGGGGATGTTTCACACAGCCACCAACACTACGGTGTGGGGCAGGGGGTGCGAAACCATCCCACACCGGTCACGGCGGATGTAAATGTGCGGGAATAAAGGAATAAAGGGGAAGGAACAGGAGAAGAGAAAGTAGAGTGAGCGAAAGAGTTGAAGAGAAAAGGGTTGAATCTTCGGAAAGAGGCGCGAATCGTATACTAGGATGTTTCATCGTATGCTCGCTGTTTCGTTGAGATAGTAATTAATTATGGATATTTTTTCTACAACGAGCCTCACGTAATAGTTACGCTAAGAAACTTTCATATCTTTACATAAACTACTAGCATGAATGGAAAAAGATAGGCATAATAAGCTGCGAGGAATAACAAACAAAGGTAGTCCAATTAAATCCCCAAACACCAGAGCAATTATTTTTAATAAACTAGAGTGATGATTCTCCATATGTTCCTGGGACATTAGTACACTGAAGCTTACGAAACATTCTGCCACCAAAGGTTGCCATACAAAACTGCTCCATTAAAATTATTTTTGTGCATTCAAAGCAAATTGCTGAGCAACAAATGGCCATTGTACTTACTTTTACAGCCGCAGATAGTTTACTATTACACCATTACATTGATTTATTTCTTTAGAGTGGCAATCAGCGGTCATTTTGGTTATATATAAATAAGTAAATTGTAATTATATCATCGCAGAATTTTTTTGTGTGTTTTGGGTTGAAACTTACGACTTCGTGAATTAGTTTAATTATGACGTTTTTCGCTTTAATTTTTACTCATTATGAACATATTTGATGGATGAATAATAATAAACATGAACAGAATGTTATTGACCGTTAATTTATATCAAACACCATAGAATCGGTAATTTGCCAGACAGATTTTTCCCATATGACTTAGCAGATACTGAACCTTTGAAGCACAGAAACAACATGGGTGAGAGAAAATGCAGCATTCACAATGATTTAGACTAAGTTCTACTCTTATTGAAGTGCTGATTTCATCAGACTTTATAAAATACGCATAGGGACTATATAACTTTTTTCAAAGCTTGAGAGGAGGTATGTGACCGTTGGATAAGAATCCTGAGGAAGAGTCTCTACATCGGATTAAACAAAAAACTGACTTCGCATCATTCCATTTCTCCGTCCGTAACAGAGCCATTACATTTACGACGCAAGTATTTCCTTTAGAACAGAGCACTTTATCAAATGCAATCGAAATAAATGCTGCTCTTCTACTCTTTTTCGATTCAGTGCACGACGTGCTAGTGAATTTAGAGAGGGACAACTTTGCCCGATAACGTTCTCATCCGAGCAAAATGAGGTCGGAATCATCCGAAGATAAGAAAAACTCTTTCACAACACGTCGCTTTGCAATATTTTCACTGTATTTTAGAATTATACTCCGTAGCATTCGCGATGCGAAACTTAAATATAAAATTAAAAAGCGAAAATTCTCCACCCACTGAACTGAATGAAAAGAGAAACATTATATAGACGTGTGCAGTAAATCTCCAACTTCATCGCAGCACCGCATTACTACATGTATCAGGGAAGTCGAATATTGGGTGTAATATTACGAACACCTTGATCTGAGTATATATAAGTTTATGGGATATACCTTCGAGTGAGATACTTAAATAAAACTGCAGTAGTTGTACGGTCCACTTAAATTTTAATGTAAAATATTACACAACACGTGTTTCGAAGTTTCTTAGGGCGTCATCATCAGGTCTACTGCACTACAGGCAAATGATGACGCCCTAAGAAACGTCGAAACACGTGTTGTGTAATATTTTACATTAAAATTTAAGTGGACAGTACAACTACTGCAGTTTTATTTTAAGTACTAAAATGCTGCTCGGTGGTTTCACCCAACTTAAGAGAATTCAATTAAACTTCCTGAAAGTTTGATAATATTGTTCCAAAGCTACCTGCAAATTTTCAGAATTGTTTACCGCAGGTTTTTAAAGATTTTGATCGAGAATTGGGCATGAAATTACACGTTCTTATGCCCTTTCTTCTGCATCCTGCAAGTTATGCATCCACGTTCAAGTAATTTACCCGTGGTGCCAATTTAACACGATCTGCAACGCGCGCGAGGGATTTATTCAAGCGCTCGGAGTAAAAATCTGTTGCAGATACATTTTTCTATCGATGATATAAATTATTATACATTGAATAATTAGAAAAGGTTCTTTCTGATGAGTAAAGCCTTGCGTTCCCATAACAACCCGTGCATTTTCATGCCCACTTCTCGTTCAAATATCTGAAGAAATCTGCGGCAAATAATCAGGTAGCTTTAAGACAACCAAATTAATGTTTCCAGCAAGTTTCATCGAATTCTCTTAAGTTGAGTAAAACCACCGAACCTCCTTAAGTTCAACCATGATGATGCTATTCCATTAAAAAATTCTTACCGCCACCTGCTAACTAAAATCAAAACATCGGACTATAAAATAGGATACAGAGCACGACTAATGGAAAAAGACGAAATTTTCCTGCGTATAGATTATCAATCCATATCGAGTCTGAACGGAATTTGCAACCAGCTACATAACACAACATATTAATTGAAATCCTCCTTATCCTTCGCAGTACCAAGCGTATCCAGCTAACCACTTCGATTAAAAGAAATTAATAATACAGAGGATACATATCCAGATATATTTGAACACTTTCTAGCAAAATGAATGCGTTTTTCGGGGAACACGAAGAAACAAAGAAATTCTGAACAGGAATGAAAAATTAGGGACGGTGTCGGATTCAGGGGCGATGAGGAAAGAGGTTGGTGACGCATGGAGGAGACAAGGAGAGCTGTCAATTATTAATAGAAAGATAGGAGAAAACGGGGATTGAAGCTCTAATGAAAAATGGGACCAAGGAAATATTTAACGACTCACTATGATGAGAGAGGGAGAGCAGCAACTCCAAGTGGTCAGGTTACAAACACTAGAGATGGACGAAAATTAGGAATAAAAAGTAATAAAGAATTGAAATCCATATATTTTTCACAATGTCAGTCGCAATATAGCGACTATTTACTGGTAATACTGGTTTCACATATTTAACAACTCAAAATCTTCGAGCTATTATTGTTTAATGATCAGATAATAAGACTACTGCTTTTCCCATTAATTGCCGCTCGGAAAAAGCCATCTTTGAAAAACAATGCTACTTCGGCGAATCATCGAATAATCTTGTTCGTAGAACGGTATGTCTACAAGGCTTAAGTACCGAGTTTTCAATCCCTCGGGAACCATTCTGCATGCTCTTTGAGAACTAGACATTTCGTTACTTTAAGGGTAAGGCATTTCGGAAATCCAAACCGAGACGTGTTGGCTGGAATGACTGGGACTCGCCGACATTTGCAGAACTGATTGTCTCTCCGTATTTTGTATACGAATCGACAATGCCATACGTCTCACATCTCCAAATCCTATCCGGCGCCATTGAGGGACTTTGAGGGTTGAGAGGGGGGGGGGAAGGAAAAGGGATACGGGATAAGGATTTGGAGATAGATCCTCTACCTCCCCCTTTCTCCTTCCGTCGACCGCCCAAGGGTATCCTTCGGGATGGGCGCGGGAGAATGGGGGAGAAGGACGAAGGAAAAGTAAAGGAAAGTAGGTGTAAAGAAGATGAAGAGGGGTCGGAAAGGATAAAGAGGGGCCTGAGGTCTGCAAGCGAGACGCATCTTAGTGTGGTAGAGAGTCAGTAAAGTCTCAAGAGGCAATCTCCATTCGCAACAGTAAGGTAAGGTAACTGCCGCCCACGAAACACTCGAGGTTTTATGTGTCTGAACGATAATTGCCAAGGCAAGAAGAAATCGACCGTGTACGTGACTGCCATGTAACGCCCGAAGACTTCGTAGGAGGAAAAAATATCGAAATTTTAGAGATCTCTCACATATTTTTACGAAAAATACGATAACGAAGTGTTATGTATCCAATGCCGCGTTGATAGTCAAGGGCATTAGGAAGAAATCCATTTCATGAAATCGAACTTATCACCGTAAATGATGGAATCATTTAAACTATAAAACACGACAATTATACGAGTAAAATACAGTGATATCGCCGCTAAAAGAGTCCCCAAGTGAAGTAGAAAGCATTAAAGTTGTATGCAGATGAGTCACAGATTTCTGCCATTGTTGGATGGTGCAATAGTATAGAATTCTAGCGGACGATTGTTGCAAGATCTAAGGATCTCAATCTACTCTGAAGCATTGAAAAGCCCCTACTCTGCTAATTGCCCAAACCAAAGCGGATTACGTTCGATCAAGTCCTTAAAGCAGCGATTCACAGCCTTTTTCAATGACGTATTCCTTGGCTGGATTTCCCTAGATTGCGTGCCCAAAAAATAAGACGCAGACTCTGTAGAGATATTATAACCTCGATTCTGCCAATATTTTTTTTTTCGCTTAGCTCTCAGCCAGCAAGAAAACAACCCAAAGTTGCCCCACGCTGGAAACCGCTGCCTTGAACGATCAGCGTCTGCCGGAGTTCACAAGTAGGAGTCGAGTCTAACAGCATTCGACTATATGATAATCCACTTTTATTTTCACATTCGATGTCGGCTGTACAGTGGACTCCAAAAATATTGTCAGCACTTTAAAATTCATCACACCACACACGTGACCAATTTGGGACAGTTTCGGGCCTCGGCGAGTGTGTTATCGCGATCGAAAAGTCAACGTGGTGAGACGATGGGAGAGCATGTGATTTCCAACGCTACGGCAATGGGCATCCGTGCAATCGGTAAGGAATCGAATAACAATCGACGCTGATCGAAAATGCAGAGGATATAAAGTACATTGGTTCAAAATTGAAGTGGTGAGAGAGATGATAAGGTGTGAAAATGTTAAAAAACATTCAGTCATTGTCGGCCTCGGCGGCGGCTGGGTAACGTCCTCGCCTGCCAACCCAAAGGTTGCGGGTTCGATTCCAGCCTGGGGATGATTTTTTCTCCTCCCAGGACATGGTTGTGTATTTTGCCCTTCGTTACTGTTACAACGCCTGATGTAAAATGGTCCTCGGGGCTGTATTCAGGTTGATGAAATAAATAAAATTACAGTGATTGACAGAGACAGACTTACAGGGACAAAATTTACATAGACCAGAGATTATGAAATTCCATGACTTTCCTGGGCCTTCCAGGCCTAAATTTTCATCTTTCCAGGTGAAAATAATTGTTTTTTTTTTGTTAGGTAAATGTAAATTGAAGAAGGTGCAATAATAGAAGCACGGCACATTGAACACATGTACCGCGGGGGAATAAACTTTCCAAACATATGGAGCGCCGCCACTATCGGTGTGGGGAAAAATCAACTCCCTTTCTTATGGCATGTTATTCTTAGGTATCATCCACGACGTAGAAAATTCAAACAAAATAAGGTGGTGGACTCATCGCCGAAGTCAGTGACGATTACCAGCTGTTTGCCTGTCCCGAGAGTTATTCGCGTTGTCCACCAAACGGATGCACATTACATGACCTTGCATGCAATTGAAACGTACTATTTACCTCTCTCGTTCTCACCATACTTAGGGGCATAATTAGTTGCTAAACACCAATTATGAGTTCTGCTTTATCATTCACGCGAGGACTATAAACTTTTAGTCCATACACCCACAGACAGCGCCTAAAATCATCATTCATTGACAACAATAAAATTTTGATTTGGAAAAGCAAATTTCCAGGTTTTCCAGGCTCATTTTCAATTTCCATGACTTTTACAAGTATTCCGGGTGTGTAGTAACCCTGCACCATCACCAGCAGCTGTCAATTCCAAGGGTTGATTTACTGTAGACTTCCACTCTATTCTCTTTTCAGATAAAAAACGAGCTATGTAACCGTGAAATTAAACGATATCTTAGGCAGTTTTACACGGAAATTTAGCAACAACCAAAGGCGGTAAATCAGCAGATAACAATCCGAATATTGGTTTGCTGCCACTACCAACACTATACTCTTTTCCGATTAAAAAACGCGTTAAGTTAAATTAAAATTAATTGATAGCTCAGTTAGTTTACAAAGCCATTAAAAAAATACCGATGTGTGTTTTGACAGAGCGAGCTTCTCTATTCAACAGTCTCAAAAAACAGTGAAATCCATATGTAAGATATAAGGCTTTCCCGGTGTACACTTGTGATGTAGATTTCTTGGATTACCATCCGGGTGATGTTGGTGAGTTGCGACATCATCCTGTTGAGGTGCAACTCACCAACATCACCCGCATGGGAACCCGAGAAATCTACATCACAGTGAAATCCATCTCATTCATTGCACGAAGGCTATGTGTGGAGCTGAGTAAATTTTCATTAAATATGAAAAACACCAAGAGTCGTAACCACGACCAGGGGGGCTATTCTGTATGCTCTCGGAATTTCCGAGCCTAGAAAGTGACGAAATTTTGACGTCACAGCCTCTAAAATTTCAAATACGGCCATTCAAAATTTGAGATTTGTCGGGGAATGTGACGCCACATTCACGGACTTTCTGAGGTTTGACCATGTCAAGTCCTTGCTGAATAAGGCCCCAGGTTACACTGAACGCCGAATTGAAAACTGCCGTGAGTTTTACTTCCATGGAACACGAACTGAAAGCAAAAATTTTATATCCGAGCGCTCTTTTGCTATCGATTTTCAAATGGATCTAATTGGAATTTCCCGTCCACAGAGTTGACGATGCAGCACACAATGACGCACTCCCACAGCAGCAGTGACGCCATCGGTGAGGGGAAGGGTGGGTTTACGGGGGGGGAGGACAGGGTTCAGAGGAAGGGGATGATAGTGCTCACCACGTCCGACCCCGTCGGGGTGCGAACCCTGAACGCCGCCCCCTTGCGAAGGACGGCCCGATCGATGAGACAGCCCGCGTCCTTCCCAATGCCCTTTGCGGGATCTCCGTCGAATTAGAAGCGGGGCAAGAGGAGCGGTTGGGGAGGGGAGATAGGTCGGGGGGGGGGGGCAGGGAAGGGAGGGTATGGGGCAGGGTTCAGGGAAAGGAGGGGGTAGAATACTCGAATACTCTCTCAAATATCCCCACGTTTCTCCTTGGGACTCGGAACCCTTGACGGACGGAATTATTTCAAAAACGGCCGATTTAAAGGTGCCGGTGCTTCGGAGACCTCAAGTGTAAAGCTCTAGATTATAAAAGTACGAACAACGTTTGTTCTCGACCGATGCCGACAACCGAGGTGATTGGTGAAAATATGGGGCATCAGAACACTGTAGTTTTATATAAAAGATCACAAGTGATGGCATCACATGGCTCAAAAATCGCTAAAATGCTTAGAAATAAATATTTTCTCGTAGAAACATGTTTATTACCCATCTTCCCTATATACTGGATAGGTCAGTATTAGTTTCGTTGTCCATACTTTCCCAATCTAGAGCTTTACTTAAGCGCACAGTGTATTGCAATTATATAAAAAAACACACCCCGGAGAATTGACACTTCACGTAATACTGGCACCTGTATCGACACATTAACCACAACAGGGGTGTATGACAAGCGGAGCATTCAGCAATCTAGAAATACATTTAACCAATACCTTATTTTCCGCGCAGAGAAAGATAAAAACATCGACAGGAGAGCCTCCATAAACCATCCGATAGAAAGTGAAGCGGAATGCTTACCTGAAAAGAGAAAAATAAATTGGGTCACATTCAATGTAAAAATTGACACTAAAATTTAAAAAAAAACAGCCATAATACAACGAAAAAATAATGTAAATATGTCTGTAACAGCACTTTTGGAGTTTTTCCTACGATAGAAGCTAGGCACGCATACCAGTTTTACTGGTTTTGATATTTTTCCAGCAGATATACGAGTATTAGATAACTGAAAGCATCGGGGAATATTGGAACTCAAAAAGGATTAATTGCATCTGTTTATTCATACGGATGACACTCCTTTTATAAACATAGTGATCACGATATATTTTAAGAGCGGGTCGACTCATTTGCGCTCAGGTAATTGTTTTATTGAAGACCCCGCCTATCGTCTTTATTGATTTCTCAGCTCAACGCTGTTTTGGTTTAATTGTGGCCTTCACGCTATTTTCCTTAGCGTCCATAAAACACCCAGCTGTAAAGCCGCCATTAGATTAAGTAGGAAAATAGATAGCGTCTTTGTAATGGATGGCGGTACCCATTGTCGCGCATAAGACATGATGGTTCGACCTAGATGCAAGCTTCCGATGTCCAAGAAGCAATATTTATGAAATTGCTCAAAAAGCAAAAGCAAGATTTAATTATTAAATGTGAAATCAGCCTTAAACAGCATCAGTAGCCCAAAACACCGTACTTTTATTCATGTTTTCCCTTATTGAGACGCACATAAGTGACACATTAATACTGATTGTATTATTACCGTCATCCGGGGAAAAATAGCTCCATATCTCCTGGGGCTTAAGGGTAGGGCGCAGCAGATTTAATTTCGCATGAGACTGGCGTTTTGAGTAGCACGAATCCATTAACGAAACCGACTAGAACGACCTCCAGCGGGAGAGTCAAGGCTGATACGAATCGACGGCCTACAGGTCATTAAGCAAGTATCCCTTTATCAACGCCTCTAACCATTGCCGATTGTTTCCCTAAAAAAAGGGGAGCCTGCAGGCCCGAGGTTATACGGCGCCGGGGAAGAAAGAAACACTTGGACCGAGGCAAGGAGAAAGCTTCCGTAACGATGGTGAATAGAGCCTCGGATCCATGAACAGTGCAGAAAAGGGAAGAGGAATCGCAGAAGGGAAGTGAAAACGAACGAAAGAAGGAGAGATGGCAGACCATTCACAAGGAACCAGGTTGCCGCCGCGAAGTTGAAGACGACAAGATGGGGACGCTACTGTCCGGAACCTCTCGTGGGAGGAATAAAACGGATAATAAAGGAAGGGGAAGATATATAAAATCGTCCGACACGATGGGTCGAGCCCGGGGAATAACGTACGTGGACATAATAAAAGGTATTTGCGAGCTGAAGGGACCAACGGAAGGGCATCTCGATATTAGACTCACAAAATCGATACTAAAAAATAATATCGGCCGAGCAAGGATGGAATAACAACGGGAAAATGATAAGGGATGGTTAAAATAGAGAACAAATTCATAAGATTCAGGCGATACAGCGTAGAATTTGAACATTAAGGAAGGAAAATGCATATTAAAATATGGACTTCTAAAGGACTGAAAAACTATCGACTGAAAAACTATGGAGTGGAAGGCTCCGATAGATTTTCCGATTGGTGATTAATAATGATGGCATAGATCATCGAAGTTGTGTTATTCTGTAATTGATATCAGCTACATAGATAAAAAACGAAAATATCGGTAGGCATGCTCAAAGTATAGTATAACATCTGCTATATCGTTATCAGTCTGTTTACTTAGCTCCTATGTCATCCAAATCTAAACAGTATATTTAGCGCAAATGGAACAGTGAGAATTTCGCATTATATTGGTAATAATGATACACCCTCGATAAACCGGTACCAAAGTATTTAGCATGAATTAAATAATTTTTAAGTATCGAAGCAGGTAAGAAAAAAATTTCGATATGGTTTCGACGTGGAGTCATATCGCACAGGCAAGCTCCGTTCTCCTTGGCATAAATGAAATCAAGCCAAACTGCCTTACTTGAGCAATGGTTCGTAATATTTCAAGCCGAACGCATTTCTGCCAATTTTAGCAAAATAATTCCAAAATAAAACAAAAATATTAGCCGGAAACGAGGCGAAAAAACAATAGAGGATGGAGTTTAAAAAATGGCGTAACAGCTGACGGTCGAAAGGGAGCAGTGGAAACTGCTATTCCTTTTTTCCAGTTGCCACAGACGGAGAAAATCTCGATCCACTTCTTTTTTTCAAAAATCCATTTCCATGGGTGCGCCTACGGGCTTGGAAAATTGGACGTGAGGTGTAACACCCGGTGCTACCTTTCACGCCCAAGAGACGAACTTAAGAATGCTCAAGCCTTGGGGGGAGGGTGAATCTATGCTAGGGCGTTAATACGAATAATACGTTAATACGAATAATACGGGCTTTACAATAGGAAAAACTACGTGGGAAAATATGAAAGAGCTGATTACACCACAAACACAGATGGGAAATAAGAATTAAGTATGATTCACTCAGACAAAGCTAAATTCACATCCTTACTGATCATTTGGATAAATATAATACTTGAAGGACGCATGTGTTATATGATTCTGAGCTTTGAATTCAAAAAGAAAATTTCGAATTTTGCCTATTCTTAATACCACAGTCCATTTAAAACAAAATTTGCGCCCACGTTTCTAAAGCTCAAGAGTTACCCATACAAGGGAACTAAACTTCAAATATTTCAAAAGACGATAGTGATATTTAATCCCAGTACGCTCATCAAAGTTAAGTACAACGAAACAAAAAATAGTTCACGATATCACTATCATATCAATCTAACAGGAAGTAATAATTTCGTGATAAACATAACGTTGTAACCAACACCTCTCGAGGGTGATGATGGATAAATAATAAATAAAATATTTAATTTTCGAAGGATAGACGCCCTAAAAAATCTGAAGTGATAAGGATTGAGTAAGCCTATATCCAATGACACAGGGAATAGGAGCAAAGAAATATTGAAAGTAAAGGGGTAAAAACCGAGCTCGGATCAAAAGGAGACGACGAAGGTCACTCTCCCTTTCTGGCAAATAAATATTCTCCATCCACCAAGGATACACAGGAAATGCGAGAGAGACCCAAAAAAAAAAAAAGAATCGCCGAGATTATTTGACGTAAAAAGAGTGAAAACTACGAATCGAGATGTGCTTTATGGAAAAATATTATATTTAGGGGGCGGAAGGGCATTGAGGTTTTTTTTTCATCTCTGGGTTCACAATGCGTACCTTGAAAGCTTCTACGAGGACCTCCGACAGCGCCTTTTCAAGAATTTCTCTCACACCCCTTCTTTCACCCTCTCCCCCTAAGGAAAATGGGAAGCGATTCTGAGGCGCCAAAAGCAAAGCCCACGCAAGACACCTGAAAGCGACGGATGGCTGTGGGCGAGGCCTATGAACAATTTCAAGATTTCCGCCTTTTTCCGATTTTTTACTGTTTTTTTTTTTAGAATTCGGCCACGAGTTTACGTATGCAATGGTGGCGTTACTTTGTGGAACTCCTTCACGATGAGCAGGAGAGAAAATACTTCAATGCTGCTAAATAAGTATATGGACTTATATAGCGTGGAATATCGAAGTATTTTATTTCCTACTCATCACGAGCTAACGATTTTTCTCGATAAAACAGAGGGAACCAATTTTGGGAACAGCTCATAGCGGAAGAGTAAAAATGATTTTCCTATATTTAAAGCAAAGTGAATATGGCTGACACGAATAATAAGGAAACCATTACAGCAATTTCAATAAAAACATGCATGTTACTGCAAAAAATATTTAAAAACTACGTCCATCAGTCCCATTCAAGAAACATGTCCACCCTTGTGGAACACATATCGATTAACTGTTAATTGCTTTAATATGGAGGAATACGGTAGCAGACCAGTAAGGCGGAACAAATTGAGCCTAGCAAATCCTTAGAGCAGAGAAAAAGATGGATAAAAAACACCATAGAACCGCGTGAACGCGAAACTGTCGACCCGTTGCCGAAGCTGTTGATTGGTGACTGGATCCCGTACATAGGGCTACATGATTTATGGCGAAAATTTAAATCTTCTCCAGTTTTTCAGAGCTTTCGATTTCTATACATAATACATAAAGTTTTATTACTTCAAAATAATACACGGAAAGAAAAGAAAAAAATGCAACTGAAGAGTAAGCTTCTGGTAGCCTCTAAGGAAAGACCTCTACCTTGGTAATTATAAAATTAATTTATCCATGCATGGAGTCATTAAAACAAAATATACCAACAATTTGATTACGACCATGTTAGCAAAATATGTCTTCCACATCCGGAAAAGTAAACAGCCGTTTTTTCACATATTTAAAGAAAAAAAAGAAAGAAAGAAGAATTTATACCTTTTTACAAACAGGTTAGACCATTGAACAATTTTGGCCCAACATACTAGTAACTTCGCCTAAACAATATGTCACGTTGGACTTTGGTAAGAATCAATCCCGTAATAAGCTGCCTAAGTAAGGCATGTTAGCTACTAGGATTTTGTTACTACTCCTCAAATAGCAAGGTCTCAGACCTTGAGGTAGTTTGAGCGAGATATCACTTCACCTAGAATTTGATGAATTTGACCTAATTTTAAAGGAAAAAATCTCATATTTCCTGTGATATCAAAATATTAACCCCTTGCCGAACTAATTTTCGAGCAATTTGCCGACAAATATTAGCTCTTTTACATAGGATAGAGTACGGCTGTGCGCTCCAAAAGGGGGAATATTTAAAATAATAGGAATTTCAAACACCTAGATTTCGCCAAAAAACTAACAGTGTGTAACTTGTACGTTTTCTCAGCTATTTATAAAAATAATCAATTACTCACCGCAGTATATTTTACAGAATCGCAAAAAACATCTGTTAGGCAGGCGTTTTCGCCGTACGTGTGAAAAAAAGAGAGATTTACGTAGACATTTATTTAATTACTGAGAATTTTTGTCTATGCATGACTATATTTTCGCGTCATTAATATTACAATATTTACTTGATACTTCTTACAGACGCTGAAATAAACAAATAAAATTCGAATATGGTGTCCATTATGACTAGGGAAATATCTCGCTCTAACAACCTTAATAGACGCTGAAGTGCCTTAGATATCCCCGAATCCCTGCCAAATTCACCACTAAATGGACGTGATGCCAAGGGATCCATAGCTGTGGATGGTTCCCTGCAGCAGAGATAGGTGGGGGGGGAGTGAATGTTTCCAGAGGGGAAGGAGGCTGGAGGGAGAGGTAGAGAAGGGGAACGGAGGGAGGGAGGTGGGGAATGGAGGGGAGGGAGGGAGTCTGGGTGGACAAGTGGAGAGAGGGAGAGGGGGGAGAGCACGAGCGTGAGACACTGACCTACATGAATATATTAGCGGGTCGACTTCCTTGCCACGGAGATTATTTCATGCATGCATGACCCAGTCGCACGCGACGAAGCCGCCTCCAAACGCCTCTCCTCTTATTCTTTCTTCCCACACTTCCTCTTTTTTCTCCCTCTCTATCATTGCCGAACGGCGGCGACAGACATAATTCCACAGTATTTTTTTTTCCCAGCTTTAAGGTAGTTTGAGCGAAATATCACTCCACATAAAATTCGATGAATTTGACCTCATCATTAAGAAAAAGATACCATCTCTCCAATGATAGCAACATGTCAGAAACTTACCATTATATTTTCCGAGATATTTGCCAAGAAATACCAGCCATTTAATGAGTAATGGTACTGGCATGCACTCCAGACAGACTTAATTTAAAAAATTGAGGAATTTCTAAAGCATAGATCTCGTCACAAATTTAAGTGTGTAATTCGTATTATTTTTCAACTATTCTTAAAAATAAATCAATTACTCACCGCAGTAATGTTTACAGAATCGCAAAAGAATATACAGTTGTGAAGGGGTTTTCATCGAACGGTATTTAAAACAATGAGTCAAGTGACTGAGTTCTGTAGTATTAATGAAAATCTTATGCATGCATATTTAGTAAATCATTGAGAATATCTGTCACATAAAATTAAACTTTTTGCGCCATTGATATTACAATAAAAAAAGAGACTCGGAGGCTGCGCGCTAGGCTTAGATTGCTTGAACAATTGAGAACAGATATCTTTCAGAGCGACACGGAAAACATCATATTAGAACCCCACTATATTTCCAGGTCTGACAGAAACGATAAATTAAGAGAGGTATTTTGCCGAACGGATAGGTATGGGAATTCGTTTTTCCCCCGAACAATAAGGGACTTCAATAGATGCTGAGCGTAATTTCACTAGAGCGTTTCCTTTATATAGGTAAACGGCTGGTGTCCTTACACCCCCCGCCACATGCCTATTGAGGCGGCTTGCGGGGTAGTATGTAGATGTAGATGAATATTTACTTCATATTTCTTACAGTAGCTTAAAATTAAAAATAAAATCCGAATATGGTCCGTATCAGGACTAGGGAAGCATTACGCTCAAACTTCCTAAGGTAAATTGAGCAACATCACTTCACGTAACATTCAATGAATTTTCCCTCTCTATAAAGAAAAACATCTTTCTAAGTCGAAAAACTTAACTTCTTGGATCTCGACTTCAGCAGTGGAATCTCTTATAAAAGGGCGTAAAAATCTCTTCCCATAGCACGTCTTGAAGTTGTTTGTTATGTGGTTCTAATGGTGTGCGGTCGTGGAAGGTACGAATTGTTGGAGGACTCTATTGGGGGGGGGGGGGGGGGGAATAAGTCATTGCATCATGGAGGATGATGCAATGACTTATGAGGGCTAGTAAAGTGTGCTTTATAGATTACATATCAAAATAATGGGAACTAATTGCACCACTTTTCGATATTATTATTTTTCTTAAGTTAGTTACCGTTTAAGGTAGGTTTATATGAAACAGAGAAAAAACCCTACATATTATTACATGTGCAGGGATCTATCTACCTATAATATTTCGTAATAATGAGGAATGAATCAATAAAAAGGGAAAACTTGCGTATATTTAATACACTTGCCGAAAAATATGAGGCAGTGTTCCACGTGATATGGTACGGCTGTGCGCTCCAGAGAGACAGTATTTAAAACATGTGGAAGTTCTTACGCACAGTTCGCGTCAGAAATGTAACAGTGTATCGTTCTTCGGATCAAAACATTATTCACCCGGGAGAATACGTCAGACTGCGTCATCAATACGTCAGTGCAGATCAACACCATCAGCTGGTGCGAAAACCCGAGAACTTATCATCCTAAGCATTCACCGCGAAAACCTCATATCTTTTTCTAGAAAAAAGTGATTTAAAAGATTTTTTAAAAATATAGACTCATATAGCTCATTTTGCTCACTCTCTGCAGCAAGGGTTAGTCGAATCAAAAATTGTCCCAGACTAAAGTTTAAGATAATATTTAGAAGATCTACAATAACTTTGAACGAATCTCATATTGTGCCTACTAATGAAGTTATGATATTTTTGTCCGTAAAAACAATATTTTTCCACCCCTTGAGCTAATGGTTGATGTTATCAAAAAATCGTTCAAATCATAGTTTTTGTTAGTAGTCCTGGGAAGCATAATAAACTTCCTACGCCAACAGCCAAAGATACGGCTGACGAAACCGATCACGAGTATTCATCGACGATATTTTCCTGCGAGTGTAAGAGACCTAAGGCGAGGTCATCGCAAATAAGGCCTCGTCGTTGGAGCATTACTACTTGCTATTCGGGCACGCCGATCCTAAGCGGGGAAGAGGGTGAGAGACCGGTCGTGTTCGCGCAACTAGGGCGATGGATAAGGCGACGACAAACATGCTGCTACTCTGGAGAGGGAGTGAGGGGGGGGAGAAACAAATGAATGGTGAAGACGAAAGTTGAAAAAGGAACAGGGTCATAGGGACGACCGCTGACCGGGGTCCGCGAGATGCTCCGTTTTCGAAGCCGTCAGACATCTCCTGATGCCAGCTGACCTTGGAGAACTCCTCATTCGGCAGTTGATTAGTTGCGACGCCGTTTCTACTGTAGAAATTCGTCAGCGAGGGCTCGCAATAGAAATGTGGCGACGGTCACCCGAAAGGTATCCTTATGGAAAACGACTGTACATTACTATGCTATCTAAGTAGGTTAAAACCTACTGGAAGCGCTATTGAAATGATTGTGCTTGAGATGTAGCAGTTATTCGGATGGTGAACGTTTCGTCATCTCCTTGAGTCAACTTTTCTCGCAGCTAAGTGGGCTTCCCGTTTTCGAACATGATTATTAGTATAGAATAATATATTATAACTACCGTTCAATCAGATTTCAGCGATTTTCTACAAATTACTTCATCATACAGCAATATGATATAGCAGCAATATATATCAATTTTTAAAGTCGAAAAACTCTTTATCCGACTGTGAACGACAGGAGTTTTCCCCATCGTTTATCATAAGAACACAACCTCCATTATAGCTTCGTGGATTGCCGAGCAAATTATTAATAATTTTTTTCGAAAAATTATAAGTTACGGCTTATATTTCACTCGGAATCGAGTAATTTAAGCTACCTTTCAACCCACTGCTACTTCAATGTTTTGGTTAAAGTAGGTGTGGCCTTGCTATACCAAGCACCCAAACTCCTAATACGCTTCTGTTCCATGCATGAGATTAGCAGCACACACTCCAGTATATTTCTAACTTATTTATCCTGTCACTATTTTAACATTTCTAACATCCGAAAAAACGCAGTAAAAGGAGAAAAACGTGATTCATTGAAATGTTCATCATTCAAGAATGAAATATCACGCCCAAATCGAGAATTTCACTGCGAATTTTAATGACTTTATTCATAGTGAAATTCTCGTATTTAAGAAATCGATTGCGGGCATTATTCGGCATATACGACTGCAGTTTAAATCCCGTCACGGACCAAAAAAGCGGGCGGTTAAGTGGAAATACTGTGGTGACGTGACAGTGCATAGGCACGCCTACGATCGGTGGAAGCTCGGCTGAATGAGAAATCTACTATATATAAAAGGCTACACGTAGTACGTACGTACGATTCAGTTGCTAGTCCTAGTGATTCATATGTGCGCCAACAGATGGCAAGCGAGCGGCCATGTACCATATTCTGTACATAGCGACTAATCGACTACAAAGTAGCCACTACGTAGAGGACTCTGCCATATACGTTCTCCATATGCTGACACATGGCGCAGGCGTATACATTTTTCACATACAAAGGAAACTGCATAATAATAGCTCCGCCTGCTTCACCAAAAATGTTGTATACAAATAAATCTCTGATATTTAGATATGAGATATTGGTAACCATAGTTACATATATTGTTTTCATTAAAAATAATAAGACATTAATTTCTATTTCAATATTTACTTGATTAATTACTTTTTGGCTATTTCACCAATATTTTAGCAGACTTTTCAACGAATACTTAGATAACGACGCGAGTGAATGCACGCCTTTCATTTCGAGCTAACGCGAGTGGTGGAAGATCACGATCAGACGCCACCCATCTACAGACGGCGACGGCGCCGACAAGCCGTCCGTTGCCTTGAGAGAAGCATGGCGCTAAGTCTATTCGGCGCGAAACATGGATGTCACGCACATAAGCAAAGGGGGCGTCACAAGCATTGAAGGGACACAATGGAACGAAATGCGAAAACCAACGATGGAGCCATTTTCTCGGCGAAAAATAACTCCCATCGCGACGCCGTCGTATCGAGCGTGGAAAGGCGCATGCCTCCCTCGTTGCTGCTGCTGCGGCGGAGAATAACAAAAAACACGAAGGATACAAAAAAAGGACGAGTGACGAGCGTTCTCCTATCTCCCAATGCGTCTCCGCTTGAAATAACGGATCGCGTGTTGTGCATGCCAACATGCACATACTTTCACGGATACATACATACGTAGGTACATACTATCACGAAGAATACATGCGGAGAGGTTGGGCGTCTGTTATGGCGGTCTTCATCTTCGTAATTCCGGCGCCGAACGAGAATGGAGGAAAAAAACACCCCGCACGCTCAGCGGGTTTATTTCTCGCGTAAACCGCCGTTGTGAGTAAAATACCGAATTCTCGCGGCTTCTGAATGACAGAGGAATCTAAAATGATTAGTATTCATTTGTTTTTACCCGAAATTCCGTTTGAACTGCGTCAATAGGAGGGTACGGCGAAGTACGATATTTTACCGAGCCTCAGGACTGATACAAGAAAGAGTTTTCAAGACTATCGACTAAAGAGGAAAGACAAACTTCTTACAACCGATAACCCTAGAGTGAAACATTGCAATACGAAACAAACAACATTTTCGGTGAAAAGTCATTAATTTGATCAAGACAGAGAGAAATGGTTGGAGAGACTGAGATACATTTACTGTTCAGGAGGAAATGGAACAGATAGTTTTCCGAATCCTTTTCTGTCTCCAAATAAGATGCACATTATGGTTGGTACGAGGAATTTCCAAGGCCATAACAAGAAATAAATGTGATACATTATTTTGATCAAATGCAGCAGCGGGTTAGAATAAAAAAACAAGATCAACGAACGGTCCACACTAAAGGAATCTGGATTATTCATCTGGAATCTCTTCATATGACGTCACTCCGAATTCACTGAGAGGAAATAATACAAAGGCAGAGAGGGGCGTCAAAACGACACAAAAAAGAACGAAAAACACGAAAGTAAAACACTCAAGGCTGTGGCCTAGTAAGCAAAGGCTTTCGAGATATGAGTGGCCCATTTTTTCCCGTCATTAATTCTCCCGCAAAAAAACAAGCAAAAAAATTACTGTTGAAAAACAAAGCAATGAGACAAATTTAAATAAACAAACAAAAAAATAAAAAAACATCTATTTCGGTTAAAGGACCGTCTAATGCGCATTATCTGCGATACAGATGAAATACGCTGAGATGAAATTTTATGCCATTTATAAGAAAAAAAAAACATTAAGAATAAATAGCATCTGTAATTCACATACTGAGTAATTTTTGGCCGAATTTATAAGCTCCATTGAAATTTAACTAACAGCATTCTGTCTAACATTAATCTCAAAGGCCTACTAATGCACGAACAAATCGAAAATACCACCTCTGAACATGGAAAATGAACGTAAAATGAGTATTTTAAGGTAGCATGGGACCGATGATCTACCACGCTCGACCACATCAATAAGAGCTTTCAAAAATTCCTTCTAATTACCTACATTTTGACTCCTGAATTTTCCTAAAATACACTACAATAGCCATAGCTAATCATTAGTATTCATAACTGAAATAAAATACTTTGTACTTTAGCACATTTTCACTTGATAAGTGTTGGTAATGGGCCAGGTATCATTACAATCCGAATCATCATCAGTAGTAATCAATCCGTAAATTGGTTTGCAGCAACTCTCCCCTCCACTCTTCTCTCCGCCAACAGCTTCATTGCCACAAAATACTTCACTTTGACGTCCTTCATAGTTTTCCTTAAGTATTCCATTAATGGTCTTCCTCTGTATTTCTTCCTATCCATTCATCCTTCCCATATTGTTTTTAATAGGCTGTTATGTCGCAAAACGTGCCCAATAAGTCTCTTCACAGAATTTCATTATATTTCTTATCACGCCAACTCTTCGTATGGCTTCTTTGTTATTGATTATTTCCATCCATTTGATCTTCTTCATTCTTCGGTAACACCACATCTCCATTGCTTCCAATCTCTTCTGTTCTGCAGCTGTTATTGTCCAACAGTTCAAATCCAATATATTACCCAATGCGTGAATAAATGCAACAAGAGCCAATACGCTCATAAATGTGCCAACTGCCGGAGAAACAGTTCAAAAAGTTTTCTCACAGCCTCAAGGCTTTGTTCGCAGCAAATGATAAGATTGATATGGAAAGATTATTTTTTGGTGGTACACGAGCGGGGTCTAAAACCACCAAAGTGTTTTCGTGTTCAGGTAACTCTGCAAGAGGACAAGAGACGGGAATCCAGTCGGTCGTAAGTTGGTCGGAATTTTCTTTGACCGGATGGTTGGGTGAGAAGGTCTCCCAGCAGCGGGCTCAAGGATGGAGGTGAGGAGGAATTTCCAATTAGTGAGGAAAACAACAGTCGAGGAATCCCGAAATGCTTTAATGGGAGAGGGGGGGGGGGTCCCCGACCGACAATGGGAAGGAATAGGGAGGGGAAGAAACGAGTAGGAGTTAAATGAAGTCCCAGAACAAGAAAGTATAGCAATAACCCCGCGTCGAAATGGAATGGTGAGCCAACGACGAAAAGAGCCAAGTACTTATTTTAGTTAAATGGAATGAGCCTCGTGAAATCCACATTTATTCTGGGGTCATTTCTGCCGCAAAACGTATTGCGCTGCAAGGTAAAGGGCTTTAAAGAAGACTATATTAGTAAGGGTTCTTTCATTTAGATTTCCGCAGCTTTTTGCTTTGCGGGGTCTTATTTCCAACCGCAATTTAAAAAAAGAATTGGAAGGCTATGGGGGAGAGTGAGCGCTCAAATAAGACTACTGATCGCGGTAAGAACATTTTTACCACTTGCCTCTACGAAAATTCCCCGAAGATCATGTAAACTTCTAGTGAAGTACGAAATATTCTTATCAATGCAACACGTAATTTTTTTAAATAAATAAGCATAAGCATCACAATTAGGACTATAACCCAAGTTTCGCACTGATTTTCCCATGCCTTAAGAGATGAGGCAACACAAAATGTTATTTTGGTAAGTTGGCTGATATTTCATCTTCACAGTCTGTACATTATCTACAGTGCATCCCATATCAGGCAGACAATTTTTCACTAAATAAATACACAAATTCTCTTTTATCCTGCAAGTAGAACGCAACAATCATTATTTATCACATTTGGAAATAAAATCGAATCTTTGTGTTTGTACCAGCTTGAGTTCTCGATCCTGAACATAAAACCTTCCAGCTCAAGTAAGCACTTTATATGGTTCAGTAAAGACTTCAAAGACCTAATGAGAATATATTTTATAAATACAACATGCGTAAAATATGCATAAATAACCATAATCTTGGTCATAATACCGATATATCACGAACCAAGTGACAATAATCTACGTAAGGTATGAGTTCACATTCAGAGTCTTTCCTTTTAACGAGTGAAAAATTCTTTTAAAAAAACTGAAAAAATAGTCAAAAGAAACACCGTTGAATGGAACAGCTGATTTTAAAATCCCTGATAATGACTATCAATTAGTTCGACTACGCCATTAAATAATTTAGGAGGAGGAAATAAGCGGCTTAAAAAGATTAGAAAGGTTAAAGGAGTTCGCAGTTACACTGAGGATTTAACAAGCCCGAGGTTTTGGTCATCAGCATACTTGCCACTCGAAATGGGCACGAGGATATTAGAACGAAAGGGAACAGTTCCCATTGGAGTCTAACCCTTCAGTTGGTTGAGTCCATTGAGGCATTTCCAAATCTTCCAACGTTTCCGCTTCTTGGCGATGGATTAAACGATTCACTCGAGAAGTTCATCCCTTGGTTATGTAGGAACCGTTATTACCCTATAAACGGGATAATCTACTCGCTAGCAATCAGGGCCGCATGGCATCAGAAATTCAGCCACGGTTTTATAGCAAGCCATTTCGTTATTCGGTACCAAGACTTGGCTCCTTCACGCAACTCGCTGGAAATAGGTAAACATTTTACGAAGCACACCAGCTCAGGGGCCCATTAAGTTTTACTACCGCAATAAAATTCAGAGAAAAGGGAAACATGGTGCATTTATTTAATAGCATAAATTATTATTTCCTTCAAGTGACAAATGAAATGGAATACGCGCCGACGTTAGTAGGATCATTGCAAAACACCAAGACAGCGAACTAAAAACCATCATGGAAAACTATTTTTGGGTTTCCTTCTTTTCTTCTCCACGGAATGAATCCATCAAAGCCAGTGAATGATACCCATGGAGTTACAAGTATACGTGTAATGATAGAAAATTTACAGTAAACAAACCTTCCTCGCACTTGGTTCAACGAATAACGATTTTCCATGAGAGAGACTAATTCGTCGCCATCATTAGAGGTAACCAATTGGCAATTATGAGCAACGCAACAAAGATAAAACGCACGTAAATATAAAAACATCTCTTCATCATTTGCTACTAGTTCAGAGTCTACCATAGTATGAATTTATGTAAAATATTTAAAAACTAGCTCATGATGAATAGCAGTGTAACTAAAGAGATTCGTTAACAGATGTAAAATCATTTTTGATAAATTGAACTAAAAAACTTGTCTGCGTTCCAAATTTATTCTCCAAATCACATGTTTTAGAGCGATCACATTTTTTTAGGAAAGGCAGAGACCTAGAAACTCATGAATTAGATTTTCAAATACCTATGATGATGGATAACAATCAGGTGATATTAATGAAGATATATTATTGAAAACCCCACCAAAACAAAAATATTATGCAAATGATTAAAAAAAGTAACGGAAGCAAAGGCGTCTTCAACCTATCAATAGTAAATATGTATATTTTATGGAGCAGTACTAATTATTTACAGTATCATTCATAAACAAAAAAAAATTGAATATTAAAGTTATTGATAAATTAATCTTTTTCCATAAACACTAGGATTAATTGACAGCAAGAGAACAGAAGCCATATGAATAGAATGAGAGTAAAAAGAAAATGAAGAGATGCAATAGCTAGAAGACTGATTATGAAACACAAGGCAGAAAACTATGACAATCCCAACTTCAAGTGCTTCGAAACATGAAAACGACGGAAATACTTAGAAGTGGTTTTCCTCAAAGACGAAAAATAAAATGTACTGTCAGAGTTATTCCCGCAGTGGTTATGATGTCACTTTGAGATATAAAACAAATATCCAGATGTTTTCTTGTGGTGCACTCATACTAAAGTGTCGAAACGAAATCAGTAACGTCACTTCAAGCTACTGCGAGCAATTAGCGACAGGGGCGCATCTTCTCCGCCTTTCCTGTTGCAATTGCCTTTCCTCATTGTAACCCAGAAAATGAGCCTTGCCCTTTATAAATCTGCGCTCCGAAACCCATTTGTCTTAATTTTCTCCCTCCGATGGAGATGCGGGAAAGCCTTGGCAAAATTTGGGGACAAAATTTACGATGGTTAAATCTCTTCCACTCTCCACTGGGGGAAGATGTTTTTTTTTACCCGCGGGCAATTCCTATCATTCACCGTTTGGCCACAAAAATGGCTCAAGACACTGTGTGCTGAGTCTTCCCCCCTCAACGACGCGGACCACAAGGGATCGCGACCCCTTTCTCCACACACCGCAATGGCGAGGCGTTATATATCCACTGGTCTAACTGTCATCGATTCTCCCAACTGACGGAGTAGAGGCGTGCGTCATCACATCTTTCGGTAATTTTTAATGTGGAATAACCTCAAGCGTGACACCGAATTCTAAGATTCGAGTTCCCGGAATCGTTAACCATGGGTTTTAGGCGGAAGCACGCTTTGTTGTGACTACCAAGACATTGAAATTAGAGAACTTTATCGGTGGAGTGAACTAAGTAGCTTTTCACGCTGTTTCGGTACGAAGTTCCACACAGTAAAACCTTCCATCTAAGATATTCTTATAATGAAGGTAACCCATAATAATTCATAAAAAAGTTAATGCCTTTTCCCTGATGAATGATCCAAACCAAATTGATAATGTAAGACACCATGTATGGCTGGGCCATCTCTAGAAAATCATAAACACTGGTTAGAAAATCAGATATGGGAAATTTGAAATGGAATCAAATTATTACCCGTCAGAAAAAAACTGGCTGAATACTTCTGATTTGAGATAATATTGGTCGATTAGTAAAAGGCATTCTCAGTAAGGACGAACAAGTTACGCGCGTCAAGGAATGTGGGGGAAATACGCAATAGCCCAGTTGCCGCAGTGCTTATACATGAAACCCAATCGGCGAAGGCTTTGAGTGAGAATAAATATTTAATTGCATACGTGGTAACAATTTCAAGCAATAAGAATTGTAAAAATGTTGTCGTATTAATAATAAAATATGGCGTTGAACGAAATGTCGACAGAATTCAGGCAACGGCCTGCCACGATGGAAACACCGGTTCCCGATCAGTCACCGAAGTTAAGCATCGTTGGGCTCGGCTCGAGTTTGGAGGGGTGATCCTCCGATTCGTCCGAGTGCTGTAGCCCCTGTCTGCACGTGGTAGACAGTACGTGCGAAATGACCTTAGCCGTCGAAGCACGTTAAACAAAAATACTACTCGACAAAATTCATTAATAAGTTTTTTAATTGAACAACTGGTCGTCCAACGCTTTTCATGCTTCCCAAAACTAAGCTAATTTACAAACACATTGATAACCTTTACATCTGACCAAATCACATTCATTAAATCAAATTCACGTTAGGAGTGATTGAAGCAGTTATAGACCACGCTCAAAGCGTGCGAGAGCAAGGAATTCGAGGTAGGAGGCAGATTTTTCTGGGCAGCGTACTCCGTACCAGAAGGTTCCGGTTGTAGCAAAATCGCATTGTCTGGGAAAAGCTGGGTGTTCCAGAAGCACCAAACAGATTGAGTACAGGACCTACCGATCAATAGCCAAAGCTCGCTTACTACCCTCGATCATCGTTATACAGCTTTGTCCCAGGGTCTTCACACCAGCACTAAGTTCACTTTGAGTAGGTACTCTTTCATTTGTTGTCTTTCAAGCTACGAGGTCAAAAAGGTTTAAACAAACAAATGTTCTAGTTTACGCAAACTGGATCTTATCCACTAGTTTCTTCTGGGCAGCCCACTTTGGCTCACTTTTTCTACCTAGGTTCTATCGTTCTAGGTTTTTTAATACATGCGGTATTGTTGCCAAGCCTTCTAATATTTATTGCAATTATGGCACTGTAATATCTTCATCTACCCTAAGACTTTCATGATTGAAACCTTCTTTAATTACTTAGCTCTTACTATCTCTTCTTGTTTTACCAAAATATTTTTTTTTAATTCCCTCAAGCCTTCCGTATGTATCTGACATTAATATTTATCCTGCTGCACTCAAGTTTCATTCTCATGCAGTGAAGTAGGCAGGAGTACAGTATTATGCACCTGCCCCTTGGCCTTCTTTGTGGAGTCTCCTCTGCTATTACGTTCCTATCAAATCGGTTATGCCCACGGGTGAGCCAAATCCACGAGTCTATCACATGGAAGTCACTTTTATCTTGCCTCTTACTACTATATATTTACGCGTAGATAAGATACGCAGTGAATTCACCGGGAAAATTGAGCTTACCTCATTGTTTGTACCTCAATTTTATCAGTCCATGCAAAACATTACCGACAGCAAGCCAAAAATAAATCGTTTCGCGCAAAAATATCGAATTTTCGTCTACCTGAAAAACTATTTATTCTCCGCGACCTGAGGGTTATTCATTTCGCTTTCCTCTTTTCTCGTTCAGAGTCGTTCGACCTTTACCAACAGTCCCGTAACCAATCCGTCCGCCACAGATGTCTCGGAAGGGGGTTAACTTAAAAGAGGGGAGTGGAGGTGTGTGGAAGGAGGGGGGCAAGAGAAGGAGGGGAAGGGAGGGAGGGAGGCGCGGAGGGAGGGAGGGGGAGAAGCAGCAGACGCGCCGCCGGTGCATCGCCGGATGCTCCCTCCGCACCATTCCCCCACCCCCTGCCCATTAACTTCCCCCCCCATCACCCGCCCCTTAGAAAACCCTCAGGAAAGCACTTGCGTCCTCTGGAGATAGCGAAGACTCACGCAAAGGTGTTCGGTGGTGGGAGGGATGGAAGGTATAGAGGGGATAGAGGAGGGGAGGGGACCCGGTGGTGACAGTGCAGTGACGTCAATGGCTCCAGAAAATGAGGGCTCGTGGATGAGGGGAGGAACGGGTGGGATGTAGAGTGGGGGGAGGCGAATAGGAGGGGACTAGAAGAGTGGGGGTGACGTGCTGCGACTGCGGTGGTTAGGGAAGGGGAGTGGGATGGAAGCCATCGAATAGAGAAGGGGACGGCGATGCAGATGGCAGATGCTAGGCACTGCGGCGGGAAGGAGTGAAACGAAGAGATTGGAAGGGAACACAGTCGAGACAAGGAATGCAGAAGACGGGTAAAACGAGGCTTCCATTAACGATGCTCACTTCAATTACTTAAATCGGTACTGAAATAAAAATACTCAATATTGGATCCGATATTTGCGCCGCCTCGGTCAAACTCAGGATTGCTACAGACTAGACTCTGGAACTCAAGGATTTTTCCACCTTTTTTTTACAGGCCAAAATTTTCATCTTTATATATGCAAATATCCTATCTCTGGTGTGTACTTCAAATAACAATAATTGCAGGAACACACATTAACACAGGTTCTAGGGGGGGATAAAGTTTCCCAGCAAACAGAGCACCACAACTATCGCTCAGAGGGAAAATCGGCTTCCTTGCCGATTCTTATGGGCATATTATTCTTAGGACTCGGCCACGATGAGGACCGCGAATAAGATATCTGTACAAAATCAGTGAAGACACAAATATCCCATCTTCCTCAGCGTGAGTGTAAAGAATATAACCTGAAAGTTTATTTTAAGGGGCCCACTTAATTGCTAAAAACCAAATAACCCAATGCCTCATTCGGCAATCTACTAACGTTCCGAAGTCCACACGTCAACGGACAGTGTCTGGTGTGGTACTCCCCACTTATTGAAAACAATCAGATTTTGACTTGGAAAAACGAATTTCCAGGCTAATTTCTCATTTCCCAAGACTTTTCCAGGCCCATTTTCGATTTCCATTATTTTTCCAGGTATTCCAGGCCGGTAGTTACCCTGAAAACTCATCAAACCATCAATACCAGCACTCAAATTTAACTTCTTTAGTGCAAGACCCACTGGCTTCATGACTGAAATAATGACACTAACTGTTGAATTTCAAAGTTGCGCTTCCTCGGTAATAGGTCAAAGCAAGGTCACGGCTTTATCATCAATT
The DNA here is from genome assembly GCA_963573305.1 of Pyrrhosoma nymphula. Lineage (NCBI taxonomy): Eukaryota > Metazoa > Arthropoda > Insecta > Odonata > Coenagrionidae > Pyrrhosoma > Pyrrhosoma nymphula. The sequence goes on along the minus strand of OY754338.1, from coordinate 97,709,572 downwards.
TGTATGTATTACAATATGCATTGTTAAAACATAAAAATCTGTATGCCATTGGTTTAAATTTTTTTTACTTCAAGCAAATAAAATATCAGTTATAATACTAATTGCATTTATATTTTAAATACAATAACATAACGTGTTAGGTAACACCTTTTTTAATTCCCTTTATCTGTATAATATGTTATATCTTTGGAAAATGGAGACCAACATTTGAAATTTTGTGTAATTGTTTACTATATACTTGACTGATGAAGGCTTTACTTCGTAGAAGTTACTAGTACTCATAACTGACATAGCTTAGTACTTTTCTACAACATTTTATTATAGCACGACGCGTTTCGACGCTTTACGGAATCGTCATGTTTACAAAATATAATATACATAAGTTGTTAATTGTTGTTACGGAGGAGGAGGGGGGGAAACCAGATATTGGGGCAGGGTTTAGGGGAGGAAAAATGAAAGACACGATGATTAAGGGCTGGTGAGGCGGGAAAGATTAATTTTATCTGAAACCCTAACCCTTTCAAAACATTTAGTCAACGGAAAAGACAGACAAGATAGACTCTTAAATTCTGGTATTTATAAAATTAAATGCAATAGTTGCAATATGGCATGCATCGGCCAGACTGTAGGAGTTTTACTACACGCATTAAAGAACATGGCAGATGTTATAGAAATATGGATTCCCCCTCGCCATTTGCCAAACACCTTTTGGATAACAATCATACGAGCGATTTTATGCCCGAAATTTTACACGTTATTCCCGAAGGCCTGAAAATGGACGCACTGGAAAAATTAGAAATTATCAGACAGTCAAAACACCTTTGCAACGAATTATTATTTCCGCATCCCTCCCCCCTCCTTTAAGATAAAATTAATCTTTCCCGCCTCACCAGCCCTTAATTATTGTGTCTTTCATTTGTCCTCCCCTAAACCCTGCCCCAATATCTGGTTTTCCCCCTCCTCCTCCGTAACTACAAGAACAATAAAAAAATCAAATAGCAAACTTCTGTGTATCGTATATTGTGGACCTTACGATGCCGTAAAGCGGCGAAACGCGTCGTGCTATAATAAAATGTTGTAGAAAAGTACTAAGCTATGTCAATTATGAGTATTGTTTACTATTGTCAATCCTAAGTTATAAAACTCATTGCTTTTCTATTTTTGTTTGCCAGTTATAACAATGTGCTAAATAACTAAACTTTTCGTTTCCCTTCATTTATAAACCATGTTTTCATATCTGAGGAATTGAAACCAATATTTGCATGTTTTGTATTTGTTTACTATTGTATTTATTATCGGAACTAAGATATGTAAGTAAGATACGTAAATTTTGCCCCATAGGAGCAAATGCTCCTGGGACAATAAACCTTTTTTCTATTCAACTACCAGTTTCGGGGCATACACCGAAGCAATTTAGTTTACTCGTTAGCGAAAATTATTAGGCTTAAATCCAAATAAAGTAAGAGAAATTTAAGATAATTCAGCCCACTAGTGGTGACGAAAGAGGTTATTTAAAAAAATGATGAGCATCTACGGCAGAGAACGGTAAAATGGCCGTTTAAAAAAGTTATAGCGTATGCGGTAATTAAATTTACGCGAAATTATACAGAAATGTTATTTTCAAATAATGGATTGGTCGTGGCACCTTGAAATTTATTAATTCGCCTTTAGAGGAAAATCTGTACGCATGTAATCAAACTATTATGACATATATGCCATTTGCCCTAAGGCTACGCGTTAACGTATCATTGAATTGCCAACAAAAAAACAAATTGTTAAGTGCAATTTTTTCACTTTTATGTATAAATATCACCAATAAGCACACGTATGCAAATTTTCACGCAAATCCGTACATAAACGAAAATCGCTCCAGCCACCTCAAGTAATAATTTGTGACGTGAAATAGAAAAAATCAAAGCGGCTTAGGTAGGAGAAAGATGTATTTACCTCGCCTTTCGTGTTACTTTCCTCAGGAAACTACAAAATATGACTAATGCCTCCATTTCACTCCTTAAAAGTCTGCATTACATATAAAAACTTTTCTTCCAGCCGACATAGCCTAAAAGTAAGATAGACGCTCCTGAATTTCTCTGTTTCTGGGTGATCAACTCAGTATACTATTAGAAAAATATTTTTTGCTTCCTCGTTCCAAACCAGAAGAATTTATAGAATTTTCATCGCCCAACGCCCAGATCTTTCGTCTTCCTCTCTAACTACCCACTCTCTCTCTCATTAGGCAAAAATGCCTTTAGGATTCCTCTGTCGTCTTTCTATTAACGACCATTCGATTTTATCTTTAGATAAACTGCTTTGTATACCCACAACTCTACGCCAAACCCATCACTTAATTATCAGTAGGATCACATTTCTCTAAAGGTTGCCGAGGATGGAGTGATCATTAACTAGTAAAATACGACTAGACGTTAAATCCCCAAGGTAAAGCAATTCAAATATCTAACAATTATTTATGCTGCAAATCACTAAGCAATGTTTACCCGCAACTCCATTCAATGTGCAGAGTACAGAGAAAGTGAAATAGCACGAACTAGCACTGCGTTCAGTGCAATGAAGCCATAATTATAATTTATAATAAAATGATTTTTGGAATTTTGATAATTGTTCAGTTTCAAGCTAAAAAAATTGGCTGTAACCATGCCTACATATCCTCCAAAATCACTGCTGACCTCTATTTACAGAAAACTTAATGTTTACTGCCAGCACTGTTGTCTATCAACGAACATTCATAATTACCTGCATTAAGTATAGGTAAAGTAACAAAATAAACGCAATACTTTCGGCAAAAACAAGCTTAGAATTAATGTGCAGTTACTGTCAACATACGCACATGTTCATTTTTCAAGTTTCAATAAGAGAAATAGAACGAAAAAAGTAACAGAAACGGCAACAATTTATACACCATTCAGATTTTATTTATTAGGTGATCTACCGGTTAAGGTAGGTTTAAATGAAAGAGAGTAAAAATCCTCTAGACTTTCACATGTCCACCAATAATATTTATTTCTTCATCTCAGCTTACGTCCTACCCTTCTTCATCCCGTCCATAATACGTATTCACTTCCTTCCTCTTCCACGTTTACCCAACACCTTCCCCTCTATCACAGCCTCAAACAACCCTTCGCCCCTATTTACCTCTTCTAAACACCTACTCTGCCCCCTGCCTGATCTCATCCAGAAGTTTCCCTTCCTCCCCCACAGTACCAAGCACGTCTTTGCTTGTCTTCCATTCCGTCCACCTTTTCCATCCTCCTCCACACTCACATCTCGAAAGCCTATTCTCGGTCTCTTCGCGTTAAAGCGTTCTTTCTCAGAGTCCACGTTTCTGTCCCATACAACGCAACACTCCACCTCTATCTCTTCACCAGTCTCTTCATTATATCCTTACCCAAGGTCCCCGTCATCAGCTTCTTTCTATAACTGAACGCTTCCTCGCCAAGCTATTCTCATCCTTGTGTCTTTGCTACTATGCTCATTTTCTTTTAGCGTTAGCTTCTAATTAAACTGCTCTACTTGCTCCAGTTTGTGCCCTCCAACTTCTATGGCCACTCATACAGTCTCTTTCAATATATCTCGAGGGCTAATCTTTTTTAGTGAGCAATATTGCAATTAAAAGCAACGCCCTTACTTGCTAGGAGTAGTATCGTAACAAGAATTTGAACCACGATTACAATGAAAAAGGCTAGTTGAATATTCACGAGCGGCGCCATCTTTCCGATCGAAAAGCTCGAAGAGGTCCTCCAATGGTCAGCACACGGCACTCCAAATCCTGCATTTCGTCCGGAGCTTGAAAAGCAACCAATGGAACTAATCATCCTCCATCTCTTTATTTTGGGTGGACGAAAGAGTAATCCGTGGAAAAAATGCCCATTCCGGAACGGCAATCGGAAAAAGGACAATGGCGAATTAAATGACATGCCATTAAAGGTAATGATAGCGACTGCTGCTTCGCGTGCTAGTTGCCATTTGTCGTTCAAGAGAGGCCAAATAAAGCCCAGTACGCGCGAGAGAAGGTCAAAAGGTCGCTGTTCGGGGAAGATGTGTTTGAGTCAGTATCAGAGCGAAATTAGGTCAAGCGGCCTTCTCTATTGTAACACAGACAGGGTAGCCATCACAGACTGATGGCTAAAACATTAGCTTTTATAGTAAAAGTGAACATATATTCTTGAGCGTGAATAACATATTGAAAGCGACAAACTAAACTGGGCTGGCATTAATAACGGCATTAAAAAGAACAATGATGACAAAAAGCTTGAAATGTGCATTTCTTTTTCATTCAAAATAACTGATCAGAACTTTTCCCGTAGGTACAGGAACAATCGGCCAGAAAATGAAGTCTAGTTCCTGACCAATTTTGCTTGATACTCTTATCGTGATTTTAAAGTCCTCTGGAGTTCTTTAAGCAGAATTAGAAATCCAGACCCGAACTAACAATGATTGCTTTGATGATTTGAACAGATCCGTGATCCGTGATTTGCGATAAAAATGAAGCATGAAATATAATGCAATGCCAATTTTGCTCTTGATTACATCCACACCAATTCATAGAACTTGTTGCGGAAATAGTATACCTCATATGGTACCACTTTCCATCGCAAAAAGTTTTGTGAACAACGACTTGTAAAATATTTTGAGTGTAGATAGCTTACTTTAGCTTATAAAGATATCTCTTGCGAATGAGGACTGACTGCTAACGGCTACTGGGCTGGAATGGACACGAGTCGCCGACTAGGGATTTGTACAAAGGTACTGCTCGAGTCTACTGGGCACCCAAACTGACTATATCGCTATCAAAGGGAAGAAACTTAGGCAGTTTAAGAGACGAAGGGAAGGGATTGACATCATCTGCCGAGTTACGCTTCGTCCCAATCAAACAGAGTGGGGACTTGGTACTAGCCCAGAGAGGAAGAGAAGAATCAAAGAGCTTGTATGAGAAAACTACGTGATATTAACAAAACGAAAGTATTTTCCTGGACTGGAAATCGGATTTTGGATCAATCTCTAGAGGTCTAATGCCACCCAGGATCCCAAGTTCAAAGCCTGCCATGTTCGTCGGACATTGGTAAACCCCTCCTGGGACATGAATGTTGCGTATGTCCAAGGGTGGGTTTACACTTGAAAGTTACTTCCGCAATGTTTCTTCTGCAAGAGCTTGCGGACGATTTTACTTTGACGAAAACTTTTTCTCGAGTTGCTGCATAGCCAGATTGGTTGCAGTTAACATTGGTAACAATACGCTTCCGCAAGTGACCTACCGAAACTTTTAAGCTCTGCAAGCGGCCTTGCGGAGCCGTTAACACCTGCAATTTCCGTCGAAAGTCGCTTGATGCATGTAATGTGCTTGATGTTGATGTTTTACGGAGTTTTATGGTGTTTCTTACAGCATGTTTTGCATGTTCTAGCTTCATAGGCAGTTTGCCCTCTTAAGTAGCATGTAGAATATTATGTGTCATCGTACATGTGTGGCGTGCATGTGGGGATTCTCTTGCATGCTGCATGATGGTTTTTAGTTAATGATGGAATTGGTTAGTATCCTCAATATTCATGACCGTGCGGTGTGCATGTGGCGGTCCGCTTGCATGCTGCATTTTGGTGACTTGTCACCCCCCTGCCAAACACCCTAGAGGTGGCTCGCAGGGTAATATGTAGATGTAGATGTAATATGTGCAATTAACTTGCAAGTGTGGACCTACCTAAAGTACTATCGTCTAAGGATGTACGGTACCATATGTGGCCTTAACTTTGGGAGCACCGAAAACCCAAGACTGCTACAGAAAGCATTTTTCCGAATTCAATATTTTGGAGGTTATATTGCCCATATCTGACCAGAAAAGCTTTCGTGGTTCGATATCCAATGTATTTCCACTGAAAGTTTGATCCTTTGGGCTTTGCCAGCTCAGCGCAGCGTTATTAATGCAATCATGTCGTCTTTATTTCTCGGGCGAATTTAGAAGTACCAGGTCCTTTCTAACAATTAACTCGTTCAATGCACAAAAGCCCATGTCCTTGGGGATGAAATAACCATAAAAGCGGGACTCGAACCCGCAATCTTAGGATAAGCAAGTAAGGACTTAACTGCCACCGAGGCCGGCCGTAACGTGCAACATAATGAGGGAATTAGTAGGCTCTTGAGTGTCGCGGTGTCGTACAGTTCGGTGGTCGAATGGTTTGTGACGTGGGTCCCCCCTATGGGCGCCGCGTGTGGAAACAGTAAGTGTGAGGGGAGGGGGACAAAGTGGTGGACATTGGGAGAGAAAAGAGAGGAAGGGTGAGAGAGGGGTGGGGGTGAAGAGCATGGGAACGGTCGGTGACGCAACCGCGGGGCATCACGTACTTGTCCACTTGGAGGTCGCGCTGAGCCAGAACTACAGCGGCCGCACACTCCGGGTCCCCTTCTCTTGTGTCCATCCAACAGACCCATCCTCCCTCCGCTGCAATTTGTGCTTCCTTCCCATCGCTCTCCCCCATCGACTTCCCTCTCTCGTTCGAACCGCGTCCACGCCACCTAAAACCAGCAACCCATACGCTCCCACAGAGTACGACGAAAGAGCCTCTATCCCTCTCCGTCCGCTGTTGCAACGGTGTGGTAAACGGGGAATTGTGGAAAATGGCGCCCGTCCGAGCGATTACCACTCGGCATGCACCGCACTCAGGAGAGAGAGGATCCCGAACATTCAAGCTCGACCATCCGCATTCGTGCAAGCGTGAATCCAGAGCCATTCCGCGAGACTGGTCGCGGGGGCGAGGGACAGAGTGCGCGTGTGCTCGGACACGGGATGGGGCATTAATCACGAGCCATGATCGTCATTAGAATTAATATTCAAGTGTCGCGGGTATAATTTATGACTTGCGAGGCGTAAGTTCAGTTTGACGTCTATCCTTCATGGAAAACACGCCACAATCAATAAACCACAATGACTAAGCATGATAAAAAACATAATTATAACCATGAAAGACGTCAACAAAATGGGTTGAGCAAAAAATAAAGGATATGGAGGAATTACAAAAGAGAGCAAAAGACGAGAATATTTAAATTAAAGATCAACCCGAATGTCCAATGAAAGCAGAGGAATTTCGACTCATATGCGTGTATTTCGGTCATTCAAGGTTCACGAGATTTAAATACTCCCTGTCGATGGTCACCTGGATGACCAAAATGCATAAATAGGATTCTTAAATAGCTCAGCTTTTATTGACAATTTGGATTAATCTTTAATTTAGATATGAAGGAAGTTGGGACCCATTCAGGAGATATTTAGAATATACAGATTTGTCGAACGAAGGTTGATGGATTTATGGGGTTCCAGGAAAAAAACGAAGAAAAAAAACCATAAACACCTGATCAGAAGAAAGGAGGAGGAAACAGCAGAAGAATGAAGAACTTTTGGGAGGAGAAGAGAAAGACAACCAAGAAAACCAGTTGTTTCTCGCGGTCCACAGAAGACCAAACTCGAAAATGGAGAAGAAGAAGTATTATCACCAATATTATCGTATGTTATCAGTAATTATCAGCGACAGTCATCTATCCGAAGATCGGTTTCCAGCAGCACTAAAGTCCATTCTTTTCTCAGCTATCTGCTTATTACCTTTATAATTCTTTAAAAAAATTAATTTTTCTCAGCCATAAACCGATACCGCAAAACAAGCAGTGGCAGGTGCAGACCCTCTCAACCCTCACACTATTTACTATAGTATCAACCGATTAATACATATATAAGTATTTTAATGATCTAAAAGACGATTCTTAAAAGGTAGATTTTAAGTTCAAATGTCTAAGTTATTTATTTACCAAACTTTGAAAATGCCTTACGCTAGTTCAAAGTTCATCTCGGCACACATTTTACCAACTTTTAGGCCGTTATTCCTGTTTATGTTTCCTTGGCATTCCTCCTTTCTCAAAATTCTCCTATCAATCTATGCCTTAAACTTCCTATTCTTTTTCTAAGAATTATCCTTTCCAACTAACTCAACTAAGAAATTTCTTCCACCAGATTTGTTTCTTCCCCCAACAACACTTCTTTCATTCGGGTCATCCAACTCACCAATCATTCGCCACTATTTTTCACCAAACCATTATCCCTAATGTCACAAATAAGTTATTACACACTTTCCTCAAACTCAAAGTTTCTGAACCATAATACGCTACACTCCATCCTTAAATCTTCAATAATCTTTCCTCTCAATTCAGGGTTTCTATAATCAGTATAATTCTGTTCTTCTTTCATGATAGCAAGACTCGATCCTGAGGTATGTAGTATTCTCACAATGTTTTCCATTAAGGGACATCATTATCATTAATAAAAGTTGCTGATCCACGTCTGAGGCACCCTACATAATTTTTAATTGGTTTCGCTGTGATAGCGAATTATGTTAGGAACGAAGGACTGCAATCCTCGGAGGACGCTCGAGTCATTTTTCTAATGCTACGCGAGTGGTATGATAAACTGATACGTAAGCTAATTCTGCTAATCAGGATGATCAGGCAACCATTAACAAGATTCGATAGCAAGATGGCTACCTTCGTGTATTTTTTAAATTTTCAAGGCCAACATGGGGACATCGACACGAGACGCATGATCGAGAAAGAAAGCGTTAGTAAGCAGTTGGAGAGTAAGATTTCTCAAAGTTATCCTTGTTTCCATTTATTTATATTATTTATTAATTCTATGCATTTCTCACACATATACAAAATCCTGTGAATGGTTTAAGAGTGTTTTTTTTTTAATCCTGTGAAATATTCGAAGTTGGCGGGTGTTTCCCACGCAGTAGGCAACCCAAAATAGCTGAAGCACAAGCACAAAAGCCGAGGGTGAACAACCCTGAAAGATTTTCATCTAGTACTACATTATTTGAGGGCTTTCAAATGCACGCATATAATCTTACAATTCAACGGAAGATAAAATCAAACGCACAGTAATAAGCGTAATAAGTAAATAATAAAATAAGAAACATATAAGACTGGGAAATTTCATTCAGTACACAGCACTATGGTGAACAGTATCGTGAAACGTTCTATCTAATTGCTGATGAGAAAATTGTTTTTTACACTAATTATCAATATTTATTTCCCAAGAGTAACAACTGCATCATGGAATAAGAAAATAAGACTACCTAATATAAGATACATTACGTATAACCACATTTGAGATGGATGAGGCGTATTAAAATGAACCCTCAGGATTAGCTTAAGCATCCAAATGTTTGGATTTTATTAACAGATATATACTAAATTAAAATTTTTCCTACATTGAGTCTTCCCCGTTTTACTTATAAGAGAATATAATCAAGGGCCCAGAGAAAAAACTCAAAAAGGGGTTTCTCTTTTGACATTTTGCCAGGGAATAAATTTAGGTCGTTAGCTATTCTGAATTGATTTGTGGTTGAAAGAAATGTGTAGTGAGGACTATATATTTGATCAAGGACTATGACACTTCAGCTATACATTAAGGAATGAGTTCGATTTAAATAACAATCGGCTACAACATTCTTATCAACATGGCAGACAGCATATGATGAGCGAGAAGCAAGCAAAATTAGAGTCAATACATCAGGATGAATATAGCAGGGATATACAAGACTAAGGAATATATTAACATATTTCAGCCATTAAAAGGCAAGGATTCGAATATTTTATTAATCTTCAAGCTTTTGACAGTCGCTTTCCCCTTACATAAATAATAGATGGGTAAAATGGGATTTCGCTAATGTTTTTCTCAACACTAAAAATAAATAATATTGGCTTTTATTTCCTTCAAGCTACTTCTTTATTACCAGTCATGAGAAGTGCAATTGCGATGTGCTATTAACCCTAATAATGGGAGGTTGCAATAAACAACGTTTGTACAGATTGCATATTTATTGCATAGGACAAATAAGGACCGCGACCGCCAATGAACACCGGCAGGTAAATTATATTGTGACTGGAGAAAGGAAGCGCCGAACGTCGATGGCCATTCAAGTCTCCTCTCGCAAAGCCAGGGAAATAGAGGGCAAGAAAATATATGATTACCCCCACTGAGTGTAATTCCTCGGGGAGAATGAGCCGGAGCTAGCACAACTATAATTAAATGTCTTTTGAGACCTCATTTCCACTCTGCTAAGAGCAAAAAACCCTATGAGTGCAAGTCGACTGAGTAACGCTCATAAGCAAGACCCACTTGGTACCAGAATAAATGCAGGGACAGATACAAAATCCAGGATTATCCCCTGCGAGCCACCACATCGGGAGAGGGTGTATTTGAATACAAGTCTTTATCAATGTGAAGAGAAAAAGTTTACTGTTAATAAAATTTGAGGTGAACACAATAATACACCACCTAAAATAGTGGGGTGCTTAAACTTTTGGATGCAATAGTGCTACGGAATTTAAGAGAAGCGGATAAAAATTTTGGTCCATCCACACATGAACCTCTAGTTCTATCCTAAGAGCTTGTATCTGAAACTAGAACAGATAATCTCCACCGGGTAACTAAGAGGTGAAGTGGTTCAATCACAAACGGTTCTATTTGAGAAAAATTACCAAGACTTCCAGATCCAGTTTTCCTCACCCCGGGCATTCTGATCGGTGCTGGTTTTCAATTACATCCAATGATAGTAGATCCTGTCCACCGAGAGTCGGAACCTAACATTCTCCTAGGTGACAAAAGTAAATTCGGGTCCCTTGAAGTTCGTTATTAACTGGAGATAATGCTTAAATTATTCTCAGGTTTTTTATTTCACAAACATGGAGACTCGTACAACAATGACACAGTTTTATAAAAAAATCATATAAAGAAATTAAAACAAAGACTTGCTAACAAATATTAATATAAATATTACGCTAAGTAGAACCCCATAATTCACTAGAACGAAAAGTGATAAAGAAATAAGGTTAATAATGGAAAGTGAAAAGTGAATTTATATATTATTGGTCTGATGCTGTGCTTTAAAAGAAGTGCCAGTTAAATTCTGGTCTCCTGGTGCGATAGCAAAGAAATACAATGAACCAAGGTACTATAATATTTAAGATAAGCAGGGAACTGTAAATAGAATAAATACTACACACATAAGACCAGACAAGAGCAAAGGTGGAGATGTTTATCCCATAAATACTCCAAAACAAATGCATATAATGATAATTAATCGCAGGAACTCACATCGGAGCTTCATACGATACTACACGCGGGTCATTTTGAGAAGTAGAGCGTCATCTTTCACAAGACTTGGAGAGGGAGGAGGTAAGTTCTTTACTTTTGCCCGCGTCGGGAGTTCAAAGACGCTCCGGGACCCGTAATTAGTTTGCTGAGTAGGAAAAGGATCGAAGGTGCGACAGGGGCGAGCGTCCCTCTTATGTCCCACCCCTTGCTTCGTTCCATCTTTGCCAATTTTGAGGGGGAGGAGCCATCGACGGCATCCGTCCAACGGTCCCTATTTCCGTCACCCTGATCGACGGGAAGGAAATTTCTTGAAAAATTTATGGCGAAAAAAAACACACGCCACACTTCGCTTGATGTTTCGGTATCTCAAAGCCGATGGCACCATACATGAGCCAACAAATTACGTACACTAGACTTCAGGCGTTCTCTATCGGAATAAGCACAGCCAGTTAGCGTACTTACTTATTAAGGGACACAATAAGAGACCGTTCCATCATCATTTATTCGTACGGCAAACTCATACCTTTCTCCTCAGTGACATTTACGCATTAATAGCCTCAATCATTCTGTCCTATTCTAAAAACTGAAAATTTGCATCCTTGAAGCCTTTTCGGCTGGATTTAATCTGGGAGAAACTACACAAATGTTTAAAAAGTGAAAAGGAAATGCGATTGACGTAGTTGATTTGAAGGAAGAGGAGATTCACAGTAATTTAAAACGTGTATTTTATCAATGAAATCAGAAGAAAGATATAATTAAAAATGGCTAAAAACGGTGAAAACCCATCTAAAATCAGTACATGGATTAAATTCTACCATAAAAAACAGTTAAAATGAAAAACAATTCTATACATTTGTGGCGAATGTTATTTTTAAAAGAGTGTTGCATTAAATTTAAGTAAAATTTCGAGGTCAATGCATGCCTGTTTAAAATAATTATGAGACAATCCGAAAAAGTCGCGCAGTGATCACGCAATATTTCATAGGAATCACTAGCAGGTTACAAAAGCAAAGAGCGGCAAGATAGATATAGGAGATGGACGAAGAGTTTGGAATTAACTTCGATGGCTGCTATGTATTCGAAAGATCTCCAATCAACCAAAAAAATTAAAACACAAAAAAGTGCTAACAGAGAGGAACGAATTAGAATATCGTTTGAATTATCTAAACATTGTACAGCACGGAGATGCTTTAAAATAAAGCTAGTACCTAAAAGAGCAAAGAATAACACCTTTCTGCTATGGCAGATGCACATGAAGATGATGGAAAAAGTTATTCGAGACGTTTCGGCAAAAACGCTATGCCAAACAGGACGCTATATATTCATGTAACATGCAGGTACGCTCATTTTCGAAGATACAGTTGAAATTGAGAGAGCATTAGGAAACATCAAGGCATTTAATTACGAAATTTGAAACAGTTAACTGGAATCGTAAACCATACTCATGATCATAGCCGTCTCTATTTGTTTACGGAATCTTTCATCCTAGTGGCGACAGAGTTGCGTATAAATGATAAGGGCATTTCATAACACTTATATCGTTCATTTCGTTTGGTAACTGCTCGCAACCACTCCTCGAAACGTCACTGTTTTTGTTTACTATCCGATCCGCCTCATGAGCCGAGATAGCTGAAAAAGATGGTCCGATAAGAACGGAAGCAGGTCATATAAGTAAGATTACATGCGAGAACATCACCAGAGAAAATCATTCGAAAGGCTAGAAAATTCGAAAACAAAATCTATTGATTTTCCAAACAGCTATATGAAATAACAAAACCAAGGAAAGAGTTGGAATAAAAAAATAAACAATGTTTATTCAATTGTTAAGTTCTTCCTTTTCAAAGAAAACGTTTTTAAAGCTTGATTTTGTGGCAGTCATCCATCACGGTGAACATGGAAAATAATTTTACGAATACCACTTCTAAGATTTCATTGACACGACCCAGGTTTGACACAAAATGTCTAAACCTGGGTCGTTTCAATATAATCTTACAAGTAGCATTCAATAATTTATTTTTCTTCTTTTCCACTTGTTCGTTCATTTTTCGAAGTTGTGAATAAAATTATCCCTTAGACCTTCCTATTATTTTGCCTAAAGCCATTTTTAAATACGCAGATACACATTCCATTACAAATAAAATTTATAATAGAGTCCCCGCGATTTTTCATACGCAATTCCTTTATGTAAAAAAGAATGTAGGATGATTTCGTACGGCTCTTAATCATCAATTATCACTTGAAAAGCAGGGGTGGACAATTGCAAATTCAAGGGTGGATAATGATGGAAAGTACAATTCATGGAGGATAATTTGTCCAATGCCACATCACATCATCGTCAAAGAGATAAAAATGCCTAATGAACGAACAACGGGCAAGCAAACACACACGGCGAGCAAGCTTTCGCGGAAAAAGCACAAAGAGAACACCGTATATTTCATGCGGGATCGTTATCTTGAAATAAAGGGAGAGTTCTTTGCGAGGGAAGTTCCTATCTTTCCCAACAAAATAAAATAAACCCTTTAGAGGAGAGAATGAGACTGATTTGAAACTGAAAATTTGGACCAACGGCATATGCAGGTACCACCGACACACAAGAATTCACGCCATGTACTGGGGCTAGATATCGTATGTATTTTTTATTACCTTTCACCATCAAAACATCCAGCTCGCTTTTTTTTTCTCCTCCGGTCCGTTGATATTTAACGACGACGCGCCTCCTTTGACAGCGATGAAAGGGGGACGTTGTACTGGATTGACTCGTTTGTTTGCTGGGGACCCCCTGGCCGGGGACTTTATGATGTAGTGCCCTCCAAGAGTGGAAACGAACGGGGGAGGAAACTATGTGGACGACGGAAGGGTATGCGACGTGGAAAGAGTCCAGGGACTTGAAGGTGGAAGGGGGGAGGGTTTTACAGGGTCCAGACCTTCATGCCAACCCTCTTTCACCACACCTCAAAAAGCTTTTCCACCCACTATTTCCTACTCCCCCTTTGGCACGCTTGTTTGGTCTCGTTGCGGCGTTCCGTGGAAAATTGGACCCCACTAGGTGGAGACCCAAAGAGAGCGCCGTTATAAGTGAGAGAGGGTGGCGGGAAGCTGTCAAGGGGGCGTGGCATACGGAAGATGCGAGGAGAAGTGGTTTCTCACTCTCAATACACACCCACGCTTCGAAGGCCTGAGGGACATTGCTATAAGTCGTTAGCGATAGGCAATGATAGAATAGTAATTGGTGGGTTATTTTGGTAAGTGACCGCCAACTGATGTAATTTAAGGTTTGTTGTTTGAAGGTGAGTAATATTAACTTTCTTGGAGCAAAGTTATCACACTGCAATGAAACAAACTTACACAAGAAAATTGCTTGCTTCAACTTCATCAACGACTCAATACAGCGAACTTAAAAAAAATAAGGTAATAAAAGGCACCTTGAAAAATTCTATTAAATAATGGATATTCCTGGTGTAATATATGGCGGCTATAACTGAACATATTAAAAAATAAAGGATCAAAGATTACATACAGCTGAAAGGAAATTTTTAAGAAGAGCTGCTGGCTACACGCACACGGACAGAAAAAGGAATACGGACAAACATCCAAAACTCTGCAAATAGGCATCAACACAACGATACGAAATTGCAGAAATAGACGGAGAGAACACGTAGAAAGAATGAATGAAGGAAAAATATGCAAACAAATATGAAAAAAAGAATGAGAGGGAGAATATCACTGGGACTTCCACGCAAAGAAGAAAAGACCATGACTAAAGAAGGTCGTAACGGGCTTAATGCCTAACACTTGCATAAGGTTGGCAAAGATATGAAACAGAGAATGAAGGATGGTTGAAGAGAAACTCGGCGCCGACATCAGCCTACTCTCAACGAAAGGCGCCAACCAGAGTTAGACATTCCATCCGGCAAACATACCAATGAACTTTAAGTGCTCTCCATTTGGTACACACTTAAGGTTCGAAATTCCACAGAAAAGTATCCACCGGGATTCGAGCCCAGGTCTTTGGGACGGAAAATCAGTAGGTACTCTAGCTTCCATACTAACAAGATCCTTAATCATTGAAAGTGTCACTTACAAATACTGGCGGAAATACACTTTGCGTTTTTTACTTCCGCGATCATGGATTTCCACATACTTAAGCTTGAAAACATCGAATATCCTTTATAGGTATTTATGCAGAAATGCAACAAGATAGAGAGGTATATATCGCTCGGCGATATTTAGTGATAAGAAATGAAAATTCGAAGTGAATACATGACAGAAAAATGCGATACGCTTTATGACCACGTTACACTGCAATACGCCGATGAAAATGAACTGGAACAAAGGTAAATGTATTTCTCTCAGGGTAAATGGATCACCAGCAATGGAAGAAACACAAAAAAACATAAAAAGCCGTATGGCCTAAACGAAGAAGACATTGTATCAGAAAAAGTCAAGCAGCAAAAACACAAAATCCAACCAAAGGAAACACTTCGTAAAATATTGGGTATGAAGTGCATTTTTCGTAGAGAAGCTTGGACGATAAACAAACATAGAAGAATAAAGAAGGAAGGAAAGAATTAGCATTGAAACAAAGAATGGCGTACCTCATGCATGAATTATGAAGGCACTACTGTAAAACATTGCAAAGGAATGATACAGTTTCCGGGGGAGAGAACTAAATCACGAGTTTGAGCCAACTAATTTCAAATTGATAGCTGCTGCTGACGATGGAACACGAAATATGAGTGTAGTAATGGTACGAGCATGGAGTAATGAATGTATATATGTATTCATTTCTCGATCTTACGCGAAACGTGACATAACGTCCATTTCCACTTCGACGGCAACGCATCGTCCCAGCCGTGTTACAAAACGCATATCGCAATTCGATATTCAAAAACACTAATACCGTGGAACCCTAAAACTCCAACCTCCACCCTTTTCCTCTTAAAGGGCACGACCCCAGAATTATGGGGAAGGGCTGGAAGGCAAAGGGTTATTTTTTGGGCACAGGGTATCTTTTCCCGGGGGAGGACGGTATTCCTCGCTAATACCGTTCTTTCATCAGCAGGCGGGAAAAAAATTGAAAATACCGGCCATAAAAATGTCGCATGAATAACCAGTGAAAGGCCTAATGCTCCCACTCGCTCAACCATTAGTAATTATCAGGGCTGCAACCAGGATTAACTCAACGGAGGAGCCGCAGCTTAAGGAAAGGCCTAAAAAATAATGGGGCACTCAGTGTTTTCGAAGAGGATAATAGTGTTATGATTCATGACTCATAAAAAACAAAGGGATGGACTACAGCGAATCAAGTAAAAACGCTGATTTATATTAAAACCTCTAAGAAATAACATCTACCATGAAACCAATGACAAGATATTTTCGATGGAAAATCTTTACGACCTCCTTAAATAAAATAATAACGATGATTTTTGCAATATAGGAGGAAACTAAGAATCTGAGAAGAATCTGTTTTTTCATTTTCAAGTAATAGCCTGATGCCTCACCGTAATAAATAAGATAAAAACCATTTCCTACAAAGAAATGAGCTTAAGCAGGGCCAGGTCTAAAACCTCTCATTCTTATTTTTTCCAAAATTAGGTGTGCCCTCACGATTTTCCCGCTCTACAATTAAGTTAAGACAGCACATGATGCTTGGTCTAGACTACAGAGGCAAAGGGAATGGCTAATATGGACATTGGGTACAGCCTAGAATAAAAAATGGATAAAAGCGGCACGTACTAACGGGTCGAAAGGAGTGAAGTACGCCATTATCTTCTAAGACACGAAAAACTTAGCCGGAAAAAAACCTTAATATACGTATTCGGCTCTTGTAAACTGATGTGAGAACTGAAAAGATAATACAATTCGTTGCTTACGGAAGTCATCACAACTAAAAACAGTTGCATGTATGGTCACGAATGCTAATCCATAGCTTCAATTACCGCCGAACGGACGTAAAAGAGCGCTACGACTTTAAGTCATTAAAATATGTAATGATAGAAGGTACGACCGATTTACACCAGAGACGACTTAGTTTGCTTTCATCTAAGGAAACTATTTTGGTTCAGGATTTGACAACATTTACTATAGAGAATAGCTTGATAAGCAAAGCGCAAGAAAAATAGCTATTTTTCAACTGTACTAATCCAATCGAAGAGAGAGCACTTATAATAAATGTAATGCGGTTAATCGGATTCCTAGCATCATTTCACTGAAATTGGATATCCAACTAATCACATTGATTGGGGTAAAACACAGTAGGTATATAGCACAATACACAGTGATTAACCCCTATCGATCAAAATGCCCATCAAGAAGGATAAGGGCATCCCACGAAAGCCTAAGTTCTCTCATTATCTGGAGCCAGCAGGTTAATTGCATGAATTAAGCAGTAGTACCCGTCGCACGACGTGAAGGTATCTTCACGCTACCCAAACCAGCCAAGCAGGTGTTCCTATGGGTTCGAAGCAACGAGGGCGAAATATTAATTAGTCAGAAGATTCAACAGTAGGACGCCAGGCATTGGCATAAAATAGTCTATAAAAGATATCTCGGGCCACCTGGTGTATGTCTGAGATACACAGACACGACATACTTGGTACGGATAATCAAATTATAATTTTCACTCCTAGAAATGCTGATTTGTAAAGGGGTCACTCGGAGAGTCACATAGTAGAGTTGAAACCACACCAGGTGAGTTAATACGCTTTTGTAGAACACAAGAAATGTTGTACCTCAAATCCGTTTTTTGCAAAGTCACAAGTGCAACTGAGGACTCTTAAATGCCTGTTGCGCAAAAGGATTCCTGATAAGACACCGAAGTAAGACGTGATCGAGACATTTTGGTGCCAATGAACTCCAATGGCTCTTACGGGGAATTGGATGAAGGCGAGCGCACGGTTATCTTGCGTGAAACTCAACTGAAACGGAAGCCTACTTCAGAGAGATAAAATACGATAGATGTAATCAGGTGTCGACCAGAGAGAGATGCTAAGGAAGGAGAGCCTTCGCGAAGAGCGGGATAACTTTGGAGATACGCTTTACGAATAGTTGCAAACAGTTGCGAACCAGCATCTCTGGCATACACAGGCACCTCACTCTCAACACAGACGCCTCACTTGCTAAATAATAAAATCAAACACTGATTTGAATGGGGATATTAGATCAATCCAAAGATGTTTGGATCGCTGACTGAGGTGGTTTGGTTGGTTAGTTTCCATGGCAATCGACAGTTACAGAAGACCTTGAAGACATATTTGGTATGACTCTATCTCGAAGTTTGGAAAAGTTGTTTTTAAATGACATATCAAAGCGTGAGATATTTAGCGAGAGAAACGTTGGCTTGATATTCATTCTGAAAAAGAGAATATACACGGCTATTCCTAAAAGTTCTTCTCTGACGCGAGCTCTATAGCTTATCAATAATCGATTGCCACGATAAAAATAAAACATATTGCAGTTTTCCACAAGTAATGAGTTTATTTCATGACTAATTTCGACTTGGTAGTGACGTATTACGTCCAAAATAGTCGTAAAATAGACCCATTAATTGTGGAAAACTACAAAAACGTTCATCTGACCTGTGATTCCACAATGCCAGGTCAGGAAAAATTTTTTCCTGTTTGAATTCGACTCATTTTCATCTTCCCCACCAAAACCCATGCTCGTCCTTTTATATGTTCCTATCCATTTCCAATTCCTGGATGAAATTCTATCTACTTACTCGGCTGACAAATCAAGACCCTGTAGCATTAAAGCAAATCAATATCATTATATACTTAGCTTATAATTGTGCAGCATACTCTTAAGCAAAGTGGTGCATAGATTTTCACCCCGAATAAAAAGGAGGGAAAGGGACTTAATAGTATAAAATGAATTGGTTTAACGCGTCAGGAATGTTTCCGTAATGCTCATTACATCCTTAAAGGCGAAATTTAGTCCATCCTTCTGCTCAGGTTATACGCAGTTTCAGGTGAAAATAAATTTGCAAATTGCATAAAACTCGAAAGTAAAAACATAGGGAACGACAGCTCGATATTCTGACTTATCCATGACCTTTTCCTGGTCACAATGAATTCCCTCACACTTAAAGGATTCCCTGGATCGATTGGAATGGAATTGTAAAAGTGGCGAAAAGAATAGGACTACATTAGAGCACAAAGGACCAATCGTTAAATTGAGAAACAAATAAAGAAGCGTTCGCAAAAAAACAAGCACCTGATGACGTGCATTAGTCGTGCTGCATGGGTTGAAGGTAGGGAAGAGGAGGGAAAGAAAGGGTCAATGGAGGAAGAGGTTAAAGGGATGGATGGACGAAGGGAAAAGGCCTTCGCCGCCGTCCTACGACCCGCCGGATGGGACCCCTAAGGGTGAGGGGATATAGGTGAGGAAGGGAACGCGGTTGACATTTAAAGCCCTCTCTCCCTCCCTGCGCAAAAGGGTAACGGTCCTTCCAAATTCATGCTCCCTTTACCCTTACCCCGCCGCCCTCATCTCAACCCACTCCCTTTTCTCGTATAACGAGACATTTTTTCCGTATTTATGGCTCGAGGGAAGTATTAAAAAAAAAAAAAACAAGGAAGCATGAAATTTTTTCCTCACTCTGGTCCGCCCCTTCCCCCACACCACCCTCCGAAGGCTCTCCCTTTCTTTCCCTTCACGGCAATTTATTTTAATTACGCTTTAAATGCGCGACGGTAACGTACACGCGGTAAAAGTCCCCCCCCTTCAACATCCCAGTCCCCTCTACCTCACCCACCCTCCTCACCTTACACTCTCCAAAGCTTCGCCCGCTACGCCGAGAGAGCTGTGGATTCCTCCGCGCTCCACACCGTCACGATCGCACGTATCTGCAAACAATCACGGGGTGGGGAGGTATTGGGGGGGGGGCTTCGTAGCACCCTCCGCCCCCACCCCCACCGAGCACGCGTCTCGCGTGACATCAGCGCAATGAAACGTTGAGGAAAAACAGCCAACACGGGAGATGAGTGAAGCGAATGCGTGGAATATGAGAGAACCTACCCTTTTTTGCACGCTGCTTCACCCGCTGGTGATGATGTGCCGCACGCTACATCTACTGAACTGAAATATCATGGCTTCTAATAGGTTTCCATAAAAAGACTAGGGGTACAGCCTGAATTCCAATGAGAGGCGAGGGAGTACATATTAGTGTTGCACATATCGGAAAGAAATATCGTAGAATGGGTATGTCAATAATATAAAAATAATTTGTATTCGCTTTCAATAAATCGCAGTGAAAATAACGAATAGGTAAAATTGAATCAATATAAGGCTCAACTTTGTGGAAAAAAGTAAGTTACAAAGTATTTCCACGGTGTTTTCTACGAATATGTGATATAACGACTGTAATTAGCAGCGGTCTCAGCCAGTTCGTTATAAAAGTTAACCATCAAAGAAACTTCTGCTTACAATAGGACGAAAGACCCAACGGTTTTTTTTTAACTTGAAATCATCACGTGGATTACCTTTAGTCTGGTTCCCACCCTTCGACATATCTGTCATGGGAGCAAATATTATTGCTCCAACCATTCCAGTTCTAAGAGGTATTTGGAACGCGCAAGCTCTTCAATGTCAAGGTTTTAGACCAAGAGTATACCAGCTAAATTGTCACATATTTTAAAAAAATCATCGGCATAATTTTGCAATTGTTCTATATCAATATTTAATCAATATCAATTACTATTAGCTAAAAATAATACTCAAGACTTTCAATATTTTGCTCGAAAAACATCGAATATTCGATGTGTTGATATTTTTTAACATCACTAGTTCATATCTAGTCCATCTTCTATTCCAAGTTCACTATCTCCTTCAAACAGCGGAAACACACCCCTTGTAATAACCGTAAAATATATATGAATTTCCAATCATTCAGAATAACACGACAGGTTTTGGATTGGCTCTTTCAAAATTCAATTAAAACTATTTCTCCCACTCAAGAAACTCCTCTTTCTATTTTTTAATCCTCTTAAATCTCCCCTACGTCCTTGTGGAGGTTTACATCCTCTTTGTAACCTAGTCATGGAAATAATCCAGTAACTAAGACACCAAACGACTATCAGCACGGTATATTTTGACGATGACAGACCAATTTTGGCAGAAAAGGATCGGAAGTGCTACCGTCTATCTTCGTCAGATGAGAGACGAAGGATTATATCTCTCGAGATTTATGCATACAAATGCTAAAAAATGTTTTTGTGATGGAATACTACATTATTATGAGATTAGGGCAGAAAATCTGGAGAACGGGAAAGAATGTTACCCAGAGAAGGAAGAAACCAGCGATTGTGCCAGGGAGATAAATATCATCACCTCGGAAGAACAGTGATACATAATACGGAGTTTTCTGAACATTCTTCGTACAACAAAGCG
Organism: Pyrrhosoma nymphula; assembly: GCA_963573305.1. Taxonomy (NCBI): domain Eukaryota; kingdom Metazoa; phylum Arthropoda; class Insecta; order Odonata; family Coenagrionidae; genus Pyrrhosoma; species Pyrrhosoma nymphula. Next base: position 97,688,033 of record OY754338.1, on the reverse strand, counting down.
TTAAAATACATGCATCTCTTTCACCAGGTTTAAGCAAATGTTGCTTTTGGAAGCAGATATTTGTAAATTACTTCAAATTAAATAAAATCAGTAGTTTTAGTTGTTTACAATAATTATCTCTCTCACGAATACAAGACTAAATAATAAACGCAATAATTTACGGAAACACAATGAATTATACGTGACATAGGAAAATCCGACAAATACGTAAAAAACTGAGAAGTCAAAATTTCACATCCGCTGGACGGAAAAAAATTAAAATCATACGAAATCGAAAATTGTAATGCTTCACAATCAAATCGGCGACAAAAGCTGGAAAAAAAATTGCACGTGTATTGGGATTAAACTAGAGACTTTGGGTCAGGCAACCCGCAATGTTACCACGTTACCGAACAGCGGATAGAGCACTATTTAAGCGCTATTTTATCAAACTTAACTTAGAAACATGGAAAATAAAATCATCAGAAAAGAGAAGAATGGAGGCAGGAAAAACGAGATGCCACAGATCAATGATGAGAAGTGTACGATCAAAGCTAAAACAACAATGGATTCTAAGAAACAGTCGAACCCATCGTCACCATTTCAGTCTCAAGAATGTATGACTTCTTTTTATCCTCTATTCAATTGTAATTCTCTTACAGCCCGATGCCTAATCACATTTCTCCACAACTCTCTTTATTTAGCCCAAGAGTTTTGCCTAATCCTTTCTCTTGGAAGATTGCCCTCAATTAAGCTCTCGGCAATTCCATTATACATAAGGCTGATCGCTACATACCTATCTGGTTCTTCTCTGCTTTGTGCCCCATATCCTTTCCTGATATCCTTAACACTTTCTCGTGCCTCATGTAATAAGTTCATTTGATTTTAAACACCAGCCTCCAACACCAGGTTTCCCAAGACTCTCTTCTATAATCAGGTCCTATTGGTCTCTATGGTCCAATGGCCCATGCCCCTAATCAATAGAGTGACTTTCTCCTCAGAACTATCTTCACGGACTACATCTTTGCTACTAACAGTATCTTCTTTCAAGATAAAAAGCGCTACTTCACCATGAACATCCTCTTAGTTTGAGGAAATCCACGATCAATGTCCTTCGTGCTTCTGCATAGCTATGATAAGCAGAGCACAACTTCTATGGACCTCGTCGTTAAGTAAAATGAAACGAGGGTAAGGTAGACGTGGAAAAATTAGACAAGTAATAATGAGACAGACCTTGTTTCAAAGGATAACATTTTCTCGGATGTGAATATGGAGATTTTCAAGGATGAGGTTTATATAGAATATGGTGATAAAAGGAAAAATGTTAGCTACAGTGTGGAAGAGGAAGCAAAGAGTATGCGCTTCAGTCTGCATGTGGTACGAAAAAGAGCTAAAAATGGCAGAATTTCAGTGAGAAAGGAGTTACGGTTAAGTGCAATTGTGTAAGAAGTCTTCAGTAATGCGTTGTTATTTTCAGTATGCACAAAAGGACGATGATAGCGTACGAAGGACAAGATGAAACGGCTGCATCGCGTGGGACCCGGGCTATGTAGCCGAAATGCAGGAGACTCCACGAAAATAAACCGTACACACTTTCGATTCGACCTCAAGTCCTCGAAATTCATTCAGTGACCCACTGGTAACGCCCGACCCATCATGCATCATTCACGCTCCGATGGAGTGAGCCATATCCCGAGCCCCCCGAATGCAGAAAAATAAATGCCTCGTAATGCAGCATCTCCGGAAGAGGGGACGAATGCGGGGAGGGGGTGAAAGTGGGGGGGGGGGCGGTCGGGGGAAGAGGAGGGGAGGGGTTAGAGTAGAGAGAAGACTCGGCGAAGAGGCGAAAAAGAGAAGAAAGAGGCGCCGAAAAGAATATTTTGACGAAACCCAATAAATCAGAAGGGAAGACCCGAGGGTGAGGAAGAGGAAAGATTGAATTAAGTCTGATAGAATAAAAAAACCGAACGAAAATTCTTCGGGTGTGGTGGTGGGAAAGGAGTTCAACGAGGAAAAGAGGAGGGGGGAAAGTGGAGGGGGGTGGGAAGGCAGCGACAATTTTTCCCCTCAATCCTCGCGGGACACGTAATCAACGGAAAAAAAGAAATAAAAATGGAATTTCGAGGAGGGTGGTGTATAATGGCACGTAATCGAGTTGTATCATTTACTGAAACGTTAAGGCCTAAGATGCGGAATGAGGGACATTAGCCGTTCATTTCGAGCTCACGTCATTATATTCCGTCATTTGCTTTCAGGCAAATGAATGCGGTCTCCCTCCAAATTTGGGGGCTACCGGGGCTGAGTCTGAATGTACGCTCCACTGACGAAAAAGAGTAACTTTAAAAACATTTCATCACTAAATGCCTTGATTATTGTATCAATAAATGGCTTGCCTTTATTGCTTACTACTCATTTTATGTAGATTACGAGAGTTACTAGAAAATCATTAAACGCTTTTATTAACTTAATATCGTATGTTTTCTGTCCCTAGTCATTCTCTTGCCTCTGACCGTGACAAAGCTTCATTAACCACTTTTTTTATATTTCTACGTCACATTTTGCTGCAACATTCAACAATAGCAAAAATAATTTTTTCGAATTATCTTCATCCATTCATCTTTTTCCTCTCTCTCCCTAAATGCATTCTTAGATGACGCAATTCTCCGAAATTTTCCTTCCAAGCAGTTGAAAAACGTGACTCATTCCGTCTCCTTACATTTCTCCCATTTCACATTAAGGATAAGCTTGGCCTTTTCACTTCTATTTCATTCATTAAGATCTTTCCAGTATTTAAACAATTTCTCACTAAATCCATTCAGCAATTCTCAAAACACTTATTCTCTGCTTCTGCAAACCCAAGTCCGGAATAACAGGTTCCTAACGCTAAATTATTTGAAACTCTTCCCCAATGTCGATCCATATACTACTTTATTCACATTAGAATCCTTTCCAACTAATTCTATTTTTTTAAGCAAGCAAAAATGGCAGAAGGATACGAAAAAATATTTTACACACCCAACTCATAATTCCGACGCATTTGCCGCATACGACTCACGCAGAAATCTCTCACAAGACGAATATATACGTATCTTTTCACGCGTGATGCGATCGTTTAATTGGCTGGGTCCATTTCATTAAATGCATTCAATCATGCCCACTTTCTCCAATTTTACGAGAGGTATATCTACTGAAAAGATCTCTGGCCACCAATAACAAGGTCCTCATCACACACATGACTCTGAAATATTGTGGGTACCTACACTCGCTTAGTGGCACAACGGATCTCGTTTAAAATTAGACAAAAGAGCAGATAGCTTTACAATCAAAGTATTTAATAATATCTGATTTTTATAAAGACCTAATTTCACGATTCTATTACACCAATTCCAGTTTTACATTGACTAACTTTCACAGAATTTTTGGTGACCTTACAGATGAAAATATCACTGAACAAATAATAGCGGACATGCAGAAAAACAAGAAGCATTCCGCATTGAGTAAGTTTAGAAAACACAAGTACGGGGTCGAAATTAAAAAAGCTTATCAAAAAAATAAAGCCATTGACAAAACACCATAATCCCTAGAAAGCCGATTATTACCACACAAAATTTGCGAAATGCAAGACCTAATTTTTAACCTATTTTAAATACACAACTGAACAACGCTTTTCCTTTATTTCACTATCAGTAATGCCAGCGACGAGATCCGGGATCTCGGCAATTTTTAAATTAATCTTTGGAATTTATTTCAAACTAATTGAGACCTTTTTATTTTATCGCATACCATCAACTCAAACGAACTAGAAAATGAAACTTGCATGCCAGACACTCAGATTAATATTTGATGAAACAGGATTAACTTGAAAACACAGCTCAGCGGAAATTTAAATTGTGCGGCTTTACGAAAGTTCCAGGGGTGAGCAAGGAATGAGAGGCGTGTAGCATTGACCCCAACATTCAGTTTCTTTTTTTCTCTCACAATTTCGCAAACCGAGAGAAAAAGGAGGAGAGATGAGATGAGGAAGGACTTATGTATGGAGATTCCCATCTTCACGCATCATCCGGAGTTTGGAACAAGTGAAAAATAGGACGCGGCTCTGTCGGCAAGGAGATAAAAGGGAAGAGCAATTCCCTTGGAAATTGCACCAAAGATTAGGACGAAGGATAGCAGGAAGAGCCATTACAGCAGAGATGGTCACGGAGGGAGGGAGAGCCCATTAAAAATTTTTCAGAGCCAATAAGATAAATTTCCATCCTCGGCCGCCCGTCTGTTTAGACACTGCCACGGGGTGAGAGAGAGAGAGAGAGAAAAAAGAAAGGCAAACGGATAGGCGCGGAATACAAATACGAGACTGGAATGCGGCGTGTGTCTGTGACGAATGAAAGGCCGGATAGATAGGGATAGCCTGGGAAGCCGTTATGGGGACACTTTTTTTATTTAATTTTTTTGGCTTGACCCCAAGGGAAGGACGGTTCGAGGGCAAAAAGAGTGCAATCATCTGCCTACAGCCCTCCCACGCGCCGGCGCGGGGCAATTTTACACTTGACGGATCTAGGCTAGGGAAATAAGTACCTATGGCCGGGATACCATAGCGATACCATGGGCGGGAGAAGTGGAAACCACAATTTGCCAATGTCTATGCTCGTTGCCATTTTCCCCACGATGAAACATCATTCCACCCCACATAATTAACGTTCACGCTGTTTCCTATCTAGTTCGAGACAATCTAGAAGTTTAATTATTACTCACTAACAAAGCATATCAATTCTGCCGTAATGAGCAACCAAGACTTTGTAAAATATTACGACAGTATAAACAGTTTCTTGGATCGAGAATAGAACCACGGGCAATAGGCCTGTCGAGCCAATGCTCATACCACTAATAAATTCAGCATTCATACTCAATAACTGGTAAGAGTAACATTATATAATTTAGACAACTGGCTTTATTCAACTAATCTTCCGCAATGCCAAATCCTGGCCAATATTCTGCTTTCATCAAAGGGGTGGATGTAGAATTTATCAGCATAATGAACGGGGTTATCTCAATTTAATAATTGAGAATGGATGCAGTTTTTCCGGACAGATAAGAAGTTAATTAAACACGACTCCTCATTAAAATACACGTTTATCTGAAGGAAGACTTGGAGAAAACAGAAGAAAGTTTGGAAAAAACAGTGCAGATTCAGGGGTGATGAGGAGGAACTTGAACACCATAAAAGATCAAAAAACTACCCTTCCAAAAGATTAATAAATGCAATCAGACCAATATTTGGATGCAATATATCATCATCACCATCAAGCCACTATTAAGGTGATACTTAATACGCATCTTTGCCCAATTACATTGCAATTGATGGTAATTTTATCGCCTTATTACCTGAGCTAGCAAGGCGTTACACGTCAGCACGAATACCGGAAAAGTGGGAAAAGAAAGAGGTGGAAATTGGTAAACAGCACCACGTGAAGGAAAAGAACAGCTAAGACAATACACACGAAACACGAAAGGTCGCGTCCACTCGTGCAAGCGATCCAGGGTTACTGTATCCTACATGATAATTGCAAACAATTAACAAGGTAGCAAACAATGGATTCGCAAAAAAACCTGGAGAGAGGCTAAAGCAGCGATTGTGTGTACAACAAGGAAGCTAAAATAAACAGGCATCATGCTTCAGCCGAGAGTTGATTACTTCCCCAATCGGGTGCTAACTAACTTCATTTGGTCACATGGCAGCGTTCTGAGGAGCGCGGTTCAGATCTTTCCTTGATTCCGAGTCCGACCTTCGCTCACTTCATTAAATAATACATTGCGTACATATTACATGATTCCTGCGCATTTTATTATTTAATAGCAATGGTACCAGGTGAAATATTTCAAATTGGTTTCCGGCCATTTGAAATAAGTTCTTGATGTCAGTTTTTCCTACTGCGAAATACAACCTCAAACAAGGCCTCCGATGGCGCTAAGGACACCATCTGAAGAGTTATTTTTTATAAACGACAAAAGTAGCAAATGCTATAATACTGCTTAAATAACAAAAGGCGTCCAACTAACATTTCAACTAACGTAACCAAGAAAGATAGAACACCTTTGCTCAATGTATCTTTGAAAGCTGGTCACCTGTTTGTGCAGGATGGTGATTATCATCGCAGTAACCCCTTGACATGACACAACAACCAATTGCCCTCACAACTCGAAATCGACTCTTCCAACCCGAATCGCGGGGAGGTTTTCCCAAAGATTCCTCTATTTTTAATTCCAACTCTTCAAACATGTTTAAGATCATAAAGATTAGTCAGAAACTATTTCCGCTCGAGTTCTTATTTCTTTAATCCCTCTTCCAGTGTAATCACTATTTTACTGCAGTTATTTTATTAACACCAGGCTTTTCATTTGCTCACATTCCCAAAATTTGAAATTCAATTCCATTTGGTTACTTTTCATTCGAGGAAATGAATTTTGCGCATGCAACTCCGACGACCACCTGGAGACAATGCTTTTTGATAATATTAGGGCCGCAAAACTCTCCTGACATTCTAATTTTCATCCCATAAGCAACAATAAAGGTACCTACCTCTGCCTTGGAAGGAGCGATATCGGAAAAGACAGAGGAAAGGAGGAAAGAGACGACGCGGCGGTTCAGTCTGGAAAAATTGAGTCAGGCGGAAGTTGATGCGGTTCACTATATTACTCGAGACGCGGAGAGAAAGAAGAAATTAAATCACCAATGAGCGGATGAGCGGAGCAGGATGAGTAAGACGATTTAATCTTTTTTCCCACTTAAGTCTTAATCTTATATTTCGCTTCCAAGGAAGGATGGCTAGAAGGGGAATGGGCGGAACGAATAGAAATCGCATAAAAGTCCTCCTTAAGCATTTCGCGGCGGAGCAAGGAAAAAATCGACGGCGAGAAAATTCGACCCGCTCTCTCTGAGATGAACCAGACCCGCGTGCGAATACATGGAACCCGAACGACACAAGGCATCCAATTGGTTCCCGCGACGAAATCTCCATTTCTTCTCCGATTGGTGAGGCTCTTCCGTGAGTGGAAACTCGCCCACTTTAAATCATTCGGGGAGGAAAGCCATGAAAGCCTGCCTTGCGTGCTCTTTCCATTAATGTAATTAAAACAGGCAGATGGTGTAATTAACAGGCTGGTCTCCAGCCCTGGGCGGAAGATGGATATGACAAAAGCCAGATCAAACACGAACACCAAGGGGAAATATTCCATGATGAATGTTGGGAACAAATAAAAATGTATGAAAAAATGTTATCGGTGACTAAGACGGCTAAAATAATAACTTATAGCCGCTGATCCTTGACGAAGTCGTTATAGTAGTGGTTAAAAAATACATAATCAACCAAGCTGACAGACATGCGATCAGTGCAGAAGGGTTGCCCTGCGGTCAAAAAATTTCATGTATGACTGAAAATAAATCACAAAGAGTAGGAGGGTGGGCTGAAGAACACCACATCAGATGTCGCAACCTTTCTCAAGTGTAGTGGAGTGACATCACGTTTGGCTGAGTTGAGCAAGCTTAAACGTAAGGGGGTTATAAAAGTATTTTAAAATTCGAGAAAAGTGATTACAACAATAATTACGATACTAAAAATTGACAATTTTCAGTCGCACAAAAACAGGAACTAGCAAAGGTTTATTAAAAGCTTGTGGTCCCACTCGCTCTACGGCTCAGCGATTTCTCTAATCTCTCCACACGCGAGAGAAATTTCATCTAGAAGAATTATTTGAAGGTTGTCCTTAATAGAATTTTATTTTAAAAAAATCAGATTTTGCACAAAGCAAACGAATTCTTCCACACCCCATCAAATCTTTTTTGACATGAGAAGCTCTCTGAGGGCATGGACTTGAATAACACAAAATTTGCTATTAGATCTCTCAGAGCAGCTAAATTAGAGTTATTCAATAATAAATAAAAAAAACACTCCATGGTATTCAGAGGCTGTGCTTAAAAGTTATCTTAACCTTATTGAAGTAGACTAAATCAGCCAAACTGGCGTCAAACGAGCTTTTGGTGAAATCGAACAATGATATAATTTAAATTACAGTAGATAATGACGTATCAAAGTAGAGACAGATTGGATAAAGTGTTTTCAAAACATAACCCAAAAAATAAGTCTTCAGTGTCTCAAATACACTGGTTTTAGAGATTAAATTTATTTGAATCCCTCGGAAAAATAATTTAAATTTAGCAAAAATAATTGCATAATCAGACGCTAAAGGTAGCCTTATGAAATGTTTTAGTATTTAAGACTTTGTCATACGGAAACTCAGACCACACCTTAGAAATGTTTAGGTCAATCGCACTAATACAATAATGCGACAAAAATGTAAATTACACGAAATGAGATCGTTTAACCAAAAAAGGCGAAAACATAAACTTAGAATGCAGCTTGTTCATCTAAAGATGAAGGGGTAACAACCGGGCCCCGATAGCAGGAATTCACGCGAAATAACCCGATAAGTCATTAGCTCTAGCGACGGCATGCATTATCGGAGTTTTCCGAGGTTCCATGATTACTACAGAGAAAAAGGGTGAGCGATTGGAACCTTGAGGGAAGTAGAGGAGTGTAAGCGGGGAGGGGGAAAGAAATTGCCAATTACTGAAAACATTCACGTGGGAAAATGGGGGGGGGGGGGAGGGGGGGGGAAAAGGATTGGAAGCTGTCGCCAGCGACCGGTCAGGGGATCGCGCGGAGTAAATACGAGGAGGGCTGGGACTGACTGCGGCATCCGAAGCCAATCTACAAGGGGGTGCTTCGGATCTGCCATTTCCCACCTCCGGTGGACAAGGCTCAAAGGATACATTCAACCACGACATGCAGGGAAGTGACATGCGAAAAAATGACCTCTCCATCACGGGTGAGATGTAGACAACCAATGTACAATTCAACTTCAAATGCCTCCAACTCTAAAAACGCAGTTGGTCGAGGAAAAAGGTCGAAGTATACGCCCGGTGAAACTTAATATTTTTTCAAATTCCTGCGAAAGATACATCAGCGCGGCAGCGTATGGCCGTAAAGGCATGCAGAAGACACCAGAGATAGCCAATAGTTGGTTTTATAATAGGTCATCAATTACTCCACATAATTTTCTCTTCTCAGCCCGTTCTGCACAATGCAATGATTTGGCAGGACGTAATAGCCAAAGCAACTTATAAATGGTTGGTAGAGTAAAAACCCAAGTTTTTGCTAATACGTTCTTTTTCTCGCAGCTTACTAACACGCAAAAACATGTAAAAAATTAATGCGGACAATATAGAAGGTGAATTAAACAATCAAACTGACTTAAGGAAATAGTTTAATTGCGCTTGGAGGAAAAGTTATGAACACATATACGAAATATTGTAATATTTCAAGTTATGGTATAATTTTTAGTTTTAAGGCGAAGTTTTTGAAAAGGAAACATGCTATTTTTGAGCGAAAAAAGAAAAAAAAAAGCAATGGTTTCGGTGAAATTTTCTTCAAAGTAAAGCCCAAAAACAAAGATGCGTTTAAGCAAGCATTTCCGTTTTCGTAGGGTGCTTCTTGATGGCCAGGGTAAGGCTTCGAAAACCTGAAGCGAGAATGGAATTCGAATTGTCCCGGGAACATGCATGTAACTCTTTTCCACCGGGATTTCTTGACGTAGGTGTCTAAAACTAATCCTACAGAACATCAGGCCCATTCTTTCAATCGTCAGGCTTCCGCTAATGACTGCATTGAACTCTAGCTACACTAATGTCATCTGCTGTAAAAATACCACTTAACCATTCGCCGTTTGCGAGCATTCACTCGCAGAGCCGGGGAGATGGACCACAACCAACCCACACGGCGCGGCGGCGGCACGACGACCTCCCCGAAGCCCAAATGACTTTGGCACATCCCGCGAGAATTCGGGGAACGGCGATTTCGGCGAGGGGGCGTGCTCTGGAGAATTGCAAATGCCGAGACATGCCCGGAATGGCGACGGAAAATGAATAAACTCCGGAGAAAGGGAAAGGCGACGAACCACGCGTGCGAACCTCGCATAGAGCAAAGGGATGAATTTCGGAGAGAGGGAGGGAGGGAGAGAGTGGTTGGAGGAGAGACGCTTGGGGGGAGAGAGGAAAGGGCCGCCGCGTAGGACCCCCCGCTCCCCTCTCATCTCAAGTGATGATTCATTCAAGGCGCGCACCCCGTCGAAATCCCGAGGATCAGCAGCGACGGCTGCCGCACGGAAAATGCACGCCGGGAGTGCTTTGGTGCGGGGGGTGGGGCTGGTGGGGAGGGGAGGGGGTGGTGAAGAGGGGGGGGGAGGGAGAAGGCCACACAAAAGAACCCTCCCCACTTCTGAGCTCTCACCCGTAGAGAGAGAGAGAGTAATTAAACTTAAAATACCAAAACACACGCAAAAGTGAAACAGCATATCTTGAGTAATCCCTTAGGGAGACGGATGTTCTTGAAAACACTCTCCTGGATAGGGATCTTGGTTTCATCATAACGTAATAGCACCGTGCTTCAGCCATAGTTCATGAAAATCATGACAAAACTCGTGAATTGAAAAATAAAATTAAACGAGGCAGTTCTTTTTTTCTTGAAAGGATAAAAAACTTTGTAGAATTTTGTTAGCGAAGTATAATTAGAGGAAAACCACGATAATGCTCTTCATGTGTAACCGCGATGATATCAACACGTTAATTATTTCATATTCATTAATTATTTTACATTAATTTTTTTCTATTTTTTAGAGCTATTTTTGTTTATAGTATCATCAACTTCTCGCTAAGACATATAATCTAATTATAAGATGGTTTAAATGCTTCAATTGAAAAATATTTATAAAACAATTATTATTGAGTTAACAACATTTACAGACTCATTTCTCAAGTTAATAACAGGAAAACAAATTATAACTTAGCTACCAACTAGCTTATTGTTTTCCAAAAATAGTATTTATACGTTAAAAATAAAATTTTTTAAACCTCAAACGATGTTGATATGAAATCAGAAGTTGCATCCATTCTGTGATAACGATATAAGGAAATTGAATATACGCTGCAAGAGGTGAGGCATCATGTCCTTTTTATGTTACATGTGTTCCCTCTTACTGAAATCGAATCTTATGTATATCAACGAAACAAACGAGGGACATGCATTGTTTCTTACACAAACTAATTCTATCTAAAATGATATTTTGTTTTTCAATTGGGTACTATTATAGGAGTTAGTCACTCGCAAATATGAATGTGTAGTCTGATTTACCCCGATTACCAGCTAAAATATATGAAGTGTGGCTGCAGTACTAATTATCTGAGTGATCAGTGGGGAAGATAGGTACGGAAGAGCCCTAAGCATTTCTCAAGGGAAAGAATATACGATAGCACATCTTTAAAATATCGAGGGGTTGAAACAAAATCTGGAATGACATATTTACTCAGCGATACGCTGCAATTAGTGTCAGGAAATTCAAACTATTCACACGAATAAAGTATTTTTATAGTTTTTTGTAAAAGTTGTCTTTTTCTCCGTGATGATGGAATACCACACAGTTAAGCTTGAGAAAGTAATTGCTCCACGAATAAAGTCCTGAAACCAATCAATACGGCCTATCCAACAACTCTGGTCGCGAAAAAGAAATGAAAACTGACAGAACGAAAAGTAAATGGGCGAAGTTGAATACATTACTACGCACAAATATTTGAAATGAAAACACGCGAGAAGATAACAGACGTTACCACTTCCACTTTACCGTTTAACGATTTCTGAATGTAGACGCCAATGTTGGCTAATCGAGCAATAGGAAAAGAAAGATTAACTCCGTACCGAGCGTCTAATGGTTGAAAGATTTTTCATTTCTCCTGTTACATAGCCTACATCAGGAAAAGGGTTCTTGCGTCCATTTGGGCACTGAGTCCAGCAATGAATAGCAGCCAATTGCACTGCCTTCATATACACTTCCTATCTCAGATATTTCAAGGGTACAGGTATTTCCAAACGACCTGGCTGACAGTGAAAAAGCGAAGAGCGTTCCGATTCCAGTTTGCACATCGCTTATCATCGTCAATTTAAGAACATACACATTTTCATCAAATTCACCAACTATAATCTATTTCCTTCTATTAGTAATACAGGATCACACGCCCAAAAGCGTCGGTAACAGAATATTATATACAATACTCAATGCTCCAAATCATAATTTTCAATATAATTTGGCCTTATTCATATTCAAGGATAGAGAGCGAAGTTCACGAGGTAAGAAACAAGTTTGGCCGCTATCAGTAGAAAAGATGCGAGTCGCACAAAATTTCAGGACGGTGAACAGAAGGTCAAAACCACTAATATCTCTCAGAAGTAGGCCATACATGATTTCCCGTAAATAGAGCTTGTAACAAATATCAAACGCATAAATCCCACAATTTAGCCAAGGGCGAAAAGAAAACATAACTATTATCTCAGGCATTATATCCTATTGCGACAAGTTTTTAACGCTCGACATAATCTTTAGTAACTTGCAAAATTGCACAAAAACGCTTTCTCCTAAACTATTCCATTCGACAATCCTTTTATATTCGTCTCAGTACAACCTTCCAGCTTGGCTTTGTTTCACCTTCTCACTGAACCATTAAAGTCCATAATTCCCCATTAATCTTAAAGCACTGTCAATTGATAATTGCGTCCTGGGATTGAGAAAATACAATAAGAACGCATAACGATGTATTTTGTTTCACATATCCAACGCTCTTTTAAAAGAAAAACGTATTTATTCAGTTAAAAATGATTGAAAGCATTAAGAACTCAGCGGTATGTTGAGTGAGTCACCAGAAAATAACGCTCAGGTGCTGCAACTTATTAACGCACAGTATTTTTGATTCAATTACTTCCCTAATTACTGCACAGAGACCCTGATTCAGCGGTAATTACAGCACATAACTGGCTGAGTGTCAAAGAACTAACACCCAGCATGAACAGTTCAACTGAAATTAGCCGGTATCATAAGTAAATTGACTGATGAATGTGTAGCACTGGAATTCCCTTATCGCGATCACATTAACACTTTACACTAAAGCTACTTATTGAGATGACACCCAACTTTTAAAAAATAAATGCTCAACATTTTCACTATCTAAAGAAATTTGAAGAGCAATTCAATTTACCAGAAGATTTTTTTTAAACGATTTTCAAATTAGTATCAAAAAACCTTCCCATGAAATAACAGGGTGTCGACTAACTAGCACCCAGCATGAAAATTCGATTGAAATTAGCCGGTATCATAAGTAAATGGACTGATGAATGTGAAGTATTGGAATTCCCATATCGCGAGCACATCACTATATTACACTGATACTAGTATTCGAGATTAAGAGCAACTACTTAGCGAACAACTAAATAATATTTTTTTATCGTCTAAAGAAATGTGAAAAGCCGAATTCAACCGAAGAGATTTGAAAACGATTTTCAAAGCGGTATCCAAAACCAGGTATCCAAAACCAGGTATCCAAAACCAGGTATCCAAAACCAGGTTTTCCAAGCGGTAGCCATGACATCACAGGGATTCACGGTTATTCCACTCTCAGCCTTGCGAAGCCATACGATTACTTAAGTGGAGGATGCAGCACAAGATGAGACGAGATAAAGCATCAGGGTTCTCCGCGACGTGATCCAATTTTGCCTTTAAGGAAGTTTATTGGAGGGGAGATGTGAGAGAAAGTGACGTCATGCACCGATGGGGAAGAGCCGCTAATCCTACCGATATTGAAGCCGTACCTGCAAGTGCGACCCGAAAACAGCATTAACTACGTCGGCATTTTTCTAAAAATACCGGCATTTACACAAGATTTGGAAGACTTTTATTTCCGTCCCTCTCGATTTCCAGAGATCTACATCCACGTGTTATCCCTCGAGCTACCAAAACGACCTGGGACGTGCCAGGATACCAACCGATAAATAATGCATTACGTGATTGAAAGAAGAACACATTGAATCAAGTTGAATTTAAATCTATTTAACCTAATTTACCAAGGTTTAATGGTCACGAATGGACAATTAAAATTCAAAAATTTTCTCGATATAATTTTTTAAGTCAATACATCGTAGTGCATAGATTTTAACATAGAGTTACGCGGTTACTTCGCAACATTAAGGTCTATTAACCAAGGAACTAAAAGTAGAAGATTTACACTTTTTTATGCTTCCGCAAAACGTCTCCTGACATTCCATCCATCGATCAAAGGTCCATGGTTCCATTCCCGGAGAAGACGATTCTTTTCCCTTGAAGTAATTTCTAACATTTAACTGCCTTCTTTTCGGCAGACGTGGAAAGCTTCATATGCCTTTTGAATTGTATCTTATAAATAGATACTTCGAAAAAATATGTCAATAAACAAAAATTACGGCGTTGATCGTGCCGTTATGAAGCACTATAATTTCTTGAGATGACGAATAAAAGCATACAAGATAACACAGGTGCAACAAATGGCTGTCGAAAGCTCAAACGGGAAGAAGCAGGAACGAGCGAAGAGTGAAATAAAGACACGGCCGTTATCGTGATGGTCCCCTTTCTATTGAACTTTAGACTCCTATATCTGTGCCAATTTTGGGAATCTTTAAGAGGTAATTTCAATGTGATCCTTCGTCAATGTCCACTACACTATGAAGTGTACAGCATGTGCTTACACCCCCATAGTGCGAGGGATAATAGAGCATTTTAACAACACAAGTGTGTTTCTCCCTTACTTTATTTGGGCAGTCGAATGGAGAGGACCCACACACGAATTTAAGGGAAGCAAGATTCTACGCTGGCACCCGAAGGAATCTTGCCCCCCTCCTTGAACGAGCATCATCTTCCAATTCTCGGAACTACGGATTTAATGAAATCAAGCGTCACGGGCGTTTACCCTGCTTAAAAGACTGACTGGGATCTGGACCCTGAGTCGCTTTGACCACTTATTCGGAGGAATGGACATGAGAGGGGGGGCAAGGAGGAGGGGGAGGGGGGGGGTGGCCTCACATCTCATCTCACACCACTCTCTTCTTTGCCATCGAAATCCCTTCTGCCTCCAATTACTTGGCCGTCCCTTTGATCTATCCCAAGACCCGCTAGGGCTGACAAAACGGACCGATCGGATGGCCCGACAATTGTCGGCATTACGTGCACGCTAACCGAAAGGAAAAACTGCCATAAAACCGACCCAATCATCACCTTCCCTCCTTTCCTTTCTTTAAGGAAGCAAAAAATATAAATTAAATAGATTATTCAAAGGATCCAAAGACGACCTCATCAGCTACTGAAGGCTGTAGTTAGAACTTAGTTGGGGAATTCCTTCATAGCAAGGGGTTAAAACAGCAAAATTAAGAAGGTACATTAATAATTAATCGGTTTTTCAAATAAGGAAAAGACATTTTTCAGACTCAGAGATAGGGGAAATTCGATCTAAAGCGAAAGAATAGTGAGAGAATGCAGAGAGAAGAGGTTTGCAATGATCGATATCAATGTGACGACGTAAGGTGAGTGACAATGCACGCAGAGCTTTCACCAAAATCATACCCTGGACAAGACGCAGCACCGATCACGCTGATTGTAACATTTCCTTTCTTGTCACAGCTGTTACACAGTTTTGGCCCGTAAGTATCGTTGCTACGAATGTTTTAGCGTGCACTACATGGGAATTATGCATTTATTATGATTGCTATCAAACAAAAGAGTGGTAGAATCTATAATGTTCAGTATATCTGCTAGATACTACATTCTTCCACGAGTGAATTAAGGCCGAAGAAAAAAAAGGAAAAAATCAATTTACCAGAACCATTGGGCCTAAGTTTCACAGGATGACTGAAGCAAGCACGACCAATGCAACCAAGCCGGGAAAATGGTCAACCTTAAAATTTCTTCTTTCGAAGCAACGATATCTCCATCAATCGTTGCTCTATCTAAGAAAGCATTCAACAGTCTCTCCATTTGTTTTTAAGTTTTATGAATTGCACATAAGTTAAAAACCTACTTGTACTTAAATTTATGCTGACATTTAGCAAAATTCAGAACCTTATTTCTGGTACAGTTCCAGAATTTATGTAATGCATATCTCGTGAGGAATAACGATCTGCAAAAGAACCTTGCTTACAGGCTTGCAGGATACAATTTGGAAGCGCACCACATGAGGGAATTTTAGGGTCCTCTCTCCGAGGACTTAATGCCAATCATAGGAGAAAATAAAACGGGGGAACGTGAATTTCTGGGACATTATTATTATGGTCGGGAGGTGGGGTGAGTCTAATAATGAAGAGAACTGGCTGGAATCCTGACGCGGGAGATTGGCGGATCCGCTGAAGAGGGAGGCGACGACGGGTAAATTGAAAATTCCTGCTCCAGGGGATTTTCTGAACCCCCGCGGTGTCCGTCACTCACGCCGGGATACGTAAAAATTACGAAATATATCCCTGGACAGACACATTCGTTTCCTGAGCCAAAACTTCATCAACCCTTCTGGAAAGTTTGAGATCTCATAAATTTGCTAGATTTTTATTTACCTATACACAGCCTTAGTAAATGCACTGCACTGCACTTCTCACCAAAGAAAACATACCAACGCTATATATCTACGAAGTGAGAGGGGTTAATACTTATAACGGAGTCAGATGAAGTCAAATACCTGGGAATCACCTTCACTTCAGACCTAACGTAGAAGAAACATTTACGGCGCTGCATTAAAGAAACTAGGATTTATAAAGCGAATGGTAGGGAAGGTTCTCCGATGATAGGGTGAAAGAGAGATGGTACTTGGCTCTGGTTAGGCCATATCTCGAATACGCCCTGAGCATTAGGGACCCTGCATAGAAATATTTAATACGCAAAGTAAATACAACACAAATGAAAACTGCATGCTTCCTTAAAAACTGCTATGAGCGAACAGAAAGTGAAACACAACTGATGAAAAGATAATGTTGGAAACCGTTAGAGACTCGGAGTCTACACGCGAGACTTAGTTTACTTTTAAAAAACTCCGATTAGGCGAATTTCAGTACCACACGGAAAATATTATTTAATCCCACGCTATCTCTCTAGAACTCATAGGAGTGCCAAACTGGTAGGTACAAAAATTCCTCTTTTCTTCCCACCATTAGTGATTATAACAAAAACAGCGTGAGACTAACATAAGACGCATTGTTAACGTGCAATTCACTTCTGTCCTCCCCCCCTCATTTTCCCTTCCCTTATATGACTGATGTACAAACACCCCCTGCCACACGCCTCTGCGGTGGCAAGCAAATTAGTATGCAGACGTAGATACACCACTTTAAATGGGTCATCGAGTCAGAAAATGTTCTCTATGAAGAGATAAAGGCAAACGACTGGATAAAACAAAATTCATTTAGTTTACGGTGGCTATTGTTGATTTAAAAGGCACATTTTCGATAGTTAACCCTTCGTGGAAATAAAAAAAACAGGAGCGTGATATTTACTGACGCAACCTTAATTGATATCACGCTTTATGGCAATTAGTTACGAGGCTATCACAAATTTCCACTGTCATAACAAAACTATAATTTTCCACAATATAATTATTTTTTCGACCGGTCTCACCATGATAGATATCTTTTAGCGTGATGATTCCTTATCGAGATGAAAGCGCTCGCAGAATTAATTAAGCAGTGGAAAAATGCAGTTTCGTTATTACGATGGATACCCGTCATTCCCACGAGGTCACGCCTGGAACCATCAAATTTAACGCGAATTCATGCATAGAAAACGACAAACAGATACATTTATTTTCAAATTAATTGTCATTAAATTATAGGAGTTCACTTGGTAGCATAAGAATAATTAAATGCTTTAATAAATGAACACAGCCCATCATAACACGCTCGCCGTAATTGAGCACTATACTGACAAATTTAGTGCTTTTTCTCCAAATTAGTGCTAAAAAATGGAGGTGGAAACTCTCGGAGTAACTTTTTTCAGCAATCATCGTCACACGAACGCTGTATAAATACGTGACCTCTGACCTTATGACGTAATGAAGCACTGCCTCGTTATTTTAAACTGGGCATGTGGGCTGCCACTTTCACATATGTGCGCCGAGAAGACTTCTCTTCCTCCCTATAGAATAGGTAGCGAACCACGAACAGTTTCTTCTATATATTTATTGCCCTTAATAAAGTTTTCTTTGGTTTTACAGGTTTAAATTTTTTCGAAGACAAATATATAGATAGGGAGACATTGAATAGAACATATCTAACGCTGAAGTATCCCCGCGAATCAAGGTGACCCCGATATTTAATTGTTTCCATTTCGCAGTTCTTTAGTATGATCAAATGATTTGTTCCTATAGTGAAAATAACACACTGGAAACCTTCGAAGGTGATTAACTATGTCTATTTAACTTATTGCTGAAGGTGTTAACAAGCCCGACATTCGCCGAAACTTTCGACTTTGTCCGAGTTTTCTTCCGATATTTTTGCAATATAAGGTTGATTTCAGGACTTATCTCCAGGATTTCCAGAGCTATTAAATTTATTGTGATTAATACTGACTTTACCGGCTCCAAAATTACCCAATTTTTGGGTTTTCCATCCGTTCTTAGGAATTGTACCAAATATATCGGACTACTTGGGTGAGCTGCGATTTGCGGTGTGCGGCACGTGTGAGCATCGCTGACGGGATAGACATTATGCGCGCGGCGGGGGAAACCATTCAAGCAAAGTGTCACAGGATGCCACGAATTGGGACGAGGGCATCACGCGCTCAGACATACACACACAAACAACCACACATTAGATCCCCTTTCGAACATGATACACCGGGTCTTCTTCTCAATGCACCCATCCGATAGAGGAGGATTTCTGGGGGCATAAGGACCTCAGAAGTAGAACATCAGACTTCACCCTCAGTGAGCGCCTGTTTTGAATAGCGAACTCAAAAGGACGAAGCAAATACTTTTCGGCATGATTCGGGGAAGATGGACGTGAGTTTAGGGACTGAGGTAACCAGACTTGTTTATATGTACTCACGATACTTTTCACAGGCTGATCCGGTGAATTACTAAACGACGAAAAAAAGAACAACGATAGATGAATTCATAAACAAATAGCGTGACCAGAGAATAAAAGCGTAGAGTACATGAGTTGACGCGCTGATATAGCGATCCAACGAAGGCTAGCGCGAGAAATACATTTCCCAGTCGCTCGCCAAAGACGAACGGATCTCTATAACGCTTGCGCTCGCGTTATCGTTATTATTTAATTGCGCTCATGAGAGCGAAGACGTTATCGTCATTCGTAAAACTTTGTCGGATGCTTTAAATTACTAGTTTTAACTGCTGAAATGCGTTCTTAGGACAGTAGCTAAGAGTGTTGCCCTACTGAAGCGTCAACAGTCTCGAGATTTTAGTGTCACAGCATCGACAAATCCTAATAATTCAATCCCAACAAATCACGGTTCTAGGAAGATGTGACGTAAAAGCCTATTCTTCTGCGAGGCTCGACAATTTCGAGTCCTTCCTGAATCAGACGGGTTGTATTTGAAACTCAATCAGCACTTCCAGCATGAAAAACTCGATCGGTATGACTGCGTGCTATTGCCATAAGCGCAGCATAATCACGATAAATTCGTGACGGACTCGTGACATGAGGTAGGCGTCTCGAATAGAGCGCTCCGTTATGCAGCCTTAAGAAAGTTGGCTTGCAACTACCCCAGCTGAAACGAATAATTACCTCCACATTTTAATTTATCCCATGCCGTTAAAAAAATCCACCTCTCCTAACGACATTCCTAAGATGCTGAAAATATAAAGAAGGGCACAAAAGATGCAAATAAGACGCTGAACATATGAATAAGTCCCTAGATTTTTCGATCCAAGGAGCCGAATGCAGCTCCACGGCTTCTATAAAAGATAAACATTCAACTTCATTTTTCACAGTAATTCCCAGATAACTCAATAAACTTAGTTTGGAGCCACGAGAAAAAGACGCGTCTTATGTAAGTTTTTTCAAAATGAAATTCAACTCAATGACCCTCCAAACTCGTATTTAGTAACGAAGCGGGCTAGCGACAATAAGCTCAGCACGGTGCCAAGGAACGCATAGCAAAACTTCTATGGCAAGGCTTCTAAGGCAAAAGCTAATGACGTCGCAGCATTCGTCCTAATTTCTGATATATTTTCGAGAAATGGTCCTCAAAATCAAACAGTTCCTTCGACATTGTGAAGTAGCTTTTATTCAAAGCACCCAACTTGGGATTCAGGGAGAATTAAACACAGAGCAACTCATGTGCGCTAAACCAACTCATAAATTTACGGACACGTGTCACTTCAAAGAAATTTTTGCAGACGCGAGCCAAGAAATCTTGACTTGGCACAAATTAAAACTGGCGTTTGTGCCGTTTTGCCGCCACTTTTTTTATAACAACATTTCCGTAAGCTCTGGGTGAAGGTTTTTACCTGCTACCCAAAAAGAATGCCTAATAACACAGCCATTGAAGACGCGACATTTACCATTTCAAGTAAGTTTCTAACTTCAAACGGTCTATATTTTACAGACATACACCAGCAATGACAATGGGTCCCATTCCGTGACTCTTTGCCTTCGAGGGCGTATATTAATCACCTAAACAGTCTGGGTAGAGAAGTGGTCTTCGCAGTGGCCCGGAAAGGCCTGTGGTTCAGTTATCGTAGATATTTCTTCACATGGAAATTTTATGAACACCTCACATATACATATAAATTACATCAAAATTCTGCTCTTAATGCATGAGCTAAACGCTCTACCCTGTGTATATTATCTCACCAGCCAGCGTTACTTTCACGGAGCCACGAAAGCCATAGCTCTGGAACACTCTGAAAAAGAGCGGGATTACGATCGAAGTTTCCTGACGCGAAAACGGACGGTGGTGATCGCGGAGCTTGGCGATTGTAATGTAGTGGAACCCGGACGATGACGGCGCCGTCAACGGACAATGAGCGAACCTTGCCCAAGTCTAAAGCCGAGAGCACATGGATCCGGAACGGGTGCGGAATGCGGAGTGCGGAAATGCATCTATCCAATCACACACCGTCTTTCCGCAATTTCCTTGCTTATCCTTCTTGAAACATAATTTTTCAGTAATGTTAGCGTACTTATTCTT
This sequence comes from Pyrrhosoma nymphula, assembly GCA_963573305.1. Lineage (NCBI taxonomy): Eukaryota > Metazoa > Arthropoda > Insecta > Odonata > Coenagrionidae > Pyrrhosoma > Pyrrhosoma nymphula. The sequence goes on along the minus strand of OY754338.1, from coordinate 97,666,961 downwards.
TGTATATTGATTTTAAAATATGAAACTACACAGTCACTTCGCAACCGTTTACAACTCCGTTTGCAAAAAAGGTACAGAAATGGCGTTGATACACCCCAATCGTAATATACCCGTACTCGAAGGAAATACGACGGGAAACGACACGCTACCTTCCGTTTACGTCAGGTCAGAAAACGTCGATCGCAATTCCGCCCGAAGTCAAGAAAACATCAAACAAAACCCCCAGCGCTTATAATCAAGAGAATCGTTGAATCATATCTTTTACGCGAAGCCGCCACTGGATATTCCACTCCATTCGCGGTGATAGGCGGAGGTACTACTAAAATTGGGCGCGAGAATATGATTTATGTCACGCGAGCTTCGAGATGAATATATCGGGGTCGGAGTCATAAAATCGGTCCACTATAGGGGAGATGAGACTGGAGGCTGGGGAGCCGTGCGTGCAATGAGGCAGCGTGGCGGGGGGAAAGATGATTGAAGACGGGTTCACAAGCAGGCGTTTTACGCGGGCGTCCTCGGGCACCCGGGAAATGCTACGCTTCGTTCGTCTGACTGCGCGAGCGCAAATTTGACGAAATATCTACTTTCTGCGCATGGGTTCGACGACTTGGCCGTCGAGCGTGCAGTGACAAATGATATAAATAAAAAAATTAAGAAACAGCAGATAGGGACAGAGGTTTGTAATCATTTGTCGACGACGTAACTTTGTGGAATACACTCACAACGAGGATTTAAAAAATTCTTGGTAAATTTTCACGCTTGCTTATTGCTGCTGACCAGACTGGTTTTGATGTTTTACACTACTATCAAATTCACATAACTTTGATAATAATGTGAAACATCGAAAACGGTCAGGTCAGCAACAATAAAAAAATGTGGTTAATTTACCTATTAAATAACTATTTTTAATCCTCGTGACACGGGAAGAAGGTGACGAATGTGGCCTATAGTAACCCGTTAATCCCATGTTATTTAAGCTTTTATTCGTTGAAAAAAGTGTAAAATAGTATGTTCCAGGTGACCAAACCACTTATCGCATACTTTTTACTGGAATTTATACGATGATTCTGTTACTGAGTGACAGATAAAATGCATTTTTCGTATCTATCACCAATAGAAGCCCGTTAGCCCCATGTTATTTAAGTTTAATTTACTTGAAAAGTGTAAAATGGTATGTTTCTGTTGACCTAACCACCTATCGCAGAATTTTTTCTGGATAGTATACGAAAGTGAAAAAAACAATGAATCTACTTAATTCTACAGTGGAACTTCCATAACGTAGGGACGAGAGTGAAGAGTCAGGGTAAATCGGTTGCAAGGCATGGGGGCGTGTGGAGTGTGTGTGGGGGGGGGGGGAGGGTGGATAGGAGAAGGGGAGTAGACACAGGCCGAGGCAGCCGAACTAACTCCTTCCTCTATCCCGCATCACTCCGCTGAAGATGATTCCAGTGAAGATGACCCATCCTCCTCTCTCCCCTCGGGGGATCAAAGGGGGTCAATTACTTTCGAAAAGATTCTTTCGCGGATACTTCCCCCAGCATCCTCTCCCTCCACTCCGACGAGGGGGGGATTCACTTGATCCAGCGACCGCAGCGGAAGGTTAGTTGGAGCGGAAGCCGTTTGGAGCGACCCCCCTCCCGCTGCAGAACGATCCCACCGATAAGTTTATAAGACGGAAAGCTTTCGCCGATAACGTTTTTACTGCCATGGAGTGGCATGAAGGGGAAGGAAGGACGGAGCACGAATGCCCCAACGATCGATGACTCGGGTCAATTTCATTTCGACGGCAAGATTCCGTTTTCGCTCCAACGCGTGCTTTATCTTGAAGGGGTTTAAGAAAAGCCTGACACAGCGAAACGAAAATTTCATAAAAGAATCTCCCACGGGGTTCACGGTGCACATTCACAATATCAAGGTTGCAGATTGTTAGGTAATGGGAAGCCATATCGGTAGCCTAGTATCTAACTATCCCATTCAAAATCCCAGGTAGTGATTTCGAAGCAAGATATCCAACGTTGCCTATAAAAATGACAAAATGGTGGAGTAATCTGATGTCAAAAACAAGTGTTAAGTCTCAAGAAAAGCTACCAGTCATTCCCTGACTCGGTGTAATGAAATATAAGTCGATTGCATTCCTGCTAATAATTATGTTTTTATTTCGACGCAATTATTTAAACGCAATACTGATATTTGCACAAATTGTGCCACATTAAGGTTGGCTAAACCTCTTCTAATTCCTTCCAAAATCTTTGAAAAATTATTTACAGAGAAATCAACACATCTAAGATACACAACTGCCGCAAGAAAAACCACATTCTACCTCAGTTTACACAGTCACAATCTATTGTATATCTATGTAATCATAAAAATACTGAAAACGTTTTTTATTCCTCACAGTCAAGATCACTCTAATCGATTTATTTACATTAATCGATTTAATCGGTGCACATTCACAATATCAAGGTTGCAGATTGTTAGGTAATGGGAAGCCATATCGGTAGCCTAGTATCTAACTATCCCATTCAAAATCCCAGGTAGTGATTTCGAAGCAAGATATCCAACGTTGCCTATAAAAATGACAAAATGGTGGAGTAATCTGATGTCAAAAACAAGTGTTAAGTCTCAAGAAAAGCTACCAGTCATTCCCTGACTCGGTGTAATGAAATATAAGTCGATTGCATTCCTGCTAATAATTATGTTTTTATTTCGACGCAATTATTTAAACGCAATACTGATATTTGCACAAATTGTGCCACATTAAGGTTGGCTAAACCTCTTCTAATTCCTTCCAAAATCTTTGAAAAATTATTTACAGAGAAATCAACACATCTAAGATACACAACTGCCGCAAGAAAAACCACATTCTACCTCAGTTTACACAGTCACAATCTATTGTATATCTATGTAATCATAAAAATACTGAAAACGTTTTTTATTCCTCACAGTCAAGATCACTCTAATCGATTTATTTACATTCAGTCGTAACATCGTAACAAAATGAAAAAGCGACATATTTAACAAAAATACTTCAACTACGTAAAATAAGTGCAACACTAGCATTAGATGATTTTATGACTTTTTACTTCGATAAGTACAGTCATTTGCCATCCTGTCCTAATCTGAACACATGGACGAGATCAAAAACGAGATATCAGCCCCAGCTTGGGAAGGGATTTCGCCGGCCTCCTTTTTTTTTTTGGCGGCCGGTAGACTTTTTTTTAAGGTCTTGCATCGAGCGATATTAGGACTTAATAGTCCTCTCTTCCACACACTCGTTGGACGAACACACACAATCATGCCTTAAATGGGAGGTGTAAATTTCCTACCCAGGCGGGATTCGAACCCGCGACCTTTGGCATGGCAGGCGAGGACTTAACCCCGACGCCGGCAACTTTCAGGGTAAACAGACGAGAGTACTTAGATACCTTTGTAAATATTCTGGAGGCTGCGGACAAAACCAATAAATAAAACGGTAAAGTCATAATATCATGCACAAACAGCAACGCAGTATTTCTATGTACTAAAAGTTTATTGAAAAGTTGTCTGTTAAAAGTTCTGCATGACTGAAACAACAATAACTTATAGTTTTGAGGAAAAGATCCTCGATGGGTCTTCATTCATATGGTCGAATGGATGATAAGAGATACGTCGTTGACAGTTATATGAGAAAATCACAGCAGGACGCAAAACACTGTTTGATTATCAAACAGGAAAAGGTTAATGACCTCAGCTTCTTTTCGATCGCCAGAGAACGAGAAAATTACGAAGTGAAGACCAATGAGGTAAAAGAATGGAAATTTTAAAAGATGTAAGTACAGAAAATCTGTACGCACGTGGTACTTCAAGGAGATTAAAAATTCTTGAAAGATGCGAAATAGAAATTTTGGAGGTGGCGACGCCAAATCTTAATAGGGGCATACAGCAGGTTGTTTGGCTCATTTACGTGGGGTCCGGAGTTCAATCTAAGGTGATGCCTCAAACGACCTCTTTCCACCTTCCATTTTCATCTTTGCAACTGAAGTCTGAAAAGCTCATTAGTGCTGCACATACAACAAACCCGAAAAAACAACGCAAATAAAACATGCGGACGATTTTTCGAACCCGATCGAGAAATCTGAATCGCAACGAATGGATGATATATATTCACGGAAATGACACGAAGCGAGTATGAGGGGTTACGCACCACCCTCACTTCTCACGGAAGCGGTGCATATCATCAATCCACGGAAGGTCGAAAATTTTTCTCTCATCCAAAAACGCCGAAGGCTCGAGTCAATTTTTTTCGATGATTTTTTTTCGGATTTCGTTCGAATAGAAATCAAAAAGAGAGCTCAACGGCCGTGACACACTTTAACCTCGTGCCGGAGTCCCAATTCTTTCTCCCTTTTTTAATCCATTTTTCTTCTTCTTCCTCTTCCCCGCCGGCACCCTCGTGTGAGAGTTAGACAAACGGGAGTGCGGAAAAAAGGAATTCCAGGGGGCCAGCCCGGCTTCCACGGCACCCCGGAGCTATTTTCTCTTCGCCGCGCGAGAGGGGAACGCGGCGGTGAGGTGAGGGAAAGGGGTTTGATCCACCGCGAAAACTTTTTCAATAATCGCACGCGGGGGGGTTGGCGGGAAAGCAGTAGAAAAAAACAAGTGCACAATGACGACGGATGAGCCGTCTTCCTCCCCAGACATCAATATCCAGAGCAGGGGGTGTCCCGGACGAGATTGATTAAATCCACCCAAGTTGAACCCCGATGGGATTTCCCCCCCCCTCTCTCTCTCTCTCCTCTGGCATAAAAAATAAGAATAAAGGCGCTAGGCGGATAGCTTTGCTGCACAAATATGTTCCGGGTCAGAGATCCAAAGGTCAATATCACGCACAGAGAGCTTAACCTACTACGCTTAAGAGGAACACTTTTTATCGCGAGATGCAAAAAATGAAGGTGCATATATCTCTACTGTATAAAAGGCTACGCGTACGCACGTATCATTCAGTTGCTAGGAATATTGATTAAGATTTAAGGCAATATATGGCAAGCGTGCCCCTTTATACGTTCTCCACTAAATGGTACATGGCGCGGACGCATGAATTTTTTAAAATACACGTAAATAAAAAAAAAGTTTACATGACGTGTACGCAGGACAGCAGATATAAAGTTCCATGAAATGGATGGGCTTATGCAAGGAAAACTACTTAGCAATAGCTCGCCTGCTAAACCAAAAATGTTTTATACAAAGAAATTTTTGACATTTAGATATGTATTATTTACTATAGTTACATATATTGTTTTCGTTAAATGTAAAAAAACAACACATCATTTTCTATTGTATTATTTACTTCATTCATTCCTTCTTGGCTATTTTATCAATATTTTAGTAGGCTTTTCAATTATTCTAACTATAAGAGGGTATCCCCGCGAAATGCAGTCCAAGAAGCGTTTGAGGACAAAACTATCGAGCGGGCCGGGCTGCACATTCCCTGCCTGTATGAATGGTTCAGTACGGAAATACATCAAATTACGGAAAAAATGTAAAATTTCTAAGATAAAAACAAAATAAATTAAAAATCTCTGAGCTATGAACGTGCCATTCCTAAACATACGAGTTCTGCAAACAACCTTTCTTTAATCGAAAATCATTTCATGCCCCCTTCATTCAGAATTGAAATTTCCTCTCCCTCCACGTTGACATAGCATCCTTCTATGTCCCACGGAATTAAACATCACTCCACCTGTCAAAACCTTTTTTCATCAGCCTTATTATGTCTTCCTCGAAATTCCCGCTCCATTTTCCATCTTCCTCCAACTTTCCTCTGCTCTTATCCCTTTTTACAAAATTTTAGGTTTCCCTCCTACTCTTTACCCACTTAACGTTTCGTCATCTTCGAGTTTTCATCCCCTTTCCACTGCAGCCGAATTTCCGAGACTCCAAGCAATTTCTCCACGGCCCCATCTTGATAAAGTCTTTTCTTTACTTTTAGTCTCTACCCAATTTTTCGTACGAAAGTAAAATAATTACGAACGTTTTAATCACTTTTACAGATCATAGGAATGTTTAAAGGGTGAAAAGAACTTCTTAATGCGCTGGCGATTAATTATTCGAAACAAGCAAGAGCATCCACCCAACTAAGTCCACAAGGGGAAATGCCAGCGGTATCTTGTCCAGAGAAAAGTTGACCCGTGCCAACGCCTGCAGTAACTTGGTCATAGCCGCGAGCTGACTAGTCAACTGGGAGATTTCCAGGTAATACCAATCATTCCTCTCCCGGTCAAGGCGAGTCTGTTTTCCACTGCATTCCGCATCTACGTTTAATGAGTTTAATTCCACCGAGAGAGACGCTCACTTGAGGCACAGCGAATATGAACAGGACGCATTAATTTTTAATCGTAGTCTTCACTTCGCAGGGGTAAACCAGTTCTCCGCACGTCTCGCAGCCCAAAGGGCGTTTCAAGCAGAAAGAAATTCAGCATCCACGAATTTGAGCACCAGAGGATCATTTAGAGAAGCTGACATGAAAATTCAACCTTAAGGCTAGAAACCTAAAAAAAGGCGAGATCAAGGACACAATTAGACATCGACTAAATCTAGTACTTTGGTACCTGCATGAGAACCTATTCATATAAACAATCAGAGCGTACGGGAAGAAAACACGCATAAAATTTTAATAAGACATTTGACTCAATCCAATGCCACAGACCTGTTTTTCCGTATCCGTTTATAGCAAAAAGCAACCACTTTTGTTGAACAATTAAGCATTACACTTATTTTAATTGAGAATATTTTTCCAAAATGAAGACGAGGACTAAGTCCGAATAATATAATGAGAGGAATGAATAATTAATGATTGCTAATACAAGGGAGTCCGATAGAAAAGAGTTGAGAGAACTCTCCTCTAAAGGGCAGAAGATTCGTCGTCCCTGAGGAGAGAAGTATTTTACGGTTAATTAGAGCGCAAACTCATTATCAGCCGCCGCCGCTGATGAAGTTCCGTAGTCCCAGGAGCGGTATCGTTACTTCCACCATCGCATTGATTCGCAAAGGGATCCTAATTGGCCAGCAAGGAGGATGAAGAGGCTAACGCTCTTGGACTCCGCCAATGACGCCCTTATTAAAAAAAAAAGAAGTGGGTAGCGTGCGAGACGCTAATTCCCCTGCCGGTATGACCGAGGAGACCCGGGCGGCGAATGTAAGTTCAAACTAATGCTTTTGCGACCAATGGGAAGTCTTCGGGGGCGGACGAAAAAGCGTGATCGTCACGTTAGCAACTTTCCAGCTCCACGCCCGTGATGCGACGATTAGCGCAGGGGGACCGACGGGGACCCCGGGGAGATGGGAGACGGGGGAGGGGTGCGAAGAGGAACTAGGAGGTGGTAACGGGGAGGTCCATTCGAGAAGGCACTTCTGTACGTCGCCAGTTGAAGACTGGGAAAGACGCACTGTGGCGTAACCATCGGAAAGGCAGCAGGCAGGCAACGAACTTAAATCCGGCGCGCACCGGTATTAGGACGGGCAGATGAGTGGACTTCTCGAGGTGAAATCTGAATGAGACGCGGCCTCTAAACTCCTCTGCGTTGCGTTATCCAAGTGCGGGAGGTCATAGCTCCCTCAAATAAGACAACGACTCCCAGAACCTCTGGAATGAGCCATTACGCTTTCAGACGATCCGTAAACTGGTGCACGTGATGACTCCGTAAGAATAATTGCGACATGACGACAACCTCAAACACCTTCCCGACAATGAAGATAATTATATCCAAAACACAGCAATGAAAATGTATTTTCACAATACAGGGGAAAGATGATGAGATTTGAGGGATGATCAAATGGTTCGATAGCACAAGGGGACTCAATGATAATTCTACACATGCATGTTTATAAAGCGTAAGATGAATTTTCTGACTTCAAGTTTAATAAATCAGCACCAACACAGAAAATGGCGTACCTTAAAAACTATCAATAATTATTTACAGCTACTTATAAAAGTTTGTTTTACTAAAAATATCCTTTTAATATCTAACAATTATTTCGGAAGGGCAAATGGCAAAAATAGCACCGCCTCCGGAAGCAAAAGAATACCCAAACCTACAAAATCACCGACGACGGTCTCCGTAGAGTACTTAATACGCTTTATCAATAAAAATCAGATTTCCAAGATGAATATTAGATGCTGTTAATAAGATCCAATAAGATAAGCTCCAAGAGAACTTTTTATAAAATGTAGAAATAATGAGATAGATATGACGGAGAGTTGCGGAAAAAAAGTCATGAGTACATATCTTATTAATTAAAGCAGGGATGCATTCAAAAGTGATGACAAGAAACGATTTTCATTATTCCGGTTCTTATCCCATAAACATTCAAATTTGAGTATTATATTTAGCAAAGAACGAAAAATAAAATAAATGCAATAATAGCAAAAAAACACAGATTGCAAATTCCCTCTTTACCATCAACTAAAAAAAAGGAAGTGAATATTCACAGTTGGAACCCAGAGAAGCATGATTCGATCCTGAGCAACATAGAAAACTTTGATATTACGCCATTCATAGGCAATGATTCATGGTCATCAAATCATATCCCTGGTTTTGACCTTGGGGTACGTCAAATAAATCTTATTGGACAACTTCACGATAGTTCCTCTTCCGATACCAGAAATCATGGCGCCAATCTATCCATATAGTTCCACCCAGAAAGTTACGTATGTAAGATAAATGCATCGAGGCATTTATCATAGACTTTTTGGCCTAGTTTACCGCCACAGATACCGTCTTAACAAAAGCCAAATTTCCAAGCATCACAAACGACGCGCAATGTTTATACTTAACATACGGAATAAATACAGTTTGCAATTAATATGTTGATTAACATCTTTTAAGACCTCTCAAGTTACGAGCCGAAGTAAGTAAACACGATTGTTGTTAATTGTTGATCCCATTATACCAATATTAGTACCATGGTTGATCCTGATCCGTTCATTGCAAAAATAAACTTTTTCATCAGCTGACGAGGTTTTATGTTAGAAAAAAATACCTAACGCGAGAAACAGCTAACAGTTGAGTCTTAAAAATTCTTATGTTTAAAAGACATGAACCCCTCTCATTTATCAGTAAAGATGAACTGATGTATTACGTATGGACCAGCTAGATCTGCAGATGGCATTGCATGATCTGATTGAAGGATTAAATTCCTATTGAGGAAATAATCTTGGACAACTTGGCTATCCGTCAATGGTATCGCGGGGTACTTCAAATTAGTACATTTTAGGATTTACCTTAGAAAGAATACGTCATTCCAATCAAACGATGATATAAATTAAAGCACTAGAACAAAATTGAAAAACGATGACTATGAAAAAGATATAGTAATAAAAACTATTCCATCACCAACTCTGAAGAATGAGATTTAAAGACAGGCAGCGAAAATAAATGTTTGTCGGTTCAAGCAATCCATATAAATATCCCCGCACGAAGTATGTCGGACTACGTCACAAGGCTTGAAATTTTGTTCTAATTAGCACCTGAATTCACGCACGTTATCTTTTTTTTCTTTACACGTTTTGCCATCTTCACACTATAGGGATTTGAGATTAGTGCCTTCCATGCAGCGGGCGAGAGAGACTTTGGAGGAGGTAAGAATCAACAAGAGACGCGTTCGTGAGAGTGTTTGCTATGAGTCTTGAAACGTCACAGTCCGTGCAAGGATGGATCAACTCCTCTTTCAAATAAATCCTCAACTTCGTCACAAGAGCACAAAAAAACGAAAATATTCGAAGACGGTGCTCATGCACCTAATTTTTTAGCGCTCTCAATTGCGAAGGAGGGAAAATTTTTGAGTGAGGCTTGTTTGGCCGCACGAATTCAATTTTCCGCCTTTAAAAAGGCATTCAATAGAGTTTGTATGCGATGAGTTCATAACTAATGTCTTGGCGACAGTTGAATGGATGCTCTGATTACTAAGCCCAGCAGAATTAGCAATACTCGAAATTCAATTAGCAATGCTAATTAACGACTGTTCAGACAGAAATATTTTTCCCAGCCGTTTTCACCATACACGTGGAGCAGCCACGGTGTTTTAAAAATCTTCCGTGGAAAACCGGACATTGACAAAAATCATGGCCTTTCCTGTAGTTGAGACTGAAGAAAGTTAATTACCACGCATAATTCCCTTTGAGGTTCCGTAGGGAAACCATACGGGCGTTTTTCTAGGAAATTTGCTGAAAAATTTCCATGCATGACTGCTACGAATTTTCAGGAGGTAACGCAGTCAGAGATAGGACTTCCCGTACATAAACATAGCCTTCTTCATTTTGTACCGAACACCTTCAAGAAAGAGTATCTTATGATAACTTCATCCTTAATTTAATTTAATATTAATTGTACAAGAAACAAGAAATCTACTGCATCAGTATCACTCCTAGTGTTCCGCTTGCCTATCTATTAGGAATAAATACTTAGAATTCTAAATAGTTCGCATCGAATATTTTACTGGATACATAATTATTGGTGTAATAACAGGGAATAACATGAAGGCATGCAGTGCCGCCGGATAAACAAAACCAATTTCCCAATAAAATAGCCAAAGTGCCGATTTTAGCGTTACAAATGGCGTGATCGGACATGATCGGTCTACTTTTCGTGAGAATCGAAAGTCTACTTTCTGAAACTTCTCAATTAAACTCTTACTTTCACAGTTAGGTGAGTGTGCTGCTCGCGGACCGCATGCCCATACGCAGAAATCTGGAATCGGTTGTCCAAAAGTATATATGTACCAAAATACCTTTATCATTATTATTATTACATTATACAAGAAGAGAGGAAGTGGCAACCACGATTGCTTCCCTTTCCAACTCGCCCTTACACTCGCTCGGGGGAAATTGGAACGCAAAATGAAGACCAAACAAAAATTGTTATTGAAGAGATAAACAAAGCAAAAATGTTTTCGTTTACATATTCCCTATGAACGCTGTTATGCGGTGCCTACGGGACATTGAAATTCCCCATGAACCCAAAAATAACGAAAATGGCAGAGTTAAAAACAATTTTTTTAAATCGTGTATTCATTTCCTTGTTACGATATTCTTCTACATTATTTGTAGATATTAATAACAGATTGATCTTGATTTGATTAAAAGCGTATGCATGCATGCGTGCAGCGCAGTTTTCAAGTTATATATGTGTTAAAATTAGTGCTAACGTTTTACAGAAGGCAAAAACGATGACTTTCTTTAATCGAAGCCTCATAAAAATATTAAACAATGTATAAAAAATCTCCCAAACCAATGACGGAACTTAAAAAATTAATAATATTTAATACAAGGTTCATTTTATTGCAATGTGGGCAACGGCCTACCACGATGGAACACCGGTTCCGATCAGTCACCGAAGTTAAGCATCGTTGGGCTCGGCTCGGGTTTGGAGGGGTGATCCTCCTATTCGTCCGAGTGCTGTTGCCCCTGTCTGCACGTGGCAGACAGTATGTGTGAAATGACCTTAGCCGTCGAAGAACGTCAAACAAAAATACCACTACTTATTGCAATGTGTTCATTGATTATGGAGTTATAACATCTCAAACTCGAGAGTATATGTCTCTCCTTTTGGCATGGGAAGTAGGCAGTCTTATTATCTATTGACCAGAATGTATTTAAAACCCACGTGTGGTAGAGCAGAAACGAAACACCTAACCTTGAATGCCTGAATTTCTCACGCTGAAAGGCTTAACAGCAGGTAGGGTCAACAATCATTCACCCATGCGATTCGCTGGATGAATCACGTCCAGATTTAATTGGTCTGTGGACCAGATCGACCGATCAAAAACACGATTGCCGCCATTTATCGCTACTATTGTCCTCCTGCGGCGCGAATAAAAGATATAATCGCTCATTCGATTCACCCAGTCCCCAGGGCTCCAATTCAGCTCGCACGAGAATTATGGCCGTCAATTTTCCAAGGCAGAGCTTTTTACTGGACTGAGGCGAAAGGGAAGATTTGTCGTGTGGAGAGTGCATCGGTGGATAGAGGATAACGCAAGTGATTGAGTCGTTTCGTCGCGATTGGATCGCAGAGATGGCGAGGACAAGGACGGATTGATTCGGTCCGTGCAGATTCCTCCCCTAGCAGTTGTGGCAGTTATTATCGAGGCCACGACACACGGCGCGAGTTTCCATCCAATAGCTCGTGCGAGAAAGCGCCGGATATGACTTGCGAGCAAATTCTCTCGCAGTGTACGTTCCAAACATGCATGAAATTGGTGAACAGATGGAACCATACGGCACGTTAGACACAGGGACATATTGAAGCAGTTTTAACCATGCATGCACTATCGGCAGGATTGAGTGAGAAACAGCTAAAGCAGTCCATGCGCTTGCAACATAGTTATTCGAAGAATTTTCGCGACACTGTGATGATTGATCATAACATATCTAAATCGAAAACAATTATCAAAAATCACAAAATTCTACACATCAGCCCCATGGAAATAGTACTGGAAGGAGAAATGAGAAGGATTATTGAGGTAGACCGAGAATGGAACACATGAAGCAATTTATGAGACTTTAAGAGGAAGAACTCAAAGAATCAAACTGTTAGCAGAGATCGTAAGAAGCAAGCTGAAGCAAATCAATCTTAGTTAAACGAAAGCTGATTAAGATGACAACATAAAAAAAGTTTTTCGGCATTATAAAAACAGTCATCAATTTCGTACGGGACCTGAGTTATTTTCTGTCCAGCTGAAAGACATCCGCACACGCACGATTAGAAATGATATCGATCAAAATAGTTTGCTGAAACATGGAAGGATTCCTTTCTGTGAGAGCACTCAGGAATGGCAAATACAAAAATTACGACGCTATAGATGATTGAAAACGAAACTAGCACCATGAGTACGAGCAAAAAATCTACTTCGCCGTACTCGTCAGCCAAGATATATTCAAGCCAGTCTTCCGCCACTATCCTTCATATTTTGACACCCCGCTTAAAAGAGATTGGGGTTTGCACACGAAATTCGGATAAAAATAGACTACCAAAAATTGCTTCCCACAAAAGTTCTTGTTCTACTCTCATACAATTCCAGCTCAAGACCATATGCTAGTGACACTCACATACTGTGTCAAGGCATAAAAACTTGCATCGTGACAGGGCTTTTAGATGAGAAATACGACCGACCACTGGCGATTGGCGTTACTCGGGATGCGAGGAATTGCCGATAGAGATAAAGACTATTGGAGATATTTTGGAAGGGTGGTTTTAAACTCGGCGTCGCCATTAGCTTGCTTCAAATGCAATTCGCTACGAGGCCCACTTTTCATATCCAATCTGACGGACGGAGTAACTCACTTGGAGCGCTCTCCGCATTGTACTCAAGTAGTGGTTGAGACTCCTTGAAGAAAAATCATTGCAGAGATTCCGACCAGGACCCTAGGGATTTGAAGCCAGCACTCTCCCTTTTACCAACCCGATACCAGAGATTACATCTCCCACCTGCCCAAGGCGGCTGCTGCAGGTTAGGACAGCGATCTCGATAGCTCTATGGGATAGGTCGATAGGAAGAATATGCGAGATGGGAAGCTCCCTCACCTTGAACTTTTTTAGCTGCCTCACTGCAGAGTGACCTTCCGTCCGTTGGATGGAAACGTCAACAATAGCACATAAACGCTTGAAAACACTACGCAACCGTGCATTCCTGAAGCCCATAACACGATATTTGACCCAAACTTAAGTTTGATACACTATGAAACCACACATGATTGAAGCCGCTTTAGAAATATTCATTGAGTTCTAGTAAACGCGGAGCATTGACATTTCGTGGTGTTGACAATTGAATATCACCAAACTACTCAGGAAGACCGATTATAAAATCAAACCTCATCTATAGTTTCAGCTAAAGGTCATGGCGCAGCTCTGCGTGGATAAGAGGGGAGCTAGAAATGGAGGGGGTTAAGGGAGAAGACGGGGGTTGGAAGAGAGAGAGACACCGAGAGAGGTAGGGGAACCAAACTACTTCGCGAAAATATCACTAGGCACGAACAAGGACCCTATCTTCAGGTCACATTGTAAAACGAGTCGAATGGGACGGTGAGTCATCCCACTTCCCGAAGAGCTTACGTTGACAGCAATAAGGCAGGCTTCTGACCTCCCACACTGAACAACCTTCCTCCTCCGTTTCGCAGAATTTTGGAAGTTCTGTAGCCCACTTGTCAGAATCTTGCTCTGGAGCAAAGCCAGGAACTTTTGCGAGAGCTATGATACGAAATCAAGGATCCCAGCAAGTTACTGATCAAGCATGATATATCCTACACGCTGGTTCTGTACCACACGATACTGCTGAGCAATGATGATAGACGGTATCCGAGCATTTTTACAGGATTAAGTTCCTTCTATGAACATGTTAAACTTCAGAATCCTTCGGGAGCTTGCGACACCATACTCCCTGACTGGCGGATAATTTCCGTAAAGAGGAGTTAGTGATCTCCCCGGATAGGAACCAGTTCCTCTTTGGCGTCTCACGATATCATCAGAGATCACCCTCCCTTCTTCATTTCGCCCTCTCATCATCCTTGATAAATAAGCTGCGTTTTCCGCTCGCCTTCCAACAACCCAGGGAAACAGGCCCCTCGAGCTCCATTCCGGCGTACCGGAAGAGAAAGCAGGGCAAAGATGCAAATTTTTTCCAGGGATCAAAAGTGCCAAGCATCTTTTTCCTTTTTGGCATGTCTCCACCCTCGAGCACGTCTAATTTCGCAGAAGGCTTTCTCTTCCCTCTTCTCGGCAACAAAGGAGGAAAATTGAAAAAAAAGCAGGGAGACGAAGTAGGAATTAATATTCCGAGACGCCTGCTGGCAAAACCGCGCAGGTTCGTGGGATTTTCTGCGAGGATAAAAGGTCTGCAGTTTCAGCTCTTGGAAATTTCATGCTATTTTTCTTCATGGCGGATTACGTCTTGGCCGCTTTAAACAACCAAGGAGAAACTTATGACAAAGAAGACGGTAGTTTTTCGCTTGGAAAATTAGTACAAAATGGTCGAAGGTACCAGTAAAATACTACCCATACCTACATTCTTAACAAATCTTGACTAGCCTCATGGATATTCTCTTTGAAACGACGATTTAGGCCTCTTTGTGAGATTCACACTTTGGGTGTCTTCCGCAAATATACTTACATATAATGAGCTACGGAGTGTTAAAACGCATGAAATTAATCAAAATACAAACACAACCGTCAACGATTAGTAGTGATAACGCTTTTGCGAATAGGGAATACACAACGTTACCAATTTAACGTCCCAACGTGTTGTCAATGCTAACATAAAAAGCCAGCGCTGAATTTCAATTTCCCTTTTTCCTCTTTCTAGACAACACAAACAAAGGTCTCGCGATCGGAGGAGAAGATATTACAGAAAAATGCGGAAACAAAAAACGAAAACATAACGGCAAAGGAACACGCGAAAATACGAATGACTAACTTACGCCCAGCGGAGCATTATTAAAAATCTCTCTCTCATTTACAATCAGGTTTTGGACCAAACCAATTATATTCCTGAAACAATGAAGGCCTACACTTTTAATTTCGCGACCGGCTGACAGAAAGAGATAGACAATTTATGAATGAGGAAAAAATCCGACGTTTGTCCCCATCATCACCCACCCAACGGAGACAAGATTGAGGAGGAGAACGGTGAGTAGGAGGACGGTGATTGGCGTGAAGCAGGGACGTGGATGTAAAAGAGAAGCCAAGTTACAGAGAAGACGGTGGCAAGGGGAGAGAGGGGAGGATAGAAGAAGAGGAGGAAAAGTTAGGACAGGAAAGGTATAAAGGGAGGAAGGGGAGTGAAAAGAGGGGTGGATTCTGGAGAGGGAGGGGGAAACGAAATGAACGCGTGTCCTTGAAAAGAGCCGCAGTTCCCCCTCTCCCCCAGCAATAACCTCCCATCTCTTCTACCCTTCATCTACCCCCCCCTCCAACATCATTTCGCCATCTCCCTTCCTCTCCCCCCCCCCACCTTGCAATTGCATAACCCCCGCGCGCGCTGGCTGCTGGTTCTGCGGCCGGCGGCCACGCGGTGACTGCCTGCCTGCCTGGTTAGTTGGGGTTGGCTGAGGAACGTTCGGGGCCAGCACGGCTGACGACTCCGGCGGACGACTCACCCCGGGGGGCGAAGGGAACACGATGAGGAGAGAGAGACGCTGGATAGGAGGAGGGAGGGAAGCATTCGAGGAACACCCAGGGGAAAGGAGGAAGTATGCACGCACAACTTCGAACGGGAGAGTAAAGTGGTGTTTCGGCGAAGCCGGCCGTCCATATGCATACTCGACTCGGAGCGACGATCGTCGCTCGTGGAACGCGCACTCCCACGAATCTTACTAAAAAAAGTACTAGTAGTAACTACTAGTAGGAGCGTCTATTGTTTAAGTGTAATGTGTGTTGGTCACTCACGAATAATAAGTAGCATTTGAACCTATTTTTCGGTAAGGCCATCGGTAGCCGCGGTCATTTCCGCCGTTAAAATGGAAAGCCGCTCGCTTCGTTTTAAAACTGCTACGATCATACAGAGGGACTAGGTTGTGGGCCGCTTGAAACTCGGAGGCTACACGCTACTAGAATTAGATAACTTGAAAATTTCAGATCATTCGAGTTCCAGGGTGACATGCAGGATATTATTTTGACCCTACAGAATATCTCAAGAGCTGACATAAGCGACCAAATAAGAGAAATACACTTCTGAACTGAGAGGTACATATTAAAGTTCCTTTGATGACTATAAAAAGCAGGGCCAGACACTATGACACTACTTAAACATGTAGCTCACTTTCGACCTCTATTGCTTTTCCCTATTCCCTCTCCTTCTCGTGGCTGTCGTCCCAACACCCACTGCAACACCCCCTGTAGCGGCTCGCAGTGTAGAACGTAAGTGCAGATAATAGATCAGCGGGCATGATGGTACAGCTCTGATAAAAGCTTGAAGACAGACGGATTAGGAGGGGAAGGAGAGGAGTTGAGAGGAAAAGGTCTTCACCTCTGAAAGTCAGATTTGCTCTGAAGTTAGAATGGTGGGCGCATCGCAAGCAGGTTATTTGTTTATATTTTTGACAAGGTTAATTTACAAATCGATATCGGTGAAACTCGGTCTCCGGTTCTCCAGTAATGGAATTAAATCTCGATGGGAAAGCAACGACTGTATTCCATAAACAGATGCCCCACTAAATGTATGCCAGTTAACCAACTTCTTGGCTCCCTTCTCCAAGCCACAATCAGTTCCCGACTCTCACTCAACACCCATGTATGTTCGGAATATCCATACATGTGACTAAAGTACTGAAGCTTTACACCTGAACGGTGCATTACCAAGAAACCAGCTGACTCCATAACTTTATTCCGAGAAATATTCGCGTTTTTATTCTTCAAAATTTTATAAATTGAAAATTTGACTCCAAATAAATTGACCTAAACTAATAGCCGAGTCTCTTGGATGACCTAAAACGTAAACTAATTGGCTGTGCACATAAACCCGTCATTAATTGGACACCCACTAACAGTTTTTATTTCTGAGAATTACTTTTAAATATTGGAATGGCAATCAATTAGCCGTTCTACGCTGACATAACATGTCTTCTGCGAATCACTTTAAAATATTGGGACTACACGCCTTCCAACCCAAAATTAGGCAGCCTGTCCTCATTGTGCTTGCTCCATTTTGATTTCACGAGCGAGTTTAGTTCTTCGAGGCCACCTCTGAAATTAACAGACCAATCTCATCTACTCCACTTTAATCTGGTGCCAACTCAATAAAGCAAATTGACGCTCCCCTTCATTACAATGTAAGCTCCAGCAACGGATCTTTTCACAGATGGCGAACGGGAAACGAACTGTCCAAAACAAAAAGTTATTCCAGGAAAACTGACAGCAGACACTATAAAGATCACAGGTATTGCTGACATTAAACGGAGATTTGTGTGAGGGAGAGAAAAAAGGCCGTCCAAACAGAATCAAATAACACGCTCGTGTTTCTGAGGAACACTCAAAAGAGCAAAAGAAAGAGGGACGATGCCGACAGTAATCGAAAACTCAGCTCCAAAATGAAACAGGCGAGGGAAAGACGTATATTTCGGGGAATAAAAGTTATTTTGACGCGCTGGCTACAATAGTTACCGCACTCGAAAAATTCGACGCACGCATACAAAGGCAATAACTCGTGGCACGCGGAGCATGAGTTGAATTCCTTTTCAGACTGTTTCAGAAGCATATCAAATATGTCTCAGGTCGAGCGACACATACATCTGAACACTCACTCTTTCTAGTCTTTTATCGCCTATAGTTTGCAGAGCCATTCATAATTTTCTATACCAGCCACGTCTCACAAAATGCTCACTATCTCGCAAAATAAATGACATACTCGAGATAAGAATTGCCACTTATTTGAGGAATACGTGCCACCTTGAAGAAAATGTATAAGACTTGACCTTACAGATTCACCTTACACTCATCTCCACCTTGCATTCTAATTCAGGGATCTGACTAATTTACGCAAGTAGCGAAGACTGCATCCTAGAGGTAACGTTTGGATAACGGGCAATCAATCGATTGGGAAAAATCCGTTGTCTACATCAACTTGTACGTGAATAAAGGCCAAATTCGATTCCGATTCGTTTGGAAACCATCGAAGTCTCCCACGTCCGCTTGGCTTGCATAATAAATCGTCGTCCACTTCAGAGTCACTCCGCCAAGGACAGGGTATTTTTTGGACCGACACCACACTGCTCCCGAGGAACACATGCAATGAGGAGATTATGTCAAGTACAGGACATCGACCAAAGGAAGACGCATGGAGATCGTGACCTCAGATGAGCCAGTGCTAGACGCTGTCTTTCCGACGCAACAACCGCAAAGAGTCTCTCGGCTATATTCTTGGCTTTATCCCTTCACATCCAATCTATTTTACATCAATTGGGCATCGATAAGTGACTCTATCCGAAACATTTAGCGAAAAAAACAACGGCAAAGCGGTTCTAAGAGAAAAAAACGAATTAGCGAATCATCTTATTCCAAGGCTACCCACATCGATCAGGTACATCTCCCAAAAATTATGACAAAGAGATATAATTAAAATTACAAATAAAACAAACAAATATAGGCTTTCAGTAGTTCTCCAAAGGACTTTAAATTGCCTTCACAGTCTTAAAGCAGCTAAGAAATTCAAATCTTCATGAATAGAGTACTAAAATAGTTTGTTAGCACCTTAGTTACCCACGAACACACTTGAACATGCTTCTTTTTTTATTATTCGGTAAAGATCGGCATTCATTCGCAATAAATTTCGCTTTATAAAGCATCAGAAATGAAAACAAGATGATTTACATCAAAATAGAAGAATTCACTATACATTACCATAACTTGCTTTGTGCAAAACATGCTTTGTGAAAATACCTTACCGATTGACTGACACCGCTGTGAATAAACCGTTGATTTCGAGAACCATCTTTTAAATGACAAAACACTTCCCCAAGAGCATTTTAAACTTTAAAACAAGCAAAACATCACGATAATGATGTGTATGAACGATATCAATCACAATAATGATGAGTATTCACGATTCCGATATAAAATAACGATAATGTCAGGAGAAAACTACACTGAACGAAGAAAATTGAAAGATATCATTATCATTTAAATGGAATATTAACCTCTTGTTGATTCCAGTCAATCGCTCTATTTGAGAAATGCGTTCAACGCACAAAAAAGAAAGCAATTCGCAACAAAAGGACAACTTCTCAAAGATATGATCTTGAGTAACAGGAAAAAACTCAGGAATTATGACATTCGTTCGCTCTCTGCAAGAAATCGAATCACTAGGGAAACAAACCTATTGACTAATCAAACGCTACCACTGAACTGGGAACGATTTAACGCACAGACCTTACCGATTAACGGGAATGAATCAAACGTGTCTCATTCACTTTCGAGATGAATAAAATTCCCAGCAAATTACTGTTGATAAAGATTGAATTTTAACCAATCCTGTTGTTTGTACTCATAACCTACTTCAACCAGAAGTTGTAAAAGCATAATTACAGAACTCAGATATCTGTATTTAGACCGTTCACCAACTTATTCGGACCAAAAATTGAGATGATGAATGGTGGAATCCAATTCTGCGGTCCAGTGTTGTGTAACCGGTCAATGAAAAGAGATTAGGGTAAAATGGCATAATTAAATCATTCAAACCTTACACATTTTCACGCTGAAGTGAAATATTATTATCGTCAAATACTAATCTTAGAAACACTTAGTAAAACCCTCAAACCTATTGATAGGGCCAATTTCCAATGGCCTAAAATTAATAATTTTGCATTAACCCAAAGAAATTGGCAAAATTGACAGAGCACAGATATTCGCATTTTCCACAGTGCACGAGACACAAGGCTTACATCGCGATATAACTATTATTTATTAAGTACCTATTCTTACATGTACCTTGATACCCTGAGAACCGGGATTAAAATACATTTCTGAACAGCTTACACTCGTTTAAATTATACGGTACGTTTATTGAGCTAATTATGCCGACCCTTTTTGATCACGATAACAGGACGAAGCATTATAATATCGCGCCAACTTGAAATTCAAGTTAATTGGTTGCAAATCTATTCATGGACTGTCACTAACAACTAACTTGTAAGCCGGATTGAGCTGACGGGAATGGTTTAACAAAGCGATTTCATCGGTGAATAACGACACCATTCGATGGAAAAATATCGTAGCTGCTACCAGCGGCCACCGACCGTACACCGAACGGCACTGCCCTACACCAGGACTGAGGGATTATAAAATCGCAAGAAAGTGGGCATGGGGGGGGGGGGGGGGGGGTGGAGGAACCAAGGTGAAATTGCGACAGGAATTCCCAGGAAGAAATCACGGGGGGAGGGGGGAAAGTGGAGAGAGGAATGCCGGGGAGGAGAGGTAAGGAAAAGGCTTGCTCGGGACGAGAGAGTTGGCGAGCTGCAGTAGACACTATAAGCGTTGAACGGAATGAAGAAAACTCTACAGAGAGCCAGGAGGGGATATTAATGGCAGTCGGACAAGCAGAACCTGTCTTGGAAGCACGGCAGTGGAGGAAAACTAGTGCGAAAAAGAAGAGATAGCTCGGCCGATTGCTTTGCCCATTCTCTGCATTTAACAACATGTTGATGAGATGTAATATTTAAAAGGATTGTATACCTCCTAATATTCATCAGGTTGTCTTCAATAGATAAATCCATTCCAACATTTTACAGGTTGAGTATATCTAACGCTCCTAGCGCTGGTCAGTAATTATGGTACAAAAATGACGGCAGAATCCAATTTAAAAATTACCTAAGCCAATTGTTCACATCTGAATAACATTAAAGTATTAATAATCAGACAGTGGAGCCGTCATATGACCATGACAGTAACGGAAAATCTAACAATTAGTCTCAGGAAATGGTTCGTCAAATATTTCCTTTTCAAAAGGAGTAAATATTTGGAACTGTTGACCAGAGATTCTCCAAATTTCGTAATATGCGAATATTATGATACGGAGACGCACGAAGTACCCTATCGTTGCTAAGCGAGCTACAAAATTCCACCTTTACTCCTGCATTGAATCATACTCAAGCGAAAGCAAAAATGAGCGTATGTCCCACTCTTAACCAAATATATCTGGAGCGTCTAGAGGCAGTCAAGCAAAACAAAAACAAGGCTATACTTCATAAAATAAAGAGTGAAATTTTCGCAGAATTCATTGGTTGAATGATTTTCACAGCTATTCCGTAACATAGTAAGACGGGCGCAAAAAAAAGTTGTTGTGGCAGGACAAAAAAATGAGATAATCTCTGCTGGCATCGCTCCTCGAAGAACGCTACCTTGTAACCACACAACCTCGGGTGTCTTCCAGGCATTGAATGCGTGTTCTTCGAAGGCATTATTTTTTTCCGATTCCAAGAACTGGAGGAAAACAGTGTTGGTAGGTCGAGGGAAAGGAAAGAAGGGGGCGTGCAACTCACTATTCACCCCAATCGCGAGCCGGCTCCTTGGGCATAATAATCAGGCGTCGAGGATGAGGAACGAGGGAGACCTTCGACGTGGGTTCAGCTGCAGCCCGGCGTTAAAAATATTAGCAGATGGCTGATGTTTTGGAATCATTAGAAAGATATTTTTCTTCATAATGAGTCACCATTTATTGAATTTTATTTGAATATTTGATTTTTTATTTCTATTCGAACTACAGCGTGTAATACCAAAACATCAGCCACTTACCGCACTACCTTTCGAGATATTTTCAAATAAAATAGAAGTCGTTTACCATGAGTATGTTACGGTTGTGCGCTCCTGAGAAACATAATTAAATGAGAAATTTAGCACGCACAGATCGCGTCAGAAATGTAAGGGTGGATAATTTGTATGCCTTCTCATTTATTAAAAAAACATTAAATCATATTACCACAATACCTTTAATAAAATTGCACAAAAGGCTTCAGCTTCGATGGCGTTTTAAACACGGCGTGAAACACATGAGTCAAGTTAAAGGTATTAATATGCATATTTAGTTCATTACTGAGGAGTTTAATAATTTCGAACAAAGTTTTCGCGTCATTAATATTAATATATATTTACTTCATACTTCTTACAAGGGTGGGGGAGCGTTGTGACCTAGTGGGTAGAGCGCTTGGCTGCTAATCCAGGTGAAAATCCAGGTGAAACCTTTGGATGCTCCTGAACAAAAAAAAATCACTCCGAGTGCGAGGTGGCCCAGGGCAAGGAACTGGCCCCCTACCCTGAATGTGTGATATTCACACGCCTGTGGCTTAGTCTGGGGTGAGCTCTACCCTCAACTATCCAAACCAACCTTTGGGTTGAATCATTGAGTGAGACTTCTTACAATTTCTTATAATTTGAAATATAATTCGAATAAGTCATCTATTAAGACTAGAGAATAACCTCTCTCTCAAGCTCCTTAAAACTCATTTTTTAATACAAGCCTTTGCACAACTTAAGTTTCTTTTCGTCCAAACAGTTAAACATCTAAATCGCCCATATCAATCACCGAACCACCAAATCGCATCCACTGAGGTTCTTAAACGTTTCAACAATTATGACGTCGAAATTTGACTACTCTCCAATCTAATCTTTGGCGTCAACAGAGGGGTTGAAATGACTCTTTACCTTCGAATATGACCTTAAGACTGGGAATAATTGGCTACGAACTCATTTAAGGGAAAGTTTGACCAACCTTCATGAGGTACAAACGCACCTAGAGGGGAGTTTAAGAGGGAGGGAAGGTCGCCAACTCGAGGGCATCGAACTTTGGTGTTTATTTTTTTTCGCTCCGAGATCTTTCAAAGGAATGGAGTAGGACCGGATCCAGTTTATCTTCGCCGGTTATCAGTCGGCCATTATGATTCGGCCGAGCTCCGTATGCTCCATATGACCGATACTTTGTATATTACGAGATGGCACGAATGCAAATAGCCAGAAAACTGCTAAATGTCAGATAAATAAGCTTCAAAATATGACAAGAATGCTCTAAAACTGCTAAGTGGCACAGAAATAAGCGTCAAAAGCGCACAGGAATGCTCGAATTATTTTTCACGACACGAACTATCATGAAGGGTGAGGGATACGGTTGCGTCAACCACATTCTGCCAGAAAAGATCGTCTCTTCGAGTACAGCTGAATGAATAAGATTCAACTGACCTGGAGGTAAAAAAAGAAAATGACATACACATCGAGGGAAGAACATATATGTTTAAGTTTCACTGCTGAGCGAGAGGTAACCATGATTGGTATTCATTTCGATCATATATACAATAAATACAACACATTCACATTTATTCAACTCTGGTTTGGAAATCGGTCGTAGTTTTGTGCGAAGGGTCAGTAACCTGCGTCCTAGAAGCCATATACATTTACCTGAGTATCCGTGCAGCCTTACGCGGCAAGGAACGATTTAAACACAGCGCTTCCATGCCTTCGTTCCCACAACAAATAAGGAAAATAAAATATATCGCGTATTGTCACGGAACTCTTTGTTTTTACGCAAATGCAAGCCCTCGATGCCATGCTTACCAAAACTTCCCAGCGGAATAATAGAACGCGAGGGCGCCTCAGGTTTTGGACTTCGACTAATGACCACTTCCCAATAAAATTTCTTCACATTCTTATACAAATTGGCACGGAATTTGCGGTGGCTTAAAGAGATTAGAGAAAGGCCCATTTCACTGCATTAAAATATATCAACAAAGACCAAAGAAAAGGCGAAATAAAAACCACCCATGAGCCGAAACGTGAACGATCGTGGTACGTTACAACTCTGGTATTAGTGACAGAAAAAAGCAATTACTCGGGGCGGCTATTTTGTAGAAGTATCTACGCTTGCAGGCTTCACATTCATCGAGTTTTTGAGTGTCGACTAGAGTGCCGCCATCGCATCAGAGCAACATTATTAGAGTGAAAATGTATCTATACTTGCATGTGAACATTACCTATTGCTAATTTATCATTCCAAAACTATATCGGAAGAATTTCACATCACTGCTTATGAAGGTTGAAAGATTCTTTGGCAGCAGTTCAAACCTAGAGAGTCATTCAAAGATCTGGAAGGCACCACCAATTTTCGACGGAATACGAAACACATGGGAGACAGAAACAACTGTGAACTTGGTGAGAGACTAGATGAAAAATTAATTCATTTCACAGCTTAGCAAGCGCTAGCACAGTGATTTATGAGGATGGAATTTCGTTTAAAGGCGGTGTGTGAAGAAATACAAGACGTCCGCGGCGAAGAGAAAAAAATTCAACCAAATGTTTAGTCCAACTAGTTCCAGAACTCATCGAGCGCGTGGATTTTTAAGTGACTCAATGAGCTCTTCGTGGAGCGAGTCACATTAGCAGTCCCTAACTCCGAAAATTGGTGCCTTGGACGTACTCGCTCATTCGGTCGACACTTTCATATCCAGCCGTGTAAACGTAAGCAATTAAGCCTCGCCCTGACCACCGGGAAAAAGCTGCTTCGTAGTCGCCATGGTGGCGCCTTTCCCTTGCCCTCCGCGCGCGACAGGTTTACCGGGTCCACTCAACTCGCCAGCGGCGGCGGGACTCCGAAGCGTTTGCAGAGATCGCTGCTCGTCGATGAATGGCCGGTCAGGGGAAATATAAGGGCTCAGGAAACACGAGAGAGACTACGAACAACTTTCCCGTGGACACACCTTCGAAAAGTCATCATGAGCATGTGAAAAATCATGTAAAACCATTAGTATACTGCTGGGTGAGATGCGACCCATCGTTACTACGAACGAAGCGTTCTCATTTTCCGGGTGGAGAAGAGGATAGCTTGTGGAGTCTTGCGTGAGTGCTTGAACTCAATGTAGGTTAAGCGGGATTCGTCTCTAGTCATACTGAATCGCAAAATAATTTTATTTTTAAACGTACGCGGTTGTAATATGCATTAATCTTTAATTATTTTAAAAATAGTAATGACACAAAAACTTTATTTGATAAGATTTTATAAGTTTTAGTAGTTAACTAAATATATATATTTTCGATGCTTTAACTTAACTGGACTTATTTTTTTCGCGTCGTGCGCTGAAAACGCTTTCAAAATTTAAGATTTTTTTGCATTTTTATAAAAAGCAATACAGCGAGTAATACATTTATTCAATAACTGAGTAAACATGCGAACCATGCATAATTACATTTCTGAAGCGATCTTGGCGTCAGAATCCCATCAATATTTTTTAATTGTGTACCTCTGGCGCGCGCATCCATACTTTATACCAAGGAAAATAGTTTCATTTTTTGCAAATATCTCCTAATAGAGCGGTAAATGGACGATATTTTGGCACTATTAGGAAATGTAAATATTTTTATCCACAATGAGGTTTAATTCATAGAATTTTATGAAAAGCCATTTGTTGCTCAAACTATATCTTACCCACTCTTAGAAAATGCACCGAAGTGCACATCTTACGAAAGAAATCACCACCACGGCATATCAATAAAGTGGGGAAATTGATACAAATGTATCTTATAACAACAGCCAAATACCTGGGAATTACCATAATTTCAGACCTTAAGTGTGGTAAACACGGACGAAACATGCATCGCTACATTAAAGAGGCTAGGGTTTAATAATTGGATGGTCCTCGGATAAGAAAGTGAAAGAGAGACGCTGTTCCGCTCTGGTCTGGCAGCATCTCGAATATTCCGCAGAGAAAGGCTTAAAAACCTCTGACGGAGCTTGCACAGAAAGACTTGGCTCGCGAAATGTAAAAAATACAAAGTAAAACTCAACGCTTCGTTAAAAACAGTTACGAGCGAACAGAGAGAGTGGCACTGCTAACTGAAGGACTAGTTTACGAAACGCTTACAGACTCGGGAGGTTAAATTCTACGCCAAGATTACTTGAAAAATTCAGATCAGAGAGTTTCAGGGTGACACGTAGGATATTATTTTAACCCGGCAGAATTTCTCCAGAGCTGATAAAAGCGGAAAAATAAGAGAGAAACTGCCGAACACATAGGTACAAAATTTCCTCCTTAGCTCGCACTCCTCGCTACGTCCATTGGAGCTAAGAGCTTAATTTTTCCATATTTAAAAATTCAATCCATGTTTTGAACCAAATAACTCCTTTATTAATGCTTCGTTAGGACCACGTTTAATTTTACATAACAGTAATGACGCAGGACTATGCTTAAAATGTATGACTTATGCTTGCGGTACCAAAGCACGACACGATGGAGCAACAAAACAGTAAGGTGAAAACTATGTCTCTCCAAGGCCTTCTCTACAGCTTCACAGCAATCGCACATCTACGAGCATTGCACTCATTATTTTACAACTTTTGTCCTTCCGCTCATTTTGTATTGCTCCCCAATATGGACCACCTCAGCTCCATCTAATATTTTGACTCTTGAGAGTGTCTTTCGTTTCTTCAGTAAGATAGTTAAACAGTCTCTAATTATAACTATGAGCCAGTTGATAAGGAGGTGAGGAGTCCATCAACTAAGATCTTTAAGACCACAAAAACAATCGAGACACTCCTTTTAACATACATTTCACTTTCCTCCTTTACCTCTTCTAATTCCTTTTCAATTCCCTCCCCTTTTCATGGTTGGTGTACTATCACCTCCTGCCACCCGCCCCTGCGGTGGCTAGAAAGATTGCATGCAGTTATAGAGGCTAAGGAGAAGGGGATTAAACAGTGACCTATATGAATCCAGAGATGTTTTCGACAGAAAATCAGGACAAGTTCAGTCACAGCATAACCTCTTTTTACCAATTTGTTTTTAATTCACACAGAAATGTGATTACAAGCTTCTTTAAATATAATACTGCTGATGCAGAATTTAAGACTATAGTTGATATTCGATCAATCACGATAAATTATGCTCCACACAAAGTCCATTAAGTAGCATTTCCAGTCCAAAACGGATTCGCGTGCGCCATAAGGGTAATCACTGAGAAATGAGGGATATAACTTTATAAATGCTATCTTACATACTAACATGTAACAGACCACGAGTTAATGGCAAGCAGTGGATCATATAAATGGAATATGATTCCAGCCGGAGGGCCATTTTCACTCTTAATGAAGAAAAGAAACCACTGCTTCTGCATTATAGTATCGCATGATCACTTTTTTCACTTGGAATTCAGGCAACTATGCACAACAATGACGACCATATATTAAAACCCAGGAAATGCTCAGTGAGCTGCAAAACTCGGGTTTGCAACCCACAACATTTTTGCTTCAATGACTCCATCATCCACGGTAAAGATAGATAATAAACATAAAACTCGGTCCGTTAAGTCATTATTGACACCACAGAAAAGTGCTCCGGTCTATCTACCAAAGTTCAATAATCATATTAAGAAGAGCCTTTTATCAATAAATCAATATTTGAAGGCTGATACACTAAGCCCCATTTAATACAACTATCGATGGAAAAATGATAAGGTATTTTTAAATGAAGTGTGAACACATGAGTCGCGCCGGTGTGCAACCAGAGATAAATCAAATCACTAATTGAAAATGAACCAAGATGGATATGGTGCGGATGCTGCAGTGCAAAGGCTGGATGTTATTTCAAATATAACAACCACATAGGGCGTCCTACACTAATAGCCAAAATATGAGAACGAAAGTGTGTCAATGGCCGGCAATTAGGTTCTTTTGGTAATCCCAAAAGAAAATTTTGACACTGTTATCAACCACTCAAGTCGTGGAACGGTAGCCTATTGGATAGAAAGGCCACTAAACATTGAGGATGCAGTCAAAACCTGAGCGATAACTCCGACACCTTCACGATCCACGATATTTTCTTGCGACTAGATTTTATAGGATTCCAAAGGCGGAAAGGGAGACAGTGATGTTTGTCCGTCTTTCATGAGAACTGCAGAATTGAAGCAGAGTAAGTGACCTTTAAACTCCATGTGAAAGTAATTTTTAACTACCTTGGTTATTTTGTTATGAACGACCGACGGTGAAAGGACATGCCTTTATCATATTAAAAAATTGAGTAGACTAATAAATGTTAACAACTGGAGGATTTTACAACTTTCAGTGGCAATCTAAATTTTTTCGGCTGCCTTAATTTCATCTCAGGGTAGATATCGACGACAAATCTACCGAGATACAGTCGGGTTTGACAGGGGCACAGGGGCCTACAGGCAAGGGCCAAACGATAAGCCAAAAGCTGACCCATGCGTGTTTGCGATGATAATCTAAAAGCTTCTGTTGTGTTACGCAACCGCTCAAGACCCACTACGGGAAATTAAAATTCTGGGAAACCGAACTTCTAAATTCAAGACGCGGAACAGGAATGTTTTTTTTTCACCACGAAAGAAAGAGTGAAAATAAAGTGCAAGCTCTTCGTTGCAGTGAGAGTAATAAATTGGCGACCTGAGGTGTTTGCAACAGAGCAAGCGTGCGGCCAACATTCTCAGGCGCTTTATTGAACCTCAAAGAAGCGCTGTCCAATGGCTTGGCCGCTCCACTCCAAATTGTAACTGAAAACCACCGGCAAACGGCGGGGCCGCACCTATGATTTTAAGTTTGTAATTTGCAACTGTTACTCCAACGCTTTCGGGAGAAATTACGATTTTCAATGATCGCATTTTTTTTATCTTCGCCGGCTCGGGTGAGTGTCGAAAGCGAGAATAACTTCCTCACGAAAAACACTCCGGGCGGGAAATCACACGTCTACATACTGCCCCTCGAGCCGCCGCATAAGCGTGTGGCAGTGGGTGTTAGGAAACCAGCTATGAAAGGGGAGAGGACAAAGGTGTATGTCAACGATGAGTCTTATGTTAGAGTCACGCTTAGCTTTTGCTATAATTACTAATGGTGTGTGGAAAGACGATATTTTTGTACCACTCAGTTCGGCGGTGGATCTCTCTTATTTTGCCGCTTCTATCAGCTCTAGAGATATAGCGCAGGGTCAAAATAATATCCTCCGTGTCGTACTGAAACTGACTGACCACACGAGCGACCACCGACCGCGAGATTGAAAGGAAAGGCCGAAGGAGAGGAGGGAGGCCGTGAAAACGGTGGCCGGCGACCCGACGCGCGGATTTCCCACGAGGCTCGCCCCGACATAAACGGCGCCACGGAGAGTGAGAGAAGATAGATTGAGTTCGCTGACTAAAGGCGTAATCGCAAAAGGAGGAGCTATCTTCCTTCCTCCTCCCCCCTCTCCACTGCGGTCAGAGTACCAAGGCGGAGGAACGAGTTTACGCCGCGCATCCTGGAGGAAACCATCTAATTTTCCGCAAAAGAAGACGGTGATGCCACCTATCGACGCGCTCAGGAAACAACAGAAACATGCGAGGAATGGAACGCGAGAAGAGGGAAAATTAACCATTCAAACTCCTTTCAAATCAATATCCCTCCAAGAAAATAGGGAATTCTTTTTCACCATACAACGGCCAGCCTCGATAAAATTAGATAAAGATGCAGGAGAATTTAATATTACCGCCATATAACGACAATCTACTAGTTTTAAATAAGAAAATGATTGAAGAAATATTACTAATTAATATAACCTCCTTTCCATCACTAACTTCCTTTCGGTCACTAACTTCAGCAACCACGTCAAAATTGATGAATAAAGCATATACTACCATTTTCCATTAATTATGGTTCGATTTTGGAAAATCTCATGATTTTTCTTCCACTTACCCATCTATTCATAACTAATCTATACCTTGTAGCAACAAAAATATGAATAATCGCACCAACAATTTAATGCAATAGAGAATAAAAAGGTGACACCACCAATCGATGAAAGACACACAATATGTGATAACACGTGCGGAGGAACCTTTATTTTCACCCTGCCCTGATTATAAGGATTACATTCGAATCAAAACATACCATGATATCCACACTGTTCTACACAAAATCCACTTTGCTGGGTTAGACTACACTCAAAATCTCAACTGAAAACGATCAACGCCATCCCCAAATTCATTAACATCTTCTCGACTTGAATACATTTCACTGGATCAACAAAATACTATTCAACTTTTTTTTTGTAGATTTTCGCAGCTCATTGTTTATGGTATTCAGGCTTTCAGTTCTGCGATTAATTATTTAGTATTAAGCAACAGTTGTTCTTAAAAGCCCGACGAAGCCGGCAGCATGGCACGGTGAAACTGTTACTTAATAATAAATAATTAATTGCAGAACCAAAAGCCTGAATGCCATAAAAAATACTATTCAATCGATCTCATCCGTAGTCGGGAGTGTGAGGACGCGAATTTTGACGACAAATGAAAGTGGGCCATTTACATTTAGGAAATTACTTGTGAAGAATTAAGTCGGGACCCGTGTGTGTTTGGTGATGGGATGTGTTGGCACCCAACCTGTAAAAGGTTTTTTACGTCAAATCTGAACGCGACCCAGAAACCTTCGCAACGATCGTTTCTAAGGTTGAAATGGAGATCTACGTCACAGCCCAGCGTATTGTCCGAATCGCGAAATTCCCTTAAATTATCCCGATAAATTTTCTATCGTTTCCGTCCGAATTTTTAAAAATCCAATCCGTTTACAAACGAATAATTTCTTTCGTTTACGATCTGCAACGTGACAATAGAAACCCCATATCCCAGGTGCAACTGTCAACGAGGAAAGGACGCTATTTTCGACGCTAAATCGAAGTGGTCCCCGACGTTAAGCTAGCAATGAAGAGGGATCCACAAATGGGCATTTTCCTCCTCTTTTTTTCTCTCGTCATTTTCCAAACCACCACTCGTCAATGATCGGGAGGACAATTTGTTGCGAACGGCCGAGAGCCAAAAACACCTCTTCCCACTCCCTGAAGCTCTGACTCCAAGAGACCTCGCTATCCCCGTTGAAGAGGGGACAATCGAGAGATGCATTACGACGGATGAACTTGGGGACGCCTGTTCCCTCGAGAGATTTTCATCCCCACTTAACGCCATTGCTGCGCTTAGAACCACGGGTCGAGATATGCTGAATTCCACGATTCGCGATATTTGTATATATATCATGGCAAACAAAGCGTTGAGGTTGGGCAAGGATAGATAGGTACATCAGAGGACATTCAGCTACCATAAGGAGTGGACACCGGTGTTGTCATGGATCATCTGCCAGTGAATGTCTACTGATTTACCTATCTATCCTTGCACAACCCCAACGCCTTGTTGCTAGCATATACTTTTATTTTCATATCCTTTTCTTTTTATACACGTGTGGGCGTGAGGAGCACTTTTTCAAAAGGCTCGCACATTCAAGCACCGGAACGAAACAAAAGCAGCGATATGCCCGCAGTTGAAAAGATGAAAAAATTCAATCCATTCTGGCGTAACTTTGTGGAAGTCCATTTTCAAATAATGACAATGTCAACTATGTTTAAATCCACAGAGTATTTTATTGGTACAACTAGTTTCAACGCTTGTACCTGATGATGACGCCGTAGCGTTGAAACTAGTTGTACCAATAAAATACTCTGTGGATTTAAACATAGTTGACCTTGTCATTATATGAAAAAATTCTTAAACATTCCCGGCCTCACTTCAATGATTTCACGCCCGGTGCGCTACGCGAGAGCACTTCGAGTTTAGTTGGGATCTTATGTCAGCTTAGGCAGCATGTGGGTCACGGTCGACGCATTTAAAGCCCACTAACGACATCAATGCAACTCAGGTAAGTCACTCTGTAAATATCATCAATCAATTCGGTAAATCGAGAACAGGAGTGGATTTACTCAAAGGTGATACTTCACTCCTTGCTGAATCGAGGGACGGTCCCTCTCGATCAATAAGTACCTTAAAAAAGTAACTTGAATAAAAGACTCGACCAATTAGATTTATTATTTCCCTTGCCAATATTCTGTTTATGAGATAAATTTACCAAATTTGGAGAAACTACTTGGAATTAGTGGATGCGTGTCAATGGAATTGCTTTTCATCCCGCGGAATCGCAAATTTGGAAGGTAGGAAAATTTATACGACATGAATAGAACGAGGTTAGCCATTTCTTCTTCATTTTTATTTTTTTCCTCGCGTTTCACCGACAGGATGTAGGAAGGAATTCAAGTAACTACTTTCCACATATTATTCACATTTGACTCACCGGGTTAAAAAATTTCCAAGATATCCAGCGAGACAGATTTATAAAACCGAACTGGAAATAGGAATCTGGTAAGTAGGTACTCAAGTGAATTCACCTTCACAGGCAAAATAGGCTAAAATATTGAAAACGCTCAACGCTGAGCTTGTGACCGCCTGATCTCCAAGATAGTTGACCAACTGTTTCCATCTTATCACTACTGAAGACGATTGAGCACTATTATGGACAGTTTAACTTAATTCTAGAAAAATAATGACATAGATAAATTAATTTTATAAAATAATGACGAACATAGTTTTTCAGGAGCTAAATTAATAATAACTACACTTTCCACCATTGCCGGGAGATTCAAAAATAGTTCTTAAATAAACAAAGACTTCGTATTTCCTCACGATTTTCATTGAGCCGATTTCGACGCTATTTTCACTATGTTCAACTCTGATTTTGATGCGATTCAGTGACGTAGTACTAGATAGTGACTAGGCAGCGTATAAACCTCGGTCGACTCAACATATCTATCGGAAATCCCGAGCCTTTATTTTTGAAAACTGCGTGAACGCAAAAATAGAGCCAATAGCACTTGAATACATTGAGGAAATCGCTGAATTCTTCCCTTGACCTGAAGAAGGACCGGACCCGGTGTGGAACCCGAGAAGACTTCATCGTCAACGCACGCTGGGAAAGCGCAAGATCTTACACACGAAAACAGCTGGTTGAAATCACTGCTTTCCATTCAAGGGAAGAAATTTGGACTCGGACCTAGGTGCCGGGTCATCGAATTCTTCACCCCTTCCATAAAAGACGTAAGAGAGCTTCGGACACCATGAAGTCCGAGTTAATTGATGAATAATTTCCATCTCATCTCCACAGGTGACAATTGAGGCATGATTCCTAACTTATTGAGTGCTCTAATTATTCAGAAAAAATTTTTAAACTAAAAATAATAAACGGGTGTTGGTTCTCAGGACCTTCCTTATTCCTCTTCAATATGACGAGGTTTACGATTACTTCTTCAATCTGAATTACTTTTTTTCCTGACGGTTCGTCAACAGGACTTTGAGAAAAATTCAAATCATTTCATGCCAGAAATAATTCACCTTTTCCCCGCCCGATCCTCCAATTCCACGGCAAAATTGCACATCTCGAGAGGGCCACGACGAACCTTGCCAACCATTCTTGGCAACACCGAGGGCGGCCATTCCGCTAGAAAATCACCAGGGGAGCAGGGGCAAAATAAAATAAATGAACGACCCCTCCCCCCCCTACTTGGGGAGGTTGAAAATGCCTACATTTCTATTTTCTTCCTGCAAAGGAAATCGGCGCAGACGCTCACCGCCGACTGTGGACAAATAGCAACAAACGCGCTCTCGGGAAACGGGGTCAGACACTCGTTCGACATTTCCCCCCGACCTTGATTGACTTTTTCCGTCTTGGGATTGACGCTAGAGAGAGAATGAATGGAATGAGTGGAAGAATCAAAGAGAGACGCAATTAGAAGGCATAGCTCTGACCACGACGGAAATAAACGAAGAGGAGTGATATACATATGGAGGTGGGGGAGGGAGACAGACATCTTCGGGGTGGGGAGAGAACAATCGCTTCCCGAAATTTCCACTGAGGCCGACGACCTCAGTAAGGGGTTTACGACAACACGAGGGTTGGTTTGACCCGAAGAAAGCAAATCCATGAAACCTTATGCGATTTTAATCCTTTTGCAGCAAAGATCGGAACGGATAAATTCATCCGCTGTGGAGTTCGACTCAACTCCACAAGCTCAATAAATGTTTTCCTTCTCCTACAGAGATCGAGTATATTCCCAGAGGTATTCTATTTTTTGTGATAAATATACTAAAATGCCGCTGCGGTAAAAAAATGGTAGTACAAATCTTTTTGCAGATTCTTGAAATATACTATGAATGAAACCAGTATGTAGGATCTAAGTCTTTCCCGGCTAATGCTTAGGATGAATAGTTCTCGGGTTTCCAGGCGGGTAATGGTGTTAAACTGCACCGACGTTTCAATGGCGTAGTCTGCCATCGAATGAAGACGATGACAAACTACGCCATTGAAACGTCGGTGCAGTTAAACACCATTACCCGCCTGGAAACCCGAGAACTATTCATCCTGATGAAACCAGTGATCTTTTAATTCTGCGAAGGGGGGGGGGGGTTCGACACGGAGGATATTATTTTAACTACACAATAAATATATAGGAGACAGAAGCAATAAAATATGAGAGATGCATTGTCAGGCAGAGTCAATAAAATTTCACTTTTCCACTCACCATTAAAAATACCACAACAAACAGAGAGACACCATCAAAACACCTAACTTTTGGTTCATTCCCATCTCCAATCCCTTCGTTTCTTCATCGTTGGTGTCCTAACACTGCCTGCCACACGCCCTAATGGCAGTTCGCAGTGCCAGTATGTAGGTAGTCAACATTGAGCAGCGTTATAGATGCCACCACTAGTTTATCACCCAAAATTCGAATATGTGTACGTTGTGCGAAAGTTCCACCGAAAAAATACCTACCTTGACTTGGACTTGTGCCTGGATCCCTCGATATCAAGCCAAGTGCTTACGCTAGTTGAGCTACAAAGGCATCGTTATATACACAAAGGATTTTTGTGGGCTTCAAAGGACAATACTTCGGTTAGTTTGCGGTATACTAATAGCTCTACAGGGCTCTCTTGTCTAAGGTATTAAGGTGATGTTGTGAGAATTTAACATACCAATGGATCAATAATTATCGCATGACATCGACACTGTCTTACAGAGGCATTCATTTCATTTAGGTCTATAAGTAATACATAGCATGGATGAAGACCAACGTCCATTTCTTTGCAGCAAGAATTGCACCTACAAATACCCCCAACAAGAAAAATATCAGTGGACACATTTAAATTATCTACCAGTTCATTGACAGAATGCAAGTAAATAAGTCAGATTTACTATGATTCCACTTCGAAGTGAAAGGAAACATTATCTGCACCTCCAGAGGTATAGCTAATTCCTTAATGACCCATATGGGTCGATTTTCTTTTACCAACATCAGTTAAAACCAAATTGTCTTTTCATTATTCCTCTCATTCCAATCTATGAAACTTTCATCAAGGCATTTTATTGGAGAGTTAGCTACCTTCAGATTAGAAACAGCTGGTGAAAAGCACCCTATATAATCAGTGCCATCTTTGGGACTGGGCCCAGGGGTCTTAAGGGGCCATGAGGTATCAACCCTAGTCAAAAAGTACCGAACTTTATTTACAGACGAAAAAAATATTTAAGCTCTGAATTTTGATTCTTCTTTTATACTTCAGACAGTGTGTATATATAGTTATACCCATATTTGCTCTCTCTGCAACACTGTTGCAGTTCTCCCTCTTAGAGAACTCCCAACTCCAAACATTCCCCGTCCTTCGAGAGCCTGGCGCAACATTTTCACCTTAATGACCCCTCCCAGCCCCCATGCCCACATTCTCTTCCTCTCACCCCTTGCCCTCTTTTTAACCCTTGATTTACAACACTATTGATTGTAAGATTAACTCGCTTTGAGGGTCCAAGAAGTGATATGCAGCTTTCTAAAGAAGAAAATTTGAAAATTAATATTTTACCCAGTGATCGATTCTCTTTGTTTCAATTTAAATATAAGAGAGTCCGCATACCAAACTGTAAATGATGATTTCGAGTTTTTCACAGTACATCGAGAAAAGGACTATGACCAGATAAAAAATGCATGTGAAAAACTTGCCAAACAATATGTCAAAGACATTTATGCTGACAATTTAATATCAGAATGCAAACATAAAAAACATCTTAGCAATTAGCAGTTAGCAAAAAAAAATAATTCAATCGCGTATCTTGTGTAATTATTTGAAATTAATTGTGTTTATGCTGCCCTCAAAAGGGCCACACACTATCCTAAGCCCAGGGGGCTCTCAATCCCAAAAGACGGCCCTGTATATAATACGATTGGAAGAAACTGAGAATTGTGCCCTTTTTGGAACAAAAAAAAGACTGGATGGGATTCAAAAGTATAAATAAACATATGGGAAAAGTTTTTGGCCAAATTATCCTGATAATTTTTTCTGTCCCAAGGATGAAGTGGCAAAAGCACATCGCTGAAAATATTATGTATCAATGGACGTATTCTGCTGAAGGAGAGAGATGATGGTCAAATAGTAGTTAAATAGAAGAAAGGCTCTCCTAAAAGGAGATCTAACCCATATTTAGACAACTGGATGGTATATTAGATAAGCAGCAATGGAGTAGTTTCTTACCTGTACCCTTGGGGATTGTGAGTTTAAACTTTGAAGGCGCATGAAAAATATCAAATTTCAATGGAAGCAAGGTAAGCATGACTGCATACAGCACTAGGTCCTAACTGTTTGTGGCACAATAAAGGGAATGGGGGGACAAGGGGAAGACAAGCCAAATAGAGATGAGAAACAACTGCTTTAAGATATGAACAATAGCTGAGGCAATTACAAAAGTCCACTTGAGGGGAGGCACTAGTGAATGGCAATCTATAAAGAGGTTATTGTCACACTAAGATAAACCAATGATGAGCGGCTATTCACAACTTCATAGCTTTTATTTGAATAGAGTGAAGACTGCTCTAAAACACAGCAGTAATAATGAAATGGCACATTCATGGAGGTACAAGGCCTTAATGTTGTTTTATTATGGTGGTAAAAGTAGGAGGCCAAGTTTCCTCACTTTTAGGAAAATAATATCCCTACCTCTTTAAAAATAAAATTATAAATAATAATTTTGAATTATTGCTTTAGATACGGTTTTTGCATTGGTGAAAATAAGTTTTTATCTATTTTCATAAAATTAGCTAAATTTATTACATTTTATTCCTAAAATCTGCTAATTTTCAAATTTTTACAGGGAATTCTGTATAATTTCTTAGTTGGGGCCCTGAGTCTTGTTCTCTGGACTGGTCTGGAGTGTGTGGAGTGGTACAATGCCTCTAGAATAGGTACCTGTGGTTGGCAGTCAAGATTCTTGTCCCTCATCATACATTCTTGTAATTACAATGATTTATTTTAGCAATAAAATAAATAACCAGGAAAATTATCATATTGGATGATGGAAAAAATTATAAAATAAATATTTAAAAATTGAAATAAATGGATAAAAATGTAGTTAACATATGGTAGACATTTTGAGGAAAAGTATAAGAAGTGGATGAGTTCTTTCTT
This sequence comes from Pyrrhosoma nymphula, assembly GCA_963573305.1. Classification (NCBI taxonomy): domain Eukaryota; kingdom Metazoa; phylum Arthropoda; class Insecta; order Odonata; family Coenagrionidae; genus Pyrrhosoma; species Pyrrhosoma nymphula. The sequence continues at coordinate 97,629,162 of OY754338.1, read as the reverse complement.
TAGTTCCACATAATATAATTTTAATACGACCTAGGTTTCGTCGCTGGGCGACATCATCACCTGATGATGTCGCCCAGCGACAAAACCTAGGTCGTATTAAAATTATATTATGTGGAACTAAACAAATTTTTTCTTTTCAATCATGAAGGAGTTCCATAAAGTTACGCCTCAAACCATTAACTTCAATGGATGAGTTCTGCTATTTTGGAGGTTGAAACATGAAAAATGAAGGAAATAAGGAGGGATACAGAAAGAGATGAGGAATAATTCATTAATTACAAAAAAAACAAGCTTTGAAATTATATTTATTTCTTTGAATAAACATGGAGTATTACACACCTTTATTGAGATGCATTTGTATTGATTGCAAAAGAGATTAGACAGAGTAAATAAAAATGAATATGAAAAACAGGAGAATTGAATGCTGTTACAAAAAAGAATTAAAAATAATGAAGGAACTATGTGAGCATAACAAATACTAATTTAGACACCAAAGACAAGGAACAGACTTGCTGGACAAGATGAACGACAATATTGTGAAGAGAAGGCAGTGACAAAGTTTGGAGAGGATGAAGAATCAATGGGACTAGAGTTTAGATGAACTACAGAAAGAAAATGTTGTGTCTGAAAGTAAAGCATTAGGGACTTCATGAAGACAATCATCAGCATCAGAGATGTACAAGAGTGCTGAGTTTGAAAATGCATAATAATCCCAAAAACGATCACCTTTCAATGAAATCCATGAGAAAAATCAGAAAATATATGATTTAAACTCACAGAATTTCAACAATACATGGAAAGTGATGGAAGATCTCATCAACCACCATAACATTTATTCACCATATGAAAAGTATAATACATATTTCAAATCATTCATGACAATCATTAGAATGGCAATGATTGCTTCTGGAAAAATCTACATATGTAGTACATTGCAATAAGAGGAAATGGTGCTCAAAAGGTTAAAATAAATGTCTACATTCTATGAATTGTATTGTGGAGCGAAAAAAATATTGCTCAGTTTTAGCACTGAATAGAAAGTGTAAACAATGATGCAGATAGACATATTTCAGGATATAATCAGTAGCGTACGCAGGATTGACTTCTGGGGGTTTGGGGTTTCATTAATATTTAAGTGCATCATCATAAAATGATATTTAGATTATTATTCACTAAAACAATAATTAAATCAACATTCTCTTTTTGTGTAGACAATTCGACTATATTTTTCAGCCCAAAAAGCAAAATTCTAAATGCTAGTTCAGGTAAACATATTTTGGGGAGAGGTTTAAACCCTAAACCCCCCCACCCCCCGTCAGTACGCCACTGGATATAATGTACATCATGTCTCCCTAATTTTCAACAACAAAATCACATCCTATAACTTATGCATATGATAAGAACAAATGCATTGAAATATTGTGGTTTTCTTTGAAAGATTTCACCAAATTTACACAAGTATGTACCTATATTACATACAAAATGACTGATTCCTACAGAATTCCTAGCTTTAACACCATCGAAAGCTTTTGTTCTAGAATTTGACATAAATGAATTAAATGACCTTGCAAAGGTCAAAGGATGAGCTTCACAATTAATATTTTCTAATCTATGATACATAGGCCTTAAATAATAGGATTATATCCTCTTCATGGAGAGCATGATTTAAATCCACATTTTAAGTCTATGAATGTAAGCAGGTAAATCCATCTTATTCGCTAGATAAGAAAAAGCCTGTATTCAACATTGAATGACTATTCCCTCAATGCTTTACGATGTGTATGCATATGGGAATGTAATGCGCATGGAAAACGCAACGTATTAAAGCAACAAATGTATTAAAGCAACAAATGTATTAATGCAAAGAAACATAGGCTTAAAAGAAACTCATCCCCTATCAAATTTAGACCCAGCCAATTCATTCATTGTCAGTCATTTTCCAGAGCCAAGGCAAGAGAAACACTAACTTAATGCATTCCTTTTGATAAGGAAAGAAATTAAATAAAAGCTTTATGGGAAGGACTCCAGGGCAATCTGATGAAGGAGGAGACAGGAATAATCAGGTTAGTTTTCGTGGAAACAAACACTAATAGAAGAGAAACAGATTTCATAATTTTTTCTGAGTTGAGTTTCAAGAATGTGAAATGATTCATGACTAAGAAAGCACTTATCTGATCCTGAAAGTTAACTGTAAAAGAGTAGCCCATTGAAAGAAAGATAAAGAAATTGGGAATTCACATCCACCTGATGAACAGAATGTAGAAATTGAAGACAAGACATAGACTATAGTAAAATTAAAACACTTTCCAGCAAAGGGATAAGTAATTAATCCACCAGTCAGTTTCTGGAGCCTACACTTCATTTATAAGAGTAGTAATCTATACAGAAGCCATAAACTGACAAACTAAGAATGCATTGAGAGACTATAAAGAAGAACTAGGTACTATGTATATGAATTCATTTTTCTTCACATATTGCCTTTCAGCAGAAATGTAGAAGCACACAATAACTTCCATTTGTTTCCTATATGTGCCTACTACAGGACAAATCCTATGAATCCCCAAAATATATCTACCATTCTTCCTGAGATTACTTCACTGAGAAATTACATGTATTCGTTATATGCTGGTATAATATGCAGTCCTTCACCCGTTAAACTCACAGTCACATATAGAAAAATATTTCTGGTCACTACATTAACTCTCAAAGAAAGTCACTAACTACACCAATAATTAGAACTTGTCAAAGAGATTAAAATAGAGCTATAAAATACATACATGAAGCTATTGAAATTTGTTTGCACAATAACACCAATGGCACACATTACTGAGAGAAATTCTATCCATAAGCCCATGCATGAAATTATGACGAAGATGACTGATTAAAATTAAACATTAATTCAAATTACTTAATACTGATATGCAACTCCAAGCAAAACTATTTTTCACTTACTTACTCCTAAAGTCATTCAAGCATTAATGAAATGAGGACCTCTTTCATACAAAGCAGCTAACACAGAAATCTGATCAGCAAAGAAGTATGTTGAGGGTATTCATACGACAATTACTACAGCAAAAGTTTACGTATACTGAGAGGTAAGATGAAAACATTGATAAAGCAGAAGCAGCACAATTTCAAATAGCCATGAAGTATGCAATGCATTATTGCACAGCTTTAAGCTTTAAATAAAGAATCGTAGTCAATTACCATCGCTATTTGACACATTATATTCGTTCATTTTTTGAAGTAAATTTATCTTCATTCAATGAATAGGTAGAAACTGTTCACATTATGCTTCCTAAACAAACCAAAATTTCACGAAGTAACTGGGTTTTACACAGGTCAACCATTCTCAATGAAATACCAACATCGGCCAAAAATGCATCACTTATCGCAGCTTAATTGTACAAGTGATGCAATGCTCTTTCGTAAAATCATTCATGCTCATAAATTCCTTCATTGTCCTCACACGGTTATGCAAAAATGTCACAAATGAGAGTCTACACAAATCCAACTTTCAATTTGTTACTTCTGATAATGAGTTACAAAAGAATAACACTAGCTGATAAGTTGATCATCGCTAGAGTTTGGAGACAGAAGAGCAACACTGAGAATTCAATGATTAAGTTTTCAATGCAATAGTAAGACTTAAAAACCGGCAATTACATAATTACATACTACCTGGAGAACATTGTAATCTTACAGAAGCTTCAATATGTACTTGCATTTAAGCCTTAGGAGTAACCAACAGTTGAAATAGAAATATAATTTATACCCCTTGGTATATCATGAAGCATATGCTAAAAACAACCATCAGCTATAATTGATGTGCATACAAAGCACTTTAGGCCTAACATGCACAAATACTGATAATATTTTTCCTTAACCTGGATTTGAGAATTCATAAACTAATGGAATGATTGAAGAGTTATTTCATGAATTGAGATCTCGGCCTCAGTGGCAGCAGGGTAAATGTTTTTCCAGCTAACTCTAAGGTTGTTGGTTGAAGTCCCACCAGGGTGGATTACTACCCAGGGCAAGGGTATTTGTGTGCATATTTCGCTATGTTATCAAACCATGATATAAAAGGATCTCATGTCATTTTCAGGAGTATATGAAAACAATATATAGCACAAATGTTGATGATTCAGATTCTTCTCTCACCAATTCACTTGAGAAACCAGTGCAAATAAATTCACATAATAAGGATAAATAACTGAATTAAATCCGGGCTGGTGATTCAAAATAATTATTTCACGCAATCTATCTCCAAATGTTTAACCTACCCATTTCAGAAAAAATGTCTTTTCACCTGATAATAACAAAGAGAAAAATTAATTTCGCTCCAGTGAAGATATTTAATATTGGAAGATTAATGAGAACTTTGAACCAATTTGATCCAAAGTTAGATTATAAGCTGGATTCAACTGTTAAAAGAACCAATGGATGACGTTAGCTCATCTTTGATCTTCTACAACTTCTAAGATCCTCATGACAAAACATATAAAAATTAGGGATAACAATACAGCCAGAATGAACATGCAAATTTCAGCAGTTTGAGGCATAACTTCGGTTCCCAATAAAATGTAAGTCGACTGTATTAGATACCTAATCAAATGACGGAGCACTAATTGAGGGCCTGAGAGTCCAAGTGTTACAAGTAATATGAACACGAAAAATGATATAAGTTGATACGTTCTAAGTTGGTACCTTCGGGTACCAACTTAGCTACAGGAAGAGGAATACAAGTGTTTGAATGTATGGTGCTGCAATCTAACCGCCAAACACTTGAGCTACTTTGATTTTTGTCATTTCTTACCGGAGTAAAGTGATACAGGTGACACTGGACGATATTTGTTACACAGTTACTTGAGAATGGCATGGCCTATCCAGATGTAAAGTAGAAGTGTACTTTTCACTTAAACAACAAAGCAGGAGTATTATCTTGAATGAAGAAAATCAGTTTCATACTTAAATTTGAAAAAAAAAAATGAAAAGTCAGGAAAAAGAAAACTACCATGCACAGTTTCAGGCTATGTCATTCAATCCACATCCGTACGCAACATACAGATCCATATTTTAATCCCAAGGTATTTAATTCCAGGGTAATATCTACGTCAAGTAACATGCTTCTTCAAACATAATAGAAGGAATAATCACGATTAAAAGGTTCACCCAAGAGGTGAATCCTATAGCAAAAAAGGCAGCAATGTAATAAAATTATCTTAATAACTTGATTCCACGTGAAGGCATCACATGATTATCTTAAGGCAAAATATACATACGATATAACCTTCTGAATGCAACAATGTAACAAATGTTGGATGAACTTTCCTTGATAGGGCCTGGGAAAAATTAGGGCTTAAATAGGGAAGGAGGCAACTGCATCTGAATTGCCAATGAAAGGTGACTATTAAAACAGCTGGATTAATAGTGACCAGATATAATTAGCTAAACGTTTTCCTCATAGATCTTGCATGGTGACTTCAGCTTCATGAAAATAAAAAATACCCACGAGCATTGATATATTGACTGAAAACCAAATGCTGGATAAGTAATGAATTTAGCTTTATCATAAAGACCGTGAAAAAAATTGAGAAACCAACTACTTTAAACAATGTAACTGCATGTTCTATCGATATAACGATACTATTAGCATATGTCCTTGAAAATTTAAATATATTTCCCATGTGACAAATCTCAAGGGAAAATATATGCAAGTCAACAATTAAAGATTGTAATACATGAGTTAATGATGCATTCCGTTTTTCAATACTTGTCACAGGCATCAAAATAATATCAAGACACACTGAATACTGGCACAACAACCATAATGGAACACTAAATATCATCAATTAGGCCCATGAGTCTTTAAAAACAAACTAATAATAATACAAATTTAATAATAATATCAACTGTCATACTTTTCTTAGCACCAAGCAGAACGAAATTTCTTTTCCAAATTGTTCAAAAAGGTATTCAAATAAGTCGCAACAGACAAATACAGTGATAAGAGGCAATTAAGTGATACTACTAGCCACATCCATCAAAACATTATATCCATGAAGATTATAAACTACCAAGATAGCATAATGGAAAGATGATGTGAAGCCCTACCAACAGAACCATAGTGTTTTTGATATTTAATACAACTAGTCACACTTAAACGAGTCCAATTTGAATTAATTCGTAAGCTAACATTCACTAGCATAAAACATCATTAGGACCTGGACAAGTCGTAAACAAAGTAATGGCAAAAATATTAGGAAATAGTATAAATTACATTTCACCACTAATCAAACAATTACGATGACTTGTACCATCATTAAAAGGTAAATATTGAAGCATTTGGTAAACATGATGACTTAAAACTAAGCTTATAGCTACCGACGCAAGGCACTATTCTCCAGTAACAAGAGACCTTACAACGTATGTTTAACCATGGTAGTACGAACTACCATGTGTTTTACTACTTAAAAGAACACTAATGCTAAAGATGACACTTCACGTGAAAGAAAATCGTAAAGAACGTTGACGCTAGAGCACAAAACGGTTTAACATAGTCAAGGTTTCGCAATCTTATACATTCGTCGAGGAAACACTGACCTGATAATTCACAATTCAAATTTAACCACGAGTAGTCAACAAAAACACCTAAAAATCACAAATAATTGCCAAACCGTTCGAAAATAACAGCATTATAATCTGAATTCAGGACTAACAAAAGCATAAGTATCTTGCAAAACAAAGAAAGTGTAGTATGCGTATATAAAATTCTCACAGCCGGTATTAAAAATAACATGAAATAATTTTTTCAGTCACAATATACGCTGCCGGTTGCCGATTAATAGCTAATTTAAAAACGTGGAGAATGATTTTTCTAATAAAATAAATTGACGACAGGATGTAAGTAAAAACCTAGACCTCAATTCACGCAGGCATAGATGCCATTGATCGAGTACAAAAAAAATGGGCGGGATTTCATACACACACAACTCGGGTGCAATAAGGCACTTTGACATTTGTCATGATACACTTCTTTATAAATCACTCTCGGTTATTCTTCAAGTAATGGAGATAACAAAAGTAATACGGAATCAATGAAATCACCACAATAGTTATTTGCACGGAATTTCTACTATGCGTAGCAGACCGCTTTATTGGCACGCAACGTTCTGAGTACAGACGAGAAATGATTAGAATTTAAAAATCGATAGACGTGAAGTCAACTGCTTAGCTGTCAACAACGGCACTGCCTGTTAATTCCTATTTTTAAAAGTGACCTTTAAGGCGAGGCTAAAAGAGCAGGGTAAGGGGGAGTTCCAGGGTATCGACTGTCCGCCCCACCAACACTCCGGCCTGCGCCGTGGTGTCTCGCCGCAAAGGAGTAAATTCCGCAGAACGACGGTTTTAAGGATGAAATTAATGCCAAAACCTGAGCGATAAAGCGATGAGTAGAATAAATAAATGAATTTCAAAACTCACCTCAGCCACAGCCTTTTCTGCTAACGCCATCTTCAACCAGCCAGAAGACCAGATACTTTTTCACTTGCTGTGACGTCAGAACACTACGTACGTTTTAGTCAAGCGAACGTTTCAAGAGCATTTTGAGAATTTAGTAGTAGCTTTCTATGAACAAATATCATATAAAATATATTATTATTTACTTTATTTTAATTTTAAATCGTTTTTATCTTGAAATAATTCTGATTTACGGGATTTAAAAAAGTTGCAAATGCTCAGTTGACTACTGCTAGCAGACGCCACGGCTGCGCAACCCATGCCGGGGTACCCGTTGCCTTCCAACGATACAAATTTCTGCAGTTGAATTATAATTTATGAGCTCCTGCTCGGTATGATCTGCAAAAAGCGTGACGTCATGTTGTAATACCGGTTTTAAATTAATATAAAAAATGACGATGCATTTGTAGGGAATCAAATTTAACCGTTGTTAGTGATGGGTATGTACCTATATGAAGGAATATTTTTATGTCAGTGCCATCGATTTCGTCAAAACATCAAACAGTGAAGAGCGGTAGAGGGGAGTTGTGGGAGGGGGGAGTACAAAGGAGACGGCAAGGAGTGAGAAATACACACCCTACGAACTGTGGAGGAATTTTTTATTCCGAATATCCTGAGAATTCGACCTTTCTTGACATCAAAGTCGGAGCAGCGGTTCATCTTTTTTTAAGTATCTACTCAGCATAAAATTTTTTTCGAAATTCTTGCCTCTAAAATCACCGGATCCTCATAATCAAGGGGTTTAGGGCGAGACAAATGTATCCGCGTATTCCAAACTTCAACGGTTGAGTATTACGTCGATAACAAAATAAAAAAATTGGCGCAAGGAAATATTACGCAAGGCGCAATTTTTTCCATTTTTCGTTCCCTCTTTAATATTAGTGATAAAGGGAACAACTGTTTCTATCTGTTTTAGGGAGTGCAGCTGTCGTCAATCTTTGAGGAAGCGATATAAGCATACACTTTAGAAAAAATACGCTACCACTCCTGATTGGATTCATTGATGCTATTTCCATGGTTAAATGAACACTGCTCTTTGGTTAATAAAAAAATATACATGCATCCCAAGTTTGTAATGTTCCTGTTCCTTGATCAGGAAATTGCGTGCATCCATAGTTTTTATGGTTTCAGCTTAAGAAAGGATATTTTAAAATAAAGCATAAAGCAAGCCTAAATGAAAGAAATAACTAGTTGTTTTAATCTAACCCACGGGGCGTATATTGGGCCTGAAGGCCTGTATCACAAACAGATATCAACTTAATAGACGCTTGGTGTAAATGCATAAAATTGATATAGTAATTTGTCGCATGTTTCCGGGACAATTCACCGCAACAAAATGAAAATCAACAGTGAATAAGACAGGCTATTCATCCCAACCGCCAAATTCACCAAATTATGGTCCAGGTAAAAGTCCAATTCCAGCCATGAACCCCATGCTTCTACACATCCTCAACGTGAAAAGGGAGAGTTTAATGGAAATGTTTGGCGTCCTCTAATGCTTACTAATTGACTGATGACGATTCATCACTAGCGTCCCTGTGGGTGCCTATTACTTCAACGGAAAATCCCAGTCAATAACCTGTGCATGTCACCTGCAATCGTAACAGTGCATGGATGCTTCGTGAAACAATCGAAATCTGAAGTTCTATTCGGCAGATCAGCAGCTGCCGACGGACAGCTACGGCTTACGTTTGCACCGAAGAGGAGAAATGGCTCGTCAAGATTTACCTAACAAATCGCTACTGAGACGCATGACAGGTGTGCAAGGTGAAGTATTTGGGAAAAATCTGGGATACAATAATGCAGCATAGAAGACATGGTTCCTCATGGTAAGGGGAATCTCCATTTGGAATGTTAGAAGTATTTCATAAATTAACTGTAGGCTTGGATAGACACAATGGTTCCTATTTATTGTGTCTAGCATGAGCCGGAATCAATTGAGTGGACGCCCTAACTTCACGGACACAATGCGAAGGTCGAAATTTGGACAGGGCTCGCATACTAATTCAATGGTCGTGGTCAAATGGTCGCTCCTACGGTCATATCCTCGGCACTAACACTCGTTACCGCAGCGTTTTGTTTGTGTGGGATTAAGTATCGAGTGATATGAGCCCAGCATCCTCCATTCTATTTGGATTTCAACATGAAATTACCTCGACTTGCCTTCTCCGCCCATCTACTTGCATCCTTCTAGTTTCCACGACTTAATTTCCTCCTATACCTTGCCCGGAACATCTTCGTTCCTCACCCATTTTGTGTAAATAGTTGCGAATAATTGCTTTTCTCGTGTAATGCTAGAAATGGGAGGAAAATCATCCTAATCAATTTGGAAATCTCGATCAGAAGAAATGTCAATCAGTTTGAAAGATTGCCTTTTATTCTCCTGTCATCGTTATATAGGGTTAAAGTTATTCAACTTGTACAATTTGCATATTTACATTTAGTTAAGACTTGAATGTTGCTTTTGAAGCTCTAGTAATTTCTATCTAAAGCTATCTCATACGTTTTTCGCTTCCATATTGTGAACCTCTCGCGCCAGATGTTTTACGAACTTGACGGTTTACTATGTTATTTAGCTAAATGTACTCCTTGAATTATTCATTATTATTCCCCGAATGACTTAAGGGTAACTTAGACGAGGCATAAGTCATAAAACGAGGCACCAAACTAGTTCTACTCTCCCAACATTAAAACCGTCGAGTGGCTAGGAGATAGAAGGATGCCTACGTCATACCCTAATTGCCTCTTCATGGGAAAGCAAAGGCCCTTCAGGCTTTTTAAGAGTAGGAAACTGACTATTATAGGCTGATAAGAGTTATTAGTCGGTGAGTTTGAATTCGTTTAAGAGTGTGTGTGTTGTGAAAGAAAGATAAAGGGAAGTATAAAAGTTATGTCTGCAAATATTTCGAAAAAAATCTTGCATGAAAATGTTTAAGCACAGTTGTGCATCTCTCGATTTATTACTAGGCGGTCTAATCCGTATGTGCTTTCTGATTGGTCTTTACGTTCACGCGGAGTCAGATGTAAACTTGCGTGTCAGGTATCCCTCCTAAGTATTTTCCCAGACTTTTCTTGGATTGAGGCTCCCTTCTACGTTTTTATCGCCCTAAAACACTTGCTTTCTTATATCGACCGTTCTTGATTAGCCTTGCGTAGATATCTTCTTCGAACTTTATATTATTCCTTCAAAAAATTTCCACCAATGGGCACAGATTCGAAACAGCAGAGGCTCTCTCGTTTGGTTTCGTAGGATCAGACGCCTCAAGGAAAGGGTTAGGTTCCTTTACCTATAACGATACAAATTGTTTCCTGTGGATCGAATATTTCAAAGTCGTAATCTTGTTTCGTATCACGGGTGTTTCTTTTTCAAACGCATAATAATTCGGCAACAGCTTCATGCTTAAAAAAGTAGGAATGGAGGTATGCTTTACGACTTTTAGTGACGACGGTGCAATAGGCAAGTCAGTGAGCATCGTTGCCTGCCCGCGGTTCAATGGTTTACAAGCCACTCCTTCGTTTTATAGTGGCATTGAACGTTATTTGCGGTGTACGCGGTTTTACAGAATCGGTATGACATCAAACGGCTTTCACGGATGAGATCAATTTGAATCTGAGGATTGTCCCGATATACTGACATTTCTGGAACTGCATGGATTTATAGATTTTTGAATTACATAATCAGTTTAGTTTCCAGGTGTCTAATTTCACGGGAATCGTCCGATCGAACGACCCAGACGATTTGAAGACTTCCAAGGGGCCGAGGTATCTGTTTAAACGATGAGCTGTATGATGTTGGTATAGTTCAGACAACAATTATTAGCTTATATTAACTCACTCTCTTCTTAAGTAACAGTTAATTTCACCCAAAAAAATGGAGGAAACTTTCATTAAGTGAATACACTATGGAGTACACGATTGTGACAATTTAAAGTAGTTTGAGAGTGATACTTCCCTAGTCACAATGGAGACCACATTTGAATTTTTTTTTATTTCAGCGTCTGTAAGAAGTATGAAGTAAAAATTGTAATATTAATGGAGCAAAAATATTGCTATACATGAAATATCTAAAAATTCTCAGTAATAAATTAAATATTACTACATAAGTCTATAACTTGACTAATTACTTCACGCCGTACGGTGAGTGCGCCTTCAAAACTGATTTCTTTTGCGATTCTGTAAAAATTACTGAGGTAATTAATTGATTAATTTTTATAAATACTTAGTTGAGAAAACATAGAGACTTTTTACACCGTTACTTTTTTTCGAATTCTAGGTGTGGTGATCTAAGTTTGAAATTTCTTATTTTTTCAATATTCTCCCTCCGGAGCGCACAGCCGTATCATTATCTCATGTAAAACAGCTTATATTTTTATGCAAATTGCTCGAAAAGTAGAATTCATAATGACAAAAAGACAGTACAAATTCCACTATTTATTTTAATGCTGTCGACCGGTTTCGGCGTCTAGAGCGTCATTTAAAAGACAAACAGTTGTGACAATGACGCTTAAGATGCCGAAACCGGTGGACAGCATTAAAATAATTGGTGGAATTTGTACTGTCTTTTTGTCAAAATGAAGGATATCATCAATTTCCACCAAGTATCGCCACAATCGATTAATTTGGCTCGTAAAGTAATTAGGCATGGGGTTAATATTTTGAAATAATTGGAAAGATGGTTTTTTTTCTTTAAAACGAGGTCAAATCCATCAAATTCTAGCTGAAGTGGTATCTCACTTAAACGACCTTAAGTATCCTATATTAATTAATGCAAGGGTGCTTTGCCCTCCAGCCGCCTATGGCGGCCCAACTCCACTGGCTGTCCTCGCTCTGCTCCCTCCACAGTCACTCATATTAAGGTAGAAAATCATTATACTTTTGTAATAGCGAACAATACTTTATTTAAATAACTTTTTTCCAAACAAATATTTTGTCAAATTATTAAATTTATCATAATGTTTTATTTACATGCTAGTATCTCATACTCTTCCGTTGGACTACAACCTTGTCGTGGTGGAAGGGCTTGCGTGCTCCGATGACCCCTAGAGCTAAACTGACGGGAGAAATGCTCCTGGTGGGGCTACCCATAGGTCGAAGGTTAGGAGACAGACGAATGGTAGCCCGCGCAGCGTCTGTGCCTCAGTGAGGCGGCTGCATAAGGTGTCCGACCCCAGTGGGGCAACCTTTCACCTGATGGCATCACTTAAAAAAACACTATTGAGTGGGGCCACGGAATACCATCTCAATTTAAAAATAACTTGAAATTATGGACATTTTATGAGAAAAAAGTATTTGATAAACTGTACCTAAATAAATTAAGAAGAAATTCTTTCTTTTAAATTGGAACCTGCATTGAATTTTCTCTCTGTCGTCATCCTTAGCGATTTCGAAGAACTATTCGTTCTAATTTATTTTTGCAAGCGAAATGTAATTGGCAGGTGATAAAATTGATTTATGAATTGATTCCTTTCGGGCGTGTCCCCCGACATATTCTTAAACAATGGCGCGAGCTGCTAAGAGGATGCCTTGTAAAATAAACGTGCTGAGCTATTTTGAGGAAATTTTGGAATGTTTTGTAGGTAAATGTTCTCACAATTTCGGATAGAAAATAAAGTTCAGTGGTAAAAATAAAAAATTCTCATTCAAATCCCTTTCTAAAGACATCGCTTAAGAGTTCGTGAAACTATTATTTCTAATTTAATTTTGCAAAAGAAATGAAACCTGCAAGCGATACAAATGAACTTTACATGTTTTTATTATGAAAGATGATGTGAATGATCTGCAGTTGAACCTGAAACTTAAGGCGTGCAAAACGAAGCCTACTATCTGCGAAGTGGTGATATTTACTAATTTGAAAAGTTTGACAGTTGTTCAATTTCTAGTTCTTGATAAATGCCGAGCGTTGCATAATATCTTTGCATAAGAACGTTGCACTTTTAGGCGTATGATGTAAATCATTCACATGGGAAATATTCCGATTTTCTACTTCCATAGGTTTTTTTAAGATGTACCCCACACATGTCCGATATCTTTTTATAGATATCCCAAGCTCATTACGTATATTTTACTAGATATTCTTGAATGTGTTGTAATTGTATCGATGTTTTGCGCATGAAGAACCGGTTGGGCGAATGGAAAATGGTACAGCCCTTGTGGTAACTCTTCGGAACTCTAACTCAATGGCCCTCCTCTTCCCTCCCAACACCCCCCCCCCACCTCCAGGTCCTACCCCTCGTCATTCCAACCCTTATCGCAATGCTTAAAAGTCCCAGGGTTTATCGCACGAGTACCGCCCTCCACCCCAGGACAACCCTCGGCGCTGGGTGGGAAGTGAGATGCGGGCAAAGGGGGAGGAGGGTGAGAGAGAGGTATAGGGGGGTGGGGTATGAGGGATTATGCGTGGGAGGGGGTAGAGGTGAGTGCGGGGTCGACGGGAACACCTCTACGTTTTATCCGTGGAGACAATGGCGCGGCGGTGGCTTGGCCTCGGGCGACCTCGGAATTTCAGTGACGGAACCATGCCGTCGAAGGAACTGCCTGGAAGATAATAACGTTGTTTCACATTCCATTTTATCGATTAGTATTACATCTACAGAATACCCTGCAAGCCAACTCAAGGGTGTGTGGCAGGGGGTGTATTAGTGTGGCGAAGGGCGAACTATAGAGCGAAAACCCTGTCCCTCCTCCCCGGAATCTTTACTTCTTACTAGAATAATGATGGCGTAATAACTAAAAAAAGTTTTGTAGGCTTAACAGCGATGGTTGAACTAATTGACTGATGTGAATCGACACCCAAGAAAGAGTTTCTTAGGCCCAACAACAATAACTAAGCTTTTTTACTGTGCTTGCCCTGTAAGGAATAGACGTGATGGGTATGTATATGAGTAAAAAGTAAAACTAATGATGGTTCTCCTAAGTCAAAGCCATTTTCCGGTGTGGAGCGTGGCTTGAGAATAAATCAATAGTTTCAGTCCCTAAACCTATGCTGGACGTTGGGGCAAAGGTTGAGCTAAGGATAAAATTGTAAATATTGATTGGATAGGGAAAAGAATTGCTGAAAATCACATTTGAATTCTAACGGTTATCACTTAAATTATTACCGGCCATGTATTTTTTGTTTCATGAACTCACTAGGGGCCTCAGACCCGGTTCCATTGAGATTCTTGGTTTTAATGAATAATTTATTCACTTTCATAAATGTTAAATTTAAAAATACTATCGCAATTAAGATTACTCGCTAAAACTACGTCCAAAGGTTGAATGGTAATAAAGTTCGCCCACGAAACTGGCACTCTGTGCCAAGAGAATAATAAGGAAATGAAAAGCAAATCATTCTTGGTTGGTAAAATGTATGTATGTATCATGCTAACGTTTTAGCCATATAGGCGATTGGAAAAAGCAAGATAAATGTAACAGGATGTTAGCATATAAATATCATATCATAAATGACATATCCTACCGTAATTTTCCCTACTGACGATTCATTTGCTTGTTAGTAGCCACCAGTAAATACGTACATACGCGTCAAAGTTACAATATTACTCATTCCAAAATACCACTTATTCCTGAAACTCACCAATAATCATGGAATGACTTATACTTCACAATTTAACTTGTTACGCTTTGAATTTAAATTTAAAATTACAGTATAAATATTTAAATGGATCCGGTAACTGTGAGAAAGTCACAAGCTAGTGAGTACTCTCATTTTTTTGTTAGGCTTACTGTTTCAGTTTCACACCCTTGCTATAAATGGTTTTATTTATCAATGACTTCTTTTTCTTCAGCATCTTGACTCTGACATCAGCGTAGGTCAAATATTCGGATGTAAGCGCAGGGTATATTCTCAAGGGCGGCCCAAGAAACTCCTCAAAGAAGGATCATGAACGAACAACCATTTACCCACATAAGTGGAAAGTTAGTCATTAAATTGATTGTAAATCATATTTAAAAAAAATATATGATCTCAGAACTCGAGCAGATAACCTTTTACAGATAGATAATAACTCTTAAGTAAGATGCATGGCAGGTCTTTCCTGTGATCCAACTGTGTTAAGTGAAGGATTTGGAGCAAGGAGGGAGAGTTAAGTTTGAAATATTGAAGGAAAGGGAAGAAAGGGGGCTAATGAGATACATAGTATGATTGATTAAGGCCTGTATTAATCGGGGAGAGACCAACGTTTTTGAGCTCCCCTTGCCTCGCGACCGAAAGGTAAAGAAAGAAGCAGCAGTAAGAGAAGGAAAGGGAAAGGTCAGGGAGAAGAGAAAGGGCAGTGTGAAAGTGGTGGGAAGGAAAATGAGGAGGGAGATTAAAATTTTGATTCCAGGATTAGGAAGCGGTGTGGGAAGAGTAGATCCGGGAAGAGGCCAGATTAGTGCGAAGTTGCCTCGATGGAAAAAAAATGGTGAGACTGGTGAGGTGATGAATCGGCGCGAGAATATTTAGACTTCCAATAATTAAAGCCAAGACTTTTAATTTGTGGGGAAGGATTTGCAGATGACATAGCTTTAGTAGCAGAAGATTATGATGGTTTAAAATACTTGGCGGAAACGCTTATAAAGCTAGCAGGAAAAGTCGGACTTAACGTCAGTGATGAGAAAACCAAATATCTTGTTAAGGATGCGGATGTATTCGCAAATCCCATTAAAATTAACAACCATACCTTCCAAAGGTGCCATGATTTCCAATATTTAGGGGTCAAAATTGATGAGAGCAATAATGAAGAAACAGAAATAAAAATCAGAACTCTGCAAGGAAATAGATGTTACTGGGCCCTACAAAAACTAATGAAGAGCAGGATTCTATCAAAGGAAACCAAAATAAGAATCCTCAAGAGTATAATATTACCTGTGGTCCTATATGGGTCTGAAATTTGGGCACTAAGCAAAAAGTTAGAAAATAAATTATTTGTGTTTGAAAACAATATCCTACGAGCTATTTTTGGCCCCAGATGTGACCAAGGCACCTGGAGGATACGGACCAATACAGAAT
The DNA here is from genome assembly GCA_963573305.1 of Pyrrhosoma nymphula. Classification (NCBI taxonomy): domain Eukaryota; kingdom Metazoa; phylum Arthropoda; class Insecta; order Odonata; family Coenagrionidae; genus Pyrrhosoma; species Pyrrhosoma nymphula. Next base: position 97,612,652 of record OY754338.1, on the reverse strand, counting down.
TAAGGGAGTTATACCAAGAGACTGACATCATTACCCAGATAAAGAGCAGAAGGCTTAGATGGGCTGGACATGTTAGCAGGAGGGAGCCGACCTCTATACCTACTCAAGATGGTGGTAGAGAATGTTCCACGAGGCAGAAGACCATTGGGGCGACCAAGACTGCGTTGGGGAGGCCAACCGCGGAAGGACATAGCGAGATTGAATGTTGCGCCTGAGCAGATGAAACACCGAGTTGGATAGCGGCGAGCTGTTGGTGAGGCCAAAAACCTTCTTAGGTAGGTAAGGTAAGGTAAGGGGAAGGATTTTAGTTCATCATCTTCTTTGCAAACGCAAAGAATTGGGGAAGTGGCCGAGTAAGAAAATAAATTATGATCCCACCTGCCACCTTGAGGGGACAGGTATGATCATATCTGGCTCACACAGGATGTGGAAGAGAGCGTTAGTCCACCAGCTATCACAGAGAAAGTACCTCATATCAGTGATCATTTCAATATCGTACAAAGTACAAGCATATCAAGTGTGTATATGTGATGTTTTACGTTTGAGATACAAGGAAATGATCTGTTAAAGTAAATCAAAGGGCATTGAAAGATAATGAAAATCATCTTCACCATGCTTCAGTTCAGATTATTGTAACGCGGCAGATTCCATTCTACTCTCAGTATACGCTAAACGATAAAAATATGTCTGTCCAATTGTCTGATTTTAGGCCGTGATGGCATGAAACGGCGTACAGTTCTTTGTGCTAGATAAACCTCACGATTATCGATTAAACTTTTGTTTCCCACGTTTTCGTGACCCTGTCATCGCTCAAAGTCAATCTTACTTGCCTATATTAATTATGATAATGCTTGAAAACTTTCTCAGTTGTGATCTACAGAATAAAATAGGTTTGGAAGGGTTAGTAAAGATTTTTTCCTTTGAAATATTGTATTAAAATTGTAGTTATTTTGCAAATTCGTGCCGTGGACAGATATTTTCAAAGAATTACAACTGGACAGTGGCTCAGACAGGGGTAGGATGATTACTTACCTATGCTATTTTTTGTTTGAAATGATCTGCATATCTAGTGGACACGTTTCTTTGCAACTCTTTTTATATCGTATAGCTGCGTCAAAAAATAGATTTTCTTTTGTAAAAGATGTCACGTGTGGATGGAAAAAAATATCGGATGAAAATAGCACTCCTTAAAAATTCATACAATGCTTCTACTGCTCGGAATCCTTAATGGTAAAGTAACTCGTCATTGGGAATATTGAACGTTGACTTCATCCTACAATTTATTTTACCAACTTCATGAATTCGTAACTTTTAGCAGATGGAAATCGAGAGCTATATGCACAACTGCGAAGCCTAATTTTGTTTATCCTCGTCCAGCTTCCCAATAGCCGAGAGGTAGTCGTGAAATCTCATTTTAGTCATCGAAAGAACTCACCTCTTCAGCCTCAACTTGACGCCAAGTGCCTTCTGCCATTCGCCACCCATTTCCCATCGCTAAAAGCTCCCTTGCAAAAGTCGAAGTGGCTGAGCCTCGGCTCGAAAATAAAATCATTCGAGCGATGAATTGATTGCATTAATGTAGATTAATGTAGAGGGCCGTGAAATGAAAGCACTCTTCTACTCTCCAACAGGGCTGGCTCCCGTTAAGTGTCAGCTAAAACGCTCTCATAAAGAAGCTCATTGTAATCAGCTTACGCTTGAATCGAATTGAGAAATTGTTTTAAAAATTTTTTATAATTAAAGAACGATGTAAAAACACTGAAAACTAATGGTTATATGAACCATATTTATAAATATTATGAATCATAATTTCTTTTGGGCGAGAATCATCATGAATTATGAATCTCTCATTATTTCACAATCTCTCATTGGAATTTTTTGCAATGTTTTCGCTCAATGGCCGTGCTTGGAAAAATGGTGAGATTGAAGATTAATTAGTTTTAATATATTGATCGCGGAGGAATAAACTTCAGGGAGTGTAATGAATAGCCAATCATTGTAGCAATTAGTAGTCATATTAAATTAGTTTGTTCACTGTAAAGTTACACCTGCTACCCTTAAGCAGATTCATAAATAAATTATTTCTCCTTCTTTCCTTTAACGTTAAATAAAATTCGATCGAATCGAAAGATTCAAAATCCTTTATCCTCTTTTCTTCTCTTTTATTTTCGGTCCTATTTTGTCATTGAGTGCATTATCTCAGGTACCACAATTGGATCTTTAACAATTCACGCTTTTTTACTATATTTTTATTTTCGGCCAATTTATAATATTTGAACCCTCCCTGCTATATATGATGGGTCTATACCTTACATGCATCGTAATAAGTGAAATGGTGAGCACATGCATCTTCGTACCTCTAAATATACTTAGAAGTAAATAAAATAAAATGAAAGTTTTGCCTTGAATAGTAGCACAGAACATATTTCCATCCGCTTATCATGTGCGTCCCACTTATTCCTCCAATTCAGTACTGGAAGCTATGTGGAATCGGGTAAATATTTTCCAGGCTTCGATCATGCATGGCTTCCTTTATTCACATCTTGGGGAAGACCCCTGCATATTCTTCAGGAAATTCGGAAAGAAACCTTTTCTTCTACATCTTTTCTCTTAAACTGCTCTACTCTTGGTCGATGACTACGTTATCCGCCTATTTCCATAGACCTCAGTGCGATACATAAAATTTTACAACTACAGTATGAGAATTGCACCAATTAAAGTGGGGAGGACAATGATGTTATTAAACTCGACCTAAGGCGTGAGTAGTTTTCAATTGTAGCATAAGCTCAAGGCTTAAATGGTGTAGTCTAGATTGACAGAAGTTCTTCCTGATGTTATGCTTGGAAGTTATTTGCTCATATCAGCATCTACTAGATTTGAAAAGGTCCAATCGGGACTAAGCACACGTCTTGAGAGATTGATTCAATTTATTTATTAATATTCTTTTAAATATAATTTAGTTGGAAAACCTTGGAATCTTTCAGAGCTTTTACAAACCTATTACCTATTTGAAGATAGTGGCAATAGTAAACAAAAACATTAGGCACTTCAGAAATGGGCATACTGTAATGTACTTCACCTTTGGGGCATCAAACACCAGTGAAGTGGAATGTGCTCAGATTTCACCATTCTTTTTCGCGACCATGGGGGTCCTCCTCTTTCCTCCTTGGTGATGCCACGTCAGAATAAGACGCATATAATGAGAAAAAGTGATGATGCCGGTTGATGGCTGTGGGAGAATATTTTTCAGCCTAATGAAATGCTCATTCCACGGAGTAAAGCATCGTTCATCATAGTGTCAAAGGAGATTTTCGACGAGCCGGCTTTCGGCTTTTCTTTTTTACCGGCTGCTCAGAATCATCAAGCCTTTGGGGCCGTTATTTTGGAGCCGAAAATCTTTGTCGGGGAGCGGAAACTTGTGTGTGGTGCTTAAAAATTAAAGGATTGGGAAGCCAAAAGTGCTGAGACGAAGTGAGAGCTGTAGTAACTTTGGCGTGTAATCGATGGCCTCTGGATCGCGTCTTGTTACTCGACCTCATCGCCTCCGAATTAGAGAACCCTCTCTCATTCCCTCCCTCTCTCCTGCTTGGCATGGACCTTTTGGAAGCCGTAAACACTCCTCACTTATGTCATAAAATATAGAGGTCACCTTTTCACCGTCGGCAATGGCAATCAAACCCTTTTTCCTCGAGGGCTCCGTCGTTTATACCGACCCGTTATTTAAGGGTGCCATAAAAAATCCCTCGCGCACTTTGAGCATCAAGAGGTAATGTTTGTTTGTTCCACGAATAGTATATTATTGGCAAATTTGAGGAACGAAATTATTTATTTCATAATTCCGAAAAAAATGCCAAGAGATGAAGGAATCAATATTTTCGACTCATTATCCGAAGAGCTTTTTCGTGTCGACGCATGCAGAGGAGTTGCGAACGTCATTTGAGGAGTCTGCTGTCTAAAGTAAATCGTCCGCTTCTAAGGAATGAGAAAAAATAATTACAAAAAAATTCTCACAGGTCAGAAAAAGAAAAATGTGCGGCGATTGCGGATAGTGAACTTTATTAACTGTAATAAAAAACTCCAGTGACGGCTTGGGGAATGTGCTTCCCCCATTTTCATAATATTTGGTCTTTGCAAATGAGCTCTTAGAACGACTCGTCAACCTATTGATACTTATGTATTCAAGCAATGAAAATTAGCTGATTATCCAATAAAAAATGGAGGTTTTAGAGAGGTTTTATTATGAAAAAGAAATATTTCGTCCACCTCTGGCACAAAGATAATAATTTCACAGGCAATATTGAATATTACTGCTGGCATCCAAAGCTTTTGACTATCACGCCAGTCTTACATCCTGAGTCCTGGTTATAAAGAGAGTACACTTTTTATTAATCCCTTTTACAGGGTAAGAGATACGGTCCGTCCTATAACGCCCGTTAGATAGCGCCCTATAACGAAGGTTATATGCCATAATTATTGGTTGAGGATGTTCTCCTATTTTCGGACGGATGCGATACCCTTTCCCCCATTTATTATTCATCCCTGCGCAGCCAGAAGATACCCCCTCCAGGTAATCGGTAATCTTGAGGGGCGGTATGAAGATGGAAATTTATTTGATGAGCTTCGAATACCTATTTCGTAAACGTCATGAAAGGGTGAGAGAAATAAAGCATTAATCCAACCGATCAATACAAACCCCCATGTGGGCAGCAGCGTGGAAAAAACACTCTTCCGGTTATCGCAGAGTATTGGATCCATATATCCAATATTGAGATTGGTGTTCAGAACTGAGAGATGGAGGGAGAGGGAAGAAATCCTCTAGTGCCTGCCCAAGGAAGCGGAGGGTCTTCGAAGCTCCCTACTGAATCCTCCAACAAGAATTTCAGGGCGAGTGTCACAACACCTACTAACCACATGCGATTTATTGCAAGAATAATTTACGCCTCTCGACAGCTCGGCCACGAAAGCAGCTTCAATCATACTAAGGAATGAATGTTTATCTATGCAAGCGAAAATCGCGGTTCACAAAAGTATACTCCTCTGCACTTAACTAAATGGCAGTGTGACGTGGAAAAACCAGGGATAGCGTAATTGCAAGCTAAATGCAGAGGGTATGAGTTATCTGAGAAGTGTTTGGGGGTAAAATTAGGAGGAATAGGCTTAGAAATGGGTGGGAAATGAAAGAACGAGGAATGGATGCTCCGATAATGGACATAGATGACAGAAGCTTGCTTCGTTGATTTGATCATGCTGAAAGAATGGGTGAAAATTGAATGATCAAAAAATACAGGGAGTATTCTTGATACTACCGTCGGATCTTTATTTCATGAATGCGAAATTATATAAATTACTCTCGTTATTGGGAGATTCTTTTGTTTTGCTTGTCAGAAAGAAATTTGAAATTACAGAAAGAAAACTACGCTATGTACATAACATTTATTCATCGAAATCATTAGTACAAATGGCTAACCTATGAAAAATTAGTCGATGGTTACTAATATTTTCTGATTTTCAATGTTAATTTTATATTTATTGTGTTCTTAACGTATAATTCACGTTCTCAGATCTTCATAGACACCTTGATCACTAAAATCGACTGACTCGTTCCGGGGATACAACTGAACTGAGGGCACGCTCAAGCGCCCAGCTGAGCGCCCAGACAAGACCAAATTTAAGACCCCCACATGCAGCGCTGTGACGTCACATCGCAGCCCCCTCTCCGCTCGTGACAAACTATTTCCGGTAGTAGACAAAACGGGCTATGCAGTCATAGTTTTAGATATTATGTAACCCTTATATTTTTTTCGCACGAGGCCCTCGAAAATACACAAATATTGGTCACGGCAAAACCTTACATGACACCGAGAACGAACCATTTCGATGTACATTCGCATTCACATAAAAATTTATATGTATGACAGTGGAGTGAATGTTGTGAGAGGAAGAGGTAGACCGAGAAAGTTATGGGAATATGATGGAAGAGACTCTTGAAGAGGAGGAATATGAGGAGTCATAAGATTAGGAGAACGTGTATGAAGCAATGGATGAATGCGGCAGAGGCAAAGTCGAGGTTTTCATGGATAGAGTAATAGGCGGAAGTAATTAAAATTGAAGCCGTTTTTCTAGGTTTAACTCTCAGAATTATATATGTTTTCTTTGCCTATCCCATAGGGGAACGGAGTGATGGGTATATGATTGCATAATTATTTCTCTGGAAAAATTGCTTGTTCTAGGATTGAGGCTAAAATGTGTTCTTGCAAAAAGATACCTACGATTAAAGGGAAATGTCACGTTCGCGACAGTAAAATCTTGTATAATGCTGCAGTATAAATGATTGCGGTGCCTCAAGTATTAAAAGGATTTCACCTTACGTGAATATTAGTCGACGTCTTGTAAGGGGGATAGCTGAATTCAAATTGACTAATGGATGTCCAAACTATCTTTTATTTCTTACCCTAGAATTGTAATCTTTGTCGTCAAGTTGACGATTTCCAGTTTTCAAACTTTCCAGTAACCTCTCTGAGATAGAATTACACTGTGTTCATCCAAGGACTTCATACTAGAGATATGAAATGAAATTTATTCGCTTGATACACCTCTCATTAGTAAAAATGAGGGATAAAATTAATTGGAATCACGTTAGAAAATATAAGATGCTGCATATTCTCAAGCTAAAGCTGAAGAATTTTACAGGGTTTTGGCTAAAGGGGTCATTTTGTTCGATGCAAAAGTATTATAATTGATGTTAATTCAACATGCGGGAAACAATGTGTTGGATTCACTCACAAAAAAATTCGGAACATAGTTGGATGGATGCTTCGTTTGTGAAGGGGAAAAATCTTTTGGTACGGGTGCCATAAAGGAATTCATCCTTGAGAGACAAGTGACTGATTAACATTAATTATTTCGAATGAGTGACCGAAAATTCTTTATAGAGTGTGCTATCTCCGTTTAACCGTCCGCGGGGAGACAGGCCGTGAAGTGAAAGGATGACATGCAGATTCGGATAGGGAAGTGCCATCGACGATTCACTACCCCTTTCACGCGTAGATTCTGTCTGTCGTACGGAATCCAATGAGGATAAGGAGGTTTTGAGGCTGTTAAAAGCAGGTGGAGAAATCGAGACCGGAACAAAATGAGAGAGGAATGTGACGCATGAACTTATATTTTTCCCCTTGAACGTGGAAAGGGAGGGGTAGGGATATTTTAGTAGCTGTTTGCGGCTCTTATCTGCCGGGTGCTTTTTTCGGGGTGGAGCAATTAAAAATCCCATCGATCGTCGTGGGTCGAAGCAACGTCATTTTTTTCTCACATCTATTAAACTCAAAAAAGACTGAGGGTTGGTAAAAATGGAACGACAGTATATTTTGTTTGCGTCAAACATATATTTTGTCTCGGGTGCAACGCGTGCGGAGACTCAAATGTACTCCGTGATGGAATAATGGGTGCACTCTGAGAAAATCGATGCAATATACCATGCGAATCTTATAAAGTCTCAAGGTTATTCAATTTTTATTCTCTATTCTCAAGGGTTTACCAAAAAAATGAACCTCGGCGTGTAATCAAGGTGAAGAATTTTTTTCCCACCATAAAAGGACCGAAATTCTCACCCTCTTTTGAAAACTTTGCCCATATTATCTCGTTTAACAGGCCGGCCACTGATACGCAGAGCCCCAAAGCACTTTACATAAGATAAATATTTTAAAGGGTAACCCGATGATTTTTTTATAAACCTGCATGAAATAAATCTCGAAAAAAAACACAGCGTTTATGAATTTAATGTAAAAAACGGTATTGAAATTTTCTCTTAAGTAACTTTCCATATTTTGTCACATAGTAATTGAAATTTGTTCCACCGTACTTGTAGTCAGTAGAGCTTTTGCCATTAAGTGACTTTTAGACTTAATTTTGCTGATTAATTGAGTTTAACGAATAATTCAGTAATTGTTTCAAAATTTCATCGATGTCATATTTTTGCTGAAGAGGATTTACCTATGCCCTAAAAATGCCATTTTAAATACTAGCATTTTTAAATTACATTTAAAATATTAAGTCGTGTGGATATTTCAGTCGAGCACCCTTTATAATTGAAATTCTGGAGCTCTTAGTTTCATGAATTCAATCGATGACTGCTCTAGTAGCTTGGGAATTGCGTTTCACTTTAAATATCCCAACAGCCATTCAGCTGGCGGTGGTGCCTCAAATTTTTACTGAATTCCCGCATCGAGGGCAAACATTGTGGAAAATATGGAAAGTGCTTAGTTTTATGGAATCGACGTGGTGGAGCGTGGTAGTTACTTGATGTTTATCATATCCATTTAAAATATATGCCTCAATATATTTTATTTGTTAACTCATTTTATGTCACGGATAAATAGGCTCTCTGAGTTTTATTCAGCAACGGTATTTAATCGTTATAGGTACATTTTATCCTCAAGGCATTCCGTAAATGGGAACCGTATTACTGTAATAATGATAATAAAATTGCCAGTACCAGCATATTAGATGCAAAGAGAATTTAAACCATGAAAAACGTCTGCGAACAGATTTCAGTTATAGTTAAGGGTATTACTTATTCTCGCTTATGACAGGAACTTTAGTGAAACGAAACAGAATTAGATGGCATTTTCATGATTCTTTTGGTGACATTAATATCGTGTCGCAGAATCCCGTCTATATTTGCTTACTTCGTTAAAAACGGAACGACTGGGACTGGCTCACGCGCGCAAGAGGTAAATAATTTCGCAAAACGTTTGGATATAAAGACTTCAAGAAAAGAAAAAGTGTGGCTGGGAAAAGGTCAACTCAAATAAAACGTATTTCGAAATTATGTGGTATACGGCAACGGCGTAACTAAAGCAAGGGATGGAAGATTGAAAGCAGCCGAGATTTGAGAGGTGAAGTCAAACTATAAAGTTGTTAAAAAGTGAAAATAGTCAATGCGCATTATAAATTAGTAGAGTTTTTCTATTTTACGTGATAATGCACGGCTTTTACTCCCTAATTGACGACAATATCAAAGTGAAAACGGATATCGCAACGTTTTTCATCGCAACGCCAAAATATGACCATCGAAATCGTTTCATAGTGACGTTTTCATCTAGCCGCTAATTGGCATTAGAATTTCTTTTTCGGCATGAAATTTCGCTTGCAAATATATATAAGTAGTTAAAATCCAATCAAGTTTCAAAAATGATGTCAAACTTTCCTTTGAAATTCTATTGTAACGTCACGTAGAAAAGACTGGGTTGTAAATGATATAACTGAAATGTGTCCATTATCGCCACGGCTGAAAGATCCCTCTCCTCGCTGCTGGCTAGCAAAAGACTCTCAACGGAGCGCACTTGAGTCCGAAAGATTACGCAGCGATCGTTTGCGTGCATTTTGCACCCGGCGGCGGCGAGACTCGGAGGAGACCTTTCCGTCGAGAAAAATCAAAACCGCTAATTTTGGACGCATCTTGCGGAAAGAGCAAAGTCTGGCCGAGAGAGAGAGAGAGAGAGAGGAAGGTGGGGTGTTAGTCATCGTAACAAGGGCGTTCACACAGGACGCTGCTTCTGCTGGACTGTTTTCTTTGCGTCACTCTCCCAATAAAAGTAGATCGCCTTTCTCCCTCGATCACCACACGACTCTTCGTTCCGTTCTAATTTCGTACCCATTACGGCTTATCGGGATTAACGGATGCTGTGCGGTTCCTGCGGCCTTTGCGGGATTCTCTTTCGAGCGAACGGTAGAGCTGACCGCCCGCCTCCGGCTATGGGTCTGATTTGAATGCTTTCCGAATTCTTTCCCCTCTTGGGAGATCACTCTCTTGGGTGAAAACTAACGAGAATGAAATTTTTCAGGGTTATAAAGGACGGCTACTCTTAGTCATAAGGATTTTTTTCTCTTAGTTGCGCCTTTAAACTTAGAAGTAGTGTTTTTTACGTGACATCAAGTGAGAGGTTTCTCCCCTGAGGTCAGACACGTCATACAGCCTCCTCTCTGAGGCACAGACGCTGCGCGGGCTACCACACGTCTCTCCTAACCCTCGATCAGGGTGGGTGGGTATATGGGTGGCCATACCGGGAGCATGCCCTTCCACTAAGACAAGATTAGAGTAGTTGTGTATGCAAGCAAGGAAATCTATACCTATGCATAAGAGACCCAATGACGGAGTAAATATTCCAGAGGATTACGAAATAAAGCATAATTCACCAATTTTCTGGCCAGTGATATTAAAAATAAGCATACTTCCCGCTTCCCAAGAAAATCTCCGCAACGCAACCTCATTTGGCGTTATTTTAGACGGCGCAGTCACGGCACTCAACCAAAAGGAAAATTTGATTTTAACAAAGGGTCATTAAATCCTATTCCCTCCGAGAAATGTATCTTGTGCGGGTCAGTAAATCCTATACTTACGTAATTTTGAGCACCGATAGCCTTGAAGATTGAAAAATCTGTTTACCCGACTGTCACAATACAATATCAAGCTGCAAAAACGAATTAAGTTTCTTAGTTTTCCCGTACCTCAAGTTAACCTCTAGCATGATTCCATTCACGAGAAAGTTGTTGGATTTTCAAATTTCTTTATAGCTTTATTGTGTTAGCATACCATCATCCATGTCATTTCATGATACTCTTCCCGCCAGAATATCACGTCCTCTACACCATTGAAGAGAAAAGGCGAGTTCGTGTAAATCAGCTCGAACGATTGTGACATTCTTTCCTTGCACTATTGAACATAAGTGTTGTTTCCGTCTTATTTTTCACTGTCATAAAATTATTAAGAATAATACCCACTCATACAGAATTTTACTTAGTCCTTAAATCCTCATGTTCGAAATCGGGAATTAACGCCCCTTGCTACTTGCTCTGGCCTTGGCTGTCAGGGTATTTTGCAGATGTGAATGTGTACAGTTACTGAAAAATTAATTGAAGCATTTGATGATATTAAGAAATTTTTCATTTACCCAGAGTATGTTCCGTACGTCGTAGAACCTTCAGGAAAATTACACTTCCTCAGTCAACTAATAAATTGGTTTCAGTTACCGGAAGACAAGGTAGTGTAGTGAAACAATTGAAAATACGAAACCATTATATTTTCTAATTTATAAGTTTTCATTCAAGTCCTTTAACTCAATAGCTACCATTTAATTCGCGATTGGAATCATCTCTTTGTAATTTTTACTGCATTGTCATAGTGCAGAATATATGTTTAAACTGGTGCGTTATTGGTCACGGTCCATATGATAAAATCTTCTGAATTATCGAGATCTCGGGCCTCAATCAAATTAAATACACTTTCATTTTCTGAAGAATATTTACAAATCCTTAGTATTTTTTTGAATTGTGAATCAACGTTTTGCGATCTCTGTTGGGCGCTTCGTCCATCCAGTATCCATGACGAATCGCTCAGCAAAGAACGCAAAAGTTTGAATGTAAATAAAAAAATAAAAAAAGCAACAAAATATTCTCCAGAATATGAAAGAAAAGCCCTGTGAAAACATTAAAAGCAAGATGATATACATAAATTCCTTCACAAAAGTTTTTTGTGCTTTTCTATACAGCACCAGGGCTACATACAATAGTTTGAGATCTGTAAACTAACCTAACTCATTTTACAATGAGAAAATTAATAATAAATACACTGAGATAAATGTCATTGTTTTAAAATTTTATCAATTGATAAAGTTAATTCATTGAGACACAATTACAATTTAAGCTTGTTTTTTAGAGATCAGTGTCTAGAATAAGATTGCAATCCGGGTATGAACGTTGGCATTAAGTAATAAATGACCTTGATGGATAGGCATATTTTATCTTATTGAGTCGCCATTTCGATAAACTTGAAGATTTAGAAAAGTTATTCACTTTACAGCGCAGCGTAGATGATTAAAATTAATAAAAAAACTGCCAGCGCGTTGGTTCGCAGAGTGACACGTAGGAGTGGATGAAAGAAAGGCGGGCGTTTGTTTTTCGGTGACTTGGTGAGCCATTCGCTCCCGCTGCGTCACCGAAGGTAGCACGTGTGGAGTCCCAGAGCTTAATATTTCTGCGGATTCCACCTTCTCCTTTCTCCCTGAAGGATATTAAAGCTTGCCGGCTGTCATGAAGCATTTTCTCGGCGCATGCCTCCCTCCGCTCCTGCGGTTACCCCTGAAGGTTGAAGGTTTTAGGCCATCAGGGAATGTTGCGAGACGCCAAAACTCTCAGTGCTCGCTCATCAACAATTCAGGCTGCGTTTCGTTCACTTCCGAGTGCCTCTTCAATCCGCTAACCCCTGATAAGGCGTTTGTTTCCCTCTAATTGCCCCTCTTCCCTCCCCCCAGCAGTCGCTATACCACACATCTTCCATTCCTGAACTCTGCTGCACACGCCCCTCCCGGCAAGAACACCTTGGAGAAATCCGACGCGAGCAAAATTAATGAGTTAATCAGGAAGAGAGTGTAAAGCCTCAAAAGCCTCGACCTGAGACTACAGTTAGACCCAAGCACTCATATGGTTAACCTTCAGGAATTAACTGAATGTTCATTCCGTAGTTATGACGTTGTCGGGCAACATCAAAGGTGAGTGTAGGCAGTTGTCCGAGTTTATTCGCAGTAGGTCGGGATTTAACCAATAATGACAATGCTCCTGTTAAGTTACAGAGGTAAAAAAAATGATTTTACCAATGAATTTTTAACAACACATTGGTACGCTGTTTTGATACTTGATAAGTTAGCTTATCAATTATAATCATGTAGAATAATCGTGAAGATGGCCATGGTAGTTGGCATTAGACATATGGCGATGGAGTAGTCACATGAGTTGAAACTCAAATTTTGGACAGAGGGTTCCTGGTTCCGATATCATTAATACTGCTGGTAAAACGTAAAAAAATATATAACTGAAATACCCAAGAACTTAAAAATAAACCGTTGACGTACAAGGGGAACGACTGCAAACAATATACATATATGTGGTTTCACGTCTGGCAGGACTCCGCATTAGGTGACCACTGCTACCAAATCAACTTTTGGCATGGAAGTTATGGTAATTTGTTTAAAAAGATAAATTAGTACCATCGGCGAAGTGAAAATTTCGATTATTTTGCGATTGTCAAGGCTTGCTCCTTTTAATATTTTTAGGTATGTATGAGGGCAAAAATGGTGAAAAAAACGTTCAAAAAAACTGACCCTAACTGAAAAATATGTATTTTAATTAGTTATATTAATTTTAATTCGCTAAACGTGGATGAGAAAATAAAACTACTAGACGAAAAAGTTAGCCAAGAACAAAGAAATTAGGATTTTCCTACGGACGTGGACTCTTAATTGGTTAAGGCTCGGAAGAAGAGGGGAAAAAGAGCAATGGGGTCGTGTTTCAGAGTGTAGAAGCAGCGAGATTGCAGCAAGAATATAAAAGGATAATTAGCAGATAGATAAATGATAAGTAGTATAAGGCATATGCTAAATGTTTATGAAATAAGGTAGCAACGGGACAGAGACAGAAACGCGTATTTATTTTAGTCTCGGAGTCTTATAATTCAGTTCAAACAATGATATGAAGAGTTTTGGTCAGAAAGAGTTTTCTCTATATTGTTATCAATTCCTTAACTTGTACTTTTGGCTTTATATTCAAACTTTATACTCTTCATCGTGGCTCATGAATGGATATCCATTGTTCCTGACTGCTGGTTGTGGGGTTTTGTTGTCTAGCGGACGGGTAAGAGAAGATCAATATGTCGTCCGATGAGGAAATATTTGGGGGGCGTGGTACTGGTACGTAATGTGTTAGCTAGTAGTGATGGGCAGTATCGTTCCTTTCTCGAACTCGTTCCTTTCGTTCTCGTTCACTAAAAGGAACGAGTTTAAATATTCGATCATTTCGTTCCTTTTCAAGTTGCGCCTGGGAATTCGGGTATTAGGGTACATGTCAATGATATGATTCAATATGATTCGTGCTATTGGCTTTCGTCAATTACTTTTTGCTTCAAATCATTTAAATAATATACGAATATGACACTTTCAAAAGAAATTCAGAGGTGATACTTACTTAACCACGGCCCATTAAGTATCCCACTATGGGCTAGAATCACGCTACCTACCGAAGATAATTAAGGTAAATCTGGCTTTCCGTCACTCCATATGATATCTTTTCTGTGAAAAACTCCCGTGGGAGGCTGAAAATGACAATGTAACCCAATGAAAGTGCAAGGAATGCGCATTTGAGAAATGTAAGAAACATACCCGTGTGTTGGATAGTTATAGAGAGACTCGTTTTGCTCGCTAGGGGGCTGCGCCAAACGTCTTAGTCAGTGGAGGCATGAGAGAAAGAAACATTCGAGATTTTCACTTTGGCACCATGTTGCCAGAGAACTACGCGGGAGTACGGGTTTTTGCTACTTATCCGTAAAGTTCATGTTATGGCGCATGCGCCTGTCGAGTTTCAAGGTAATATATACACTGGTGAAGACGTGAGGGAAAGATACGTTTGAAAGATTCACGAAAAGACGACTTTGGCATCATGTTGCCAGAGAACTACGAGAAATGAAGAAAACGAATAGCAGAAAGTTGTAGGCCTGAATGAGAAATAGAAAAAAAACCGCCCAACAGATTCGTGATCCAAATTCTAGTTTAGAAACCACAGTCGAAAATCCGTAAAATCCGACTTTGGCGCCATGTTTCCAGCAAATTATGTGTTAGAGAGTAAGAATAGGCATAAAGTTGTAGGCCTCGTTGAGATCTAGGTAAAACCGCCCAACAGATTTGAAATTCAACTTCTAGTTTAGAAGCTACAGTGGAAAAACAGAAAATTCCAACTTTGGCGCCATGTTTCCAGCGAACTATAAGTGTTAGAGAGGAAGGATTGGCATAAATGTTAGGATTTCATTAGATCTAAAAAAGCCGCCCAAAATATTCGAGATCAGACTCTTAGTTTCGCAGCTAGGAGACGTGAGGGAACGAAACATTCGAAAATACCACTTTGGCACCATTTTGCCATAGAACTACAAGAGAATACGGGTTCTTGCTAATTATCCATAAAGATCATGTCAAGGCGCATACCCCTGCCAACTTTCAAGGTCCTACCTACACTGGTAAGGGCGTGAGGGAAAGAAACATTATAGAGCTTCATGAATTAGCCCACTTTGGCACCATGTTCCCAGAGAACTACGAGGGATGAAAAAACGGATATCAGAGAATTGTAGGCCTGCATGAGATCTAAAAAACCGCCCAACAGATTCGAGATCCGACTTCTAGTTTAGAAGCTACAGTTGAAAAACAACGAGTTTCACGAAAAGCTGACTTTGACACCATGTTACCAGGGAACTAAAAGGAATGGAAAACAACGAATAGAATGAATTTGTAGGCCTGCATGAGATCTAAAAGAAAACTGCCCAACAGCTTCGAGATCCGACATTTAGTTTAGAAGCTACAGTCGAAAAACAGCAAGCATGCTACCAGCTAACTATTAGAATCCTTTACTTTATTTGATTCCAGTCGGTCCTTCGAATCCTTCCGGTCCTTCGTTCCTATGAATCCTTTCCTTTATTTGACTCCTTTCGGCCCTTCGAATCCTTTTGGTCCTTCGAATCCTTTCGGTCCTTCGAATCCTTTTGGTCCTTCGAATCCTTCGGTCCATTCGTTCCTTTCGGTCCCTTGGAACGAATCGGTCCTTTAGAATGAGAATATTTCCACAACCAGATTCGTTCCCTCTCCTTCCATCAGTGGATTCGTTCCAAAGGAACGAATCGTACCGAAATGGCCCATCACTACCATGCATTGTATTCAGGTAACTGTGCCGAGAGAAACATATGGTCACCTGCACCTTTAGTCATCATTTATAGGAGATTTTGATAGTAGAGGGCCTCTTCAGTAAGAAGCCCAGCAAAGTCATACCAAATAGTTCGTCAAAAACGGTCTATAAAGGATTTAGGAATATTTTAGTTTGCATGAGCAAGAATGGAAAGTCGAAATTACGCGATGTAATTTTATGGTCGTCTCTATGAGAAATATCACCGCAAGTTAACGTCTTCAAGGTGCCATAAGCAGGTATTATGGAAACGCATTTCATAAATACACCACTGTGGCAGTTTGATCTTGGCCGTTATAGTTCCCTGTAGAAGCTTTTCATACTTCCTATTGAAAAGTCACTTACAGAAGGGGTTTTTTTGAAATGCAGTAGCGATATATATAAAAGGGGGTCGTTAAAGAGGATACGTGTCAGTAATGAGATAGATGCATACCAAAAGATACTCATTAAATTTCCAAAATGCATTTTTCGCATATCCGAAGAAACTCAGAGCGGTGGAGTCATTACCTCTTAATCAAACGAGGAAATCAAGTGCAGACTTTGAGACGTGGATTTCTGAGTTACCTGACAAATGATCCGATCGAAAGGATACCCCATTCTCCTTTGATTGCAACTAGAGCAACGACAGCTGGCATAGAGTGCTATCCGCCCTCTCTACGTTCCTTAGAGCATGCGATGAACGTGTCTACGGCCGTATCAAAAATAGACGAAGATGAACCCCCATGGTCGTGATCCTATAGGGGCACAGGGAAGTGACAGGAGGAATTTGAAAGAAAACATCCTCACCCAAAAAATAGGAATGAAAAAAGGCAAGAGAACTGTTTAATCTTTCGGGATTCATTCTGCGATGTTTCAAATAGCAAAAAAAAAACAATATTTCGCTGGTCCTCCTGGCAGCTTCATTAGGTTAACTGAACTAATTCTTTAGTCTCTCTCGTCTTTATATATGTGAGGACTCCCATTGTTGCCGGAATTTTTAAATTTGAAAAATTCGTTTAAGCTTTCTACTCTATGTGTAACCGTCTTCTCGGTTGACGTTCTCCGGTCTCTTCGCAATTTCTATAGCCTCCCTGATTAATCTTGGGTAATAGCGTACCTCCCTTGATATTAATTTTTTCTTTTCAAAGTTGAAATTATGAATCCCGAAAGATTAAAAAGTCAACACTACATCCGCGGAAGCCTACGAGCTAAAGGCAAGAGAAAATTAAACAAAAAACGGGAAACATGAGTTCTTGTGTTTCGTTTTCTCTTGGCTTCATTTGGTCCTGTTTTGTGTGTATAATCTCTAAATTTAACTCCCCCTCATCACTTCCCTGTGTCCCTCCTCAGTCTATGGGCTTTTGGGATTCATCTTCTTCAATTCCGTCCTTAGTTATAGCGTCTAGGGGCTGATACTCAGGGTTCAAAAGTGCTTTGCCAGGCCCTTGAAAGTATGTCGGTTCCCAAGTTCAGTTCGGTCACATATCACCGGCTGGAGAACTAATTTCGACGAGTTATACCTCGCTCCCCCTCACCCTCCGACATCTCACCCTCAGAGGGAGTCCTCATCCATAATTCGCGAGCCAGAGGGTGGGAGGGAGGGAGGGAAGGGGAGGCGGAGAAATGGGGCGACGTCAGAGTTCCGCTGTCGGGCATGCGTGAATGTCGGTTTTGCGATTCGCTAAAGGGTCGTGGGAAGAAGACGAGGGTTCCGCGCGGAAGTGGTCTCTCTCGAAGGACCCTTAAAGGAAAGGCTCGGCAGGGAATGGAGTGGGGGATGAGAGCATCGAGAGTTGAATCGTCGAATGCTGGCATCGAAAGAACATCGAAACCACTCTGTCGGCGTGAAGTTTACATCGATTTTTGACGTGAAACATATTTATAGTTCGGTGCGGAAGGAAAGCTGCTTACAGCTGGCGGCGATGTGACATTACTGTACTCACCAAACATTTCTCTAGACAGTAAAGTATTGATTATCCGAGGTAAAGTGAACTGAGACCACCTTGGTTAGTCAAAACCTCGGATGACACGGAAGGGTTTGAGAATAATTTGCGACAAAAATTAGGAATTTTTATTCTTTGCTGCACTTCATTTTTTGACGCGATTGGGATAAAATATTTCTGTGAATTTTCTGCCTCGGATGATACGAAACCTCGGTAATTTGGTACTCGGATAATAGAGACTACTCTAACTCGGAAAGCATATGAAATATCCGAACGGGTCATTTGCCATTAAAAAAATAAATGTTGAAAGAGTGAAATAATTGGCCATTTTGCGATTGATGATGTGATCATATAAAAAAGATGGCCGCTTGTAACGGTATAAAGTCACGTTTCACTGCCAAGGCTAAATAAAAGTAGATCAAAGTAAAAACTTCCTAGAATTTTGAGAATGAGTTCATTTGGAATTGTTTAAATTGTTAAAAGGGATAAATCCTAAACAAACAAATTCACAGAGCTTGGGAAAAATGATATGATTGTTAGAATGAAAATTTTGTGCATTTCAGGGAGCATGTCTAAATATCTCCAAAGTAAGACGGTGAATGCCCAAGGGTAGGGGCCACAGGGTATAGGAGCATCGAATTCTGAATCTAGGAAGCCCAGAATATCATACGTGCAATATCTTAGAAAATTTAGGAAGAGAAGTGCGCCCAATGTGCAAGCAATGGAAGTTGACTTATAGGAAGACTTTTCACTCAATAAACATTAATAGTGTCGCGGGCAATATCCGTAAGTTTTTCAACAGGTCAAGTATCGTTGGTGAAACTTATAAATCCACTATATATATCCACTTTGAAAAGTATGCCCCTTGATATCCTTCATGCCATGGACGCAGACTCAAAACGTTTGAAATTGTATTTATTTCTCGACCTTTTATACTATATAGTGCAAATATCAGGAGATTTTAGGTCACCTAAAATCTCCTGATATTTGCAACGTCTAAACATTTTGTTATTAAACCTAGATCCCTTATGATGTTCTAAAAATAATTAGGAGTTTAGTTTTTGCTAAAATTCTGACACTGTAGGTGCTGTGCCAGGGATGAAACATTGAGAAAAAATGAATAAAGCTCAGCAAAAACAGAAAGCATCTTCGGTTATTGGCATATATAATGCCACATTATAATGGCGGTAAAAGCATTAGCTGTTCTTTACAACACTAGCGTCCATAACGTCTTCTCTAGAATGATATAATGGAATATATTTTAATGAGAGTTTAGAACAGTAATTGAGATTATATTATTCAGGTTTCTGGTTCTGCAATTAAATTATTTTATATTATACGACAGTTTCGCCGTACTATGCTGCAGGCTTCGTCGGGCTTTTAAGAACAACAATGATCATTAAAAAAGACCATTGTTGTTCTTAAAAGCCCGACGAAGCCTGCAGCATAGTACGGCGAAACTGTCGTATAATATAAAATAATTTAATCGCAGAACCAGAAACCTGAATAATATAAACATGAGCTGCCAAAATCTTCAAAAAAAGTAATTGAGATTGATGGATTATGATAAGGGTTGGCGGAACCGCGAGCTATTCGCTTTTAATATTTCCTTTTTTCTCGGAACTGGGGCTGGGAAGCCGACTGAGGATGGGCAGTTTCGAGATCACGGCTGTTGGATGTTTTGGTGCAGAGTGAATTGGAAAGTTGAGAGAGGTCGCGGAACAGATGGACAGTAGCAACTACTTGGACCAAAGATATACCTCCATATTGGTCTTTAATGTTGTGATTGCTTTAAAGTCACACACATCCGCCTCGATTTCTTCCTAACCGAATCTTCGCTCATCTTGGTCCATGGCTGAGTGTATGTTAAGGATTAAGATATGTAGTTTAACGTTCATTTTTATGTAACGGATGCCTAAGAAAGATAATGAAGGTCGGGTGACAGCCTACTAATAGTTTTGATTCACACCTGTTTCGAAAAGAAATTAATGTTTTTAATTCAGTCTAGCTATATGTATACACGGGAATAGGACAGGATCATGGATGTAACATCCATCCAAGAATTATCTCCTACTTTTGGTTAGTTATCTGACTCCAATGCATGGGGACGGTTTGGAAGATATCCGCGCGAGTAGTTACGAAGCGATGAAAAAATTGTGGCGGAGGCATTAAGAAAGCAAACTTCGTCTCTCAGTTAATAGGCACTTCGCAACCTCAGATCGTCACACCAGAATGGCTCAGCGATGAAGCAAACTAGTCCGTCAATTTGTGTGATTAAAAATGTCACTTCTGCAAGCTTTCGATAAGCCGCCCCATATTTGTATTTAAGCAGGTTTTTATGCGCCTTCAACAAGCTCCCACAAACTTGGTAACCAAGCTTCCTAGCCAATCACGAGATTGTTGAGAGAGAAATGTCCCTTGGGTAAACAAGGGAGCCTGAGGAGAGACGGGAGAAAATGGGGGGAGGGTGGGTATATAACGATTTGCGTTGAGTTTAGAATGGAAGTTATGGAGAGAGAGGGAAAAGGGGAGGGATGGGAGATTATGCGCGCGAAACGTTTGGGGAAGAGTTTTCGGTCGGTGAAGTTGCATGGAGAGAGAGATTCAGGGTAAACTTGGGACGAGAGGGGGATATGAAAGCGGGAGCGGGGGATGGAAATGAATCCAAGGGACGGAAAGGAAGTGGAGGAACTGGGAATGGGGATGGTACTAAAGGTGGATGGAGTCTCTCGCAAGAAGAGGCGGAAGGTTGGCCAGGCTAGAGAGAGATTGAGGTGGAGGGTTACCAGACGAATCAAGTAGGTACTCAAAATTGGATTCCTTCAGGTATAAGTTCTCGCTTTGCACATTCCTCACTTTATTTAAATACCTCGGTGTCATGGCAATTGGAAACTAACTAATTATTAAAGAACTATTGTTATATGTACCATGAATAATTCTCTCCCTTCATTCCATTAATATCTTTCGACCAATCAGCCGATTATGAAATGGTCGTTTACCAAAGTGTGCGTTTACTAAATATCAAGTTAGGAAATCTTTGGTGACGAGATAAGTCGTTTACCAAAAGTCGGTTTCAAGGTGTCGTCTACGAAGTGGGTGGTTACCACTTGACGTAGTTACCAGACGAATAAAGTTCTCAAAATTGGATTTTCTAGGCATAAGCTCTCGCTTCATATATTCCACACTTGATTTTAGTACCTCGGTATCACGTCATGTGGTAGTCAACCCATTCTTAATTAATTACTAGCAAACCTGCTGCCTGCTTCGCATGCAGTCTCTGTCTGAGAAAGTGAACCCGGGAGTCCCGGAAAACTGGCAAAAACTTTTAACGGTTGGTCATCGTGGGCAGGCATGGCTTCATCAAAGCTGGAGTTTCTAGAAAAAGAGTAAGGTATTTTTTGCACATTGCATTATTTTAGGTGCCCCAATGGCAATTTTACTTCCCCAAAACAGTAAGCACGGGAGTAATATTTGACATACATTAACATATACTGGTAATGAATTATCTCCGAGGTCAGTTTATCGCACATTCATATAGCATTCGTAATGGTATAAGTAATACTTCTAAACTTTCGACGTAAAGTTTGTACCAATATTGAGACAGCGGCATACGCAAATGTATTGAAACGTTTACGACCTTTGGTATTTATCCAGACACTTCAATGCATGGAAAACTGTTGAGGTTCATTTCACTTACGCTAGCTAATCGTATATCTTATGCAATAAAACCAAATCAAGGGAATGGGAGTATCAAAAAATTTAATTGATTATATTAACGTTGAGTTCACAGAAATTTGACACGAACCTTATTGTTTTGGAGTGGCATACATTTAAACATTCACCCAGATAATTTCTAAATTTCTTCAGTAATTGCCGAATATCGCCTTCATTCGTATAAAAGTAGCTATATATCAAGGGAAATAACAGAAACCAGGGAGAAAGAATTTCATAAAAGGTTAATCTCTAACTAATTAACACATGACTCTTGTCTACTAATTTCGAAAATTGAAAGAAAATACTACAAAAATACTTTACTGCTGCTTCTGCGTAAAAGTAAAAAGGTTGGTGGTTTACATACGAACTATACACTTCAGGAGTTACAGCAATCACTCCAGTGAAATAATTCCACTAAACTATAGTATTATGGCAGAGTCCCTTCATAATATATATTTCAGTTTTGTGAAAAATGGTTCCAAATCTTTTTAAACATGTGGCTATCATCCTTCTCCAAAATTAAAAAATAACTCGCTTCCGTTTGACAGAAATGAAAATAAAGTAATACAGATATCGTAGTGCAATCAACATTTACATGAAAAAGATAAATTAACCACGCTTATATGCCCACACGGCTTGTAACTGATTGCAATTTAATGCAATTGTTTACTTCACCGTTGCTAACCTAATTAAATTCATCGTCGTTAATAAGTTTTTACGGATTATTAGCTTAATAGCCTCGGTTTTTTGCATTTTTCTTTGCATCACGAACTGCTAAAAATATAAAATTACTACCAAATCATACAGACAGAGAATCCACATTTAATGCTCCAAACCACATTTATCTAGCTTAAGAATTGAGAGAGAAATAAACAAAATTGATACAGAATGACTGACTGAGTAACTGACTGACACGCTACAAAATTAATATTAATAGACAGTTGGCTGTACCATGATGTCCTTAATTCGATTTATAAGTTTTGACTACTCTGCCGGTTATGAACTAGGCGTATACCAAAATGTGGTTGAACGAAATATTAAGTTATTAAATCTCGGGTTGCGAGATGTTGGGTCTACGTGATGTGCAGTTTACCGAAAGTCGGTTACGGTTTGTCATTTGCGAAGTGGTTGGTTACCACTTGACGCAGAACCGACTACCTCGACCCTTGATAGTGACACTATGACCGCGTCACTTCCAAAAGGAGTAGTAAGAAAGTTTTGGCAATGCCTTTTGCACCTTTGATTTTCTTTAGGATTGGGTATGGGGGTTGTTTTTGAAGGAGTTCAATCCCCCATCTACTAACCTAAAGGAAAGAAAGAATACAAAATAAATTTTCAGAAATTTCTTTGTAGTCCTTTTGATAATAATGCGGTCATTGCACCGAAACAGCAGAATAAACTTGTGACTAAGCATAGAATGTGACTTTATTCAAAGGTTTTTTGGTTGGTTACTTTTCGCAAAGGTCTACATTGTAGAATTAAAGTATTTATAATTTATTAATAGACAATACGGGGCATATCCACACGATTGTTTACTATCTCGGCCGCAGTTAAAACACTTAAGTGTCATTTTCAAGACAACTTGTCCCGCAGAATGAGATATCCTTCCACGTGGAATAAGACATGTACATATTACACCAAGGCCTCTTCAACTGTGCTATATTTAACTTTTATTCAGTATTAGCTTGCAGAAATATTTCAAAGTATCTATTTATTTATATCGGCTTTGCAAAGGAATTTTTTCCATTAGACAATGTTTTAATCTATTCGGCTTTTGCAAAGTTGCAAATACCTGTGAGGAGCTTATTATTTTGCTTATTTAAATGGCACAATTAGCGAGACAATTTGGGTTGAGTAAAACCTCAAATGTCATTAGTTAAAGTAGCTAGTGATTCACCTGAGCGCATTGATTTCCCATGGGTGCACAAACATTACATAATGAATTTATAGTTATGAGACCCATAAAGTTATGGACCTCATCACCCATTTTGAATTGTAGGATCTAGCGCTTTCGTAATCCATCACCCAATCAATATATTTATTCCAAATGTTTGTTCTACTCTCCTAACGCCGGAAAAAATGCATGCATGTTTATATTATGAAAATTAATTAATTATGTAATTTATTAATCACCGGAATGGGCAAATGAACTCGTCATTCGTCACATTACAACTATTTTAGTAAGTAATTTAGCCTCTACGTGGTTCATTATGCATCCGCCATCTTGGTAACACATGGAACTCATATAAAGCCCGTTTTACACGATACATAATCTAACACAAGACCTAGTATACTAGCCGGTACTAGAAATTAAGGACGGAATCCAGTTTGATTGCTGCGGACCTAGAAGGTTTCACACGATCATTGAACTTGAAATGGCTTCATTTTCGGGAGAACCGCGTTGTTTTGTTGCGAAGACAATAATTTCATTGAATTTGTTCTGGTGAGGAAGTGGAATTTTCATCCATATCTCAGCATATGACTAATTAAATATTAAATTAACCAATCAATGACTGAAGGCGACCAAAACAGTCGTTGGGACATTTTTATTTATTGTTTATTTCGCATCCTGAAAATCACTGATAGCCAGAAGGAGGTAAAGATGGTGCTGATCGCACAAAGCAAATGTGATTGGTCGAAGACTACAAGGTCATACTGGGAGCTAGTAAGAAACTAGTACCGCATCAATTATGAAATCAAGCAGCTCAGCCAGTATAATGACGATGCTGCGTGTTAGCCTGCATGCTGGTTCCATGAAGGCTATTATACAAGCGAGTATTCTAGAACTTGTGGCGGATATGGTGTGTGAAACGCGTGAAACGGGTTTAAGTATAAGCTCCATTCTATCAGGCTACATTAGTTATGAGGCTATGAAATGAATAGATGAATCGAATGTTTCTTCAACGCATATTGAACGGATGCTTTGAATTAAAGGTTTCATAACTCCTATGGATATGTGTGTCGTTTCTGCAACTCGCTATATAGGAAAGTATCTGCTGCTAACGGAGTGAGCTGAGCCATTCAAATATGGTCCAGAGTATTCGGATCAGAGTCATGAAAGCCCCGCACCCCTCCTCTCAAGAGCAGTGCCAGAAGTTCACGTGGGTGGTTCACCTCCGGCTGCGTTCACCTTGGGCGACCTCCAGGGTCTCCGTGTGAGAGAGGGAGACAGGGATCAGCGGAACAGGAAGAGCAGAGGATTGAAGTGCGCGTTGGAAGGAGTTTGATGGAGGGAAAAGCGTGTATTCCTTTCCAGTCAATGCAAATGTGGAGCTTGGAATCCATTTATATCTGGAATCGAAGAGTAGTTGGTTCTAATAAACAGAAGCAAGCACTCTTTCACACTGCCTCGCCTATAGCTTCGATACGCTTTCCATCCTCGAAAGCTGCATTCCAGTGTATGGTTATTATCCATTTGACTGACTCCGAGTTCACGTAACTTCATAACTTCATCGGAGTACTCCATTCTCTCGAATAAGTCCTTCATGAAAATAAAAAACCTGCAATACACCAAAGATGGTAAAATTCGGCATGAAAAAATCATTTTTTTCATGGCGAATTTCACCGTCTTTGATGCATAAATTCGCACCCGTGTGCGTGAATGCGTACCACATCATTTGTGCAAACGCAATGATTGGAAATTTATCAAGTTAGCCGTTCAAAAGCGACAATGTTAGGTTTATTCTCTACGACTGTGTCATATCATGCACGACCACGTCTCCTGTGCTACAATGTAAACGGGGAACGAGAACATCTTGTTCGTATTAACCCCGCTGAAATCCACCTTAAATTAAGATGGCTTGGCGGTGTAACTGCCTAACACACCTGACCGGCAATTGGGAGATCCGGGTTTGAATCTCGGTCAAGTCAAATGATTTTTTCATGGCGAATTTCACCGTCTTTGGTGTATAACTTCGCACCCGTGCTCAAAACTGCGTACTGCATCATTTGTGCAAATGCAATGGTTGAAGAAAGCTATTGAGCGGCGCACCGAGAAAATGACAATAATTCAAGCTATTTGAGCAGTGAAGTCGAAGGTTTCCGGTGTAACATAATGGGATTGGCTCACGTCTCTGAACTAATTTGTAATTTGTATATTCCACACATTTCTACACTTTTCCACAAAAGTGTGGAAAATGTTTTTTCTTCACATTCTAAGGGATTGAACTGTAATGATTTCCCTCGTAGATTGGTACTTGAGTTCCTCGTTCAACTGCTAGGACATAACATTAATGCAAGAATTCGTAAAAAATAACGTCATGCATCTGATAGAGAGATTGGTTTGATCAATTGTGACAAGTGGGAGAGGTGGTTGTGTGAGGCTTGAGACTCTCAAAACACCCGGGTACCTATACCTAGTGAAAGTCATCCAAGTTTCCTTTCCCCTGCTCCCTCTCCGTAGTAAAAAGGCTTATTTATGCCTCTCTTCCCTCCCACCCCTCTCCACCGACTTCCCCTCAGGGCATTCATCTCGGGTCTTCCCTAGGGATCAACCCTTCTCTCCCCCATCGAAGACTTCCCCCGGTGGAGGAGGTGTGCCAGTAAGGGATAAGTTTAGGGGGTTGGCGAGAAGGGAGAACATTTTAGGAAAAAGGAATTGGGAGAAGGGCACCGGGTGTCTGGTTTTCCGGCCGTCAGCGATGACCATTGGGGATAATTGGAGACACGTCGGGTGATAAGCTCACACCAACCCCCTCCATTTAACCCACCCCAGCCCCCCAGCAACCTTCCCCTACATCCTGTCCATCCGGAGGAAGTTGTGTGTGACGTTTCACCACTTGGGGGAAGTTCAATGAAGCGGAACTTAAATAATGACTTGGGCGGAATTTACTGAAACTTATACCGACAAATTGACTTTCCCCGGTTGATAGTTTTGGCAAGTATCATTACACTTCCTTCATCTTGATAACATTTTACATTTTTCCCATTTTCTCAACGCAAACGCACCTGAGCCATTTTCGTTAGAACTATTTGCTGTCAGCTATCTTTACCATGTGAAGCTCTGGTTGTGGATGAACAAGAATAAACGTATGGCTATAAAACTGAAATTCTGTTTTTTTGAACGCTCAAGCCTTTCAAATCCCCTGACGGGTTAAAAAGAGAATTTAGCACACGTGTTCCTTAGGACCTAAAAGGATTAATCAGCTAAAAATGAAATGCCCAAGGGACCCAGGGGTCCATATATAGACCATTTCTTTCTTTAACCAATTCTCACTTCCATAAGAAAAGCATTGCAATCGGTGCAATGGTTTCTTTTTATGCTTTTTAAAAATGACTTGCACTCAAGATATAGGTTTGAAATTTTTAATATCAGATGATTGAAATAATTGTGTTTTTAATTCTTGCCTTCGATTTTTGTAGAGGCTTCACTTTTTTTAAATTTGTGGCTTTGGTTCCAAAATCGTAATCGTTTAAAATTTTGCTTGCTCAGGAATTTTAATATCTCAGGGTAAATTCTGTCAATAGTCGCTATTACCACCATTACACAGCTATTTATTGTAGCACTGATGAGTTAAATGATGTATGCGTCTGATGAAAGATTTTTAAAATAACTATATATTATAAAGGGTTTAATAGCATTTAGGAAGTATAAGTAGTAGGTGTGGCTCCAAAAAAGCAGTTAAGAAGTGTCCGTTTCGATAAAATTTCAAAGGAAAGGAAATTATCTCTTTTTCATTTTCCCCCAAGCACTCTGGGTTAACTAATTTCAGTGTGACTTTTTGTTGTTCTGCATGTCATGAAATGGGAGAGGGGAATTAAATAACAAACGGCATTAATTAACCTGACTAATTATTATGGAAAATGAAAAACCGAAATGATGATGGAAAGAATTCGCTCTACACTGCCAGGTAATTCCAACTCGTTCTTCCAATTCCCCGATCACATATTATCTGAACCACTGAGGCTCCAGTATTAAAAAGTTTCGCGTAGGTAAATGAATTAGGCCTCCAACGTCATACAACACGGAGTTTATTTGATTAAAGGTTATGCCTGCCCACTGTAGGGGTGAGCGAGGGAGGAAGAATAAAAAATTAAATTAGAAATGCGGATGATAAATAGTCATAAGGATCAATGATAAAACTCAATTAACAGAAAACGTTTAATTATAACCAGAAACACAATAATTTTTGTAGCGTTAACTCAGAGGCTAGAGCGCTTATTGGTTTCAAATAACTTTATGTATTGCCAATCCGGATAGTCCACATGTGCTGAATCCAAGTTGTATTGCTGTACTGGTGCCAAATCTTTCAGCTAAAATACTAGCGGAACAGGGAAAGGAATCGGGCTTATGTAACTAAATTTGCGAATTTCTCATTCTGAGGGGTAGATATAAAAGAGGCATTGCACTTTTCAAACCTACCTTACTCAAGATTGACGGATCTACGTGCATAGTGAAAGGTGTCATGGAAAATGTAAGCCCTGTGTTACAACCGAAAAAATATTTGCCAGTGCCCTAGTAGTCAATATCCTTTTTTATATTTTTTAGACAGCCTTAAGTAATACATACTTCAAGAGCAAAATATATTCGAGGCGATTCAACAATTGACGCAGTGAAAAGAAAAAAACATTTTTATCAACTGGAATAAATTTCACTCAGATTTCCATTATATTAGATGCCGAATAATCGCCGTCTTCAATGGCCTGAGGAAGGGACTGCTGAATCATACCAATTTACACTTTTTATTTCTCTATAAGCATTTTATTTACAAAGTTTTTAAGTAAAGCAAATTACTTGTTTTGATGGTAAGAAAAACGTTTTCGATATTATCCGACTCCTTAATGAATTTGCCCGGAAGAAGCCACTCCTAAACGACATGCAGCACACAAACGCAATGCAGAGTTGCCTATAATCTAGGAGAGAGACTGCTATGCTGAGTTGTTAATCTCGAAAAGGAATTATTATCTTGAGCTTCCTTCTCCGATCGGTTACTAGACTGTATGGCGTGGTTGAAAGTTCCTGATACTTGCACAGAAACCCATCATAATCCTGGGCGTCTTATTTTGTTAAATTGTAGGTAGAAGGGGACCTGAATGAAAGTAGTAGTTTTTTCCGTAACTTCACTCGTGACCCCTTGCGATCGCTAACAACCTCCCTGCTTTTCCTTCTTTGTGTCGGATTTAAGTGCTAGAGATTATCAAACCAGCTATGTGAAATGTGCTGAAGTTTTAAGGTCATATATTTTTAATTAATTTCCACTCTTGAAGAATAAAGATCAATGCAAAGGATATTAGGGGATTTTCGGGTTTCCCACCGGGCCTTTTTCTCCATTCCTGCCGACGTTTCGGAGAACAAGTCGCTCTCCATCATCAGGGCTGATATCGAGACTTGAAAACTGGCATTTATACCCAGGGCGTCAGGATTCTTGCGATCGGTTGTGGGAACCCCGCCTTTATTTTGGTTTCACGAAGTTTAGTCAATGCGGGATTCCAGGCCTTGCTCAGAGAGTAGCCTGTGACCCTGTTGAAGGGCTTCTCCGCAAGCCGGATCTTGATGGATTCCTTTGTCAATCTCTCCCAGAACTTCTCTCAACACAGGATTTTTAATTTGTCCCATTGAATGGCATGGTCCAGATTGATGCCATGCTTGGCAACCGCGGATTTTTCAGGTTGGCAGAGCCTGTAATTCCTCCTTTGCTCTTTTATCCGGTTCACGATCCGGCCCTGGGTATATATAAAACGCCAGTTTTCAAGTCTCAACATCAGCCCTGAGGATGGAGAGCAACTCGTTCTCCGGAGCGTCGGCAGGAATGTAGAGAGAGAGAGACCCGGTGGGAAACCCGAAAATACACCAACATCACCACAGGCCGGGAAAGCCTTAGATCTTTCACCATTGTAAAGGATAGTTTCTTCTTAAGAGATTACCCACCTCAGGGTTTTGAAAACCCAACGTTTCTTCTCCTTACGGAGGTCTCCTCAGGGTCAATGATTCATTGCCCCTGAGGAGGTCTTCGGAAAAGTAGAAGAAATGTTGGTATCCGAAAATCAAGACGCGGGGAATCCAAAAAGAAGAAACTCCCTTTAACGAATATTGACCGCGAAGGTTTGAATAAAAATCAGGGAATTTGGCTGCTCTACTGACAATGAGAGCTGCTCGAGGACTAGGAGATAAAAAAAAGTTTTGTGGTACCTTTTTCAATGTATAGGCTAGCATTACAGAATGAATCTCTAGGCTCTCTCTCTTTGGCCTATTTAGTAAAAAAATCCATTTATTCGAAGCTCACAATGGTTTTCATTTCCTCGCAACCGCATCGTGGTCTTCGTTCATCATCAATTACCTGAAAACTATGATACCATACCTACCTATTGGTGCATGATCATAACTTTTGTAGTATTGCGCGGTAAAAATAACTATGAGCCATTAGTTCTCGTTCTGAAGATTAATTATCAGAGTGTTTGTATTGCGATAATTTGTTGGAAATGATATGCGATACTGCGTAGTCATATTTTACCTAGAAGCACTCGTGGTTTGCGAAAAATCAATGTTTTCGGAGGTTTTTAACTTTTTTTGCGATAATATAGAGTTTTAATTATGCGACATCAATATCAATTCAGGGTATGCCTGAATGCACCAATTGTCCTGAAGTCAGACAGTAGTTATTTTTTTACTATGACTGTAAAATAAATATTGCTAAATTAAACCATAGTCTGTATTTTAATGGCTCCTGCTGGAAGGAAAAGAGCCATTAAAATATTTTTCATAACATTTAGAGAGAGCAAATTCCACCAATCCTCTTTAAAAAAACGCCAATGAAAATATTACCTACCTTAATGAATCAAGCAAGCGTTTGCTTAGCACTATTCCGGCTATTAAAAGCAACGTTGCTTTCTCACGATAGAAACTCATTTAATTTAGACACCTACATCAGTTCTTGTGCCTATTGAATTCAAAACAAGATCAACTATCATGAGGAAATCGTGGACTGAATTCGAGCTGGAAAGAGAACACGCAGGATTCTGAAAATTTTGCAATAATTTTGCTAATCCTCGACTCGTCTCAGTGCACAGTTTTCAACCTCGTGAAATCAAGTCGGCTGTTTCCCGGCGCCCCAAAATTGATACTCGTTTTTCTTGTTGGTCCTTTTCGTTTCGCGCACGCCTGCTCCTCCCAATTTCTCGCAAACCCCCCCGGAGGTGAGGATTAGTCGCGAGGCTTCCCCCTATCTTTTTTCCGCCACATTGCCAGCTCTCGTTCTGTAACTAGGGTTGCCAACCTCTCTCGGATTCTCCTGCGGAACTCCGGGAGTTGGATGAGAATTTTAAAAATCTGCCACCTTCGGGATCGAGGCGTTTTCTTACCACTTCTAATTTAAATAGCAATGAATTTAATGTACTTTTAATTATTATCAATTGCTACTTTTAGTAACAACTGTTCATCTTTTTTTATATCAGACCGTTTGGTAAATTTTCGCGCTTATTGTTATTAATCGACCCGGGCTTAGCTTAGACTACCATTTTCAAGGTATTTTCTTGTACCTGATGCCGTTTTGTATGTTTTCATATGTTAAGAAAGTTTCTTTTTTGTGCATAATAAAAATAAGTGTGGAAATTCACAAAGTGATTCGATTTGAACATTAATGTCCACAGTTTCCACTAAGTGACACCTAATACTGTTTCTTATATTGCTCTTTAGTTAATGGCTACTAATAATATTAAGCCATAGGTAAATGCATCTCATTATTTTATGTTTGAAATATATTCCCCATGAAAATTACCAACTTACTTATGGTTTAAATTAATAAATATGAATTTCCTCGTATGTGTTTAATTTTGTATTGAATGTCTTAAAAATAATTTCATGTTTAGCATTAGTTAAAAGTGTATGATTTCATAATACATACATATAAAAACCCAGTGTAAATGTTTATTAATTTTTAAATCAAAACTATTCTTCCAAGGAAATTCGAAAAATTTAAAGCTCAGTTTAAATAGTCACTATAACCATATTATATCGCGGGTAAAGTTGTGTACTTTCATTTCATTTTCCCTAGTTGTTAACTTTGAAAATTAATGAATTTAATAACATTCCTACAACTAACCCACTTATCCACGCAGAATACACATAGTAGCTGTAAGTGTGTTTTTAAATTTAATATCCCTACATTTCTTGCTCTGGGAACGGAAAAATTCTGAAATCACATTTTACCGAGTTGGCAACCCTTGTTGTAACCAGGGTCGACGCGTCACTCTTAAAAGAAAGAAAGATATTATAATAATTACGTCTTTTTTTAAAGTCGAATTTACGACATTATAGTCCCCTCTTAAAATAAACTACATATTACTTTTCCTCAATACATATAAATACATATAAATTACTTGTCCTCAATGGCAAAAAACCTACCCAGGCAGGACTCGAACCCCGTGACCACCAGGTAGGTAGGCGAATACTTAAGGATTTATAGAGAGAAAAAAGGAATATTCTTTTCTGGTACGTACATACATATATCGCGGGGCAGGCAAAGTTCGAGAGGAAAAGGGTCGGCCGTGCAGGAGAGTGGTAGATTGAGGGCTGGCGTAGGTGGCGGCGAAGCGAGAAGGATATTTCGGTCGAAATCAGGGCCGGCAGAGGAGTAGGGGTGGGGGCAGGAGAAAGTTCCGACTTCGTGTGCGTGTGCATGCTCCGGCCGAATTGGATGGGGCACGATCGGGAATTGCGGCGGGTCATATGGGATTGAGGGTAGGGATGGGAAGGGGTCGGGGGAATTACGAGATGGGGGTATGGTCACGGAGTGTGCGGGGGGCAGGGCGACGAGACGGACGAATGGGGTTTCGAAGGAGAGGGGGCAGGAGGGGAGGAAGGGTTTGATGTCGGGGGCGACGCCTGAACGTGAGGTGATTCCCGGAAAAGGGAAGACGCCTTCCTCTTTCATCCCCGAATCAACTCGGGGACGTTTTCTTGTTCGGCCTCCAATGCCTTTTAGGGATGAGACTCGAAGGGAAATCATCAATGGTTGACGTCTGGTAAGGCACCGGAGCTGCTCTATCGATGCAAAGATATGGACGGTCTTGAAGCACTGACAGTTCAAAGTAAGTAAAAAGAGACGCGCAGTTACACAATCAGTGTGGAGAAGAAAACTATCTTGAACTTCTGACAGTTCAAATTGTGTAAAAAAGGACGATAGCTCTTCGTTACTTAAAAAGCTTCCTCGCCTAAGTTTTCAACATGAATGACTCATGAGCTCAGAAATACATAAAATATTTTCTCTGAGAAAAGGCTCCGAAACTACACTTTTGATGCAGGGAAATAAACAACCTTGTGCTATAGGTAGTTCAATGTGATAAAAAAAAGCAGAACAATAGATGCAGAGAAATCAACGATCATGAACGACTGAAAGTTCAAAGTATGTAAAAAATGACGAAAGCTCTTCGTAACTTGAATTGCTTCCTCGCCAAGTTTTCAATATCAATGGCAAGTGCTCATAGCTCAGATGTTTACATTAAATATTTGCTCCGTTCATGTCACTTTCTTGAATATGATAACATATTAGGGGATATCGGCCTCAAAGTCACTCAAGTGATGCATTTTACCGTGGTCAAAGTCTTCTGGGAATGAGGATGACCTCAATTGTTAACTTTTGAGACGATGGATTGGAGAATTGGGGGAAAGTGAGGTAATAGAGAGGAATGTGAAATAATCAGTGAGAAGTGTGGTGGAAATAAGAGGAAAATGGGTAAATGAAAGTTACAGGAGGTGGAATAGAAGGAGAACTTTAAAAATTTAGCGGGATGCTGAAGGCTGTGACAGATGGGAGAACATTTCGTGCCGGAAACCGGCCATAATAGACTAGTGTCGATCTCCTTCTTCTAGCGGATGGTATTGACGAGTTTTAACATAAATACGGCTTCTCAGCACTGACTTTGCAGTTTATAAGACGCTAAAATGTACGGAATGCGCTTCGGATGCTGATATAACTGATCAAATACACAGGGTAGTGTCTTATAATGCAAAAGATTTTCCTCCATTTTGCCTTGCTGGAAGCAGGATATTATTCTGCCTTAACAGTGATATCACACTGAAGCATAGAACGGATGCAAAATATACCCTTATGTATGGGGAAATGCATAGAAAGAGCTGGTCAGTCCTTACCCGAAAAATATCTGCCATCGGACAATATACTTGGAACAGAAGTGTTGCACACCCAAAATTGTACCTTGTTTACATTTTGCCAGACATGCCAGATACTTATTACTCCCTTTCAAATTCTTTTCTGTTCATTCCAGGAACTTATTTTAGGTGTATAATAAATCATGGTGTGTATTCATCAAAGCTAAAATGTACCATTTATAAATAAGTTCCGGTAAATTTGTTTAAAAATGGAAACTTGACGTAAATATGATTTTAATCTCATAAAAAAATATATTTCACCGTTTTCGCCCCCTATCTGTGGTAAATATTTAAACGTGGTCACGATGAATGAATTTATGGAATTTATATTTGACAAGTAGCTATTTTAAACTAATGCATACTTATTGTCAAGGAGGCAAGACAGTTTCATTTTTAACTATTTCATGAGTGTGGATATCAATAGTTGATAAAATGTTGGAATCATTATATCGGATTACTTTTTTGGATGAAAATGCGACATGGTAGCTGAAGTTTTCCATTGTAATTGCTCTATTTCAATGGCTAAGATCATACTTAAAGGAAACAGACGCTATGTTACCGTTGTGCTTTTAGTTTCAATAATGTAGAAGGAAACTTTGCGTGAACCCTTATTTTCAACAGAAACCTGTGGTTAGTTTGCTTGGCACATTATCTGCAGACATCATCTATCCTTATGTGAAAAACATGGATAACGTTTCATTGCACGGAAATGATCACCTCTTCTCGCCACAAGCGCTCAAGTGAAACCGATGGCAAGCGAGTTCCCACGAATGATTGTGAGCAGTTCTTCCGTCGGTCTCATTTCACGGTGTCAATGGGGTTCTAATGGAAAAGTGGGGACCCTGATGGTTTCCGAGGGAGGAATGGTTGGAAGGGAGAGCACAGAGAGGCTCTGAAACGGAAGGATAAAGGACGAGGAAGGGATTATGCGATCGTTCCACGGAGAGGATACCAAAAGAGATAGCGAGGGGAAAAGCGAACGTCTTTCAGAGGGATACCTTCGAAATATTTTCGTCGACACGTAAGAGGACCGAGGAATTGGAATCGGCCCAGCGGAATACGATTCGAAAAATGCTGTGGGTACATTCAATTATAAAGGAATACATGAACAAAATGTAGAAAAGTCTTACTCATTTAAAGAGCACTAACGCTCAAACTGTTCATTTTTTGCGTGGTGCTATTTGTTCTTCAGATACGTTCATTCCATATATGATTGTGATCATGCAAACAGGATTACTTACAGTATCGTTTACCAGTCTCTGAACTAAGTGTTTATTTTCAATATACTGTACCCACGTATAACGGTATCATTGTGAAAGAAGCGGAAAAAATAATTGAATGCATTAGGTTATCTTATGTGTACCTTATACAGCCAAAGTTGAGAGATTAGGGAGATATCATTTTGAAAATGTTTTGTATATTTGTCTATAACTTTCAGTTTCATTTGGTTATCTTTTTATTCCCTTTTCAGTTTTGATCCGTTTGGGGTTTTTTATCTGCGTATCCATTTTCCACTAACCTTTTGAATGAACACTGAATCCAAAGGCAATAGTTTAATGCAATATTCAGCGTAGAGCTTAATTTGGAACATAGTATGATGTAGTTGAGAATATAAATATTGGCATAATCGTGAATATAGGTAGGACATAAGGAAATGTGTGCAAGAGACTAAACTTTGAAGGATGCATGAGGAGTTGTGGATCACCTGAAAGGTAATCCAGAACAATGAAAGATATTGGGGGTTTGCAAAGAAGAGCGAACTTGCTTTATTAAATCAGGTCTGAATTAGTATATGCTTCTCTCAAAGTAACAGTAGCGATGCATTTGCACGGTTTCAATGAGTACGTTTATATGGATGGTAGCTTTCAGGTCATGAAAATAATTTCATTCGACGAAATTGCATTCAAATTAGGATTTGAACCCTCAGCCTTACCCAGTAACTCAGCGAGTGCGGTCCATATTCCGCTAAACAGGTTCCATTTTCCCAGGTAAAATTTAATATAAGAAAGCTATCGTGTCCAATAGGCAATTTGTTTTTTTATATATATAGTTCTTTAAATTAAAATTTAATTAAATGGTGATATTTTCATCTCAAGCCAGTGCTTTCCCGAAGAGTTAGGAAATTTCATAGCGAAGCGTAATACCAACCACTACACCGCATTGAGGTGTGGGATCATTTATCTGTGTAAAAGTTGTATTCAGCCCGAAGATAAGACATTGAACTCTAACTACTTAGGATTTTTAAATTTAGTTATAAAACGGAGTCTTAGACACTTTGAAGAATAACCTAGACTTATTGACCACATAATGCTGGTTGGCATTTTGTTGAACAACCGTTGGGCAGTTCTAGCGAAAAATGGCGAAAATACCTTACTAGGACAATCTGATCACTAGAGTACCTAATTAAGCACACCATGCCATGAGAAAAGGTTGTTTCCACAGGAGAATTACTGGAATTTCAGATATTTAGAAGATATACATTGCCAAGGAAACGGTTGTAGCATTGATTTTTGTGGAATGTATCCATTACGAAAGAATTAAAATAACTTAGTAAACTCCCACTTGTAATATTTATTATCACGACCCGGGTTTCAGCGCGTCCTTCCTTCCTTCCTTCCTTGTAGACCTTCAGGAGTCACGATGTCAGAAGACACAAAGTGTTGAAACCCGGGTCGTGGTAATAAGTATTACAAGTGGAGTTTACTAAGTTATTTAATTTTTCCGTGATATATGTTTGCTTAGCCCTAGGAGTAAACTGAAAAATTTTGACGAAATGCAGAGGTTGTTACACATTTCGCTCCCTAAAAATGATTGGAGAAATTTAATTGCGGATCGAAATTCACTAACTTCTTTTCTGACATATTTTTGGGAGATTTAAGCCCCATCTCCTTCCCGTTGAAAAAGTCTGAGTTAAAAATATTGTCGGGTACATAAAACCATGAAACCTGCTTTAATTTTATGGCAAAATTCTCGCGTATTATTTTTATTTTGCAATCAGCTCCGACAATTTGAGAAATCAATCGGTGCATGCTGCTATGAACTCCTTGCAGAGTGAAATGCAGCACAAAAAGGGAGGAATCAGGTGAGATGTTGTGGAATATGAACATAATAAGAACTAGGATATTACAATTTTCCACAGATAAAGTTTTAATCGACCCGGGTTTCGATGCACTGCATCATAATCAGGTTGTAATATCCTAGTTCTTATTATTGTGAAATGCAGCATTGATTTAAATTAGAGTATTTCCAGGAAAATATTGAATAACCGAGGAAAAATCCCTAAATTAAAAAAACGATAAAATGGTTTTTGATAACACAAGCAAAATTAATTCCAGACGCCATGATAACATTTTATATGCAAACCAATATTTAATAACAAAAAGCTTTGACTATCGCAGCTCCAACCTAACAAGGGGCATGAGTGAGAGATAATAATAACCCTTGACTATTGATTATAACTTTTTATTTCCCTGATGGAATTTATAATCAACTAGATGCACTCGTTGTCTTCAAACAGTGATTTCTTTGTTGAAAAATATTTCTATACTTTGTTAATTTCAAAATACAAACTCAAGATAGTTATTTTTGGCTATTAGAATCTCATGAGTTCAACTATCTAATGACTCGTGTGGAAATCAGTGCCGTCAAGATCTTTTTTTGGCTAGCAGTTAAGGTAGTGAATTAAAATATTGTGAATTTGAGGTCTTTTACTACGTGAAACCCTTCAATGTTTTCCATTTGTAGGCCTTCATATTCCTTTTTCTCCCATTGCGTCCTGATCGCAGGTCATGCGATGAAATTTCGCCGAGGAAAGCGTCCCCGAGGGCCGCTTTCCCGCATCGTTACATCATTCGGCTTGGAAAAACGCCGTCAGCCATTTTCCTCTCGGCGGTCGCTTTCCGCCATACTCTGTCGCAGTCTGGCTGACGTAGCGAGCCTAACTGCAACTATTTCACCGCGAAACCTTTGGAAAGCTTTGTCTACTGCTCGCTCTTTCTCTCTTTTATTACTCGCTTTGCTTCAATCCGATCCGTGGAGGTAGCGAAGCAAGACAACAGCTCTTGTGCTGGGGATAAAAAGACGAAGTTGCGCTAAAAAGACTATGTCTTGACCTTAATTGCGGCTCTAACATATTTTTCTCCGAAGTAGAAAGAATGAAGGCAAGAGCTCCCTCGACGCAGGTAGGAATGACTCTTGAGGCAGGAAATTGGAAAAGCCAGTAACGAAATGTCGATATCGGTGTGCTATTTTGAGATACAGCTTTTTCCCGTGAATGTCGAAAGTGTTTGCGCCATTTAACCTAGTTTCGTGATAAAAATCCAGCCAACATTAAACTCAAGGCATATGAAGAGAATGACTGGGGAGAATCATTAGGTGGGCCTCAATTGAGATTTAGTAACTGAGTAGTACTTTCATAGCTTGCTCAGCATGCTAGACTGGACGAGTTGATTGAAGTTGTCGGGAAGGTCTTCCAAAAATAAATAAAGTGATTAAATAAGTAAAATAAAACTACTATATTTTTCCAAAGAATATCAGAAATCTGAAGAGGACATTTACAGCCAACTCTGAATTAAGGCTCTGAATTAGGTCTTTTATGAGAAAATAATAAAAATGGAGTTCTTCAGGAGCACAATATATCCGATCTGTTGGTGGGTTCTGATCTTTCTTCTCCGAAAATTTGCTATAGATGCAGCAATAAAGGTTCAATACAATGTTACAGCAATTGCCTCCAAACAAATCGTATCTAG
This sequence comes from Pyrrhosoma nymphula, assembly GCA_963573305.1. Lineage (NCBI taxonomy): Eukaryota > Metazoa > Arthropoda > Insecta > Odonata > Coenagrionidae > Pyrrhosoma > Pyrrhosoma nymphula. The sequence goes on along the minus strand of OY754338.1, from coordinate 97,574,394 downwards.
ATAGCTAACGCTAAAAATACATTTTTATGGTGTCGAGACAATTCAAAGAAATATTTATGGTGACAAGACAATCAAGCTAGTGTGCAATTTTTACCGGCTCCTTTCAAGGAATGCAATGAATTAGGTAGTAAGATAGACTTCAGTATGATGAAGATAAGCAAAGTAGAAGACGTTAGATAAATATTTCGAAGAAAGAATATCCTCAGAAAATAACTACCGAATCGAAAGATGGTTAGCTAGGTGCCAGTGTTTTGATAGCTGCGGTATACTTCTGATATAAAGGTTTTTAGTGAATTAAGGCCGCCTGGTTTGGATATTCAAAACACCATGAAATACTTGTTTTCTGCTTAAACATTAAATCATGCCATAATCATTTGCCGGGTCCACAGTATACGCTAACCGTTAAACAGTTAATTTTGCCTTAGGGGAAAATCTATGACAATTAATGAAGGAGCAAAAAGACCAAACTTTTTAAAATTAAAATCAATTTGAGAGACTGTTCTTGTTTCATGTATATATCAGACGAATCATTTAAACCCGAAATGTACTTAAATTTTATAGCCTCACCAAGCAGAGGAAAGTGAAATGCTTACAAAATTACGGTCCTGGAATTATGACAGTTACAGAGGACAGACCTTGATGATTTTGGTGGGTACAACGTATGTTCATGTGACATCAAGGAAATGACAATTAATGGCTGAATAGTATTTTACAGAGTCATACCAAACCTCTAAGGTAAGGTAACACTGCATCCCTGTTGTTACGTAAACTTTTGGTAGCGAAGGGGGTTGGCCTACTTTCAATGCTGAAGAACTGCTGGAATGGGTGGGAAGAAAATCATTATCGAAGGCGAGTTTCCGAGTCTCGGGCTACGACTCTAATGTGATGTATGGAGCGTTTCATGAAATCTAAATGAACTGTACTTATTTTTTATTTCGTTGACGAAAACTAACCGATTGTCCCTTTGTAATCCGCAGGATTCCGATCCGTATCGGTTATTTGATTTAAATCTTTATAGATCTCGAAAATGAAAGCCGGCTGGTCACGGATCTAATGCCTCAGCATTTTCTGTCGGATGTGGTGAATGGATGAAGAGGAAGAGACAGACAGAGAGAAATAGAGAGAGTGCGAAAGAGAGCGAGAGATATAAGGAAAGCGATAAAGAGCGAGAGATATGTGATTACGTCATCCGGAACTTTTGGGCAATGCGGGTGGATCCTGATCAATGACTTGTAAGAAACTTCGGAATGTCCGGCACCAAATCACTTAGAAAAATTCCGTTAAAACTCTTTGCAATCCGTTACTCGACTAATATATATATTTATAGTTGGATCCTCACCGGGACTTAAGAACCGGAACTTTCAAAAGCCGATGGCCAGTTCTACTGGATGGACGTTCAGCTAAACATCCGAACTGGGAATGAACTTATCTACGAGAAACAGCACGAAAAAGCTCCCATTGTCTGCATAATGACTTGGTTTTTCACACTTTATCGAGGTAATCTCAAAGCATCCTGGGCGTAGGCAACAAAAGCAGCAGTAGCACTTGAGCACGATAGTCCCCAGACGAGCAGGTATTAAAGCACTCTGCAGGCTGGTTGAGGAAATGAAAGAGGGATAAAGAGGAGGGATTTGGCATAGGAGAACGAGGCTCGGGGTTTAAGGGAGAATTTGGCCTCATGGATCGGTCGACTTTGAACCCTTCATCCTTAGGACGTTCTCGAGGCTTCTCAGCACAATGCAGGGAGGTGATCATGGGTGGTAAAGGGAATAAATCAAGGAAAACCTATTCGGAAAGCACGGGGAACTTTGTGAGGAGAGATACGAGGTAGATTTTTTCTGTGTGAGAGAGGGAGAGAGACAGAACAATATCCAAGGGAAGGAAAGACGTCCATCTTGATTCTTTCTGACAAGAAACCAAATGGGGGAAGAGAAGGCTGTTTGCGTTGTCCATTAATTTCATCTCGCACAGTTCTCCGTCATGGATGTCGAGACGTGATGAGGGAAGCATTAATCCTCCTTTTCATCCTCCCCGAACCACGAACCCTTCCGTCCTGGATGACAGTAGCACTTCCCGATGCGGTGGGAATCGAAAAAAACCTCTCGTGGGCGCCGCAACACGTTTCGAACGCGTCAAACCAAACCTTCTTCTGCCTTCCAAACTCCCCAGCACGTTTCTCCCCCCCGGCCGGAAAAAACTCCTGGTGGTGGTCCTTACCTGTGGCGGCATCCTTGGCGGCTCTTCCCTTCCGCGTGGTTTAAAACCAGGGTTCCCCCTTTATTCGCGAGTGTCCTCAGCTACGCCTTTTGGGACGACTCTCTGGTGGTGACGGATCTCTCGGGATGGTCTTCACCCGGTGGAGTTCCTCCTTCAACTCTGTCTCCTTTATAAAGGTGGTCCGGGGCGTCGTGTACGGAGAGCTGGGCGGCAGTGGGCAGGAGATCGATCCTCGACGAGGGCAGAGCTGGTCGGGAGCTATGCCAAGATCGGCGCACAGGACGTATCGCGCCGGTGTGGGGGAATGGGTCTCTGTTGTGAGAGGGTGGGAGAGGAGGAGGGGGAGGGCTATGAAGTGCGGGAGGAGGGAAAGAGGGGGTGGGAAGGCGGAAGGGGTGGAGGAGGAGGAGGGGGTACGGTGCGGCGAGACTAGGTGTAGGGGGGGAGGGGCGGGTGGGTGGGTTAGTTAGGGGGGATTTCCCCACCCCTCCCTTCAGCCCTCCCCCTTTTACCCTAGACACCTCCTCTCCTCCCCTCCAATTTTTGCCCCCCCCCCTCCGGTACCTCGTATACCCCTTACCGTACCCCTAACCTTCCTCACTTCCCCCCCTGCATCACCTATTCCATCCCTCTTTTGTTCTTATTCGAAAATAGCCATCTCTCTCTCTTTCGCTAACTCACTCGCACCTGCTCTCCTATATCCGCGAAACTGGGAAGTGCTGCGGGAGAAACATAACTGTGCGTTGTACGGCTCGGTGCGGCCCACCTACTCCGTGGGATGCGGCCCATCATACGACGCATGGACTCCCGAATCGAGTCGTTTATATTTCTACCTTTGAATTTATAACTCATTTCCCTACTAAGTTCGTTCCCTCCCTCCCTCAATCTTTCTCTAAATCGCTTCCCCCACTCCCGTTTACCCTCCTCCCCACCCTCCTCGCGATTGGTCGAATGAAATCAATGGATGCTGGTGCAAGTTTTTCGGCGTCGTGGCTCCGTCAATGCAACCGGTCTGGCGTGAACCGAAGGGAATATTCTATTCAATTCGACGGTGCTCGCTTCAACGTTTCTCTTGACGATGAGTGGTTGGTCTGTGGGAAAATGCATTGGGAATTTCAAGAGGTCTGCCCTCGTTATTGAGTTCCGCGATGTACGTTGAAAATTTTATCGCTATTCAAGAATAATTTGATGGACGGAGAATTAAAGCATCTAAATTCAAGCTAAATCTTTGGAACTAACGGCGCCGAACCCAATCAGGCTGCATTTCAAATTACATGGCATTAGGCTGGTGTCACTCAGTTTTCAGGAATCCCTTTACGCCTTCGTATCAAAATTGTACTGTTTCGAGCGTTTTTTTGTTTTTGTTTTTTATTTATGTTTACCTGTTGTTGAATTAAACATAGAAATAAGAGTTGCGCAGGCTGTTGGTAACAGTTGGTGATGCTTACCCTGAATGCTTATTCAAACTTCACGTAAGAATATAGTAGGAAATACAATTTGAGAACGATACCGTAGTGACGTTGAAATGGTTGCAATACATATATTTACCGTTTCAGAGGAAGCACCACGCATATTTGAAATTAGACTTGGTTAATGGTGACTCAGGTTTCGAAAGCAAATCTTCATTGTTATAACTTTATCTGCATTGAGATATTCCCTTACGTCAACTGATCCATTCTCCTCGACTTTCCAAATGAAATGGCCTGGACGAGTGAGCAAAATAATTTTTTTAAATGGTAATAATACTCTTGATGCCGTTGCGGGGCTCGCTTCCTTGGCGGCGTAAAATTAAAAAGGGATATGGAAGGAAATCAGAACCGTTCTGTCTTCGCTCTTTTATTGATTTGTGCATTGAAATAGGGCGAGCATTTGGCCACGCTATTGATCGCATTTTATTCAAAAATGCATGTAGCACAGTCAGTCTTTTCGCTGGCGAGGAAAATGAGGAGTAGATATCGTAATAAAAAAGCCTGAGAGAGACACGCAAAGCAATAAATGCCGATTGATTGCATCTTCTTCCTTCCGTTTCTGGAGGAAATAACCGGGATTACAACATCAGTGGAAGCAGGCGTCATGGATACGTTAAATGCTCTTTATCGACTGACCAATGCTATTGAAAGTATATTTTTCCAATCACGGTAGCAGTCAACGTTTCACTATGTCGGCGTTCCTAAAATTCATATTGAACGAAAAACTATGTGTAACAACGTACCACTCACAATAACGCACGAAAGTTTCTTTGGTTCCAAGTTTTCATTTTCGTTTAATTATATTTTTGTACAAGTAAAATGTCATAAAATAATGAGCCTATAAAAATTTAAGATTTTAAGATCCTGAAAGGATGCCTAAGTGTGCGATAAAGTAAGTAAGTAGAAAGTAAAAAAAATAAACCAAAGATATAGACTAACATTTCATAGAATTGAAGAAATAGGAAGATCAGAAGAAGGAAAAAATTTCTAATAATTATTTCATAGAAAGACATCAGAAGGTGTCCACTGTAGTGATGATGTTCACTGTTGGATGAAACCGGTTATTTATTTAAAACATCTGTGAAATTTTACCAAGCTTATTTTTTGTGTAACGATTATATTTCACTGAGTAGGGCCTCACTATATCGGATTTTAATTAATTATATTTAGATGAAGTTGATAAAACCCGTTGCTATGTGGTGTGCTCGCTAACTTGAAAATGAAGTGTATTGATCATATTAATGTTCAAGTTCATGAGAGGTCAAGTTCAAGAAAAATTATTAGGACTTTGAATATGAATTGGTAACAGCTGCTGTGGTGAATCTGATACGAACTGTAGTGTTGTAAGTTATTATAAGTCTTCTACCGAATGTGAGCCCCTGGACTGCGTCACGACGTTCAATTCAAACATCATCTTCAGGTGAATGAGTCTCTCCTCTGCGTTTAATTCAGTGAAACCTGGTTCCAAAATGCTTAAATCCCTTGTTGTATTAAGGGTAACTGAGCGACTCTCTGTAGACTGCCCCGACAATGAAGTCCGAGTAGAATATTTCCATCATGCTGGTCACCCAGATTGGAGCCCTGTGATGCAGGATGAGTTGAGAATATTTCATGCAGCCAATACACCGCGAAATCTATAGATTATAAAACAATAGGCCTCCGTTATATGGCTCATCATTAGAAGCCCACCTCATTTGACTTTTGCAACATTTCTTTATTGTACAGAGTAGACACTGCAAAGGGGATGCTACTAACCAGCTTTTCACTAGAATGTTTGATTAGTTCTTTCTTCATCTCGGTTGGTTTTCGGAACATAAAACAATGTTAGGCTAAAAAGATGAAATGTAAGGAAATAAAGCTAGTGATTTATCAAGGGGGTCTAACGAAAGGGTTTTATTGGTGCCAAGATATCTCCTTAAAAATTACTTAACTGACTGAAATAAACTCATGCCCCTGGCAAATTTCGGAATATTGACAGTAAAATTCTCACTTTGTATAGTCATGACCCAGTGGTTAAATTTATTGCTATTATATTTTATACTATTACTGGCATAGAGCATGAACAAGTCATAAGGATGGTTCCAAAGATTGTGGGATTTCATTTGTGATGTGGACTTAGCAACTTTATGAAACGTATAATCCAATTATGTATTCCTATTCCTATCTAGTTATTGATCGAAAAGTCATTGTATACATTCTAAGGATTGCTTCATATAAGGTATTTCACAGTCGATGACACCTGACTGTGTGTTGATATTACGTTTCCATCGAGATTGCATTTCCATATATTCTTGAGTTTAGCTAGTATTTTTATACGCTCAAATTCCGAAGTATTTGCATTTATGTAATTTAAAAAGTAAAAAATATTCAGATAAAAGTTTTATCCCCAAATAGTATTTGAGGATATTTTAGCTGGACAAATCAAGAATCAAACGACATTGACAATTATGAAGCTCGTCGTCTTTCATCAATTCAGACTTCATTAATTATATATGTAACTGGTACAAATTAGCGCTCGCAGTAATGACGGAATGCCTGTCAAAATTAATTTAATTTTCTTAGGAATATGGGCTGTTATAATGGCGTAGAAAATAGTAGTTAGAGGCCTGCAATTTTGGTTCAAGTGCGGGAGTCCTTTGATTACTCGCGTTCGTGAACATGGTCGATCTCTCCGACGTCTCATTGCCCTCTATGCGCCTCAATTAAAGAGGGAATCAAGCTCCTTTGTCTGCTTGCTCTTCCATCAATAATGAAACCAAAAAGAGGTGTAATGTTTCCTCACGGTGACGTGGCCGTCACTACGCATCTGATTTACGCCCCTCGAAGCCCATAACGCGGCTCTCATGCCTCCCAGACCATTCTGCATGCAGCTCGCATTCGCTGTGTTGATATTTTTACGACAATGGCCTCCGCGTTTCGTTGGAGGGTTTGGGGGGAGGTGGGGGAGGTCGACCCCTCTCATACCTCCTCTCTCACCCAACGCGTCTACACCCATGTCTGCATTGTCCCCCGAGAAATTCCACCCTTTGCGAACCTCCCCTCTCTTTCCACATTCCACCCACTTCTAACCAGTTAATTCGCCCCATTTAATTTCCTGATAGTATTCTTTCCTTCCTCGCAGGCTATCACCTTATTCTCCGACACCTTCCTCCCTTCCACGTGGCACCTATCCTCGCCGAGACGCACATAAAAGCGACCCCTTGCCGGGTCTTTATGCCCTTTCGTCGTTTTATCCCTACCCTCGTACCCTCCTCTCGTCTCACCCCCTCCTCAGATCCTGTGCCACATCCCAACCCTACACCACTCCCTTTCCTCCGCTCGCTTATGGCAACCCTCATCTCTTGGACCACCGCTCTCCCTACATTTCATCCCTAACCACGCTCAACCTTTCTCCCGCCGAGTTCGTCTCTCCTCGCCCCCACCCCCCAACCCCCTGGATCCGCCTCCCCCTGCCCCTTCACCCTCCCACCCCTTCCCGCACTCCCCCTTCACGCGACCTCCTGCCCCCGTCCTCACAGTTTGGGTTATCCCGATTTTTATCTCTCGTTAAATTTATTTTTCTTCATCGTCTATGTGTTTGTTCTCTCTTTGCGATTTAATGCGGTATATCCCGTCCAAGTCCGAGTTTCTGGAGTATTTGCCCGCTCTCGTACTATGCTACTCAATTCATTACACTTGCAGTTATTCATTTGTTTCTAAACCGAGTTAATCTGGTGAGTGATACAAATGACTGCAAAGTGCGAGGCATAAGTACCAGATTTACGATTATCGTTGCTCAAAGCTGGTGGTTTATATCTTTCGAGTTTTTTTTGGGAAAAACCTGAAAGAGATTATGATAATCCCTGAGTAGGCATGCTCCACAAAATTATTTATATGAAAAATGCACACCTTTGATTGCTCTTCAGCTACGTACGCACGGTTTGTATTTGATATTCTACGATGGCATGATGACGTGTCACGTCTCATATATGTGACAAACACTAATTTAGAGTCAGATATAAAAAATCACTGCATTAAGCGACCAAAATCGCGAGGCGTTTACTGAATGAACTGTCACAAGCGTGGAATAAATTAAAGTTTCATATGAGACTCGAATTAGAGTGGAGGGTAAGCGCCTAGTTGGAAAAGGGAAATCATTTATTTGAACTCGAGGTATTAAACCAGTGAAGGCTGCTACTTAATTCCATTAGTGATGAGTGTGTAAGAGAATATACACTGCTAAACTTGTTGGAAAAGTCTGCTAATAAATTTATTCCACGATATGTACCTTCTAGCACGAATATATTGCAACGACTGAATTGGTGGAATAAATTTGAAATGATTCTGCTAGTAAATATTTATTATAAAACCCATATTTTGATATCGCTAATACATAATATTCCAGTAATAAGAGTATAAAATATGAAGGCTAACGTAAAGAAAAAGTTAATTCTAGTATGCAACAGAGAGAAGCTGAATGCGGAAATAATGCTACATAGAAAGGTGATTTCAAGCAAATGTAATTTTTCACCTACCTTGGAAGTTTCGAGCGAGTGTTCTCGAGCGACATATATCTCAAGCCAAGATATGATGTAAAAACAACTGTTATTTTCAAATAAAATAGGATTACCAGCAAGGAAACAGTACCTCGTAACACTCGTGTGGAGTGAAGAAAGTCTTCTCGGGACTCCGTCCAGATTCGGAGGTCTATGACACACGTTTCGACTGCTTGCACTGCTGTCGTCCTCAGGGTTATGAGTTGCCGATGACCAGAACTGTCGCAACTGTATAGCTGTCACAGAAAGCAACGTAACTATATAGCTGTGCGTGTGGGGTGTTGCTCTTTATGGATTAGAGACAAAGGCCATTGGAAAGCTGAAACAGATTAGAATAAAGACTTTCAAAACTTACTGGAGGGTTACTGGTACTGGAGGAAGATGCTGAAGATCAAATAGACGGATAAGTTCAAAAATGAAGAAGCGTACAGAAGAATAGAAAACCATATGCAGCAGCGTCAGGAAGACGAGGTCCAGTTGAATAGGTCACCCTTTGAGACACAACGAATTCATAAGGAACGCAATAAAAGGGTAAGCTCCTCCAGTAATACCGAGGGACATATACATAGACTAGCTAAAACGGGATAAGAAGGAGAAGGGCCGCAAGGACATTGAGGAATTCGCAGGGGATAGGATATAATGGAGGGCTGTGGTCAACCAATCTTAGAATTGAATGAGCATATGAAAATGAATACATTATAATTACCTTGCTCAATTCCCAAATATACCGTATTTCCAGGTGTTGGTGACGTAATTATGGTAAGAATATTAAACGCGACTTTACTAAGCCAAAAAATACAATAGAAAAACTAATGCAATAAAAAATTAAACACTTAATAAAATATATGAATTCTTCTCGGCTTCTGCACCGGGTTAGTCTATCCATACTAGCCAACGTTTCGATGTCCAACTCGTGCATCGTATTTAGTGCTGTTGAGCGCAATGTACGAGCCGGGTATCGAAAGGTCGGCTAATATGTAGAGCCAAACCCGGTGGAGAACCCGATAAGAATTCATGCACCAAGTACGCCGGAAAATATCTTATACCTTGCTAAAATAAATGGGATACTAGAGGGTTAGCCTTAAAGCAAGTACACCTCAGGGTACTCGTACCTCAGTTTTAAGACAATTCTGCTGTCTCAAACCGTGTATTACCATGCCACCGAGAAGTATATTGACTGAAACGTAACTCTTCTGTCATTTTTGTCTTAAATCTTTCATTATGAAACTGAAACGACTGTAATGCTCACTCTTGGCGACTGCTCTGATTCCTAAGTTCCTGATTACATCTATATATTTACCAATTTATATTAATCTCCACGTGATTCTCACGCGTTTTGAAACCCTATTTCTTATACTTTATCAAATTCTCAAGGCTCTTTTACTGTTTTACTTATTGATTTTATTAAATAATAGCGATAGCACATTTTATTTCTTTGCCAAGCCTGCTTAATCTTCTGCAAAAAAATGTTTTATAATCTCTCCTCTGGTCCCTTTTGTGATGTCTGCCAGGTAATACTCATTCCTTCCATATTTCCTTACCGAATGTTGCTTCCTTTTCAATTTTCATAATTTCTTCGTTGCCTCAATTTAAAGTGCTGGAGAAGGTTTCAACCTTATGTAACTTCTACGCTTGTTATCACTTCTTTATTCCTACCTTAAGTTGGCGTGAAGTAGTGAATTGAATTTTTATGAATTTTTCTTCCTTTTTAGCAATGTATTCCTCTTTTGAAGATCTCGATATTTGTAATCGTAAAATTAATAATATACCTCCAGAATTTCCCTTCTTTTTCAGAGGTAATTTTTATCTCTAAAAATGAAACTGTTCCTTTTTGAAATTGGAAAGAACTCCCTTGTGCGTTGCAACACGATTTCATACCGTACGAAAGCCGACTCCGAACTGTTAGTGTAGCAATAATATGAGTTTTGACTACGAGGGATAGAGGACATCACAGGCAGTGTCTACTCCTCACCGTACGTTAACGGCAGAATTTTCATCTATCATTAATTTTTTTTCGACATTTATCAGCATACTGCAATGAAAAAGCTTTAAAAATTTCGTATAATAGTGCCCTTGACTCTAAACATTTAGGAATCTGGATTGTCTTTGGTGAAAGGATTGCATGCAAACTAACTGATACTGGTAGAAATCGAATAGTTTTTTGCATTATTGCTTTAAGCCTGATGTCATATAGCATTCCAAATTGAATCACAGTGCTCTTTTACGTGTAAACCTCTCCCTATTCTAAGCGAAATTTTCACTCTTGCACTTCTGAAAAATGTACGGACTAACGTACCAGGGTACAAATGACCTATGTTCCCACCAATTATACGTGAATAAAACATCAAAAAAGGTTTATCCATGTCGATGAAATTTTAAAAATACATTATTTATTTTTAAAATAATGTCATTGGCAGTTGATGCTAGTCATTTTGGGTGAATTGTTTTCAATTCGTGAGAACCATAGATGCTGTAAGATGCATTTTTACTTCAAAAGTTTATGGGTACTTACCCTGTACTCAAAGGATGAATACCAATCTCAAAGAAGATGGTGAAAGTTTCATCAAGCAATGTAATTGCGAATCGAAACCTTACGAACAAGTCGCGTTGCCTCCTCCGAGTCCATTATTCAATGTCGATGTGTTGGTGTGAAGGTGGCAGCCACTCAGGCCCGGCTTCCGGAAGTACTTCAGCTGCATTGTGCTGTGCATTCATCGGATCTGAGTGCATGTGGAGATCCATACAAAAGGACTGCTCAGAGGCCTGGGCTAATTCGCATCTAACGGGGTCAACAAGACCATTGCACACCTTTGATTAAAGAAGATTTAAAGATGGAAAATAAGTTTGAGAATACAGGAACCAGCCACGGTATTACCTTTAAGGAGTCACCCGCAAGTGCACGCACAAGCGAAATCCCATGGAGGAAGTGCATTATATTTCCTCAGTGGATTTTAGAACTTGATGGCAAAGAAAAATTGCAGCCACGATTACATCATTCATCTACCTGAAATGGCAAATTGATACTCCGTATTCATAGCAAATGTATTTTGACAATGGCTGTAAATGATGCATTTGTTAGAGAGAAGAGGGTAGGTAGTGAAGTTCCATTTGGTTACTGCCGGATCCAGAAGATTACGATCCATGCTTCTCTCCTGAGTCTTGTTAATTGGGTCTGCGTACATTGGAAGTGCCTCTGTCTTTAAGAGACTTAAATTTTATTTTACCCGCGTTCCAGCTGGCCTCTTCAGGTCTGCTGAAGAAGCCAGCTGGAACACGGGTGAAATATTGCCCAGGACGATGGATAGACGCGGAAGAAGAACCGAAAGTCAAGTATCTTCAACTCAAAGACTCCGCGGAAGTCTTCACGGGCGCCTCTGTCTTGTCTGAACACCGGATAACATCATTGAAAGAATAACTCCACCACTGATTTTATTAGTGTGTGGTGAGGAGTGACAGGTTTTGTTTTACTGAGATTCCTCATTCCCAGGTATGGACGTAAGACACATGACATTGACGCATGTGGTTAATGCTACATAGAAGCACGAAAAAAATTGTTTTATCCAAGCGATTAGCAAATCTACAAACTATGAGTTCCATAAAATCACATTATGTTACAGTTAAATTTGTTCCAGAAGATTTCTGAAGGCCGTGTCAAGTGAAAAGAGTTTTAATACCTCGCCTCGTGGGAGGAAACATCCATTGCGACTCGTATACGATTTTTCTCATAGCGTTAATCATCTCATTGCAATTCGGACGCAACTCGTAAGCAATCATATCGGTTGGTTTATGTTTTCTGGGTTTATTTCTCGCAGCGTTCTGAGAAATGTTAATTACAGCAATGAGGACACAAGGGAATGCAAAAAGAAGCTTGCAGCACAAATAGGAACGAAAATAGCTTAAGAATTCTCTAAGCGTCAGCAAAGAACTATCTGCGCTGTAGCAGCCATTTGTTTTTACCCATCATTCATTGAAGTCTGAATGTGTCATAATGGTAAATATATACTACTTTCGGAAAATAATTGAACATAAAATAATCAAGTGAAACTGTTGTGGCTGCATTATGAAGATGACTGTGGAAGATTATTACTATCATTGTTTCAATCCTAAGATTGATTAACGGTAGCCCTCGATTCTTCCCTATTTATTGCTAACTCTAGCTCATCCTTGTGCTTCTTCTTTCCCATATCCATCTTTATTTTGCTCTAGCACAAATTTCTTGGACTTTCTCGTGGAATCTCTCCTTCTATTTTCCTATTGATTATATTATTGACAAAATTCATTGCTTCTCAAGTTTTGCCCAATCCACCTGGATCAACTACGCTTCATATACACCCTTCTTCTTCACTTTTTCGGTACACTTCTTCTTTCTTCATTGTTGAAGATAAAAAACACGTTTTCCCCTTCATTTTCTTAAAATAAACCGGCAACGAATCGATAATATATGGTTCTCTGGGATCTTCATAAACTACCATCGGAAGAATGGTATACGAATCGCGAAATGTATTCGCTTCCTTTATGGGGTGACTCAAATCATCCTCCATAGTGGCGGCTTAACTATGTGCTCGCAAGCTTTCCGATGACCCTCGTTGCACTCCGGCTGCAGCGTACACGGTTGGGGTCCTGTGTGGGATGCGGTGCGCAGGGACTAATCTCGCGTTCGCTCTCGAAAACGGCCATGCATACATACGGTCTTCTCTAGCACCACAACCCTCCCCCCGTCGCGTCGCCATCACCCGCGCATTCCCCAGATTCGCAATTCCACCTCCGGCCATGCTCTTTGTGTCTCTCCATCGCACCTCCGTCCCCCACTCCCCACCGCACTTCCTGCCTCCCTTGTCACTCCCTCCCTTCTTGAAATCCCCCCTCCGCCAACCTCCATTTCCTGACCTCGCGTAACCGCCTCTCCCGTCCCTAGTAACCTTCCCCTTCGTGCCCCGACACGGCAACCAACCCCTACTCATCTCTCTGCCAACCTCTTCTTACGTTAGCCTTTCCATTACGTTGGGTTGGGGAGGAGCAGCTGCGAGAGGGGGTGATGGGGGGCGAGGCAGGGATACACGGCGGACTGCAGCAGTTCGATGCCGCTGTGCCGGTATCTCTCCGCTCTTAGACCGACTCTGAACTGTAACAGGGGGGGCGGGGTGGGAGGGGGGTATGAAGGGAGGTAGGGGGAGGTTGGCGTGGGTGGGAGAGAGGAGGATAGCCAGCTGTGAGGCGGGGGTGGGGGACGAGGAAAGGTGGTGGCTGTGGGAAGACTTTTCGCGGTGCAGGGATCTGAGTGAGATGAGAGTCAAAAAGGGAGAGAAGGAATCGACCCTCAGGATTTCTCGCCTGATCCCTTTTCGTGTTTTTCTTTTTTTTAGCCCTAGAGGGCGAAAATTACGTGACTCACCCTCCCTTTCATTTCGCGAGCTTTGAGAAATCTTTTTTTTTGTTCCGAGTTGAAGTTGACGGGCAAAATGGTGGTTGACTTCTCGGCTAATCCTCTTGCATCGCCATGGTATTCGAAATTCTGGGTGCTCAAACCCCTTGGTCTTACACCTCTCGAAATTCATAATTTCCACTCTTCTCGGCCTGGATACTGGAAAGTTATCCTCCCCGCAAATTGTCGTTTTCTCGCCTGAGTACGACCGTGAGAGTCAATTTACCTTCTTGAGAATTTTCTGTTGAGTTCTAGTAGCGCAGGTAGTAGTAGAAGTAGACATAGGTTTTTATGAGCTCATCCTGATGAGGTTATACATCTCACCATCTAAACTAAGATTTTAATCCACATGCAGACATAAAATCCACACCAGAAGCTGGATCGGGACCCGTAACCTTTCGAACATAAATTATACGAAAAAAAAATTCTCCTAACTTGTTTTTCTATAAAATTTCCAAAATACCTGTTTCTTGTTCGCACTATTCCTTCATTACTTGTTGTGTTACTACTTCAAAAATACCTAAACACATTTCATACTAAATGATAGGTCATATATTATTTGAGAAAGATATCGCAAATCGGTTTCCTGCGCAGTGATTGCAATTTATTCATTGGTAAAACATCTATTGAGGAAAACGTTCATTTTTGACATTGTACATTTCCCTATTACGACCAAGGAGTAGGCAGATTTTTCTATAAGATGAATGAGGGACAACTAGATTTCTCGATACTTTCTGTAAGTTTCATTAGCTCATTTGGTTTTACCAGAACAGTGAGCTTATCACGGAGAGGTTTAGTGACATTGATCACTCAAAAAAAACCAGCTTCTCAAGGAGAATGACACCAAATCTTGACCACATTGGTTCAGACTGTATAATTACAACTATAAAACAAATACCGCAAACACAAATATCATCCTTGCCTACATTCAGGATGGGTGAATGGGAAAATTCCGGTCAAATAATTTCGAATCTAAAATATGGATTTAGTTTGCTTTCAAGTGGGATCTAAAATGTCTATTTTTAGGCGGCTTTCAAATGTCATAGTTTACGAAAAGTTACCTACCAGTACATACCCGACGGACAACGGTGAACCTCATTGAAAAATATGCAAAAATACATTTTAGAAATAGGATAGAATAAAAGTGAATGTGTATGTAGTAGTGAACTGTGAAAAATGCAGTAGTCGTGCTTAATTCAGCACGACGCGACGTAGCTCAAAGGGTCAACCTATAAAAACTCGATATAATTCCACACTTTATTGCTCTAATCGACCCAGGTTTCGGCATATTATGACATTTTTAAGATGGAATTTTATGACGAAAGCTTGGACGGTTTGAGCAATAAGGTATGGATTCATACCAAGTTACTTATTTCAGTATTAAGGATATCAATGATTACCATAGGGTAACGCCGGAGACGTGCCTTATACTAAATGCGCTGGCCATTTTTATATCTTGTATTACAAATGCAATTGTTTTCCTGAGTTTCTTTTACGTTTTATCATGAATTTCTTTATTTTTTACTAAAAACGTGTGTACAAACTCTAATAGTGCCTACCTGTATATTAGGACCAGGTTAAACGTATTACGTGACGTCATAGAGCAATAGTGTGAAACGAAGAAAACGGTTGTCACTCTTTCCGTAAATTTTATTTCAAAAAAACACTAAATTATGTCATGCAAAGTTGAACAAACCCCAATATCTAGATGATATGATATCTCAAATTTGGATCTAAAAATGCACTCTTGAGCCACTCTATATCTTTTTCAAATCAGTTGGTAGTATTTTTTGTATTTTTGAGATCACGTGCATGACGAAGACATTAAGCTACTAATTAAAAGCGCGGTGCAAAAAAATGAGTAAAAATGCATCATCTTGTTTCTGACTCGGCCAAAAAATTACCATGGCGTATGCATCGTGCAAGGAGGCTCACAGTAGGTCATAGTTCGAGATACGAGGAAGCAAAAAATGGTACTACGCCGGGATTAGACCGATATATTCCTCCCATCCCTCCCGTAAGCCCTTTTACGATTCAGCCACTTTGGCCTCGGGGCTTTCACCATCCACTTGGATAAGAGTCATGCTAAAGTTTTGCTCTCTCAATGTGGAACGTAATAAAAAGCAAAGTTATTAATTGTGCTGCTGAAAATATAGCAACCAAACTGACAGTTATTCTTTGTGTTATAACTATCTGCATTATTCCAGCTCTAGAAAAGGAAAAATTAAGTATTTTTGTCTTTGCTGGTGATTTGCACCTATAGCTACTTCACGCAATAGGATTTCCTGCTTTCTAGTGAAAGATCAGTTGAAAGTTGAATTCAAAACATTTCATTATATCAGTGAGGAGAAGCAAACATTTTGTGCAACATGCCTTACATTTCTTTTGTAAACTATTTTGGTTGGCTATTTATAGTGTTTTAAGAATTTGCTTCGTTATTTTTCGTATACATATATACTTTCAATAGAGTTTACAGAAATATACGAGGGCTGCCCAGAAATTAGCAGACGTTTTGGCATGGCGCGGCAGTGGGCGGGACTAGCGCCGCCATCTTGGCGTCAGAGTGTTTCTACACTCAGTACGCAACCAGCCGTGGTAGCTTGCGCATCGTCCCTATCGTACTTTGTATACAGTGGAGTGTTAAAATGAGCGCTGCAATTGAAAATCCCGCCAGTTGTGAAGTGCGAGCTGTGATAAAGTTTTTGTTTGCGAAAAATCACAAACCAATTGAAATTTATCGCCAGATTTGTGATGTGTACGGCCAAGGAATAATAAGTGAAAGCCGAGTGAGACAGTAAAAAAACCTAAAAAAATAAAAAATAGCCTAAGAGTTTACCTTCAAAAAGTATGTAATAAAAATTGTTATTTTTACTTTGTTTATTTTTTATTTCAAAACGTCTGTTACTTTCTTGACAACCCTCGTATAATACAGAAAGTTTTTCTCAATTCAAATGTAATCATCACGATTTTTAATTTTATTTTATTATTTTTTAACAAATAATGTAGAAGTCATTTAAGAATTTGAACTATTCTACTTCATTTACGAAGCTTCTTACGACAAAGATCAGCTTCAATTAATTTTTTTATTGAATTTAGCCACAAAAGAATTCAAATGCCTTAGTGAGTGGTTAATCGTCATTGATTCTCGTCTTGAAAGAGCATTATTTATTCCCTTTCTCGTTGGTTTTAAAAGCATTTCGCTTCGAATGGGAAGAAAATAAAATGAATCCTCTCGGCTAGAGGCGGCATCGTGAGGGGCTCGGGGAAATCCCTTTTGGCTTTGGCAACGAGATTCGCAAGGTCGCCTCCGAATCCTCAGCCGTTATTTATATATTTTTTTTCTCTCCGGCCGCTTTCCAGCCTTTGTGGCGGTCGGAATGTGCTCACACACATGCAAAAAAGCAACGCGTGCTCCCAGCCTGTGTTTAGCCGCACGCGGTGCAGGGGGAGGGGTAAATGGGGGAAGAGAAGGGGGTACAGGGAACCACCTCCCTTCCTCGAATATCGAAATTATTTTCTGTTCCCCTTTTTTCATAGCTGGTCCACCATGGGATGATTATAATGGTTTTCTTTGTTCGTCAGTACTGGGTCAACACTTTCAAATTCAAACGAGGCAACGTATGAGTATCCTTTGGTCACATCTAGAGGAAGTGGTGTGTGCCTAAGAGACAAAAGGTTCTACGGGTACTATTGCATCTAAGTTCAAACGTTAGCCGCAAATACATAGTGCAAAACTTTGCGAAAATTACTGCGCGGGATTGATATCAACTATTGGTTGAATGAAGCAGTGGTTTCATTTCGGGACACGATTCTTTCACAACTATCGGTGAGTGGTTCATAATATTATTTACAGCCTTCTGCCCAAGAAGGAGTTATTGCGCTGTCATTTGTTCAAATCAAACTGGGTATTTTATTTTGTGATAAAATGAGATACACTGTAAAAATTTAAATATATACATAAAAATAGCCACGGTTATTAATGCAGCAAGAAATTTTAGAATAGAAAGGGCACGGAAGCATTCATTGACAGAAACAGGATATTATGTGTAAGGGTCCACAGTTTTCGTCCATAAAAATTCCTGGTAAGAGTTTGTTTTTTTGCAGAAAATTGATCTCTCTGATTTGCAGAAAATTGATCTCTCTGCCCACTTGCTCTATTAGGCTGCCTATAAATTCATAATTTTGCTTTACCTGTGTCCTAGTAATAAAGCAAACCGATATCAACATTGTTTTACAGAGAAAGACAGAAAGAAAACAATCCAAATCAGCAGTATGTTCCTCTTCGGGAGGTTCATTTGACTACACGCATATTGAGTCTCATTCCATACTGACCCCTCACTACATTTTCAAGAGCTAAGTGCAATATTTTTTTTCCTGTAGTTACTTCTGCTACACATGCGTATATTCCTCCCTGCAGGAGAATAGGCTTTCATTGACGACCACGACACGCTATTGTATCCCAAATGAAAGTACACTGCGACGGATATTTTTATTTTTCCTTTACTGAGATAACGAAGTTGATCATTTCTTCATTTTATTCATCGATACATTATCTATATTTTCATTAAAATTGGGGAGATTTACTCTTCTTTCTAATTAAAAAAAATGCCAAAGTTCGGCCTGTTTGCGACTAAATGCAGCATTATGAATCACGAATACCTATGCAATATGTATTACCCTCTTACAATGTTCATAATCTAGATCATTGGTTCGCTTTTTATTATTGTTTTTATTTCTGCACTCATTGGTTCTTGCTCTACTTCACAGAATACTCGTGGCAGTGCAATGGGAAGAGTAATCTCTTCTAATTTTTGGTTAATATGGAGTCACCATTGCCCTTAATAAACACTGGATTCGGCGAAATAACTCCAGCCAAAACAGAGTAGAGCTAACCTAAGTAGGGTGTCAGTCACCGTACTCAGCTGATGAGGACCCTGCCGACGTTTTTCCCATTTCCAAAGCACAAATTCCTTCTCAAGGGACGAAGGATTGATACAATCGAGGAGATATAACAAAAGTCACTGGGGTAACTAAACAGGAATCCAAAAACCGCGTTCCCTACATTTTTATAGCAGTGGAATGGTCATAGAGAGAAGTGTGTGGCTAAGCAGAGGGAGTACTGTCAAGGGGATACTATCAAATGAGTTATAATATTTTTTATCATATTTATAAAAGAATCAGTTCTGAAACTCTTTGCTTAGACCTCGTAGGTGTCTTTGGCAACTTGAGATTGTTTGCATAATTTCTCTGGGTCCGTCGGAATGAAAAACTTAAGGAGTGGCAATAAAGGAGATGTTTTTTTTTCAAATATAACATCATCACTTCGCATTACTTGATCATCAAGCTTTTATTAAGCCATTTACGAGGTGTTATTATCGTTTATTAATTCATTTATAAGATGCATGTTTCATCCCTAACTGTGCTCGTCTCCTTATGAAACGAATACAAAGTGAGTTGGACTACGATATTGTCTTACTCGGGGCCGGACAACTTATTTTCTTACCTTTTGCGAAAACGACATCACGCAATCAGAAAACGGTGAGGGGTTTGATTTGGCACGATGACACAAACTAAGGACATTAGGAGCGATTAAAAACATCAGCACTCCAACGAAGGCCACGAATCCCTAAAGAAAATCACCTAGCATCTAGAAACTAATATATTCATCACCTCTTCACAAATCTATCTACCATGTTTTCAGAGTTTATCTTCGGATAAAAAATCAGATCTAATGAAATGAAAAGTATAACTGTTTGCCTTAAAATGAAAATACGAGGAAGGTGAGTCTCTGGCTTTACTACGCGGAGTTCCTTCATGATGAGGGTAGAGAAAACACGGCAATTCCAAAAAAAATATATATTTACACGACCATGATTTCAATGAAGTGTATCATCTTCCGATATATTGACTTAAAATATGTCCATATATGTACAAATATACATTAAATTAAGCACTTATATTTTATGTAGATTTACGTGATAGTGATGATACGCTACATCGATATCATGATCATTTAAATGTATAATTTTGTGGAATCTCAGCGTTTTCTTTACCCTCATCAAAATAATACTAAGGGTTCTGATAAATATTCACAGGGCACAATGTCAGTGACGTGTGGAGTGGAGGAGTTTATTTCAGATGTATTGGGCGAAAAAGTTGCTGCCACTCATCATGAGAGCACTCATCTGTCGGAGGTATACATCTTTGGCAAGCAACATAGCTGCCTGGGTCGCTTACACCATATTTTTGGCAAACACAGCCGAAACCATTTCCTCTCCTACTATCATTGCTCTGTATGGCTGTGGGGAATGCTTTATCCAAGAAGATGGTGTAGTAATATTTCATAGTACCGTAGAAAGACCGTCATTACATCACCAGAATTGTATAGCGTCCCCTTGGGAAACACTCTCACATATTGCCTTTATTTCCGTTCCATTGTACTTATGACTAAATCATTGTTACTAAATCTAAATGAAAGATTAAATTAAAATACATTTGAGGAAATGATAAATAAACAGTAAATTACTTAGTCTCTACTCTTTAAAAATATAAAAAAAGAGATATGCATGCCATTTGAAGTTAATACAGATTATATATTCGTAAAACTATTTTAAAAGAAACATTCATGTAATACTGCGGCGGTAATTACTCAAAGGTGGCATTATTTATATAATTATTCAAAGGAGGTGAATTTATTTTCCGGCGAAGGGTGCAATAAAAATTATTTCCTTACCTATCATTTTGAGTATAGGGCGCCAAATGGCAAATTTAACATACCAAATAAAATTTGCAAGGGACTAAGAATCATTGAGCATTCATTTGCAATATTTTAGTCGGATTTTATTAAGTTTCCATTGTACCTGAATTTCTGTAAATAGTCCTTCCTCCAATGAGGGAAGAAATGCTCAATAAAATTTTGTGATAAAAAGTCAAATTAGTTGTTTTTTAGGGTGTGATTGCTCGCATCCTTGCACGTAGAGGAGGATAAGAATACCAGCTTTCATTATGTTCCAGGAGTATCAGCTTTAAGGGACTTGTCCTAAGTAGTAGTGGCCTGCCGTGGAACTCAACGTATTCTTAAGGTTCACTTATACGGTTCTGAAACTTATCGGTGAGCTAGAATTACATGTTGTCATATCAGTAAAATAAAAATATCTGTGATGGAGTTCAATTAGTAGATATTTGCGCTTAATTTTTGTGTTCTGACGTAAGTCAATCGTTATTGACATACTTAGAAATATGTGTTAATGCCACTGGTTTGGTTCAATTTTCAAGGCATGATCCGTATAGTTTTACGCACATCTTTGAATTATTTCGAAATTAAAATGGTGTGACCATTGAAAAACTTCTTAAGAACTTTACTAGGACACATTTCTGCTTTCATTTAATCATATGGCAAGGAAGTAGGTCAATCAGAAGGAAATGTGCTGAAATAACGGAGAATGTCCATCAGATAGAGATATCATCCATTGGAGAAGGATACATAATACAAAATAATTTCTCGATGCGGTCACGTTTTTTCTCCCACGCGACCTAACACGCCCTTTTCACGTGTGGACAATGGAATGCAAATCTCCGGATGCAAACCAAGCGTTCCTTTTGCCAACAAATCGCATTTAATCCGAGCATGCAGCAAGCTCCATGTGTGTTGGGGTGCACGTGTCAAAGTCCTTGATCCTCAAGCATACGAGAGGGGAAAAACACGGGGGCTGGAAACTAAGTCCTGTGTGGGGAAAACCAGTCTGCGACCTCAAAAGGAAGGATGAGGGTAGGTGACTCGCCGGCGTCCACGACCCGGCTGGAAAGAGAGAGAGGGAGCTCAGGGGTCGCGACTCGGAAAGCTTTGCGGGGAAGCTCTAGTCTAGCCCTTCTTCCTCCGCGGGATCGATTGGCCGAGTTGACATACGTCCTGCCAGTCTGCCTCCTCCTCTCTCCCACCATCTCCCTTCCCTCCCTCCCCAACCCCTCCCCACCTTTCCACCTCCCACCCACCCGCAAGTTTCCCGCGTGAGGGGAGGAGGGGGCTGCGGAAAAATGAACTCTGGGGTAGGAACTAATGCACGGTGTGAATGTTTTTGCAGACAAAACGGGTCAATGCTTATACTTGAATGAACCGCAATTTCGAATTTCGATAATTATCGTCAGTAACGGAAAGGTAAAAATCTAGCTTAAGAAACCTAGCTAGGTCTCAAAATTCTTGAGTAGGTTTTCGCGGGGTTGTCCATTAGCGCTCTGCATTTTTGGGTTCTCCATCCACGTTCGTTGACTTTGGCTGACAACGGTTTCAATAGCCATCCTGCTATCGTCTTCAGGTCTCATAGATACCCAAAAATCAGGGGCGAAGCAATATTAAATGAGGAAGCCGGCCCCAGTGGCGGCGGGGTAAAGTCCTCGCCTGCTAATCCGAGGGTCGCGGGTTCGTATCCCACCTGGGTCGGTTTTTCACTTACCCAGGGAATGGGTGTTTGTCAAGTTCTGGTGATTTGGGCCCTGAAAAACCTGAAGACAAGCCAACGGCTTATCGGGATTTCAGTGGCATACGGGCCACCAGAATCGTCGGGGAGCAAAAAAAAAAAATAAAAGCAATTCTATTGTGCAAGAATAAAGGATTTGACTAGATTCCAGGCTAAAACCTTTGAACTTGAACTTTGAAATTCATTAAACTGGAAACTGAAATCATTAACAAAAAAATAATAAATTGGAGACACGACATGACTGGCTGATAGCATACAAAAAGGATTTACCTAAGTGCATTCAAAATCTTTAGTTTGATATCCGGCGTCCCAATGTCATGAGTGTCACTCCCTATGTTATTTCTTATTTATATCACCTCCCAAATTACTAAAGAAATTTTTATCTTTTGTAGGCTGTGGTTGTACACAAAGAATTCACCTTAAAAGTGGTCTCTCTACGCCATATTTATGAAGTGAGAGAATTAATAGTAGATAGAGCTGATGAAGTCAAATACCTGGGAATCATAATTGCGTCTGGCCTTACTCGATGAGCACATACGAAACATATATGGCGCTGAATACTTGAGGATAGGCCTATCAAGCGAATAGTTCGAAAGTCCTTCAATGGAAAAGTGAGATAAATATGCTACTTCGATCTATTTGGGCCTCGACTTGAATATGTCTTAATCAATTAGTACCCAGCACTGAAAGTGCTGCCAAACAAACAAACAAGCTAAAACTGCCAAACAAACAAAATGCAAAGTGAAGCCGCGTACTTTGTTAAAAACTGCTTTGAGTTAATAGAAAGTGTGATGCATATGACGTAAGAATGGATGCATTAGTCGCCAGATGCTCGGAGTGTACATGAAACGCTTATGTCGATACAAGTGATATTACTCTACTATCCGCACTACGTAATGTAGGGAAACAGAAAAAAAGAGATACTCTGTCGAGTAGATTGTTGTAAGTATTCCTTCTTCCCACCCACTACTCACGACTACAATAGACAGACAGTGAAACTGATAAAAAAACACCTCACTCATTGCCCATTCCCTTTCTCTCCTTTTTCATGGTTGGTGGTCTCACACCCCCATGCCTTTTGGCAACTTTCAGCAGTTTTCATACCGAGATGTTGAAACTGATCGATATTTTTCACTCGAAACCTTTGATGTGTAAATTAAAAAGATCTAATTAACCGGTGTTAATATTCATATATCTTATTCTTTATAACATGGAGTTGATATAATGTCACAGATTTGATATGTTTTGTATCGAGGGTCAATGCTGAAAGTTAACCAACGTGCAGTCCAACCCTCTGGTATTCAGGTTGGATGGTATGGTATTTAGGTACATTAATGCGTTAGGTAGCAAAGTACATAGCAATGGGAGACAGGCTTCTGAAAAGAAGTGCATAAACCAAAGGTGTGGCTATTGATATCGCTTGCCTGATGACTAAAAAACCAAGCAAAGAGTTCTAATTCCTATTCTGCTTTCCTTAAAAATTAAACTTTTATTTCTGGGTACAGATCAAATTGGAGAATGAAAATCCACAAGCAGTATCATAAAATGGATTGTTGAAATTATCAAAATTTTGGAGAATTGTTTAGTTAATTAGATGATTATCCGTCATCGTTAATATTTGACAGCAAGATATATGATTCCCAATCAATATTTTCGCATATTTGTTTGGAAAAGTTGGTTATTAACATTGTCTCATGTTAAAAACTATTTATTGCTTGATCTTTATCTTTATTTGCCTAGCATTTTTAGCTATTTGGTAGTGAAAAAATTGTCACCACGCAAGAAAAGTGACAAAATATCTCATTGGGAATTCAGTAGAACTACGGTCTTGCCGTAAGTTACGTCGAGATGAGTCTATTCATGATTTCAATTCGAAATGAAATATTTTAACTTTTACTTCCATCTTTTTGCCTCAAAGAATTCTTGTGAATTACGTGAGTCTATTAATTTAATTTGAATGATTTTCAAAATAAGGCATATGTTGGAGTTTTTAGATGTCACAGATTTAATAGCCCGGACCTCATTTGTTAAAATTTCAATTCTTGTCGGTCAAAATTGAGATTTTAACTCTAGAAGTGCCTAATTCCAGCGTTTCTATTTAACTATACCACTAAAGTGCGTAAAACAAGAGATATATTTCAACTGGTTTCCACGTTGTCACTTAGAAAATAGAACATGGTATTGCATGAATTCAATGTATTTTACTAACGGAGGAGTGGCAGTTACAAATCGAATTCACGCTGCATATGTATTCCAGAGAATAAACTCAGTTCCAAATGATACCTACCCTTTCTCCCATTGCATGATTCTTGAAAATATCAGAGCGTAGAATAATGCTTTGAACCACGACTGGTAAGGATAGACGATTTTTCCTGATCGAATACCATTTGGTGTGGTTTGTCTTCGTTTGCAAGTTCATTAAATCTTTTATTTTTTCATTTGATGCAATAAAACACGGTCTGTTTCTAAATTAATCTTTAATTTCAAAGTGGTACCTTCTTCAGTCAGGAGATAATTTGAAATTCTGATGAAAAAAAGCTCTGCGAAAAATACCGACAGGCACTTCAATAATGGCCCCTTAACGAATCTCAGTCGATCGCAATAGCAATGCATTAAAAGTTGATTACGTAACCCATACGCCCAAGTTCATGTATTTCCATTCATTCCATTGTGGAATATATTTTCAATTTCTAAAGAATGTGCAGTATCACTGAATCCCATAATAATAGCACATCCTCACAGTTAACTTGCTTTCGTGGTATCCTTACAGTTACGCGACCGGTGAAACATAAAGATGTTCATCATATGCGAAGCCTATGTCCTAGGGGCGCCTATGTCCGAGTTTTCATTCATGCTATTATTGATCGAAGAATGCTTCAAGTGTAAATAGGATACATTTATGAATTTTTAACTTGCTTTTCTTCTAATTATAAATGAAGAACCTGGATACCGAGCGATGCTCGATGTTTATTTGGTGTACTAAGAACTTGTATGATCCTATCCTGCTACTTATTGGCTATTTTAATTATATTGAGCATTCACATAGAGAGATTAAAAGTTTTAATAAATCACATTTTACTGAGCATTACGGATATTTATTTTTTAAATATAGAAGTGATGATGCCATTAAGTTGTATAAAGCAAACTCAAAAACACCACTAACACAAAAAAGTTCTCCTAACGAAATTCTGAAATCATCAATTAATTCAATATTTACATTGTTTTCATTATTTCCAATATTCATTGACAGATAATTGCTATTATAAGATTAAATTATTCAATATTTATTTCCATACAACGTTTCTCGTGCGCCGAAGTTATTGATTCAGGACGCCCTTGGGCAAATTGTTGTAATGTTGAACCATCTTCAAAAATTGTACGAGCTGCTTCCGCATATTCGGGCCATTCAGGATTACACGTCATTGCGATAAAGAAGTCTGATGATCCAAGTCAACGAACAAAAACCATAGCTTCTTCAAAATGTTCAGTGTAAATCGTGTAGATCCAGGAAACAAAGAAGGCAAAATAATCCTTTCATCAACACTAGCATTCTTTTTTTAGCCAATTCACTCTAAAATTGAATCTCTCTTGTACAGTTTTCTGCAAGTATTTTATTGAATTAGCTTTAATCCACTGCATATGGTCATGTTCCAATCTTATAGAGGTATCAACCAGATATTGCTAAAAAAGCCGACCACCGGAATGCAAAGCATTGAACTTCAAAAGGCGGAGATCAGGTTTTCTTAGGTTGATGTCTCAAGGAAAATATTTGGATAGTTGAGGCCTAAATGCTAATTGGTACTGAGATAGTTCAAATCTAGTAAAGTTTTGATGACTGGTGTAAGGTGTTCTAACAGGAATATTAATAAAGAGACCCAAAAATTGCAAAATATGGGTAAAATAGTGGATAAGTGCCCATCACGACTGTCAATATTGTTCATGGTAACCAAAGATTTCCTACGTTAACGAATTATTAACTCTTTATCTGGAAAGCTTTAGTCAGCGTTGAGGGTAATAATGGCAAAAACTCCATTCTGAAGGGGGATGTTAAACCTTCTGTGATCAACGGCATCGGGTAATGCAAAAAGCAGCAGAAATCTATCACGCAGATAATTAATAGCATAGAGTAATAATAAGAATGAGTAATATATTTTTTGTACTTGTTTTCGATCAGTTTGTTCTATAGTAAGTTAAAAACACTTTTAATTTATGACTAGTTCAGTTAGTGCGGGTATATCCAGAGCGTGTGAGATTTGTTTGTGAGATAGTAGGTCGTCTGTAAATTCCCTAGTTGTGATCGCCACACTGTAATATTCATCAGAAGAATATTTTAGGGCAAGAAAGAACTTATATATTCTACTATGGATAACAAGAAGATGGTGAGCAAGAGAATATGGCATATTTACCCAAGAAAATGTTTCGTTTCTTGTCTAAACGGTATTACCCAGACTAAATTGTCCGTTGTTATAACGTTACAATGCCTGATGTAAAAGGCCCTTGAGGCTGTTTTCGGTTTGATGATAAATAAAAAATAATAAATAAAAAACAAATATATTAATAAGAAGAATAAAAAGTGATAATTATTCAGTTATGGCAACAAACAGAGTTTGACCGAGAAAAATGACCTGAAATTAAGGCCTCCACTTCTCTAACAATAGACCCAAGTCCCGTAGGATGAACATCTTTGGAAAACACATATATCATGCCAATTTATAAAATAAAGAAGACTCTGCCGGCGCCCTTTATACGAGTGATAATGCCGCTAGGGAATAGCATTGCAATATATAATGCTGAACCTTACTCCCTATCACTCCCGGAGTGTTCATATTTTCACCAAAGATAACGCTCTCATCAATTTCCTTTCGACGTGGGCAAGACATCGATAAAGCCACCTTCTCCTATCGATCTACTCCGCCGTAAGTCTTTCTATGTCTCTTGACCTTTCCAAGAGGAGTTACGGGTGGGAGGAGAGGGTGGAATATATCGGAAAGGAGGAGACAGAAGAGATGGGTTGGAGGATTGGTCGGGGGAGAAGTGATGAGAAGGAGAGAATACAGTTGAGTTTGCGGACGCCTCTACCATCGGAAGTCTTCAAAAAGGAGTCCTCAAGGTCTTCAAAACAATATAGCACATTCAAGGGAGTAGCCTTCGGCCTCAAACTCACTACAGTTACTTGCCCTTGCTTGCGCTGCATTCCACTGAAACAGGTGTTGAATATATATCCAGACCAGATCTATTCTAAAGGATATAGCTCTATTAAAAGTGGCAGGTAAACAAGTTTACTTCAAAGTTCAATGCCAACTATGATTTGGAGCAGAAATTTTGGTAGTCCCCTAAAATGTTTTTAATTTCATTTTCACTTACCTGATTTGTTCTCTCAGAATCGTTTGTACTTGTGGCAATTATTAATTAGAACATCATACTTAATGATGATAAATTGTCACTGAGAGTGATAACATCGTTATTATGCTCCCGGCCGATCGATGGTGAAGCTTATTTATCTATGCGTTACGGTAAGTAATGGAAAAATACGCCGATGAACCGAGAACTGATATGAAATTCACGCACAGTTTTTAGACTGTTTTCCCAAAAAAAGTTTGGTATCGTAAAAGTATCTTTTTTTCTAGTAGGTACACTGGGTTTTCAACGGGTCATCAAGCTTCTTCTGACGGCAGAAAGTAATTGAAAGAATAAATCATACCATGTTGTTTAGTCAACTCAAAGTGCTGTCCATCACCGATGGCGGCCGCTAAATCAGCCGCTATGACTATAGTTACATATAGTTAGGGCCATCTTGCTCCCCAAAATCCATTTTATTATTTTATCGCATTTTAAAGAATGTATTGAATAGATTCCCACGTGACGTCGAAGGACGTGCTGACGAACAGACGCACGTAGCATTTCAATGGACTAGAGAAAATAACATCATCCTCTTGCTTAAAACAGTAAATAAAATAACTAAATAACTTCAAATGTAATTAATAAATTGTAATTGCAAATATTTATTCTAACCAAATACTGAAGCTCAATCATCACAAAAAATATCAAAGTATTATGCGTATGGGAGCTTATGCTAGCTCCACTGCTTCACGTTAAATAGGCTTCGTTTTGGCAGACCGGTAACTTCATTTTTGTAGGATATAATATAGGATTGGTCTTCTCCTGAATCACTCGTACACTGATTACCCTGCTGGATGCATGCGGACGAGATCTTTTTAGAGTAAGCTCTCGTGTTATTGGGCAATTTAGTGACACCGAATCAGTCATGTACGAAGCCTTGTATAACAATCTCAGAAGTAAAGTAGGCATACATTTCTGGCCCTGAAGGTTGTGGCAGTCATCCTACATTTTCAGGTATGGCGCCTGATTGATGTAATGAGACAAAGGACGTAAGCCATTACCGATCGTCAATAAGTTTTGTAAGATTACGAATTTACACTTTGGCACGCTTTTATTTCAATTTACGTGTTCTGCGTGCAAGAACGTATTGATTTTGTTGAGCATCCTTTCCTGCAGGGAATAAACAGACATAAACTTACAGGGTAATAAAAACTTAGAACGCTTTAGAACTAAAGTATACCTCATCTAGTTTCACTGCTCGACGAGTTTGGTGCGGGCGTAATAAGTGCTGGCTGTTATTAAAATCTAATAGCATTTCTATTAATACATAGTGCATTTGACTATAGATGTAAAACAATATTATGTAGCATTGATTGCTTAGTTTTTGGGCAGTTAATTTATTCTAAATCGAAGATATAGCTCGTTTTAAGTCGACAGAATCAATACAAACTTTGTAAATTTAACAATGGTCTTTATTCAATACGACCGGTTTCATCACATTGGCGGTATCTTACTGAAGATGTTGCCTATGCGATGAAACCGGTTGTATTGAATAAATTCTACAATCCATTGTGAAATTTACAAAGTTTGTATTGATTCAGTCAATATGGATTTTCACAAAGTAACCCTTGAGAATATCGAGTTCATCCTGTTTCGGTGATGTTTCCTCCTTTTCATGCCTTCCGGCTTCATGGTTGATGCATCGGCTCTTTCACTCGCTTCATTATATCTGGCGTGAGATGAGACTTGTTGGTGAGGATGAATGCTGCCTAATGACGGATTATTTCCGCTCCGAAATTCCGGAAGATCAGATCGGAAGCGGTGAAAGTAAGTGAGGAGCAGACGAAGCCTTAGCGGCGTCGTCAAGGCTGGAGCGAAAGGGAGAGGGAAAAAAGGGAGGGAGGTTCAAGTAATCACGAAGGGAACGGATTGCATCAATTTCGGTGGGATTTCACGGGGAATGGAATGGGAGATAATGGGAAGAGAAAGGTAGGAGGTATAAGGGTGGGTGCGAAGAAATGGCGGCCGCGACTAGGAATGTATAAATATAAGAGAACACTGGCATTTTATTTTTTTCGCAATTTTAAAGAAAACCTACCGCAAAACTTGGGCCCGGGACAAGGTTCTGCCCACGTAAGTTGGGGACTTCTCCGACCGTCAGAATCCCCAAACGCCCCAATTCCTCGCTGGATAAAGGAGCAAATCCCGAACTAATCACCCGCGGTGTAATCCCCGAGGAAAAAAGGCATTTTATGCGTAGGTGTACCTTCTTGTGGATTAAGAGAAACCTCATGGTATAAGAAGTGTTTTTTGTCTTTTTCTACCGTTTGATAGTAAGTGATGAGATTCATCCCGCTGATGATTTGCTGGGATTAAATCCGGAAATACTTTGGAGATAAATTCACGCAAAACCTCTCCAAATTGCCTTTTGACGAAGGTGTTATACAATTTTCAACATGTTACACTGCATGTAGCGCACGTAATGGATAAAATTATTTTTTAGCGCCGGAAAGGATGTTTTTGTGTTTTAGTATGATATCGACTCGATATGAAACTGGCAATTTGAACTTTAAATATATCTATATCATTTCCAGCCGGTTGCTCATTTTTTACCCTCGTTAAAAATTGCAGACTGTTAACTATATGACTGCTTGCATATTGATGACTTCATTATTTATTGCATGACATGTTTAAGATTGCTGAATTTATCTACTTTCCACCATTCATACTGGAAATAGGATTTTCATCGCATAATTTGAACTCTGCTAAGATTTTTAAAAATGATTTCATGACAAAGCCATAAATTTTACTAATAGATACTTTCTTCTCTGGAGATATAGACATTTATCTCTGGAAAATAAAGCAATAATAGAGAAATCAAGGACAAAAATAATCAGGGTAAATGTTATTGGCATTTTCACGATTTCCGATGTTCCAATTTAATAGACAGCCGCCGATTCTACATAATTGGTGATATCCTATACTATTAAACGAGTAAATCTTGTATATATACATGTGTGTATATATGTAAATTATATTATGAAAACGGCTCTAACGATTTTGATGAAAGTTACAAGTTACTAATATAGGGTATGAAAAAGCGATTTACCTTGGTCCTGACTCTGGGAAAACTCTTTTTTAAGATATTGTGCAAAAGAGCTGCATTTTTAACATGTAAAAAAGCTAGGCTACTCCACTTTTGTTATACAGAGGTTTCTTTGTTTCTTTTGCTTAATTGCTTACACTCCTGATCCAAATTTAAAATGTTACTTTTAGATAAATGAAATAACATATGTATTAATTCTTGCATTCAATTTCCGTATACCCATCGCATTTTCCTGGAATTTTAGTTTTTAGACCGAAAATCTCAAATCTTTGCACTACGTCATCAATTTAATATTTCATTTACTTGGAAACCGCAGCATAGGCATGGAATGGAAATTCATAATCGAGACATATACACTTCTTTAAAAAAATGTCTTTTACAGATGTACTTTGAAATTTTAGCTGGAATATATTTCAACACAACCTATCCATGTGTGGTTAATGGCTACTACAGAGTAAATGGGGTTGATCAGATAATTTTGAAAGTGTTTACGTGAGTCCTCCACGGGATGTATAATATTGATCCGATCTGAAGAACAACCTGAAAGAAAACTTCAGGAGCAAATGGTACAAGGTGATGACCCAATGCCCAATACCTCAAAGAATATTATTCCGGAGCAAATAGAACAAGTTGATGACTCAATACATGGTACCTCAAGTAGTTTAATTCTTAAGAATGAAGAAAATTTTCTGACATCAGCAAGACCAAGCCGGGTAGCAAAAACCACATGTAAAAATAGGTTATTTGAAATGATGACTGAACTAAATGATTATTACTCTCAAGAGAGGAATGATCAGAAAAGAAAGACGCAAGAATATGAGTCTTCCTACGGTCATCTAAAGTATTTAAAAATGATACGTGATCTTAGACGAATCCAGAGATGTGGAGAATCAAACGAACAAAGGGAACTACGTTTGTAAAAGATAAGGCAACGACAAAATATGCAAATAACAGAAGAATCAGACTCGCAAAAATATTAGCGGCTTCAAGACATGCGTGAACGAGCGGCCCAGAGGCGTACTGAAGAGTTTGATGATGATCATCATCAACGATTGGAAAAAGAACGCCGGAGAAATTCAAGAAGACAACAAGCATTACGGCTAAACCGAATAAGTTACTACAAGGCAACTACAATGGCTGATATTTCTTACCATAGTTTGCAACATTTTAGTGTTGCTTGTATTCATTATGGAGCATTGCATTTTCCCAAAGAACGTGAGTCAAATCGAATTCATTGAGATTCGTTTGGGGACTGCTACTTGAATGGTAGGATAGATCTACCACATCCAGGATTTCAGAAGAAGTTAGCGCTATCGTTTCTTCGACGTCATCCATTTTCTGATGAATTTTATGAAATGATTCGAAATTTGAATTGATGTTTTACAATGGCTTGATTCACCGTAGGTGGCGATCGAACAGTCAACGGTCGAGGAGTTAATAGTTACATTTCTAGCGGTCAAGTTTATCACAAACTTAATGTAGCAGCTCACCTTACTCAAAATGATGATGGAAAATTTGAACGGCCTCAATAAGGACAGATATAAATTTGGATAATCAGGATGCTCTTAGTGCACACATAAACAATACCATTAATCATGGTATCAGCGAGTATCTTATTAGTCTCTTAGAGCATATTTTGAGATCTGAAAATCCGTTTGCTCTTGGATTCATGATAATGTGGGAAGTAGAAGAAGAAGCTAATAGACGCGCTGCTGTAGAAGGTGTAGAGCCGCCTTATGTTAAGTCGCTTCTGCATTACCTGAGGCCGTAGATCACAGAAGGTTTAACATCCACCTTCAGAATGAAGTTTCTGCCATTGTTACCCTCGTAATTATTCGTAAACGTGGGAAATCGTTAGTTACCATGAACAATATTGACAGTCGTGTTGGGCTCTTTACTTGAAGCTCAATGCTTTGCATTTCGGTGGTCAGCATTTTCAGCAATATCTGGTTGATACTTATATAAGGGTGGAACATGACAGTATCCAATGGATTAATGCAATAAAAAAATATCCTTGTAGAAAACTGTACAAGCGATTCAATTTTTGAGTGAATTGGCTCAAAAAAAGAATGCTGTTTTTTGTGAAAGGATTATTTTGCCTTGTTCGTTTCCTGGATCTACACATTTTTACACTGAAATGCAATTTTTGGGTCTCTTTATTAATATTTCTTTAAGAACACCTTATACCAGTCATCAAAATTTGACTAGACTTGAAATAGCTCAATACCGATTAGCATTTAGACCTCACCTTGCCAAATATTTTCCTTTAGACATCAACTTAAGAAATCCTGATCTCCGCCTTTTGAAGATCAATGCTTTGCATTCCGGTGGTTGGCATTTTCAGAAATATCTGGTTGATACTTATATCACAGTGGAAGATGACAGTATCCAATGGATTAAAGCAAATTCAATAACATAATTGCAGAACACTACAAGAGCGATTCAATTTTCGAGTAAATTTGCTAAAATAAAAAGAATGCAGTTTTTGGTGAAAGGATTATTTTGCCTTCTACGTTTTCTAGATCTACATGTTTTTGAAGCCACAATGGCTTTTGTCCGTCGGCTTGGATCATCAGACTTCTTTATCACAATGAAGTGCAATCCTGAATGGCCTGAATTTGTGGAAACATCTCGTTCAAGTTTTGAAGATGAATCAGCCTTGCAACAATTTGCCCAAGAGCGTCCTGACTCAATAACTTCGACACACGAGAAACGTTGTATGGAAAGAAATATTGAATAATTTTTAATCTAATTATAACAATAATCTGTCAATGAACATTGGAAATAATGAAAAAAATGTAAACATTGATTTTATTGATTATTTCAGAATTTCGTTAGAATAACATTCTTGCGTTAGTGGTGTTTTTGAGTTTGCTTTATACTACCTAAATCCATCAGCGCTACTATATTTAGAAAAATAAATATCCGTTATGCTTTATAATTTTTTTTATTAAAACCTTTAATCGCACTATGCAAATGTCCAATATAATTTAAATAGACAATTAGTAGCATACATGTTCATAGTACACAAAATAAACATCGAGCAACGCTCAGTAACCAGGTACTGTACATATTAAATTATGCTATGTAAACCAAGCTAAGCGTCAGTATGGGAAAGCCTTGTTACTTAAAATCACTAATAACTGACAGGTTTTCACAATAACCATTACCGGTAATGGGAGACGAAGCCCAGATAATATTTAATTTTTTATTTATTTAGATAAGGCTAGCAAGTCTCCTCTTTTTCCAAACAAGAGTTCTCTGGGGTACACAGCATTGATACAATATCACAGGTTTAGGGCACCGAGTTGTCACAATTAAAACTTGACGTTAATCACATACTTTGGTAACAAGAAAATTGTTTTTGAGCTATCACATAACTAAATAAATAGATAAATCAATGGAAAATAAGAATGTATAGAATGTACATGAACCTCATTAATGAAAACATGGTAAATTAGTTAGAAACTAATATATATATTGGTGTCACGTAATAATTAAAACATTGTTTGATAGAGTGACTTTGTGACTAGGTATTAGGTTGCAACCCCATATCTGATTAGTAATAGTTAAATCACTCTTTGTTTCGAAAACGTACCTACTCCTGATATCGTTGGGTAAGGCGTTTAAGATCTTTGTGAATGCACCCACAAATGAAGCCCCTATAAGGTGGCGGGGATTTGGTACGTATTGTCGACCTGTCTAGTCTTCTGGGTGTGTACTTTGTTCGTTTCTTTCAATTTTTCGGCTAAGTAACCTGGAACATTGTTTTTAATAACCCTTACCCCAGCTTATAGTATTTACAACCCCTGTCTTTATTTTGTTGCCACTTTCGGAATTGTAAATAATGTTGAAAACCATTATTTTGAGAGAAGGAAATTCTTTTATTGCAAATATGTTATCTATCCAACTTACTCTTATATTAGTCTCTATTTTCAGCACTTATATAGGAATCCACTTTAATTTGCTTACTCGACTTCGTTATGCATCATATGATAGAATTACAAACTCTTTATGAGTATTCACTCACAAAATATTAATGTATCAACGCAGTGAAATGAATTTAAACACCTTTTTAATGTAACCTGATTTACACTCATGAGTACGGAAAGGTAACAAGTCCACTTAAGCCTGAGAGACGCCTTTTGATTGGAGCTGAAAGGTAACGATGAGTGCATGGCCAGAGAGCTTGTCTAAAAAAATTCACAAGAATTCGAAAGGCATAGGCACCAGTTCGCAGTGCTGCATGAGGAGTGGAAGGATTTCAAATTTTCCCTATTAACAGAAGCTAACTTTGACGCTACGCTTTGAGCACATCCATAAAAATGATCCTCCTTTAATGAGGCACGCGTTGTTGCGTTGAGAGGCGCCGCCGATTGGAGAAGTGGGTGGCCCGAAGATTTCTCTCGCTTATAGATGCGGAGGTGTACGCATTACTCCGATGCGTGTGACTGCTGACTCGTTATCTCTTAATACTCTGTCCAATACAACCCTTTTCCGTCGTCCTAATTTATCACCAACCCGATACACCGCTTCTTTAGCGAAAAGGTTCCTTCAAGTGACTGCTGACGTCTGCAAACGATCATTAAAGCAAATTGCTTTCAGCATTCGTCAATGTCAGCTACAACTACTTTCGTCATGATGTACGGACCACCTCACCATAAAATTCATCCATTCTTTGACCCCGGCCACGAAACGACATATCACATTTTAATTGGTTTAACTATAACACTGAATTTCCGGCGAGTAAATAATGAAAATAAAAACAAGTATAACAAGTCTGCCGGCTGGATTTCAATTTGATTAATAATGCAGTTATCATATAATATAAGGGTAAAATTTAGGCCAAATGAATCTTAATGAGTGCACAAAAAACGTTCTTCTGTGCGAGATTAGTCCAATTAGAAGCTTTTGTTGGATTTTAAATGCATAAAAGCGAATTGAGGTGAACACATTTTTATAGCGGATTCCATGAAGCTATCATGCATTCAACAGTCAGTATTAGCACGCAATTCATTAACTTACAAATAATTATTTATAAAATTTAAATAAGCTAGAATAAATATACTAGTATGGATAGTGTAAATATATGAATATTCGATTAGCTAACGAAATTAGTCAAAATAAATGATATGGAGGCACTTAAAACTCACTCTCAGAGTTGTAGCATAGCGTTTAAAGATTGTGTAGCATCTAGAGGTACATGGAGAAGAAACGTGGTTCGTCCATTGATAACGAATTGCAGAAAAAACTTCAACGGTAGAAAATGGACCATATTACTTGATTTTTCTTAAAGATCCATCAATTTTCAAATCTTCATGCCTCATGCAGTTTTAAAAGTATGGCTGACGAGATTGAGTAACAACCTTCAGTGGCCCAATAGTGAACTGCCGCTTTCGTAAGGATCGTTGATTCCAAAGTTATTAAGAGATGACAAAAACATTATACATCTTCGAACAATGATATTTTTATCTCAGAAAAATATATTTTGCGCTTCCATGAGAATAAATTGATTTTTCAATCTATTCACTCTAAAGATCACCATCTGATGAGTACAGTCTGATGAGTACATCAAAACATCCATTTTTGCTGGAATCGAAACTGTGTGGAGAAAGAGAAAAATAAATACCAGGGAAGTGAAAAGACAGAATGCTATACGTATTAATGAATCAGTACCTGGTTACCGAGCGTTGCTCGATGTTTATTTGGTGTACTAAGAACTTGTATGCTCCTATTCTGCTACTTATTGTCTATTTTGATTATATTGGACATCTCCATAGTGCGATTAAAGGTTTTAAATAAAAAAAATTATAAAGCATAACGGATATTTATTTTTTAAACATAGTAATGATGATGTAATTAGGTTGTATAAAGCAAACTCAAAAACACCACTTCCACAAAAATGTTCTTCTAAAGAAATTCTGAAAAAATCAATAAATTCAATGTTTACATTGTTTTCATTATTTCCAATGTTCATTGACAGATTATTGTTATTATTAATTTAAAAATTATTCAATATTTTTTCCGTACAATTTTTCTCGCGTGTCGAAGTTATTGAGTCAGGACGATCTTACGCAAATTGTTGTAATGTTGAACCATCTTCAAAAATTGTACGAGCTGCTTCTGCATAATCGGGCCTTTCAGGATTGCACGTCATTGTGATAAAGAAGTCTGATGATCCAAGTCGATGGACAAAAGCCATTGCTTATTCAAAATGCTCAGTGTAAAAACCTGTAGATCTGGAAAATGAAGAAGGCAAAATAATCCTCTCACCAAAAACAGCATTCTATTTTTAAGCCAATTCACTCAAAAATTTAATCGCTCTTGTACCGTTTTCCGCAATTATTTTATTGAATTTGCTTTAATCCATTGGATACGGTCATGTTCCACTCTTATATAGGTATCAACCAGATACTGCTGAAAATGCCGACCACCGAAATACACTGGTGACTGTTCGATCATCATCTACGGTGAATTTGCAATGGAATTTGGAATCCATTGAAAAACATAAATTCAAATTTCGAAAGCTTTCATAAAATTAATCAGACAAGACCAAGGTAAATCGCTTTTTCGTACCCGATATTAG
Source organism: Pyrrhosoma nymphula (assembly GCA_963573305.1). Lineage (NCBI taxonomy): Eukaryota > Metazoa > Arthropoda > Insecta > Odonata > Coenagrionidae > Pyrrhosoma > Pyrrhosoma nymphula. The sequence continues at coordinate 97,537,245 of OY754338.1, read as the reverse complement.
TAAATTTGTAACTTTCAGCAAAATCGTTAGAGCCGTTTTTGAAATAAAATTAACATATATACACACATATACAAGTATATACAATATTTGCTCATATATTACCACACTTACAAAATATTAATGTATTAACGCAGTGAAATGAATTAAAAAGCCTTTTGCTAAGAGAATATGGTCATAAATACGTGATATGATGTTGTTCTTGATATGCATACATTTTTTTAAAACGCGTTAAAATCGCGTTAATGCCATTCTTATGCACAAGTGAGAGGTTCATTGCAATATCGCCTTAGGAAATATATTACTTCTGCAATTATTATGCCTCATCCGTATCAATGACTTTTCAACCACCTACTTCTGTTAGATGAACCAAGATGTCCCAACTAGTTGCAGATGGCCACTACTACTGATAATATGATATGATAATAATGAAGTTTTGTTACCCAGTATGAAAATTTCAATTGCAGGAATATTCTCTCAGTGAGCAAAAATAAATTATCTAAAATCTAAAAGAGTGAAAGAACGATAGCACATGCATTTAAGTCAGTGGATCCGGTATGTCATAAAAATAACGCAGGAATGGCTGATAAATTCACAAACAAGATAATTAATTTCGAAATGTCAATTAGTTTTAATGAACAAGCCTTACTAATCCGTTGCTGAGATGAAAATTATAATTACGCATTACGTGAATGCCACGAAAATAACTTTCCCGGGATTAACTAAATCCGCAACTTTGGTATGAGTATGGATAATATTCAGCTTCACCATATGTGTAACGTGGTTTTTCATTTTTTATAGAGGAAAGTTACCTCCGTAGCTGCAGGCAGGATGCTATTGAATCTTTAAATATAATTGATGCACTGTAAGCGGCCTTGTTAAATACTTTCGCTGCATTTGGATTGGAAAATTAAGGTTCCTCACGAGTGCCTGATGTTTAATCCTCATCATTTGCATGTAAATCACCTTGAGGGAGATGAACGATGCAAATAATTCAAATGTAGCGCAGAGAATTAGTTATTAGCTAGTTAGCGCTGACCAATTCTTTTCCGAAACCTACTATTTGCTCTTTGAACCAGCCAAATCAGTGGAAGTGCTAATAGTGTCGCGAATTACGCCTCCGCTGATAACTGATTCAACATTTTAATCATGAAAAAGGGTAAAATGTAAATATTATTGTCCTTTGAATAGGTAATTCACAGGAAAAATAAAAAAAAATACACGTTAAGTGTTTACTACAGTTTAAAAAAATATAACAAATGTTTTGGAGACATTTTCTGACGTGTATACTTTGCTTGAAGAGGGTTGCTAGGTCACTACCATTAGAAGGCATCCTCCTCATCAATGCGTAGGTAGGCATTTTAGGTACAAAACCTCACAGATGTGGTTGTTATCATACTTTCAGATCTTTGTTTATACATTTCTGAATAATTATGGAATTGAACATTTTTTATAGTTTAGATCCAGTTTTCTATTAACTTTGAGCTTTCAAACGGAATCAAGTCTAATCTGTTACCTAGGATAAAAAGGTAATAACTTGTAAGTAATTAGATTTATGTCTTTCGGAAGCAATCAATTATTGGAATATTGCGAAATCGCCACTCAGATAATGATCAGGGTAACAACTCATTTTTAAAACGTTCAAAGCTCTCCGTATTCACTTTCATTCTCATGGATGTCCTCTTTTCCGCTTCTCACTCACCCGATAGCGTGTTAAAAGTCTAATTTCCATAGTCTTAAAACACATACGAGAAACATTCACACAAAACGTAGACGCCTTTTCGAATTTTTTCCTCGTGTCTATTTTTCCTATCTGCCATCGTCATGAGCTTGGTAAGGTGACATGACGTCAAGTTTCCGTGACCAACGCCTTCCCATGATGAGGTTCCGCCATTGTCCATACGACAGCACGCGTCAAATAAAACTCCGAATGACAAAAATGTTAATGCCTCTTCCTTCCTCAGCGACCCAAAAGCTATCCTCCCCATACACGCCTTCTATTTCAACATTCCCCATCTCCTCCCCATAATCTTTATTTCTCCCTCTCTCTCCATCATCATAACCCTTTCTCCTTCCCACCCCCGTCTTGCCCCAAATTTTCTTTCCCTCTCGCAGGTCCCACCCACCTATTTATCCCTCACCCTGTCCCCTTGAACCCTCCTTCAGGGTTTCTCCCACTCCCCAACACCCCTGTTTCCTTCCTCTTCCCCTCTGTCCCCGGTGATCGATTGCTCGTGGGAGTGCGAAGATTCTTTTGAGTCTAGAGGGGAAAGGGAACCTGGAGGAAAATTTTTAAATTTTTTCAGTCCTTTGACGGGACGCAGGGGATGAAAGTGGTTTTAATCGTTCTCGCCATCAAAATTTTATTTCATACTTGGAGGGAATCGATGGGGGGACTCAGGATATCCTTGTTCATTCGCGGAAAATTGCCACTACTCTTAAGTCAGCTCCGACAAAAATCAGCGTTCTATGAGATTCAAAGCATCGCATAAAGACATGATCCTTCTAAAGTGGTGTTAAGTGCTAAGCCTATAAGTAGATCAATAGGATTTTTTTAATATTGTAAATCATTTTGGAAGAATATCGTGAATTAATTATGGTTGAGACTGTATTTGGAGCCAATTTTAATGCAGTTTCACTGCAATTCACAGGAGTTCGGAATGAAAATCCAGTAATCAAAGTCATTTTTTAACACGTTCCCTGCCACCGAGTTTTTGAGAAATTCACCCACTGCGCCAAAGTGTTATTCTTTTTCCTTTCGTAAAAAAATAAATAAAAAAATCCGAAAGTTTTCATGTGTATTCGGCTACGCACGCCGCGTCGGTCACGTTATATAAGCGGCACCGAAGTAGCTGTGATCAACGGCGTGCTGTAAGAGGCCAAATAACTGACATATTCTTCGGTCATAATGACCGAAGCGGCGTGATGATAAAGTACACGTTTCGGTCATTATGACCGAAGCGGCAGTGAACGTGTTTAATATTAGAAATCATTGTTTTCGTACATTGAGATGTCAGCAGACGTACATAGTTAAACCCGGGGGGGGTCGTCAAACAAAGTCGGGGGGAACAAAGAGTCGTCACTAATTATACTGGAAGTATTTAATGTGGAATTACGGTTGACACTTTATTTGGGGGTCAATTTGACCGCAATTTAGGCATTCACTGAAGCTGGATATCAAAAGTCAGAATTGATCTTCATAGATTGATACTGTAATTAGTCTTTTTTTCTGTTTTTGGGTGATTCTTTTTTCGAATATCGCCCAAATGGCATAATTCATGTTGATTGATACGTGGAATATTATTGTGTTCCCTAACTTGAGTTCTTAAATAGGGTTAGACCACTATCCTCTTCATTAAGTGTCAGATGCCACAATTGGAGCTCAGGAGAAATAAAAATCTTTCAATTCCATACCAAATGATCTTGGAAACGGCACAGTGGTTTAAAAAAAGAACAATGCATAGACTAGGTGAATATAAAGGCATTGGATATGGAATCTGACCGACACACAGTGATCTGAAATCGAAAATCGCCGGACAAAAGTCCAAAATAGCTTTTTTTGCGATAGAAACTTGAAACTTTGCACAAGTACTCAAAAATGTTTGTGCATCATGAAATGGCAAGTCATTTTATATAGGTTTCACCCGTTTCTTAGATACTAAGGCTTAAACACGATCAAATTTCCAAAATAGCTCTCGCTTTAGTTTTTCTTCGAAAATTTTCAAAGTTAAACATATGCCGTTGAAGTAGAGGGATTTCAATGAAATAAAAAACGTTACAATCTGTTAATGTTGTATTTTCCCTGTGCCTTGCATGAATTTAAGGATTTTTGTCGATATTTGTGTGCTATTACGTCACAAAATGGCGGACGCTTTTTTCACTCAAAATTTGACATAAAGCAGTCAATAACTTTTTTTAAACAAAAATGTAACTCGAGATATTTGCACAGAGTGTTAGTAAAACTCATTTTTAAGAGTATTATGCAAAAATCTTAGAAAAAAGTTTGCGATCTTTGAAGTAATAGCGATATTTCGATCGCGCGCCCCGACCTGTCTCTGCGCGGCGGGGCTCGGAAATACCGTGGTTCCGTTGAACTTGATCGGTTCTGTGGACCTCAAATGTTCTAATTGTACGTTTCTAAGCTAAAGACGTTGTGGCTGATATCCAAATGTTGTACACTGAAGACATTTCGAGGGTGTGGTAACGAGCGAATGGATCAGTAAACTTGTAACTGTGGTAAATTTGTCGTTTCTTTTTCTTCTGTACACTTTTGTACACGGATCAAGCTGAAAATTATGAACGTCTTTCACCTCTTGAGTGCGTATGCATATTCCGCAGGTACCCAATATGGTTTAGAGAGAAGGCTGTCTATAGAATTCTTTCTTTGCCTTCCGTCCCTTCCGAGGTACTCGCCCTCCCTCACTCCACGAGGGTCCCGCGAAAAACGGCCGTTTTATGACGCGCTCTGTCTATAACGGTAATTTTGGAAATTTTTCCCCTAGGAAAATTTCGAGGAAGTTTCTCCGTCTCATTGAATTATTTTTTATGCATCAGCAAAAAACAAAACAATATACACTCTTACTAATACCTATTCATGAACAATCTTTAAAGTCGTAATATAATCGTTAATGTTTTTCCTTAAAAAAACATCTTTTTCCAATTCATCATGTTACCATGTAGGGAAGTTATTTAGTACATGATAGCCATGTTAAATGGAAAACCTTGTTACATGCAAGAGAAGAACATTAAATAACAAATAATTAAGAGTAAAATTTAAAAAGTATTTAGAAATTAAATCCTAGTTAGCGAAAAGAATAAATACTTTATAAAATTTCACCCAGAGTAAATTATTCATATTGAATTTCGGAAATGGCATGAGTGTAGAAGTTGGAAACGCGTAAGTCAAATGGACCGTGAAAGATAGAAGGTCTCAAGTTATTACTTGCAGGTGAATGGTATCAAAAATATTATACACTATATAACATACTTGGGAAGAAATGCTTTTAGTCTTCCAACGAATCCTGGTCATCATCAGTGTCGGTTTCCTCGTCAGTGTCCTCTATAAGCAATAGTTGTTTCAGCTCCCTTGGCAGTCTGGCAGGAAACGGATGCCAGTACCCGCGACACCGTATGATTTAGTAGAGTTTGAAGATTCACTTCACACATATTCTCTGTAATGATTATCCCTTCTGGATATTCCGCGCCTTTTGCTTTTAATACTCTGTCATAACTGGGATAGAGCTCATGTCCGTAACTAAGTGCGGAGGTTCGTCGAGTATTATACTGACTCTTAGTCAACCCCGTAGAGATGATTAAAGGCAGACCGTCCTCAGGCGACATCTCTGTCTGGAAATTTTCAGCTTTCCTCCATTTCGAGAGAACCTTCCTAGCCCTCCTAGGAGTGGTTGTTGTTACTTCTGTTATTAACTGAGCAGCTGCAATATCACCTTCTTCCCTTAAACTAAGAGAGGTTGCCAATGCGAGCTCAGAGGCTGAGGAAGAAGTCGAAATATTTTGGACTTTTCTTCTTTTTGACCTGTCAGATGCTGTACTAAACTCTTTTTCTGGCCTTCCCATTGTACCTGATATAGTAAAAGTTTACACATATATAGCCCAAAATTTAACAAATGTATGTACTTGCAACAAATCATGACCACAAAAGAACATTATCGGAGAACACATACCAGTCACTGTAGAAGTACTTGGTAAATACTGACGAATAGTTTCAGGAAAATCGATTGACTCAGCAAGCCATGCATAATTTTCCTTCAAAAATCTCTTGTCACTTCGGGAACACTTTGCCCACCTCTTGAGATAAGGCACTAAAAATTTTATCCTAATGAATTCGCGGAGGATTTTTACAGCGTCTTCAATATGTATTATATTTAAACTACGAGAAAAAAATCCACTAAATAAGTTTTTTTTGTCGGATAAAGATTTTCCCTTAATCTCCATCATTTTTTCATGGAGCTCAAGACGCATGACACGGTTGAAAGGCATTTCAACGAAGGACAAAGAAGAAACCTAATTGGGAGACGATTGTTAAAGAAGAGATGAGCATACTTTCTCATCACAATTACCAAATAGTACTTGCGGTTTAAGTAACACAGAAAATATCTAACAAAATACAGTAAAAGACACATGAGGACCCTGCGACGAATAAACGCGGGGAAATAACTAGATAAAAAGACAAATCGAAATGACATCGCTTACCTTGAAATAAAGAAGGACTATTGGGTAAATGGAAACCACCGTTGTACGGCAAGAGGAAATAATACCGGAAATTATTTCTATATTTCCAGAACAAAATCACACGATATCTAGGACATTCAGAATGTCACCAGAGGAAAGTACTTCACTCCTTCACCAATTCTAGACTAGAACTGCATGAAAACATGCATTTCTGAAAGGGAAAGGCAAAATCCTAGTGGAAATACCCGTTAAATACCGTTATAGACAGCGCGCGTCATAAAACGGCCCTTTTTCGCGGGACCCTCGTGGAGTGAGGGAGGGCGAGTACCTCGGAAGGGACGGAAGGCAAAGAAAGAATTCTATAGACAGCCTTCTCTCTAAACCATATTGGGTACCTGCGGAATATGCATACGCACTCAAGAGGTGAAAGACGTTCATAATTTTCAGCTTGATCCGTGTACAAAAGTGTACAGAAGAAAAAGAAACGACAAATTTACCACAGTTACAAGTTTACTGATCCATTCGCTCGTTACCACACCCTCGAAATATCTTCAGTGTACAACATTTGGATATCAGCCACAACGTCTTTAGCTTAGAAACGTACAATTAGAACATTTGAGGTCCACAGAACCGATCAAGTTCAACGGAACCACGGTATTTCCGAGCCCCGCCGCGCAGAGACAGGTCGGGCGCGCGATCGAAATATCGCTATTACTTCAAAGATCGCAAACTTTTTTCTAAGATTTTTGCATAATACTCTTAAAAATGAGTTTTACTAACACTCTGTGCAAATATCTCGAGTTACATTTTTGTTTAAAAAAAGTTATTGACTGCTTTATGTCAAATTTTGAGTGAAAAAAGCGTCCGCCATTTTGTGACGTAATAGCACACAAATATCGACAAAAATCCCTTAAATTCATGCAAGGCACAGGGAAAATACAACATTAACAGATTGTAACGTTTTTTATTTCATTGAAATCCCTCTACTTCAACGGCATATGTTTAACTTTGAAGATTTTCGAAGAAAAACTAAAGCGAGAGCTATTTTGGAAATTTGATCGTGTTTAAGCCTTAGTATCTAAGAAACGGGTGAAACCTATATAAAATGACTTGCCATTTCATGATGCACAAACTTGTGCAAGTTCATGTTCCCAACCTGTTTCATTCCATCATCCTATCTGTCATCAGTCATTACATCCACTGTTTGATTTCGAAATCTGTTCTTATGAGGTTCTAGCATTCACGGTTACTGTATGGAAAAAAATAATTTACCGCAGCCTTGGAAATTTTCAAGAAATTTCAAGCAATAGCAGACTTTTACCCTTAAAAATCCCCAAATTAATGTGTTGAAGTGGAGTGGAAGATTTTCGTCGGATCTTTCCAAATATTTTTAAGAATAAAAGAAAATATATGTAGGAAAAACTGTCTTTCAAGGTTAATTGCTATTATAATTAAAAAAAAACAATGAAAACAATTTACTGCTATGGATTTTTAAATGAATTTTGCATAAGTTCTTAAACGCGTCATTTCTTTGGAAAGTCATATCGAACTGCTTACCTTTTTCCAATAGGAAGTTTCGTTCTTCTGCCTTTAGCATTACGTCTGGTTGTTACAATAGTTTCAAATAAAAATATTCGTGGATGCTCTGTAAATGGCATGCATTATTCCCTCTCATAGCATTCAGTTTCTTCGATAATAATATCTGCATATATTAGTTAGGCTCATTTCTCCAATCATAGTTCAGAAGATCTCGAGAATCAACTCTCTTGCCTTCAGTGCCCATCATACTTACACGTAAGATGTGATCTAATTGGCGATATGAGAACGTATTTTTTATTCTGAAATTGCGAATTTATTTATACACAGCTAAACCATATGTGTGAAATTACTATCATTTATAGAAGAGGTTATGTTAAGATCACATAAAGGTAACATATCTTCAACTTTTGTTAAGCAAACGGTGAAATTGGTCCCTCTTTTACAAGAGATTATTAAAAATCATTCCACACAACCTACAGTTACAAATAAAATATGGTAAATTGGATGCTACAGACCTGTGGCAAAAATGAGTGATAAATTGTAACAAGTATAAATTGCTTATTTTTACTAAATACGGTAAGTAAATCATTACTAAGTACTACACTAACTTAAATGTCATAAACTCCAATGGAGGGAGGGATCTTATGTTGTCTCTTTGTCCTTTATTTTCAGCATTTCGTCCAGTTAAGAGTGACACAAAGCAAAAATTGTGATAGACCAAGCCATTGGAAACACGCTATATTGTATATTCTTCGGGAGTATTCTCTGTAATACACCACAAGGAGTTTTTGCAGGTGAATATTTCTCATTACGATACTTAATAAGGGCTCGAATGAGTAAAAACAACTGATTATTATGGAATCTCTCCATTTCAGTATAAGCACACATTTGATTTGATTCATTGGAAGAACAGTGTATGTAATATGTACTGCTGATAATCGATATTAGAAAGAAGAGCTTCATGTATAATATACGCATATGCCACCAGGACCAAACTCTGGTTTGGAAGTATGAAAATTTGAAACCTTACCATTTTCTTTGACTAAATTGAAACGTCCGCAGCAGCCATAAACCTGTACCGGTGGATAGTCGTTAAAGAATTTACCCCATTATAAGCTTTAAAAATACCACGTCATTCATGGTGATATTATGTTTGAGATTAAATCTATCATACGTTAAACTTATCAAAATTATTTTATATCATCTGGAAATAGATTGGATTAAAGTTTTCTATACCAATTGTAATGAACAATCTATTATTGATTACGTTCAATTTCTTTAGATAGTGTTGTGACTCTAATTAGCGTATCGATATAAATCTAAACATAGGCTTTAAATACTCATAGACTGCAATTCTACGTTTTCACAAGGGAACTGCTATGGATTCCGTGCATGTTTTGCAACAAACTTATCCCTGATAAAGCATTCATGTTGCATTACAAACACCCATGAAGAATTCACTATATGTATTATCCAGGCGCTAATCCTGAAGAGCAGCTACCAGTTATGAGTCTTAGTTTCGTGGATGATAGATTGGTTTGTTGGCTATTTGGGGAGGCGACCGACTAATAGGGTCATTTGCGCCACAGAGAACAGGTGAGTGGATTGGTAAGGGAAGTATCATTAGGGAATGGAAGAACGGTGAAGAAAAACCCGGTATGGGTATTAGTTTCCTCTTAACAAAAGTCGCCAAGGGTTCCACTGTTTAACGCCCCATACGATGGAAGGACAGTTCCCTTAAGTGCCCTCCTTTCCGCACCGGGTCTAAATTTCTCTGAAAAATCTCCGTCAACGCCGCTATTCGAACCTGGAGGTCAATTCTCGACCACCGTGGCAATAATCCTGAGTGGAAATAAGAATTCAATGACATGGTTTTGTCGATTCAGTATTGCTGAGTTGTCTCATCGAGTCCACATGTGATAACTATTACATGAAAACCAGGACGTGATGTAGCAGTGGATACTTCGACGAAACCGCGTGATAAAAAGTTAAATTTTTTAGAGAGGGTTAGAGGGAGATTAGAGGGTGCCCGTTGAAATTCAACGGGAAGAATAAAAAATAAAATAGCTTCATGGGGTAAAAAGAATCCCCATGATGTGACGTGAAAACTGCAAATACCATTAAGGATACCACATACCATTCATTAACCACCAATGGAGATGATGAGGTGAAACATACCCCTACTAAAATCTCACTGATATCTCGTATTGATCACATAAACCACATCATGAAGGCCACAGGCATAAGTACCCATTAAAATCCTATGCTGAGGTTGCCAAGGAAATTAATAATTGTGAATTGTTAACACTCCTTTTTTGCCAATGTAATCCTGGTACAGCCCTGAGGAAGTATAATAAATATTTCAAACGTTGGTAAAGAAGGAGTATTAACTACTCATTCATAATAGACCTATATCTTCAGAAAAGAAAATATTAATAAATTGAGAGACCAAGAAAAGAATTTACGTGAAAATTAATACTGTTACAGAAGAGAAAAAAAGGATTATTTTCCAGGAAAAAGCACCAATTTCAGACAACAGTGAATCGTATAGGAAAATCAAATGCAATAGTTAAAATCTCCATTTTTAGTTCATCCGAAAGTGAAAGTTTAAACCTTGTGTTTTGAGTGGTAGTAATTTAAAAAAGCAAAAACAGAAACCCCTGAACCAAGTTGAATGTTTTTCTTTTGGGGCTTAAAGTAAACGAATTCAGGGTAAAAATAACCTCTTTAAATTGTTGCTCGGGATTTTACTATATTTCCGGCTGGTATTAGGGCACACCCAGCATTGCGGCCAAATTTCAACTTCTTAGGTTAACTGGAAATCCTTCAAACAGGCGAGACTGACAGATCGACTGCAGCGCCGATAACAGCGCCACATACAGACACATATAGGTGAAGTGAGATAATAACGCGACACTTCGAGAATCGACCCCCTGGGCCCTCTAATTGGGAAGCCAGTACTTCAGCCACCTCGCCGACCTGATCCACAGAGGATGGTTGATAATTAGCAGAAAAACAAGACAGTACGCCCCGCGGGACATTTCGGTCTCTCGACTCCACGGGCATATGTCTTTTAAACACGTCGGCGGGAAGGGAAAAGACGCCGGATCGAAGCAAGATGTGCTCCACAGACGGTGCAAAATGAGGGAGGCGCGATCAACGTGCCTTGGTTCACCCATCGACACGGGTGGGAGAAGGGGGCGTAACGCGTATCCCCTGCCATTTGTTATTCCGCCGCCTCTCCCCAGCCGAGCTTTTCCCCCAGGGGGTAGCCATCCCCATGGGGAACCCCGGTTCACTCCACCACCCCGCCAACAACCTCCTCCCAGCCTTTCACGGCGCCGTCACATCGATCAAGTTCGGTTCCAGTCGCACGGGGTAGAAGGGTGTTGTTTATCGGACAAGTCGACTTCACCCCTTCTCCCCACCACTGCTTAAAGCATACGTGGAGGACCACTCAAACCACCCACCAGCTCTGACCTCAACTTGCGTCCGCACCAGACTCAACGCGCGCCCGCACTCTAAACTTCCCTTCCTTCCACTAAAAACCATTCAAAATATAGTGTCTACGACACTAACGTAGGTGTTTGTTGCGTGCAACGTCTTCCAGTTAGTCGGGGATGTGCATGAGTTAAACTGAATGAATGAAATGAATGGTTGATCTTCCAGTTTGCGGAAATTCCACCTCGTCCTTCCATCTTGTGAGCTATGTTTCGCCGACTATCCTGCAGATTTCTTCAGGTCAACTGGACTGTCTGCAGGGTAGCCGGGGAAATATAGTCCACAAAGATGTAACGACGCGGCGGAAAATCCGGAAACAGAAAAATCAGTCCCCTTATCAGCAACTAAACGCTACATTTTATCTGGATAAACATATCTTACTTACTTACTCTTACTTACTCCCAGGGCCATCTATATCTTAGGCGATATTTAGCCGCATCAACAAATCCCCTCCACCTGGATCGATCTTTTGCCTCTCTTTCTGTTGCTCCGATATTTTGCATATCCGTTCACACTTGGTCCCACCATCTTAGCCGTGGTCTTCTTCCTTTAGGAATCCCATTTAGTACCTCCTTCAGCAGACATCCCTCCTCTTTCCTTAGAATTTGTCCAGCTCACCTGATTCTTCTTGACTTTATTTCACTTGTTATGTCTGGATGCGTATATAGATACCTGTTGTGTTTTTTTCTCCATTGTCCTTCTTCGTATGTGGGCCCGTAGATTTTCCGCAATATCTTATTCTCGAACACTAGTAGTTTTTTCTCATTCTCTCTCATTGGGGAGAGTCCATCTCCCTGCCTAACCCCTGTGCTTATTTAAACGGCTCGGAAATATTTACATTGATCCGTACAAAGCCCCTTGATTCTGTGCTTCTCAGCTTTGCTAGATTTATCAATTTTCTTGGGATCCCCATCTTATCCATTTTTCTCCACAATATACCTCTATTTATACTGTCATACGCCTTTTGAAAATCGATAAAAATTGGGTAAAACTCCTTATTGTACTCCCAGTATTTGGATATACTATCTTTTATAGAGAATATTTGATTTGTAGTCGACCTGCCTTTCATAAACCCTGCCTGATGCTTTTTGATAATTTAGTTTGTATAACATTCTTTGCGACTACTAATTATTTTTTAGAGGACTCTTTATGGAATGCTGAGAAGAGCAATACCTCTGAAACTTTTGCAATCTTCTTTCTCTCCTTTCTTGTGAATGGGTACTACTATTGCTTCCAGCCAATCAACTGGCATCGCTTCATGTTCCCATATTTTAAATATTATTCCCCATAGTCTATCAATTATAATGTCTCTTCCTTTTTTCAATAATTCTGCTGTGATTTCATCTTTTCCTGATGCTTTGTTGCCTTTTAGGAATTTAACAGCATCCTTCGCTTCTTCTCTGTTTCGAGGTTCCACATTAGGTTGAACATGATAGTATTTGGCCTTGGTTTAGAGGGGTACCTACTTCTTCAACGTTTAGCAATTCAGAGAAATACTCACGCCATATTTCCATTACTTTTTGACTTTCTATTAATAACCGTCCTTCTTTGTTCTTCACCCCATAAGGGCTTGGAATGTATCCTTTCTTAAAAAACCTTATTTTTCTATAAAATTCTTTTTCATTGTCAGCTGTGTTTTCTTCTTCTGCCTTGTCAAGTAAACTATTTCTATACGATCTTTTCTCTCACATTCGTGATAAAACCAGGGTTTTTTTGTTAATTTTCTTCTTCTTGCCACACATGCCCTCTGCTGCTTCCAAGACGGTTACTTTGAAGTTCTGCCAATTGGTATCTATATTTTCTTCCTTTTCTTACCTTCCTTCCAAAATCTGAAATCTGTTTTGAAGTTCGAGCTTAAATTTCTCAGCTACATCGTGGTCTGCGAGTTTTTCAGTGTCAATTCTTCTATTCACAATGCCCTCCTTGCTTTTCTGAGTTGCTATTCTTTGCATCACTCTAACCAAAACTAAAGAGTGGACCGTCCCACATTCTGCTCCTCTGACACTTTTAGCATCAGTTATGTTACTTTTGTGTCGCTGATCCACTAGAACATGGTCAATTTGGTTTTTAGTAGCTCCATTCGGGGATATCCATGTGTATTTATGAATATCCTTTCTAGGGAACATAGTACTTGAAATTATTAAATCGCTTTCCAGCGCCAAACTTGCCAGTCGGGATCCATTGTCGTTTGACTCTTGATATAAGCTTTTATTTCCCACCGCTGGTTTCCAAATTTCCTCTCTACCTACTTTGGCATTTGCATCTCCCATAATAATTTTCATATCATATCCTGGTAGCGTCGCCACATTTTCCTCAATAACTTCGTAAAATTTGTCCTTTACATCATCATTCACATCCTCAGTTGGTGCGTAAAAGCTGACAAGAGATATGTTTTTAAACTTTCCTTTTAATCTTATATTGCACATTCTATTGCCATTAGCTTCAAACTGTATCACAGATTCTGCAATTTTCTTATTTACAGCGAAACCTACCCCAGCATAGTATCTATTTTTTTCACAGCCATTATAATATATTATATATTTATTAGTATTTATTCTCCCTGCATATGACCATCTCGTTTCCTAAAGGGCAACCACATCCATGTTGTAATTGCCTATTAATATGACTATAGCTCCAGGCACCGCCATAGATCTTACGTTCCATGTGCCAAATCGTAATCCTTTAAGACGTCAACTCTCAACTCAGTGATTCAACTCGAAGGTTGGTTTTTGATAGGTGAGAGTAGAGCTCACCCCGGACTAAGCCACAGGCGTGTGAAATTCACACATTCAGGGTAGGGGGGCCAGTTACTCTCCCTGGGCCGAGGATTTCTTTCTCCAGGGGCGTCCGGGGCTTCACCCGGATTTGAACCCGGGACCCTTTGATCAGTAGCCAAGCGCTCTTCCCACTAGGCCACCACGCTCCCCCTTTAAAACGTAGCCGGGTCTTAATCCGTTTATCCTGTCCAGTTTCGGAGGCTAATCCTTGTTGATAATTCGCAACATTTCGGTTTTTATAAGGTGGGTCGTCAGCCCAACGCTCAACCCCCAACCTCGAGGACCAGGGTATCTCTCTTTGTCAGGCTCCTACCTCACGAAGACCTGTCCGGCATGGGAGGCCCTGCCAGTAGCTAAGCTACCGCCGGAATAGCTCTCGAGGTCGTCAGAGCACGCAAGCCCACCCGCCACGCCAAGGCGGAGATATCAGTGGGTGGGGATAAACATATCTACTAAATGAAATTAACTTTAACGTCGCATCCATTTATTTCCGGTCTCGGTGGCGGCGAGGTAAAGTCCTCGCCTGCCAAATCAAAGGTCGTAGTTTCGAATCCCGCCTGGGTAGGAAATTTACACCTCCCAGGGCATGGTTGTGTGTGCTCGTACGTATAATAAATACCAAATAATTGGCTACGGCTGTTAGAGAGATCCGAGATTAACCATATATAGAGATTATTATTATTATTGAATACTTGCGGTGAGAGCTAAATCGGCTATTTCTTTGAGTTTTTATCGTCCCCGAAGTTTCTGGAACGTTAGAGTTATAACATTCTAAGCTTCTTGGATGCTCTTTCACCCTGTATCCTCTCTCTGAAGAAATTCATGTTTTTGAGGTATTTTGACGCTAGATACTAAAATATTTAAGTATGGGACATGAAACTTTTAAATAAGAAAGTGAGTGCCCAATGAAAGTAACACGATGATAGAACATCAAATCTTGATTCTAAAACTGTAATCCTGACTGTAGGAAGCCACGCATGCCATTCACGTTATCGGTATAGTCATTCATTACGCCTAATTTTAGGTACTAATTAATAAAAAACATGCTGTCCAAAGTTAATTTTTTATGTAGCTCGAGGTAGACTCTTGCGAAGATTTCGCGAGTGAATTCATTTCAAATTGTTTAGATATTTAGAAGGGATAAAATCACGAAAAAGTGAATTAGAAAATTTTCGGAGTGATAGAAACTCAAATCCAAACTTAGTCAGCACCTTCTTCAAGTTCATTTTAGTGTTGCCGACACTCTCCTGTTAGTTTTATTAGATAGTGTGATGTAATGCACTCTTCCTTGAACGACGACCTTGACGTGGTAGAAGGGCTTGTGCGTTCCAATGATCCCTAGAGCTGGACTGGCAAGAGCAAGTACTATTGCTCCTGGTAGGGCCACCAATGCCATATAGGTCGAATGGTAGGAGACAGACGAAAGGTAGTTCCGTGATGGTGTCATGTTAAATATACCGTTGAGTGGCGTGGGAGTACCTCTCAACTATCACTTCCTAGAATATGGAAGTCATTCACAGAGAATTGATTCCTGGCAACTACGGGATGCCGCCCACTAGGGTGGGTGTCGTGCCCGGCAGCGTAGACGGAGTTAAGATGTTGGCTCAGAAGTGTGGTCACTGCACTGAGTGTACTTTTTCCTAAGAATAAATTATTATGGTAAAAATCCAGAAAACATGTACTCACGTCCACAGAGAGAACACTCATTAGACAAACATGCAACCAACATGAAGATTGAGTTGCTCCACTTCAAATTCATCGGTGAGGCCGTCATCAAGCTTAAGGCTAACTTCGATGACTGTTTGCCTGCCTTTCTTCACCACCACCGAAAGACCAGGCACCGGTTTATCGCGGCACAACAAGCATTTCTCAAGAAAGGCCATTCCTTCACCCTAAACAACTTGTATTTTCATGTAACGCTAACCTCAACCTAAGAATTTAAGATCTTAAATTCAGCCATAGCCTCAGAGTACTAAATACGAAGCTTCATTTCTGGGGGAATTAAAGTACGTGAAAAAGTCCAGAAAAGAAAATCTATGATTACCATAATCAAAAAAATTACCGAGCAGTGGCACTCTTACGAACCAACACTTCACATATGTGGCACGAAATAAACACTCTTTTTACTCAATCCTATGAAGATATGGCAGTAGGTTCTTAGATTATACTTTATCAATTATAATCAGCCGTAACAATGGGCAATGAAAGCAGGTAGAGCAAGGTAGACTCAAATGTCAGCGTGGGTTGAGGCCCGTCTCACGCTGTGGTGAACGCGCGACGCCGCTCGCTACCTGAACGATTATCTTCAATTGAAGACAACATAGGAGAGAAATAAAAAAACTCTCGGAAAGGTGAAACTATACGCTACAATGTACTTTGACTAAATAATACATTAATGGTGCAAGAGAGAAAATAATTCACATCAGTGGCGATCAGAGGTTACATTTTAACCATTTTCGTTAATTAATTCATTCTCAATGCAATTTTAAGGCACAAGCAGGAATGATAACATACATTTAGGTAACTTGCATTCAATAAAACTCATTTAATACCAAACTGAGCATGGTCCGAGTTCAAATAACCGCGCAGCGCTCTCTCAAGTTCGCGTACGTTATTTGACCCCTTGACCCCTTCATGATACAAAACAGGTGAAGCCCAGGGGTGAGGCTCTGGGACTTTTGATATGTTCTTCTCTACATCAAATACTACATCTGTGCGGATCTTCAGCTTTACATTATATTTTTCCGGGTCAAGATATAAAATTCCTGGGCTATTAACAGTCACGTCCCTATTTTCATCGCAGGTTCCTTCAAGTAAGCGTAGATGCCAAGTCATTGTCAATTCCATCAAAATTTCATTTCCATCTTCTGCCCCATGTTTTTGAAGAATGCAGCTCTTGGTCGTTTTTTTATTTCTTTCCTGCTAAAATACCTTTGAAGTTATTTTTTAGAAACTGGCTATGCCTTTGTACATGTCCAATCAGTTTTCCCTTCTTTTTCTTATTATTATTAAAAGCAGCCTATTTCATTTTGTTTTTCTAAAACGTTTTCATTACATTTTCGATCTACCCAGTTTTTTTTCGTCAGTTTCCATCCAGATCCAAATTTCCACTTCCTCAAGCTGGATTCTTTCCACTTACCTAATGGAACATTTCTATATTGTCCCGGAGATTAGACCTACCCCAAAGAGTATCTGGTACCTACAACCCTCAAGATATGTTATCCCCTCTAAATCGTTAGAGACGTTTTTGAGATAAATGTTACGTATCATCATTAGTCGTATAAGATAAGAATAACTAGAGGCCGATGTCTGATCGTATTGTAATACTTCTTTATGTGAATTATTGAAGAAATCTCACTTCTCCGGCTTCGCCATGTGTTATCCTTTCCCGTAAATAAATGAACAACAATGGCTGATATTTGATAAAACATTTGATAAAAACATGGTAAAACATTTGATATTGAAAAGGTAGAAAAAAACACCAAAATTGTGTTTTTGATTTTAATTTTTTAAATAAATACACCAGTGTGTCCAAAGAGAACGCTTGAAAAAGAAATTTTCAACTTTCTCGCGGAGTTTAGTTCAAGTCTCGCTGTCTTAATTGCGTTAAATAATATATTAAAGTCGTAAAATGAATTACTATAGCTTGAAGTTCGCAATGATTCCCAATTTGCCATGAATTGGCCTGAAAATATTTTCTGTACTTTAATTGGTTTCTAAACAATTTTTTACAGAGATTAGATGTCCAATGAATTTATTGTGCCTAAAACCTTCGAGATATGATGTCTCATCCTAATCGTTAGGGCCATTTTTGAGATCAATCTGACTTAGGTACATACAATTATTACTCGTTTGAGAGCATAAAGTTGGATTTACACTGGCATGTTTATTCCGCTAGTTACTTGCAGGAAGTTACTTTCGACGTGAATTGCAGGTGCAAACGGCTATGCAAGTCCACTCGTAGAACTTTTAAAAGTTTTGGTAAGTCGCTTGCAGAAGCTTATTGTTGCCTTTGTAAACGGCAACCAATCTGGCTCTGAGCTAACTTATGAAAATATTTCGACAGAGTAAAATCCCCTGCTAGTTCTTGCAGAAAAAAACTTGCAGAATAAACTTTCCAGTAAAAATCCCACCCTAATAACCGGTTTCACGAATATTTAGCAATTCGATCGATTGTTATGAAATCCTTAAAGTTGTCGATCTCATTTCTAAATTAAGGTTGCAGGAACTATCCCGTTTATAACTTAACTCCTAGTAGACATTGCTTCGGATGCTTGATATGCTCTCTTTTCGCTTAACATTTTTTTGCTTTATTTGTTTATTTATTTGTTTAATAACATTTTTAATTTATGCATATAGTACGATAGTATTACGATAATAATAATATAAATTACATAAATTTTAAAAATTTATGATACATTTAAAAAAAATGTTTTGGTGCAATCACAAAGAAAATTATTTTCTATCATTAATGAAAAAAAAAGTTGTAGAGAAAAACAAATAATAGTGCAGTTGAGGTCCTGCTAAGCCAAAGCGGCTTGCCAGCAGGTGCCTATAGTTAAAAAATATTTTTTTGCTGTGTAGCGTTTTGGACAATTAAGAGCTTAACAATGTTAGCCTATTAACCACTCTTTTAGTGATTTTTTAAGAACAGATATGCTATTAATATCATGCATTGACATATGTAATTTGTTTAACAATCCAGGGAATACATGTGCCAAAGATCTCTTGCCATGGAGGTTAAAATATTTAGGTACAGACAACCTATTTATTCGACGCAGTTTAATGTCAGTATTTATCACACGTTGCTTTATTAATTTGCTGTAAAAGAAGTTGTCAAAAATTAGAACATATTTATAAAATTATTTTAATGGCAACAAACATTGATTCTTATATACTTCTCTCACTTATACTTACGGAACTCATATTTAAAGTATTAAACTCCATTTTATCGAGCTAAATAATTTAAGAGACCATTTATGACACTGATAAATTTATCGAATCTTACTGCATGGCATACTGAACGAATTTCTTGACTCATAGGTCTCATAACTCTAGTCATCTCATGCATGTATTTTTTCTGCAACCGGCCATAAGAGTGTAAGATATAAAGATTTGCTACCGCTGCGTAGGAAAATGAGTAGTGAGAATGCGTTCGATCTCCATCGGTCACGGCCAATTATTCCCCTTCATTGAATTCCTCTCTCTTCTCTTCACCTCTCTTCTTATTCCGACGTTCTCTCCTTGCCCGCCCGCCGGTAAAATATTCGTTGAGTCACTTCGCGTGACTCTCGTTCACAGTTCCCCCTCCTCCCTCTCCCGTACTCTCATTTTTCGTGAGTGGAAGAGAGGTGGGAGGAGGGATGAAGGGAGGGATCGGATTAGGGGAGAGGGAAGGGAGGAGAATAGGGAACGTACACGAAAGCCTCCCGGATAATCGATGCGTTTTTTTATTTTGGGGAGAGGTTTGGTTGGGGGTTGGAAAAGGATGCGGAGAGGAGGAAGTGGTGTTTTCTTAAAAAAAAACGCCTGTTCCCATATCGATTCGGACTTAACCCAACGGCCACGGTGGACAAAATTCCGATCTTTAAATAGCGTTTACCAAGGTAGATTGGTTCGGAAAGTGAATCTTCAAGGGCGCTCGTCAATCTATTATGAGTTCAGAGGTAAAACTAGCCTCCAGGTTTTGAAACAACCGTCGTTTAGAAGTATACATTTAAGCTGAATAGCATTTATGAGAAAAATATTCATTGTCAGCAGTAATCAATCTGAATATGGGTTTTCTGCAGCTCTCCAAATCCACATTTCTCTCTGCCAACCACTTTATTCTCACATAATTCTTTACTACGACGTCCTTCATGCATTTCCTTGCCTTATGTATTTCATTCTTGGTCTTTCTTTAAAGTCATATATCTCTCGTTCCATTATTGTATTCAATTGATTTCTGTAACGCAAGAAGCATAAACGTTTAATTTTATGCGTATAGATTGTATATGTGCCTCATTATCTCGAACCGCCTGCAAATTATTAGTGGTTAGTTTTGAAGCAGATCTGTGATGTAGGCGATTATTAGCTTGATGGTTTGGTACACTAAGATTGAGCGTGAACTTTCTTCAATGGCCTCAAACAATACGATGTCTGAAAACAGTAAATACTCTCCAGAGACTTTATGTTCATTGCATTAATTTTGTGCTTTGTTAGCATCATTAGGAAGAGCTTTAGGACCCATATATGCAATGCTTCTTCATAACGTTTTGAAGACACTGCGATGCAGCTTAGCTAGTATGAATTCTCATCTTTTTAGAGAACGAAAAAGGAATTTTAATTTTGAAAATTTTAATATGAATGAAATCCCAAAATATTCCCATCTTAACCAACATCTGCTCTTCAATGATGAATGGAGTAATACGCAATGTCTGAATACGCTTGTATTAGCCCCCGATTTTCTTCTAAACTTTATAGAATAATAAACCGGCTTTAAATAATTGGTAGGTGGATCGTAATATCTCTTGTATTTCGTCATTTGTTTGTTATATAATCAGCAGAAATGGTAAGCTGAAGGAAAGGATATGTTTATCTTAATTTTAAATCAATAAAATTCCAGGTTTAATATCATTTCACTCAAACATGATATCACCCTATCGACCATTCTGGTGGTTACAAATACACAGCAGATGAGCCATGGTGCACGTTACGCATGGTAAAATTCCATGTAATTTTCATACAAGGCGTTTTCATTAACATCTACTGTTTTTTTTAAATTAACAATGTTCATTTTCCCAAAAAGAATCTTAGTCCTCTCCATTCTTGACGTCTCTTGGGATTTATTCTTGATTTAAATGTCCAGTAATTGAGTTAAATATTACTAACTTATGAAATCTCAGACCTGACCTGGTTGAAAACATCAAGCCTCACATGCCGTCAATCATAAGACAATCCGTATGAGGCACGAACGCAAACCTAGTTTGTCGCAGCAGTGTTTTTTCAGTTCAATTTACTCCTCGTTGCTAACTCTAGTTGTATGTGGAGCTTCTGCAATCCCAGAGTACCACACCCTTGGGATAACTGTCTCGTACGCATGCCAACAGTAGTAAGGTGGTGTAAATGCTTTCAACTTGGGATATAACCATCATGTCCGCCTGCGCCTTCCACTCCAAACCCCCGGGCGTAGCACGCTTCCGGCACGTGCTTCGTTAGCGGACGACAATTATAACTTCCCGCGATAGTAACCAGACTTGGGAGCCGCCTCTGGCAAATCATAATAAGTTCCAGCAGCGGGTTGCGAGAATTGATCAAGGTCTTTAATGCTGTGCAGGCTGAACTTCCGTCTTCCATCTCTTCCACCTCGCTCGCACCGATCTCCTCGTCTTTCAAGAGAGTCGGAACGGCTAAGGCACTACGAAATGAGCTCTTTTCAGCAATCACAATGACATTAACCAAGGAACTGGAGGAACCTACGACAAATAGGTTGCGAGCGGAGTGCTGGAATGTGCTCTTGGTACTCCAAGCTGATTGACAATTTTAAAATACCAACATCTTTGGTTATAGATCGTTTTTTCGTATGACGTTCGTTGAAAAGGGCACACGCTAAAACTGCCATACGATACGGATTATTGCGCTGAACGATCCACTCATCTGCTTCCTGTCATCTTTGAGCTTAAACTGGCTACATAACGTCTATTGAGACTGGCAATTTTCCGTGACATAGAGTGATCACGGCAAAGGCGTTCAAGGAAAAAGGTAATTTTCACGATGAAAGGACACCATTAAATGGAAGTGTAAAAACTCCTTTACAAATTACAAGAATTATACATTAATAATTTGAGCACATTGGAAAATTACCATGGAAAGAAATCAAAACCTCCAATAATAAAGAAGTAGTACATCGTGAAGGCAGAAAAGATATTGTGGATTAAGCTTCTCCGAAATTGATATACTTATTTGCATCAAAGAAAAGGCACCTTGGCGTAAGAAATGTTGCCAATGAACCACATCAAATTTTCTACGATTGCAATAATAAAGGCTAATTAGAAACTATTAATTGTGTTAAAATTATATAATTTGCAAGGAACCGTTTAGAAATATTTGAATAATTTGAGCGACTCAAGAATTCACATCAATTATTCACCTGGATATCGTTAAATATTTCATCGGATAAAGAATATTATTTAGTTGAGAGAAAATAGAAAACAGTGTAATGTTTTATACCATCGGTGATGTTGGTATCATAACGCATCGCATTATTATATCAGCATCACCGCTTTGTGACTCCAGGCGTTGTTTTAGGTCAACCTTCTCAACACCTAGGAAATCATTTATTCTCATGCTCGTATATTCGCGTTTATCTGTCGTAGCTTTTTTAATACTATTTCATTGGTATTCTGCTAACTTTAAAGTTAACTGCTTGCCCTTATTACGCCTGTTTTCTAATATTTTTATCAATGCAGAGAGACTGCAAATCATTTTTCCCTCATTTTAAGGCATATTATTCCCTCTTACCTGGAAGCAGTTAAGGAATAGAATACGAAATTTACTATCACCGATTTCTTTATTCCACATACTTTTCATTTTTTTATCCATTCATTTGCCTTGGATTCATCCGCTGCCCATCCGATTATAGCTTATTCTTTTCATCAGAATATTATAGTATTTGCTATGATAGTAATGCTAAAAATTCGGCAAATAATGGAATGTAAATAATTTAGAGCCGGCATTATTGCAATATTCTGGTGGTGCCCGGTCATTTATCGGTTCATGTGTCGCACTTCTTTTGATGCTCGATAATGGTGTTTTAAGTAATTATCTTCCAATTGGGAGGTCGTGGGCTCGAGTCCAATCTGGTTGGAATTTTCACAACTCAGAATATGGGTTTTTATGGGATTTAAAGTGTGGTAAATTTGAGAAAGGTCTATAAAGACCTAATTTAGCTCAATAAATACGCCATTTATTTGATTTTCATAGCTACCCTTTTTGATGGCATAAATATGGTGACTTTATTGTGAAGACCATTAACGAAAGAATTGAATATCCTCAAAATATAATTGTGATCCTTTCATGTTTAGGATTATTGCTCTCCAATTATCTGTTAGTTTTAAATCATCATAGAGCGTTCTCTATCCCCGAATCTCTCTATTAATTTTAATCATCTGCTATGAGACCCTCAATACTTCTTCCAATTTTCGCTACATCTTATACGATGATATTTAAAATGGTAACTGTCGTATTGAGCTGTATCAACCAAAGATTTGAAACACTTCTCCGTATATTAATGCATCATTTTTTCCATTTCTTTGCTTCCTGCGATCTCATTTATGTTCCTTGATATATGCAAGTCAATATTCCATTGCTCCTAAATCCTCACATTATATTTGTTCTCCGTTAATTTCCACCCTCTTTTGCTATCCGGAATTATCTCCCGGAAATGTCAGCCCTGAAAATTTGATCAAATTCCTCCGTAATCCAGGTGCCCTTTTTGTCAACTTTCTTCCACCCAAGGCTTCCATTACACATACAATTAGTTTGGCTTACAGTTTAATATTCTGCGAGCGTATACTGATATTCTGACTTGGGGCTCTATCACTTTTCATTCATGGACAATTTTTATTTCTTTATCATAACTACTTATTTAAAGTTGGCAATTCATTATCTCTGAGCCTCAGTTAATGTCAATACTGGCCCCAGGAGAGATTAGGAGTTTTCTACGCACCTCCGGGATCTGTGCCTGGCTTTAGAGTTTTCTTACAGTTTCCATTTTTTATTTATTTCTAAGATTTTTTCAGTCAGCGTATTCCCCACTTCTTATTCGTTGAAGTAACTCGTATAGTGTTTATTTTTCAAACTTCTCCGTATTTTATAGCCAACTTTTTCAAAATTGAACTCTTCAGGAATTTCGCCCAGGTTTCAATTATTTTCAGTTTATTTTTTTATTTTTAATATTATTTCCCCTATTTAAACACATACTTATCTATCAAGAGACAAGCAGTAAACCTGTTATAAATATTGAAAGTTGTAATTTCTACTGTTGAACCACAGGCTAAAATTTTTAATAGCAAAGTTTAAAGCAGGATAAATCAAATTGACTTTGATTGACTTTTAAAATTCAGATGTACTTTAAACTTTTTTCACCATTGCTTAAAATCAGAGAAGAGCTATAGCGCGATCGCCTTTCTTATTCATACTCTTGTTATTATACCATATTTGTTCTCTCTTTTCCATTAGTACGAGTTTGTTGAGTTTCATAAGTTAGTGGGACCTATACCGTCAATAGAACTGCATAATTGCATTTTTCTGGTTAAGTATGAATCTTCTCTTCTCTCGCATGACTGGAGCCACCTGTCATTCCTTCTTTTAATGCGAATTTCCATTTCGGCGTGCCTTGCTATCTCCATAACCTATCAGCCACCTCAGTTACGTATGGAAGTGAATATAGCTTGAACGAAGAGGGAATAAATACGGAGCAGTTTTGCCAAGGGACTCTCTCTAGTATATAATGCGTTCCTGAAATATGCCTCTTCCTTGGAAGAATAACAGTTCCGCTCAATTATATTGTACATACGTATTGGAACTCGGCTCCAGAGTCGTTTTCTACCAGCGACTGCGTATGCTATCCTATTGAGGATTAGCCGTCCCCAGGTGTGTCCTAGAAACCACCAAGTAGTGGAATAAAATAACGTGCCTCATATTCATTGAGTTCACCTAGTTGGAAAATCAATTCCAGCCGAATATTGAGCCGGTTATAGAGATTTTATTACGTTTCAAATCGTATAGAGCCGTAATTTTCTTTGTAACTTCAAAGTCAATTACGTATTTCCTGCGGTTGAATGGGTTACACACAGACCGAATACACTTTTCACCCTTATGGCGCTGGAAATATAGTTGGTTTCAAGACTTTTGGAGCATTGTGCCTTCTGGTGCTATGCGATACGGGACATATGCTATCTTACCCTTGTGTCAGTAATTTTCAAAATCGCTTTCAGACCTGTGAGAAACTTACTGTTGCGCACTTCACTTCGTAGTAGTTCTGAACGTTCGTATTCCTAATCGAATAAAATACTTAGCACATTTCTACAGCTTGTGTAGCGCGACGCGTTGCGCCGATTTACGGCATTGTCAGGTACAGAATGTTTGTTTGTTATTCGTTTATTTTCGTAGTTACGAGGGAAGGATGAAATACAAAGGCTCGGGCATGGTTCTGCTATATTGCCACGTGCTCGGGGAAGGTTAAAAAACCAGGGGCCAGTAGATACGTGCATTAAGGGCTCGTGAGGCGGGAAGGGTTATTATTTATCAAGGTAATTTTATCGGGAAAAAGTAGGCACTCTAATTTTCATAGATTTGTGCCGTTAGCAATGATTACTAGGCAAATTGAGGTCCTAAAATTCTTCCAAAAAAGCAGAAATGCTTAGCTATAAAACAGATGTCCTCGGCATAGACCGAAAGACCAACGAAAAATTGTATACACCATCGTATTTACAAGTATATTTCCAAACTCAAACATTAGAGAGATGGTGAACCTGACCGTGCATTCAGGACTTCTCAGCATGAATACGCATTGAAATTCAGAGGATACTTTTCCATTGCTTCATCGTGCTACGTTTGGCGGAATACAATTTTTTTACGGTGATTTTTGCGAACATTTGCGAGATAGGATTGGTGAAAAAACCATTAATAGGCAATTAGTATTCGTAGTAAATCTAAAAATAAATATTGATAAGGTGTTTGAATAACTATGAAATGGAAAAGTATATACCCGATTTTACGGGCCCGTTGAAAATAGTTCTTACGGATATGGCATGTTTTAATTCGTTTTTAATCTTAGCCTAAATTCTTTTACAAAAGGACTTTAGTTTTTGACAGTTAATATCCATCTTTGTAGCTAATTTTTACGTTTCATCAATCAAGCCACACTTTAACGACCAGAAATATTGCTTTGCTTAAAATTTAGCTTAAAATTTTATGCTTCCTAATAAATTTGTATTAACTACCCTTTCATTACGAGAAGAATGCTAGTGTTTCATTTTCAAAAAGGTATCTAAGTCTTTAGATGTAAGAATTAAGTCATCTTTAAAAGTTCGTTTACCATCTTAATGAAAGATTTTACGGTTGCAAAAATAATCTTTGCTTCCGTTAAAATATGTGGTGATAGAGCGCTCGATTATCATCCTTTGTGCATTCTTTTCATTGAAAAGTTTTCATAATATTCACCACAGGCTAAAAGGTCTATGTAAATATTACCATTGGGTTATTCACTATAAAAATAACACTAGATAAAAACAAAAGGTGACGTTTTTTCAATTTTATCCTTCTTCTTCAATGTTAACGATAATTGTAATAACTTTTTATTTTTTCGGTAAGCCATCCAAGAACAAATAAAGAGTATACAGAGACTTACATCAAAGTCTACGGTAGAATAAAACCAAAAATAATATTCTTAGGATTTAGAATAATAATTTCGATGTGAAGTCAGGTTCAAAAAAAGAAAATCCAAGTATAATGTTGGTAATGATCATCTATATGAGATTGATTTCAGCCAAAAGATTAGAAAGTTGTACTTGCATGTCATATCCTCGCGATATGAAGCTATGGGGTGAAAGAGCATTAATTTTCATTTAGTTCTTTATTTTTTTCCCGTATTTCAGTCCCGTGAATCAAGGAAATATATGAGCGAACTTTATTTTTACAGCGGCCTCTCGGTGAGTGTCTACTTGTGCTTTCGGTTGATCACGTACTCGCTGCATGGAATGTATATGAATATAGCAGGATCCCAAAACCAAAAGTAGCGTTTGTCAATATATCCCGGCTTTAGCGACCTACGGGTTGGGGGCTTGTTGCTCAAAAGAGGGAAGTGGGCATCTCCCTTGAAACATTAGAAGGCTCTCTCTGCCCTATGAGTCATCCCCAGGCCATGGAAAATTTTGCACTCCTCCCCCTCCCGCCAGGGTTACTTTGAGGCGCAGGGTTTCTCGGGAGTTCCACATCCCTATCCCACCGTCATTCCTCGTCACTTTCATTATGTCGTTCGTTTCGTTCACTTCGGATGAGTTCGATCCGAAGTGAACGACTTTGCAGCAAACGGACAAGAAAAAAGACAAGGGGTGGCACCCTTGATCACTTTTGAGGCCTGTTTGGCCGTTACCACGAGCCTTTTGCCCAAGTTGTGTGCATATCTGTGACGGGGGTGGGATTTTTAAAGGGCTTCCTTATCTCCTCCGTCCTACATTCCTCTTTCCTCGCATACTTTATTCCTTGCTCCCTTGCCACATAATCCCCCATTGTATCAGATTTCATGCACGCACACACACTCATCGCTCCAATCCCTTTTCACAACGATTCTCCGTCCCCTTAAAACTTCTGGCAGCCTTTCTCTCTGCGCACCATGCTTCTCAGAAAACAAGGACAGTTATTCCGTTTTTATTTATTCGCTCTCCTTTTTTTCCTTCTTATTCTATTTTATATTTATCCCACTATTTATTTTGCCTCATATTTTTTGAGGGATGATGCGCGAATGGGTTTTTATTGCCCTGAAAGGCGTCGTCGGAGGGCTTTGGAGGAAAAAAGAAAGGCTTAGCCCATTTGCTGGTAAAGCGAAATTTCCTTTAATTTGGGACGCAAAATCCTGCCAATTACTTTCTCCGCCCCTCCTTTAAATGCGTCCAAATATTCTTCCCCGGACAAATATTTGCTCAAGCGAAAAAGAAATCATCATATCTTTCCATTTTCTTGGCCATATTCTCGTCCTCGTTTCTCTTGCGCGAATAGCCTCCTGTCATGGTGTTATGGCTACCAATTCTGCAGCAGTTACAAACATTTATTTCTTGTCTCAACATATCGATATTTCGGTATAAAATTCCCTACAACTGAGACAAAAAAAGAATTAATATTATATACTTTACTTGCTAATTTCAGATAGTTTTTCTACATTCATTGTAAAAATTAACAGAAAAAACATTCAAATTCATTGCATTTCCAAATAATCACTTCGATTTTCATCGAGTTTATCGCTTTATGCAAAATGTTTTAACATAGGCATATGTACCATACCAAAGCAAGAGAATTGAGAAAAAGTGTGTTATGTTTGTATTACCTTTTTAAAATATAAATAAGTATTTTCTTTAAATTTGGTTCATTCCGATTCATGAAAAAGAACCACCGTTTTAAAAAGTTGAGGGTCGTTGTTAGGGTACGAGTTCTTGAAACGACATAATGCTAATATTCATTCAAATTTAGTGCCAATGGTCTACTAAAGAGTATATTTGTGTCAAGAGTGGTAATACACACTTGTTTGTTCACTTGTGCGTATTGGGAGTCATTTTTAAATTCCCTAAGCTTCGCCACTGATAAACGCGGTTTGTGTTTTTATGGAACTTAATGTATACAATACGTTCTAGAGAATGGATAGGTGTGTATTAGGAATTTACACTAATGTGTAACTTGCCGTAAACAATTATTTATCTGAACTGATATTTTCAACAACTTCAAAGGAGAATTGAAACAAACTACATATTCCATGCTTGGCTAATTTGCGGGTTAGAATGCTGGTGGCATTTTTTCATGCAAAGAAAAATTTCAAATCTTTTACATTTTTGGTGATTTTTTGTGTGAGCATAAAATTAAATGCTTGAAGATTCTAATCATACTTCAAGTTTGTATGATTTTACAGGTATTTATTTGCATTAAGTATAAATTAGTGCGTGTAAAACACAGTTTTCTTCATTGGGTTCCTTCATTCATTCAGTACAGTAACCTACCGGTTAGAGGTAGGTTGTGAGGAAAGTCAGAGAATATCCAACGAACTCTTACACGTGCCGTGCCCTTTCTACCTCTAGTATTTCTTTCTTCATCTCAGCATAAGTCCTACCTTTCTTCATCCCGTCCATAAAACCGATTCTCTTTCTTCCCCTTCCCCGCTTACCCAACATCCTACCCTCTATCACGGCCTTCAGCCAACCACCGTCCCTCATTACCCCTTCCAGCCACCTACCCTGTCTTCCCCTAATCTCATCTATAAGTTTCCTCTCCTCGCCCACCATGTCAAGCACTTCCTCATTTGTCTTCCTTTCCGTCCAACGCACCTTCTCCATCCTCCTCCACACCCACATCTCAAAAGCCTTCAGCCTATTTTCGTCTTCCTTTCTCAAGGTCCACGTTTCTGCCCCATACAACGCCACACTCCATATCAAGCTCTTCACTAGCCTCTTTTTTACATCCTTACTTAAGGTCCCCGTCATCAGCTCCCTTCTATTATTGAACGCTTCCTTCGCTAGCGCTATTCTCCTCCTAATGTCTTTGCTACTATGTACTCTTTCTTCTAGCGTACTACCAAGTTATTAAATTGTTCTACTTGCTCCAGTTTGTGACTTCCTACTCTTATCACCAGCTTTGCTTTCTTTGTCCTAGAGAATCTCATTACTTTTGTTTTCCTATTATTTATCTTCATTCCGTATTTCTCACACTGCTTTTCCAGTGCATCTACTAAAGTTTGCAGTCCTTTCGATGACCAACTCACCAACGCCTGGTCGTCTGCGAATCTAACCGACTTTATCCACTGGCCTCCTACTTTCATTCCCACACCTAGCTCATCCCATGCCTCTCTTACCATTTCCTCAGCATAGATGTTAAAAAGTAAAGGCGACAACGGGCACCCCTGCCGTACCCCGCGACCTATAACTGCCCACCCTGATTCACCGTCAGCTACCCTTACCTGAGCTCTCTGCCCCATATATAAGTTTCGGATGAGTCTCCTATCACGCCAATCTATTCCTATTTTCCCCAGTATCTGCATTAGTTTCTCCCAGTTTACTCTGGCAAACGCCTTTTCGAAATCTACAAAACAAGCGAAAACATCCTGATTATGCTCTATGTTTCTATCTATAAGTGTCCTCATTACCGCAATCGCATCTCTGGTTCCCCTCCCCTTCCTAAACCCAAATTGGTCATCGCCTAAATAGCACTTTGCTCTGTTCTCCAACCTTCTATTTAGTATTCTAAGCAACACTTTTGCTGCGTGCGAAATTAAACTGATTGTTCTATACTCCTTGCATTCTGACGCTTTCTTCTTCTTCGGGATAGGTATTAATACTGTTTTCACGAAATCCTCTGGCCATACTCCTTCCTCGTAGATCCTGCGAATAAGTTCGAAAAACGATTTTCTCCCCTTACTACCTAGATTCTTCAGGAGCTCCGAAGGTAGGTTATCGGCTCCCACGGCTTTTCTACCCTTCATCTCTCTTAATACCCTCTCTATTTCACTCTCAAGTAACTCTGGTCCGAGGCTATCCTTATCTATTGTTCCTTCATCCTCTAAATCTAGGCTAAGGGGTCTATTCTCGCTGTCATATAGCTCCTCTACGTATTCTCTCCATCTTTCTTGGATATCTTCCTGTTCGATTAATATCTTCCCTGTTTTGTCCTTAACCTTTGGTATCGTTTGACCGCTCTTACCACCCGATAATATTTTCACCTTGGCGTACAAAGCGCCCACTTCCCCCTCCTCCTGCATCTTTACCATTTCCTCACATTGTCCCTTCCACCAGTTTTCTTTTGCCCGATTGGTCACTCGCCTGAGTTTATTATACTTCCTCTTCCCTACGTCTGTGTTCACATTTTTCCATATCCTTCTCTCCTCCATTTTCTTTATCATTTCTTCTGTAACCCACTGCTTCTTAACCCTCTTCTTTTCCACCATTCCTATTGTTTTCTCTGCCACTCCTGCGATGCCTGTTTTTATAACCTCCCATCTCTTCTCTATGGTTCCCATCCGCTTCTCTTCACCTATGTTCTTTTCTACCAGCTCTCGGTATTCCCTCCTTTTCAACCCTTTCAATGCTTCGAGGTTCCACCTCTTTATCTTCCTACCTTTACAAAGCCTTTTGAATCTAACTTCACACTTCATCATCACCAAGTTATGATCCGAGTCCGCATCCGCCCCAGGATGGCTACGAGAGTTTTTTACACTGTTCCTAAATCTCTGCCTCACCATTATATAATCAATTTGGTATCTCCCAGTATCACCCGGCATTTTCCATGTGTACCTACGCCTGGGGTGATGTTTAAACCAAGTGTTTGTCACTACTAATTTATTTATTCTACAAAATTCAACTGCTTTTTCACCGCGATCATTTCTTCTTCCAAGCCCAAACCCTCCTACTTCTAATCCTCCCTTCTCCCACCACTGCATTCCAGTCACCCATCACTATCAGGTTTTTCTTCCCCGGCACTTCTCTAATTATTTCTTCTACTTGCTCGTACATCTCTTCCACCTCTTCCTCCCTATGGTTGCTCGTAGGCATGTATACCTGGACCAGTACGAAATTCGTCGGCCGTGCTTTTATGTCTACCACTAGTATCCTGTCGCTCACTTGTTCAATGTTTACCACCCTCAGTCCCAACTTTGAGTTCAGTACCATGCCTACCCCCCGTTGACTCCCATCTCCCCCACTATAGATCACCCTGTAGTTATCACTCCAATAGTCCCCGCTATCCTTCCATCTCACCTCGCACAATCCCAAAGCATCTATTTTTCCTTTTTCCATTTCCTGCTTAATATTTTCAAGCTTCCCGGCCCTCATCATGGTCCTTACGTTCCAAGTTCCTATTTTTACCACTGTTTTCCTCCTCCTCTTCCTCTTTTTTTTCTTCTTTTCCCTCCTTTCCCTTGTATCTTCTGATGATGATGCTGTGCAAGGATTTCGTGTGATGACGACCGCGGAGGCCTTGCCTCCCCCGCTGCCGGGCACGACACCCGCCCTAGTGGGCGGCATCCCGTAGTTGCCAGGAATCAATTCTCTGTGAATGACTTTCATGTTCTGGGAAGTGATAGTTGAGAGGTTTTCCCACGCGAATCAACGGTATTTTTAACGTGACACCATCACGGAACTACCTTTCGTCTGGCTCCTACCCTTCGACCTATCTGGCATGGGTGGCCCTACCAGGAGCAATGTACTTACTCCTGCCAGTCCAGCTCTAGGGGTCATTGGAACGCACAAGCCCTTCCACCACGTCAAGGTCGTAGTTCAAGAAAGAGGGGTTCCTTCAACGACCTAAAATGAATTCAAGAAACGATCGATACACATTTCTATGAAGTTATAAGAAGTACTGCTCATACGTCCAAGAATACGTTCAACAAGCTGGACTAAGCTTTTAGCCGTTTCTTCGATTTAAGAGAGCACCAAAGTTTCAAAAATGAGCCTTATGTACGCATCACGAGTGGCTACTGCATGATGGAAGGTTATACTAATAAGATTAGGTTCCGTGGGTGGCAGTGGATTATCGATTGAGACACCATATTTTTATGCTTTTGTAAGGTAGTAAAAACTTAAATGAGACCTATATTATGAATAGATTTAATCAAAGGAAACGTCCAATCTATCTTCTTGAATCATCATATTTTATCGATAAATGTTATTGGAATGCTACCAAAAATTCCCTAAGTATCCAATTCCGTCTTATAATTAAAGCACACCCACATGATGTCACGTAAAGATGATCTTTAATGTTTATTGTTTTTCTACTTATGTTAAACGGGGATAAAACTGAAAGAATTGCATTTGTGGTAATGTATTGATCGATTGGGTTCGAGATATGAATATCCATCTTGTTATTCCATTTCCATTAAATGAAATGGCATGACATGTTTTGCAAGTAAGAATCCTCTAGCAGGAATTGTGGTAATATATGAAATTGCTACATCTGGTGGAGCCATTCAGGCGAAATAAATTGAATAATAGGAGATTTACGGAGATGTGTCCAAGCAGAGCTAGCTCCACTGCGGGGTGGCTTCCCAGGCGTCTTACTGCAGCGCAGCGGAGCATTTGAAACGATTAGATCACTCAAACGTGTCATTGAAGAGATAATGAGAAACTATTGCAGTTGTCTTTAACATGATGCCAGGACCGATAAAGCTAAGACTTGGACCCTACACGAGCAATATTTGACTGGTTTCACGGATGATATAAAAAAACTGGCCTGTTGTGAACACGGGAAAAACGTTATGTCTGTAGCTACTGCATTTCCGGATTTTCCATGTACTTAATACGTAGTAACTGTATAAAAGGCAAGCATAGAGCTAACTAAGACCACGGCTAAATTTAACATAATTGAAAAGCAGGAAGCGCTGTGGTAGATATCTGAAAAGGCACCTTCTAGTTCGTTGTAGCTTTAGACTCTAGCACCGCAAATGATCAATGAATGACAGGAAATATAACGGTTCCCACTGTAAGAATGATGTTGAAAACGGAGAATTTAGGAGACTTTGTAGAGGAAAATGAAGATTACATATCCTTATTGTCCTGTTGTTTTCTGACCGGTGAAAATCGTAGTTATATTTAGATATTAATGAAAAGAGGGAAATGGGATAGTAAAACCATAGTCAAAAGAAAATTAGAGAAAACAGCAGTGAAAACAAGGTGGTAAATTTTTAAAACGGGGCTGTTTAATGATTATGTAGATGCGGAGGAGTACACACAGTTAAAAAGGAGATTGTACCTACCTGAAAATTTAGCTAATAATTGTATAATGCGTATGCATTGGGAGAGCGATATTTATTGGACTCTGGGAACGTAGCAACGTTTGGGCATATGGATGGGTAGGTATGGGGTTAGATTTGCAGGAGAAGCGTCTAATTACGGCTATCTGTACTTCAAAATCAGGCCCGTCACGCCGTTACGTTTGGTTGATTTTCTGAAATTTCGGGTAAAACCTATTAAAATTAGGAAAAATCATCATTATACCTTGTGAGATAAAGAGACTTAGAGATATATTAACTTGAAGATATATCTTTACTTGGTGATGATTCTATTTAACAGCTGAGCAAATAGCTTTTGAGAAAATAGTCAACGCAGCCTGATATTGGTGATAGAAAAGCTTTGAGAGAATTGAAATTTGGAGGAAGAAAAAAGGTCTTTTCGTTGACCAAACTTGATCTTTTTTAATTGCCCACGAGCGGCTCTTTCTTTGAGACCAATGCAGTAGCACACTCGGACACACACTTTATTGCACACGGAGTGCCACTGAAGTAGTCCGAGTGTGCTGCTGCATTCACGAGGCACACAAAAATTAGCAGGAAACACGAGTGAATGAAGGAATTTTTTGCAAGTAATTGTGTTAGAGAACCGGTGAAGAGGAGAGAGGTATTGAGAGATAATTCATGAGCCCTGAAATTCTCGGGTGCCTATCAAGGAGACATACTGATACATATATAGGAGCTAAATGGTATCAAAATGAAAAAGATTGTAAGACACGAAATTTAAGTTTAGGATTTTCTCATTGCTTAAATATTCGTTGCCGAGTTCTTTAAATGAACGGCAGTATTAAATATGAAAGTGTACTAAACATTATATTTTAATGGTTAAAATTACCATGAAAAAGTGCTAAAAATAAACTTAAAATAGTTCGCAGCAAACTGGAGGTTCTCGACTTGGTTTCAGAGTGAATTCCGTCATGTGCGGGCGCATTGTGATGAGACTGAGCCATTAAAAATTTATGAGGCACCACCCTCATACAATAACTTTGCAGCGGCGCTGTCGTGGAAGTTTCGCGAGTTAAGAACTCATTATGCATACGGAGTCTTCAAATGTCTCGCTTAGCCGGGAAAATGAAATACTTGAGTGACATTTTCCTTTACTTTGGGAATATCAATGAAAGATGGGTGGAATATGCCTGGAACACAACTTTGAAGTCAGAATCACATGAGGATTAGCTATTAATTAAGAACCACGAAAGGAAAGAAAGGAATTACCTACAAAAATACTACTCTTGGTGAAAAAGAGGCTTGTAATTTTGAGAACTTTTATATTTAAAATCACTAGGTTAGACTAAGTCTTCTTGAAAATACCGCTTTCTAGTATTTGTGCGTTGTATTTATTGCCCAAATATTTCATAAAAAAAGAGTCTATACGGAAGAAAAGCGCTTAAATAATAATTTAAGATTTTATATATCCATCTATTTGCCCAAAGAGGAAACATTACAGTTCCAGCGCGGCTAAAAATGAAAAATTCTATACTTACTCTAAATGTAAAATTATTTAGCATGAGATTCTATTCTAGGTTATCTCTGACTTCCATTATCATGATCGGAGGCAATCGTAGCCAAACTGAAGGTTAGATATCTATTTCACTTTCACTTGAAGCCCTAAGCACTTACAAAGGGAAAGGGTTTGTTGGTCATTATAATTTATTTCATCAACATCTAGATACTATATTGTTTTCGTATAACAGGTTCATAAGAACTGGAACTACATAATGCAGGATTAGTAATCGGAAATTCATTACATAACAACGGTTCCACCAAATGACTTGTTTATTATTTTACAACAGAAAAAATCACTTGTTAATTAATTTTTCTCGTCGCAAAAGGTCCAAAGTGTAAGCCTTGGGCATATCAAATAACATGATTGGTTTTAATCCAAACTTTTACTGTCTGAAAACTGACAATACGATGGTTGGGGCACATATATGCCATTAACAAGGGCATATTATCCGATCATGAATCATACCTTGATAATGGTATACATGTGCCAAAACCATGGTCGGATTTTGGATATGGAAAGTGATGGAGGGAACCAACTGTTTTATTTAAAATAATTGACTTGCAAGTATTAAAAAAGTGACGCCTGAAACATTCAATAACGTTTCTCCTCTTGACTCTTATTTGACTAAATAATAAACTAATATTCTTGCTACGCTACGTAAAGAAGTTAAGATTCTTTCCCCAATTATTTTCGATAGACCTAATTCTGCGTGGATTAATTCCCACTTCCCATTTTTCAAATTCCATGAGGGTTTGGAATTCAGCGCCGTTCAGGTATTTTCAGGTTCGTCGATTGGGCACCTTAAGCTAATTTGAGCGAGATATTTCCCAAATCAAAATGGAGACCATATTCGAATTTTATATTTTTATTACAGCGTCTGTAAGAAGTGTTAAGTAAATATTATAATATAAGTTGTGCAAAAATATAGTTATATATGACCAGAAATTTCGCTAATTAAATTAATATATCTATATAAGCCTCTAACTTGACTCATTTTTTCATGCAGTACGGCTAAAAAGCCTTCAAAACAGCAGGTTTGTTTTTGCGATTCTGTAAAAATAACTGCGGTGAGTAATAGATTAATTTGTATAAATGGTTGAGAAAACATACTAGCTATAAACCGATAGGTTTTCGAAGAAATCTAGATGAAAGAAGTTCCTAATGTTTTCAATATTCTCACTCTGGAGCGCACAGCCGTAATATATCCTATGTAAAACAGCTCGTATTTTCAGTCAAATTGCTCAAAAGATAGTTCGGCAAAGGGTTAATATTTTGATATCACTGGAAAGATAAGAGTTTTTTTTAAATGAGGTCAAACTCATCAAATTTTGGGTGAAGTGAATTTTCGCTCAAACTACCTTAAGAGGATTGTTCGGGTTCTTACTCACCATCGCCACTCACTCCTCCCTCCTCGTGTTCCGTATCCCCATCGCTCCTCCGGGTAGACGTCCAAAACGCTCCCTTCTCTTACACGCCACAGACACACACACCGCAATTCACTCGACACTTTGGACCCGCGGACCCCATCCCTCTTCGCACGCCCCGGCCTCCTTCCCCACTTTGGCGAAAAAAAATGCGGCGGTCGGAAAAAAACCCGATCTCCTCTCCAAAAAACAAAAGGCCCTCTCCCCACGATTCCTCTCAAAATCATCCTCCTGCCTTCCCATGCTCTTCTCACCTCTCCCTCTTATGGAGAGGAGAGAGGATCCCTGCGTTCAATCCACACAAGAAATTCTCCCGCGCCTCTCTTTAGGCTTTACAGTGCGAAAGAAATGGAAGGGTTGAGAATAAGGGCTGTGCGATATATTCGGATATAAATATCTATACGATTCCTCTTCATGACCTCTTTTTTATTATTGAATTTGTTTTTCAATGAGGAGACATCGGCCTATTAATTTTAAAAATATTTATTCTCTTTGCCGACGTTTCGCATCGGTATAAAAATGCTTCTTCAAGGCTACAATGAAAATTATTGGGTTCAATTGTACATTGTACATCAATTGAATATGGTTTACAATTTTGGTACATATTTATTATAATAAAATTTTGTATAATTATTTTCCTTTAAGAACACCTAATACCAGTCATCAACATTTGACAAGATTTGAACTAGCTCAGTACCGATTAGCATTAAGACTGAGACTGTAAGAAATTCTGTACATATTTAATCGAATTATTACGAAATATATCCCATGCGCCATTAGGCTTCGTTTAGGCTAGAATTAAATTGCCAAAAATTCACATTGGTATGGTGCAATTTTTTCACTTTTATCTACAGATACCACTGATGAAAGCACGTATTCAAAGTTTTATGCAAATCTGTGCATAAAAAAATCGCTCCAACCTCCTTTAACCCTTTTGAAATTCACCTTGAACTAACATGGCTTGGGGATATTGGGGTTTATTATTCGAATGCTTTTTCAATATTTCCGTGGAAATCAAATTTGCATAGTTTTTTTTAAATTGCGGAGTTGCTTCGAAACATTAAGGTCT
Organism: Pyrrhosoma nymphula; assembly: GCA_963573305.1. NCBI lineage: Eukaryota > Metazoa > Arthropoda > Insecta > Odonata > Coenagrionidae > Pyrrhosoma > Pyrrhosoma nymphula. The sequence continues at coordinate 97,499,720 of OY754338.1, read as the reverse complement.
AATAACCAAATAACTAATCGTAGAAAGTTTCATTTTTTCTCTTTCCACAAAACGCCCTATGAAGTCATTTTATCCTTTGATCAAAGCCCCTTGGTTAGATTCCCGGGGAAACCAGATATTTTTTCGAAGTATTTTCTAAATCTATATATTGTTGTATTTCTGGCAGAAGAGGGAATCTTCATAAAAGCCTTTCTGAGGAATCTCTTCGAAGGTCGGGAAGAAGAGGGAAGAAGCGATGGATGAAATGACGTTACGGCCGCTATGGAAAGGTTGTCCTTCCAGTCATCTTTAGACTCCAATACCTCTGGCAATTTTTGGAATATTTAAGAGATGATTTGCAAATGATCATTTTTCATGACCCCCTGCACGACAACGTAAAAAGCATAAATCGGGATAAACCCCCATTGGGAGATCCGGGTTTGAAGCTGGGCCAAATCAAACAATTTTTCCATTGCGCATTCTTACCCTTTGGTGAAATTATATCGTATCGCTATCTAAACTTAGATAAGTAAAATATGCGATATATGACCTAACGAGATTTATCAAGCGTAGAGTATTGCCATGCCTTGGATGGAAGAGAGAGAGAGAGAGGTTAGGTACTTCGCTCTTGTTTGTTCATTTCTCGTGTACGGCGCACAGTGGCCCCAAATCCCCAAAAACTGGCAAAAATGTGAATGAGTGTTCCTATTTTCAGGAAACTTTGTAGTTAGATTTAATTTGGCTGGTATATACTTAAGGTTAAAATAAAAAAATGGTGGATGCCAAAACGGAGGACATATAAATGTTTTAAATCGATTTTTTCATTGAAATTTGTTGAAATCATGTTATATAAATAATAAAACAGTACATACGTTCCATGGTTTCAAGCTCAACTATGTGGAAGTTGAATTTCACAAATGAAAAAGTAACTTGGTGTCCTTCCACAGATTTGTTTTCTTGGTACGACATGTTTCGACACAGCGGTATCATCATCAGGTACAAAGTTTTAACAATACCACGAGGTGTATATACTCTTAAAGGACTTGGTGGAAGATAGGAGAGGGGGGGAAAGGGGTGTTGAGGAGGGGAAAATACCGGGGGAGAGGTAAGGGGTGGCGTAGGAATCTAGAAAACGTGTGAAGGACACGGAAGTATGTGGGAGAGGGGGGGTTTGTTTGTGGGTGGGTTTCTTAGGTGTAGTTCTTCCTCGAGGGTTAGGGATTAAGGAAGCGGTGGGTTATCAGCAGGTGGAGACAGTACATACATTCACGAACACTAGGTAGAGTTATCAAGTCAAGTAGGTAATGAAAACAAACAAGACTATAAACGTAAAGTCTTCTGAATCTTAAAAAGCCAACAGACAAAAATAAACACATAATGTTGCCGGAAATTTCATGACCTACGCATGCCTCAAAATATTATACAGTTCAGTCACCTTTTGACTTATTGTCTTTGCCGAATTCCCGGCCACTTGAGTCAATTGTTGTAACGCGTGTATTTTTTTGGCGCGTCGCGAGCATTAGAGATCCTGCGCAAGAATACAATACGCGAGGTATAGGTAAAGCGAAACTTGGTGCCACTCGCCAAAAGTGAGTTCAAAGTCACTGAGAACGAATTAAGCGTTGATGAGCGGGCAAATTTACCAAAGGGCTCAACTGAGGACTTATAGAGAGAACTTAAGCATCTTTATCCCTTCTCTTTTATACGCTCTCCTCTTCCTGGCGTCATTTTCTGTTCGAGCGAGTGCCACTAAGTTTTGATACACCTGTAAGCACAATGCAAAGAAAAGTCGCACGCTTCGTTGAAAACTGCTGCGAGAGAACATAGTTTTACGCAGCTGATGAAAGGATAAGGTTGGGAGCCAATAGTGACTCGGAGAATACGCACTTGACTTAGATCAATGAAAAGATTCAAATCACGCGAGTTTCAGAGTACCCTGTCTGCCTTTCGTGGCAAAATACAGGCAAGGTTAGAGAGTAAATGCGTCGTGATATCAATTGTAAGTTATTTATTAATCACGCAAAGCTTTCACCAATTACAACCAATTTGTAATAATTAGACGAATATCCGTGCCCTGGATAGTAAATATTCACCTAGGCTGGGATCGAACTCGCAAACTTCACGTTTGCATGCAATTCTTGGAAATGGCCATGAGAAAAGTCCACCTGGACTGGAAATTGAACCATAGAATTGTCAAGCTAATGCGCAGACCTCCACGCCAATTTGATTTCCTGATTCTCTTTAAAATTTAACCTTCGAAAGCCTGGTGTGGCCACATGAAAATAACACGCACTTCCTATTTATGATTAATCCTATTCATTCCACGGATCCAATATCACTACAAGTGTTTCTCCCCGTAATGTTTAAGGATAAAACGTACTGGCAGTCTCTCAGCGCTGATAGATCTAACTTAATACATAAAATAAAAAAAAATAACAAACTTCTTTCCGGCGGTCGGGTGAACCAGATGCACTCATAATTCATGAAGAACATATTTTGCAAGGGTTTAGAGGATGAACAAAGAAGAAGCCACGGTCCATGAGGATAGATTCCTATTCCATCTCTAGTCCGGCATGGGCTACGTAGCTGAACTAAAGTAAGGTACGTAACTCTTTTGTAAATTACGGTGGTGAAATACTCAAACATTGGAATTAGATGAAATCCCCCTCACGGGGTTATCTTTTTTAACTCCCCACGGATCGATTTTAGGTTATATCGAATTCTTCGCCGCAGTCAAGTGAAGCATCCGAGCCTTGTAATTGTGCAGCTTTCACCCTTAAATTTTCCATTTGTTCCGCCATTATTCTCGAAATCCAATTCCGTTACCAATCAAATCTATTTTTTTTGGACCGAAAGGTTACGTAATAACCCCCTCTATTAGGAAATACAAAGATCTGAATTACGATTATTTGGTTAGTTTTTTGTGGAGGCGAGATAAAAATGCGCAATTTAGGATATGTTAGATCCCACCTTCCGGTACAGCTGCGCGTGTCAGCGTTTAAGTGACAGCAGTTTCTTATCCGTTACAGGGGGTGTCTTCTTCGGGTCGGTGCCTCCTTTGACAGAGGGGAAAATTTTGTCGCTTAAACGCTAACACAAGCAGCTGTACCTGAAGATGGAATCCAACATACCAAGCCGCTGTGGAAGCAAGCGTTCACTCCAGCAAATTAGGGTAGTTGGGTAGGCCGGAAAAGAAAAGGGAATTGTGAAAGGAAATCCGGCTTCGACATTGATACATCTGCATGAGAAAAATCCACCTCGGAGGGTTATACGTGTTGTGCTTTTTCGTACCTGAATTGGAAAGTATGTAGATTCGGTAGCCAATGTACCGAATTTAGAAAATGTAAGCAGAAAAAATGAGTAATTTGAGGTAGAAGTTACACAACCGAATTTCTCAGATACTCTTGTTAACTACGACGTAGATATTCAAATTATACTATTTAAGTTTACTTTCTCGACCACTTTTTATAAATAAATAGTTTTTCTCCGGGAGAAGGTAGGTTGTATGAAATGATAGAACTTTGAAATATTTAAGGCTTTCCCAGTGAATGATTCTGGTGAACTCTTCTCGGGTTCCCCACGGGGTTAATGTCTGCATGATGGCCAACGTATTGACAGGAAACTTTCCCATCATCCTTGTGATAGAAAAGTCTCCTGTCAAAACGTTGGCAATCATGCAGACATTAACAGGGTGTGAAACCCGAGAAAAATTAAACAATAAAGATCGTCATTTCCTCATCTCCAACGTTTTGCAACTATAACAAGAAATGGGAACACATTTGCTACTGTGTAGTAGGTACAGAAAATATTTACCTTTAGTATCTTTAGTGGAAAGTGAGTGCAGTTATTTTTCTGCTTAATTCCACTTAATGTGGGTTAACTCTGGTAAGTTTAATGCCAAGTCACTTGCAGAAAGCCAATTACGACGTAACTTGCAGGTTTAATTTAAACGGATATGCTTAACACGGCTTAAAAGTAACGGAAAATCGCTTGCAGAAGCGTATTGTTACCAGCGTAGACAGCAACCAATCTGAATCCGCACTAACTTGTGAAAAATATTTCGTCAGAATAAATCGCCCATATACTCTTGCAGAAGAGAGTCGCGGAAGTAACTTGCCAGTGTAACTAGATCCTTATAATTTGTATTAAGTATTTGTATTATTAATCCGGTTATTAAGATAGATGTTTGAGTGTTTTTGTTGTTACTTTATTGAAATGTCTACCTTTTCATTAGTTGCGGAAAAGTTTATTGATATGATGAACATACCCTAGAAAATATCGGTAGGACAGTAACAGAATAACCTCCAGGACTGGGTATCCAACCAATTTTAGTATCGCGGCAATATCTTCTGTTTCATCAGCATCTTGCGGTCCTAGGGACAAGACGTGAACGCACAGATGTGATAAAAGAAATGAACAAACGCCCTCTCCGATAAATGGACTTACATCCAGCCAGCCAACATTCGGAATGGAAAAGGCCCGCCACTTGCTGGAAAGTAGCCCTCTTCCCCCTCTTTCCCACCCCTTGGAACCTCCCCCTCTCTTTATCTCGCCCTCTCTCCCCTCTCTGTCTCACCGCCGTTCTCTGTATCCCTCGCTGTGACGTCACCGTTCGGACCGTCCAACTGTAGCGCGCATGCGTCATCTCGCCACTGAGTTTATCGAACAAGCATTTCATCGGAAGCCGGCGCGGGAGGGGGTGGGAACTCACCGTTAGGGGGGGGGGGCGCCCTCCCCTGGGTTCCACCACCTTGCACCCTCATGTTTCCCCTCCGCATCCTCCTACTATACCACCCTCACTCTTTTAGAGTAGGGAGGATGGCTTGAGGAGATCGTTTCGAGAGGAAGGTGGAGCGCACCTAGGGAAGAAGGTGGTGCCCTCCGAAGGTCTTGCCTCTGAGAGATGGAGGGAGAGACAATGGAAGCGCTTTGCTGCGTGAGGAGTTCAGATTGGTTGGGTTTCCCCACCCCAGGGGGGGGGGGACAGGATTCTCTGCTGTGGCTCAGAATTTTGCGATCGGAAACTTTTCCACGTTGCCGAACATCGCACTCCATTTCTCGGGGCCCGAATCACTCCGCGGCGATCTTAATAAATGCTATTTGTTTCCATTTCATGATCAACTAAACACTGAAATCTACTGTAAATTTTGATCGTAATTTTCTTGCATTAGAAATAATTTTTTGCATTGATAAATATCATATGAATACTTAAATTGTTACATCTACATTTTTTTTGCAATCATGGACTTAATATTCGTTTTCATCTGCCTCGTAATTGTATGTATACACATTTTCATCCCACCATTAACAGTATATCCGAGAATTTTCAAAAATATACGTTTTTGTGTAATTATATTAGAAAAATTAACAATTTTGATGAATTTCTAACTTCATATTCGTTTTCTGCGACCTCGGAAAGGCATTGATGACATTTTTGAATTGATTGGGGTGCATTTTGGTGTTATGACCACCTTTTAGGGTTTTCGTCCCACTGTGCGCCGCACCGGCCCGAGTTTTTGATGGGATCGGTTTGTTACGGTGGTTAGCTTCTCATCTCGTCGGCCCGGGTTCGATTCCTTGCAATTACGTAGATTTTTTTGTGCAACCACAATCCTTAATTGAATGCATAGTGGTGGGCACTTCTCGAGTAGCACTCTGTACTCCGTCGAATAGAACTGTGGGCCCCTTGACGCCTTTAGCTAATAGTAGGCTAAAATCGGCGAGATTTGAAGGTGACCAAGGGCTGGTTTGCCAGTTAGCCAAAGGGGGTAAGGCCGTAAGGGCATGCTGAAAATGGTAATATAGAAGAGAACACTGGGAAAGTGTGGAAGAGGAATTTTCTATGACTTTAGATAATTTTAGTGAGATTTTTCCCTAGTCATAACAGAGACCATAATCAAATTTTATTTTGTGATTTCAGCAGCTGTAATAAGCATGAAGTAAATATTGTAATATTAGTAATGCAAAACCATAGTTTTGAATTACTGGGATTTTCAGTAATTAACTATATTCTCTGTAATATACGTGTATCAGGTCTTGGCTCTTTATTTGAACTTCTCAGTAATTAACTAAATTTACTAGTATTAGGTCTTGACTAATGTTTTTCACGTCCTACGCTGACAACGCATCAGCAACCGAATATTTTTTGCGATTTGTGTCTGTAAAAGTTACTAGCAGTGAGTAGTTGTTGTTTAATATATATTTGAGAAGGAATTCAAACTACACAATTAAAGTTCTGACGAGATATAATTGTTATAAATTCCTCATTCTTAAATGAAGTCTCTTATATAGTGCACACCCGTACCCTATCTAATGGAAAATGGACGGTATGTTTTGGCAAATATCTTGAAAATTACTATAATAAGTGGCTGATACAGTGTTATCATTGGAAAGATTAAATATTTTTCTTTACAATGAGGCCAAATTCATCGAATTTGATGTGAATTGATAACTCGCTCACAGCACCTTAAAGGGGGGCCAAGGGTAGAAAGAATTTAAGAGAAACCTGACGGCTAGCAATTTTTATGAGGGAACGTGAGAAGATGCCCCAGAAATTATGATGTTGGGATAAGGTCTGTCCAAAAACCTACCAATCAGCGGGTAGAATATCTTAATGAATCAATTCTTTCGCCGGGGTTTTCTTCTCTCTTCCTCTAATTTCCGTACCCGCCTACCCTAATGGCGCGAATTGCCTCAGATTCAGGCCGCTTCGTCAAATAACCAACCAATCAACAGGAAACCCTGGCAGGAAATCGTCTTATTATTCTTCATTATAAGACATTGACCGCTGATGCATATGATAAGGGTCGATACCAGATGAGATTGATCAGGCCGATAGTTTCTATATCTACTGTCAAGGGAAAATCTGGTGGGCCACTTCATTTCAATTCGGAAATGCCGACTGTGTTCTGAAATGTATCTCTCCATTCACCCGCATCCAATATTTACTCCATAGCGTAGTACAATAGTAGCGTAGTAATACGGAATGCATCCTTACTCTATGGTAATACCTACTGCTCTTTTCCAAATCGCTCTCAGTTTGCCCAAGGCATTTGTTTCTTGATTTTTCTTCTTTTCCTCCTGTAGTTCGTTAATTATAAATGTACTGTGCCTCGAGGTGTGCCAAGTTGTTCATCTTTTGGGAGCGTTACTGCATGCAGCCATTTTTACATCGGGTTTTTGTATACATACTCGTTTCTTTCTCTCACAACAGTCATATATTGTTTCTATTATTTTCTGGTCTACATTTTCAATGTTCCACATTTCAGATCCATGGAATGCCTGACGACAAGCAAATGTTTTCAAGTAGTGGTTTCTCGTCTCTAGTCATATCATCTTTCAGCACTCTAGTTTCACTACTTCTTCTTTGAAGCCTTCTTTGTTCGAGTTCCGTGGAGAAATTTCCATTCTCTGTCGCACCAGGACGGTTATTCAATGCGTGAATGAAATATCGCTCCAAAATGTTTCATAGTCTGCAGTGCAAATAGTGAATGGTGTCTTAAATATGTAATGAAGTTTGAAAGCGTTTTGATGGAAATTATTGATGGAAAGCATAATAATGTCAAACTGCTTCAACTCAGTATTCAATCCGAAGGTCAATCGTTCGTTGAGGGTAGACGCCAACAAGTACTAAGCATAGTGTCTTACGAAAATCGATCATCCGTATGATGGGCCCTAAGTTACCTGTGGTTTTCCAGAACGACGTGGTGTCAAGAAAATCACTCCGTTAAGGTTTGGCTGGATTCAGATGCCTCGCTGCGGGCTATCGCGCCGTCAAAGTTGGTATTGCTTAAAGAAAGTTTTTACTATGACATATAAATTGGGGAAATGCAGCTGAGGTGCCCATCATATAATTTTCTATGAAGGAGAAAATGTGATAAAATCCTCGTTTTTGGGTTAAAATACTCGCAGGGGCGATATTTTCTAGACATCTGATTTGCAGGTAATTACGCGGCAATTTTTTTAAGAGGTCTTTTTTTCTTTACTTTTCGCTGTTTTCCTCTCTGTTCTAGCTCTTAATATTGATATTTAGGAAATATTCGTTGGAATTATATTTTAATACAGTATAGAAGTTCATGAACGTGATTTCAAAAGCTCTTAGGCCACTGGTGTGATTATTGATTATATAAGTATTAAGAACGCAAATTTGTCGAATAATATCGGATGGTGGATATTCAGGAAACCGTCGTTTTCTGTGAAAGGTGGTGGCGTCACCAAAATTATTTGGCAGATGTCAGTGTTTCTTATTACATCAATTATTTTAAATATACGTATAAAATATTCAGACTATGACCTCTGTAGTAATGTGAACGTTTAAGATGAGTCAGTACGATCGCAGACATTTCTGATGGTGTGCTCCTTGTTCTTTTCGCTATCTTCGACAGAATCCTTAACTCCCACTCCTATCATTTTTGCTGTATCCTTTTCACTGTCCTGAATGTTCAGCGCGAGCTATAAAGACGTGACCTGTAATAAGTTCACGCTCTCTGACATTAGAAGTTTGAATCCGAGCCTAATACGACGATTTCCCTCATTTTTCTGGAGAGAGAAAGGAGCTAAAGCGTACTGACCTAAAATACTGACCTTGGCTTCCAGATCCTTGATAGCTGATGGTATGCATTGCATGTGAAACCTCTCTACTCTCATGTAATAAGATCGAACCAGTTATATGAGGTTCATTAAATTCTCAAACGTGTTTGTGACATCAAGTTTGTTTAACGACAAATATGGACTTTATAGTCTGTGACCTTTTGAAGCTCTTATTTAAGGGTTATTTGACGCTTCTGATGCCTTCTGACTTTTCTCTTCAATTTTTCTTTGAGGCCGAATTTAATTAAAGTTTTAGTGTAAAATATTAATATGACAATCCTGCTCGACTCCACACATTTTACCAATCAACGTCAAAGTTACAGCCAGTTTTATGGAAAAATAGAGCCCAATCTGTATTTTATAAACAAAATTTTGCTATTTTTAATATCCATATGACACACACTGTAGACGATAAGATTTACTCTACACCCTTTCATTGATAAAAATACTAACGCAACTTTATTATTAGCGCAATTAAGGGCTATGTGGTCTTCTCTCATGTTTATCTCATAAGACGTTATACGTACAACTGTTCCCTGAGTGGAGAGAAATCTATCCAGGCAGGACTCAAACCCACGACTCTGGACCCCCCCCCGTTAGTGGTACACAAAATTTGCGGTATCAATTATCCATTTTTACGTAATAGGATTTCAAAATGAAATATATGAACTTAATAATGAATTTATGTATATTTAGACCAAGTGCTTAAGGGTTGGAAAAGGAAATGCAACTCCATGGGAATACCTTTGAAAGAAAGTACCATATACACCTTAAGCTATGCAGACGACCAAGTTATTCTATCACAAGATTATGAAGATTTAGAATATATGACCAGAAAAATAATAGAAGAATACAAAAATTGGGGTCTTGATATCAGTATCGACAAAACAAAATATATGTGTATGGGAGGAATGCAACAGAATCTTATTTTAGAAAGTGGGCAACAAATAGGACACTGTAAAGAGTATAAATATCTAGGGATGCAAATTGCAGAAAGTAAAACAATGGAGGTAGCCATTAGGGATAGATGCAATAAAGGCAAAAAAGCAATAGCACTATTAAATAGCTTATTGTGGGACAATACAATATCCATTGAAAACAAAAAGAGAATTTATAATACCATAGTAAAGAGCATAGTAACCTACAGCTGTGAAATATGGCCACTAACGGAGAAATCAGAAAAACTGTTACTGACGACTGAAATGGACTTCTGGCGAAGAGCAGCCGGTAAATCAAAAAGAGAAAGAGTAAGGAATGAAAGAATTAGAGAAATAATGAATGTCAATGATACCATAATAGATGAGATAATAACGCAGCAGTTGAGGTGGTATGGACACGTAAAACGAATGGGAAATGAAAGACTCCCGAAACAAATGCTGCTGTGGAACCCGGAAGGAAGACGGAGGAGAGGCAGACCGAGGAAAAGTTGGATACAAGGGATAGAGAAAGAAATGAGAGAAAGAGGATTAGATGAAGAACTCTGGAATGATCGGGAGGCATGGAAATTGGGAATCGGAAGACGTAGAACGTCGTAAACCGATATATATATATATAATGAATTTATAATGGATGGTAAATAAAATGGTACCAAGGTTTGCAGGTTACGGCAAATGAACAAATAAAGATGATGTTATTTAAAAAATATTTCCCTTAGAAATCAATCTTTCAATAAGGCGCAGATTGCAACTTTATTTCTGGAGGAATTAAAATATTGTTTATTGTGAGGCTATCAGTGTTCAAAATGTTTTTGTCGTAGATATGAGAATAAGATGAATGAAGAGTTAAATAAGATTATGCTATCACTTTATCCGTCTTTTGCGCTATTCTACAATGTCATTGCATTTATGAGTCTTAATAATTTTTCTACGAAATATTTGGATTTTATTCTTACAAGTGGCATTCAGTTTCTTCAAATTTATGAGAAATGATTTTCCTTAAATACCTGGGTGATACGAATTGACTGGACGCTTACCGGAATGCATTTCCTAAGTGCACTTCCCATTCTCCAGTGCAGTATGAGAGTATTTGCGCTGTTGGAATTGAGGGCACATCGATGCCTTCCGTTCAAGTGCAGTTTCCGAGCAAAGGCTTTCCAGAATTTGGAGAATTTCCTGCCACTTATCTTGCTCGACTCGAGCCTAACTGACAATCCTTAGTTACGTAATTTGGGAAACTACCTTCATTTCAAATGTTGGACTAAGTGTGCACCTATTGGTGGGTTGTACGATGTAATTACTTCCCGTATCTTTTCCATGCAGAAAATTCTTTCACAAAATGATTCAGTGATAAGTAGCTTCTGCATAGACCACTGAATAGATTTACTAGAATAATCCTGCGGAGTATTGGCGAATCAACAATAGTTTTTGTTGGATTGGAAATAAAAGTAATCCAAAATATTAATTTATATTATAGCAAAGGGATAAATGGGTGCTCCGGAAGGATTGAGTTAAAATATATACGACTTCGTTGTATCGATCATTCAAATACAATGCATTTGATTCAGCTGGAATATTTTATCTTGTATATCATCTGCTTCGGAAGGAATTTCATGCTAATGTTATAGATATAAATTGCAATTACTAATGAAAACATTGACGTATATAATTTAATTATTCATTAAATTGACAATATGATGCTATTTTATGAATAAAAAGTTCATTCTCCGCATACTTTCAATTGAGTGTCAATTCAATTACTGCGGACTCCATAATTATTATTATTTTTGAAAAATGTTTAACTGAGCAGTTGGACACATTGTATTTGGTACTAACCACGGGGTCTAGTTATTCCATATTATCCATTCCCGTGTTTTCATTTGGGTGTTAAGGAGGTTCCGCCGCGACTGCGAGAGTCAAAACAAATACTAAATTCCATATTTTTTTATATTTAGTCCAAAAAATCCTGCTTTCGCTGATGAAATGCGTTACCTACAGAAAACGAAAAGTAAAGTAGAAAAATTCAGATTATTCCACGAATTTATATTAAATTAGCACTTTTTAGCACGACTGCAGCGCCATTTCCTACGAATTACCGAATTTTGACTTCAATTACGGCAGTAATTCCCTAATAACTAAAATAATAAAGTGGTAAGATGCCTATATATTATTTTTATTAAATTTCTCTGAATTATTTCCTTCATATAAATAATTTTCCGCGAAAATGGCATTTATATTTTATGGAAAAATACTATTTTTCCTCGTGTTTTTCTCATTCCCCCATTGAACACCATGTAATTTCAAGTTCTATTATAGAATAAAACAGCGTGGAAAGGTATTATTTTGTTGCTCATTTCAGATAGAGGACAATTTGTTTTACAAGTATACAGAATATGAATAAAATGACATTTAAGTCATTCTACGGTGGATACTTTCAAGTTTCAATTAGGATGCGTTTTCGGTAAGTGTAGAAATTCGTTAAGTGATTCGATAAACCATTGAATCTGGATGCTTGGCAGTTGAAGGCAGAGCGAGGAATTATGACATCGTTCTTTGTCACACTACGCAAGTGAGGCTATCAGTTTATGAAGCGTGATACCGTCCTGCAAGTGGTCCAGAGGTCGTTTCTCTTCCTCTCTCCTTCACGCATGCTTAACTTTCTATCCTCTGCCTCATCCTTCAAGGACGTCAGTCCAATTTTTTTATCCATGACTTTCTTGTCCCAATTTTCCCTTCCTGTTCACATTTCTCTTTTTCTCATCCCTGCTTCTTTTTTCTGCTTCTCTCCGTCTCATTCTATCTAAAACCAGTCAATTCTAGTTTATTCTCGTTTCATAAGCCTCATAATTTACATCTGTACGTTGAAAAAGATACATGTATCTGATTTCAGCATTGAGAAGTACCTAGCTATTACCGCTCATGGTCTGGCATAACCTCTGGTGTCATTCAATTTTACTTGAATCAAATTATGTCTCAAAAATAATTTCTACAAATAATAATTGGATAATTAAAAAAGAAAATTTTCAATTCACTTGTTGTTTCATAATATAGGACATTTACAACTTCAAATTCCTTCGATATTATGCAATTGGTATTTCAATGTTGGGGTACAATTTTTAACTCTTTCTTCGATTCAGAAAAGCATTACAATGAACTGATTTTTAAAACGCCCACATGTCAATTATGTTAACTTCGGAACTGTATTTGATCGTCAACAATGATTTTATAATGCAGACTAAGTTAATATACCATTTTTTTGTGTCTTACTGTTTCGTTTCACACAGGCCTACGATTCTCTGCGAGCTGTATGTACAGTGCATGAAAATTCGTCCGTCAACCCCATCCCATTCAACCCCGCAATCATCTTAGATTGCAGTTGTAGCGAATGTTACGTTGTACACGCTGTTTTCATGCACACAATGTGTGCATTTTATGTATAAAAGTCTACTCTTAATCCTCAGTGAGTACTGTTTTCAAACTAATTCCCACTGAAACAAAGATCTCCCTCGTTATCTCTTACTGGTTTAAGGGCCGAAAGTAGATCGAGATTTTACAGTGGCGTATAAACCGCTCTCTCGAGACAGCGAAGCGTCCGATACTCTATGCTTGAGTTCGTATGAGATGGAAGACGGGTGTCTTGAATTTCAAGAGGGGTTTGATAAGAGCAAGATTGGTGGAAATGGCTATGAGAGCGTGGAGGTGGTAAGTATTGCCGTCTGGTTGGGGTAACGACGTGATGGAAGATATTGTTTTATCGAGAAAAGGACCGATTAGCTATACCATTTTACAATGCCTTTTCCATTCCCAGTTGCACTATGGAGGTTCTTGAATATTAAGTCTTTATACAGGAGTCAACCGCGATAGCCAGGATGGTTACACTCCGGTATCGTAACCCAATGATTTGGATCTCGACTCGTAAAGGAGCCTCCCCTGCGAATGTGTGAGTCCAAAGAAACACTTAATTCCATCTTTTCGTTTGCATTATTAAAAAATATATTGCTTTCACTGATGGCCTGCCTTAGCTTGTAGAAACCAAAATCATGGTGCAAACTAGGAAGATTATTTGATTAATATAATTTTAATGTATACTTTTTTCAGCTTGAGGAGCAGAATGCAGTGCCATTTCTATTGATTTAACTCATTAAAACTTCAATCATTTCAGTATTTGGCCAATAACTCAAAAAATATGATTTACCAGTTTTTTTACATTTTATCTCCTTCTTATTTCATAGAAGTTTTCATTTCAATTCGATGGGAGAATTCGCTTCTCACAAATAGTTTTTCGCGATTGTGGCCATTATATTTGATTGATAAATACTATTTTTTTCACAAATTTCACCGATTCTCGCGCTTGACACCATGTCATTTCAAGTTCTATTTGCAAAATAATACTGTGGAAAGGCAGGATTTTGTTGTCCATGTGAAACAATCGGCACGTTTTTTTTATAAAAAATCAGAAGATGAAATGAAAGATGAAATAAATGTAATTTAAGTAATTTGATTGCGGAACCATCTTAATTAATTCTGTGGTTGTGTCCTTATTAACATGCTACGTTGAACGGTGCAATGTTACCATGGCAGTTGGAACACCAAATATCCTACCAATTTAAGGTTTAGGGTGGGTTTTTTGGGCTGCGGAGTTTAGTGCCAAGAACTACTCTCAAAACGGAACATACCTAAAAAATCAACGGTTTAATGTCTCTCTCTCCAGAAATACCCGCAGCGTTAGAAGCCTCCACACAGATATCTTCCTAGCACCTTCACTAACCACTTCACAAACTTGGTCACCGTGAGGAGAGGTTTTCTTGCAGCAGACATGGGTTTTTGCATGCTCCACTCATGGTTATATTTCTCTGTCTAACCTTGTGCCTCAATAAATACAATAAATGTAATTTCAATGACCATGAAAGAATTGGCGATCTTTGTTCCCTTCTACTGAAGTCAAATCGTGATGGTTTGATATCATATGTCTTCAAGTACACCACTAGCAGCCTATAAAGGATCGACATGCTTAAAAAGAACCGCTCCTTCTGATGGTATACTAGCCTGGATCCTCGGTATGTGAGATTACATCTCATAGTTATCACATCAACCCGATTTTCTGATAACCTCTGCCGTCAGAAGTCCTTACAAACCTAAAGCGCAGGAGAGTGGATGGGAAAAAAACAACCTTGCTCCTCGTGATGTGAAATGGTCTAGTGTCTCACTTCACCAATTCATCTTTACTAGTGACTAATCATGACATGATACCAAAATTGAGCACAAATGACAATTTATAAAACATGAAGCAATGTGTATTTTTAAGATACGTATCCCATTTTATGTATAAGTAGTTTTTTTCATTAATACTTGTGATATTTAGGTTTATTCTGATGTTACTCACGTCACATACAAGGACATGATGCTACCTCATGAAGTACCTCACCAATATCTCACTCTTATGAGTAAATACGGCTTCTGATTTTATGTGAAACACATTGACTACTAGCAACATTGCAGGTTAACAAAATTAAATTTATTTCACATGAGACAATGATTTAAGAAAAACAATTAGCTAGTTGGAAACTCTCGTTACAAGTTGTCCTACTGACATTTAAACGAAAAAAGAGCCAATAATTGAAATCAGTACTACATTGAAAATTGTTATCTATAGAAGCGTAAAAAATTATAAAACTTTATGTTTTAACGGGACGCAGAGGATACCAACGAACCAGCGTAAAAGTTTGAAAAAAATTGGAGTCTTCAAATAAATTACTTAATAAAGATGAAAAAATTTTAAATTACATAGATTTTGGCGATATTGCTTGGTTTTTTCATAATTAATAACTTGAATTAATAGCAAATTTCCACATATAGGTACACTTTATTGCACGACCCGATGCTTTCCACGCTTTATGATGATGTAAAACATCGAAACCTGGGTCGAGAAATAAAGTGCACCTATCTGTAGAAAATTACACTTGTTATTGTTATTTGACTATGAAACACTTTAAATGTGAGAACATTGAATCATAAATGTTATCGTGGTTTTCTTCGTGCTATGCAGCAATTTATCTCGACCAATATCCAACCAAGTTTTTGCTTCTCAATAAAATAAGAACAGCAATGTTCCACTCAAGTTTTCAATACATTATAGTATATGAGTTTTGTCTCGATTTTCATGGGCCACCCTAGTAGGGGAGAAGAGAGAGAGAGGGCTCCTCTTTAGAGCTGGTCCATTTATCCTGCGCAGGGGAGAGAGGAGTGGGTTATCCCTACTCTCCGGGCGGTGAGTGGGGAGGGAGGAAGGGCCTAGGGGAGGGTAGAGAAAGTAGGTTGAGGGGAGTTGGGGAAGAGGGAGAAGGAGGGTAAGGTCCGTCCTCTTCTCTGGGTGGCCCTACGGGGAATATAGGCGGTGTGTAGGGGTACTTCCCCTCAAGACACCCGCGCCTCCCCCTCTCCCGTCGGCACACTCACATCTACGGCCCCGACGTGAATGCATCTCCTCCCCTCGGACGAGGGGGCGGGGGTGATGTGTGGGGGGGGGGGAGGGGAGGCGCTCCCCTGCGTAAGGGGGGGGTGTTGGGGAGTGGAGGGGTTTTTCCGTGGGAGGAGGAGGCAGGGTATACACCGTTGCCTACTCCGCGGGTGCCCCGGTTAAAACGATCAATAAAACCTCCACCACCACCTTGATATTCCTCTCCCAACCTCCTCCTCCTCTCCCTCCCCTCCCTTTTCGGGGTTTACCCCTGCCCGACAGGGTCACTCCCCCTTCCCCTCATCCTCCTCCGGGGGCATCCTTATCCTCCCCCTCCCACCTGACCCGCGGCACTTCCCCCCTCCCGTACAATGCGCTTCCCCCATCCGCCCTCCCTACGTTCAAATTCACTCCCATCTCTGCAAGGAAGCGCCCGCAAGTGATGTCACTCCCCTCGTTTTGAAGTGCGTTTATGCGTGCCTGTGCCAACTCTACACCCCCCACCTCCCAACATTCCCCTCTCCCGTGCCACTAATTTCTGCGACCCTCGTTTAACGCGCTTCGATGTCTGTGAGGGAGCGAAGGCGCATTTACCCCCCCTCCCCCTTTCCTGATTTCTCCCCTTTCACCCTTTCGACGCCTTCCCCGTTGTACCCTCTGACCCTCGCCCTTCAGCTCCGCCCCTCTCTGGGTCTCCTTCAATTCCACTCTCCCGTGGGGGGGTGGAATCGAAGGAGAAATCGTGCGGGGGTGGGGAGAGGTAGGGGGAAGGGAGGAGGTGTGTGTGTGTTTGTGTGTAAAGGGAAGAGTGTGTCATTGACGGTGGACCTTCACAATGCGGCGTCGAGGTTTCTCTCTCATTTTCGTATTTTTAAATTAGTCGGAGCGTCGCGAGCGGTTCAGATTCCCCGCTGCGGCAGTTTAGTCCACTGCGCCGAGTGGGACCATTTATGGCAACAAATGCCCCTAAAAATGTACATTTAACATTAATTTTGCATAAAAAGTGTTTTAAATTACTGCGCGATTTCGTGCTTTGCTGACGAATCCTCAGCGTCTCAACTCAGGTCTTACCATTAATTGTCACAACATCAGAATATATCTCCAGGATTCTCAGAAGGTGTGACATTGACATCATTCTACAATCACTATCTGAACTCAGAAACTATCTGTATAAAGCATACCTATGACCCAATTCGACTCAAAGCTCCTACGGCCATATTTAAATATTTCAATTTAAACCTGGATTAAGGAGGTTTTACTTAGCACTGGTCTAAATTAGGATTCCATTGGGGTTAAAAGTTATATTTCGCTTCGCAGTAAGAACATTCAGCATTAACTCAGAATGTCACAAGTGTTACTTTTTCCGCACTAATTTTGTCGGGAATAACGCTGGGAAATTGGAAACCAAACGACGAAATAAAAACTGGTTCAACTAAGCACCGGACGAACTTTCTAAGACCTGGAATAAAACTTATGAATACCACCACAGGAGTTTACTATAAACCCTTGGAATTTGGTGAAATCCATATCGGAGAGATATTACGGAAAATTGAAAAAAAGAAAAGAACATAAAAGAACCCTGATTCAAAGAACTTTGACAGGGTCAACTGAACAAGTCGGCGTTAGCCGAGCGATGAATCAATGAAAACCACAAGATCCACAGATAGTAGACAAAACTACAATACCGATCTCAGGAATATAGGGATCAAATATAAGTTAAGGAAGCTATACAGTTGTAACTCCAGAAGAAGAACTACAAATAATGATACTGGCTATGATCGAGCCAAAACGTAGGAAAATTTCCTGAAACATACTAGCGTAACCAGTTGAGGACGGACAACCAATCACGAGGTGGCAAGAAAGAAGTTCGACAGCAAAAAATAAAATCACTTGACCCTGACGACAAAGGTATATAAGGAGGATAAATGTGATATGATGGCGAGTTCAATTCCAGAATCACTGAGGACGATGGGCTGGTTACATCAGAACATTGGGGGATATGATGGACCTGACTCGGAGGGAAACCCGATAGATTTTTTCCTTCTAATTCACTCCTAGATTAGGCTCAAAGCCTGTTCCGCCTTCACATTCACCATCTAAACCTTGGTATTCCGACTTCTCTTACCAGATGGATGAATAGCTTTTCTCGGGATTCCAAATATCCTCTGTCAGGCATTAATTTTATTTGTTTTCTTTGTCTTATTCCTAGGTAATGTTAGGTCTTAAATATTGGAAATAAGATGATTTTCGATGAAAAGTTTGTTCTTATGTTGTGGCTTTCTAAGAATGCCATTGTTTTTTATTTGGCTAACGAGATATTTAGGCTATATAGTACGTTACACAATTATTGTACTTTATAAGCTGTCAATGGCAGTTTATAGTCTCTCTTTTGAACAATTAACACTTGGTCACCAGCGGATAGCATCGTGTTTGAGTACTCTGAAAGTTTAAATTTTATTCCTGAAGCTATGTTCTTGTTTCATTCTCTTAAAAGGTCAATTTTGTTGTGGCGCTTGCCGTCCACCACTCTTCATTTGTCTTCATTGTGCGTGGCGCGTGAGGAAGGCGCGCGCGCCAGAGCAGGAGATGAATCCCTAACATCCCTGACGGAGGACCAAGGCGGGTCAGTCAGATTGAGCGAACCTGGGAGCAAGGTCGACAGGAGGAGGTGACCAGAGGTTCCTGCTCAAAATAGAAGGACATTGGTGATACCCAAAGAATTTTTGTTTTGGGTATAAACCGAGTTCATATTTTTATTTCATTACGCCTGTATTCTTGTAAGCAAAAGTGATTAACAAATTTAGATGATAGTTTCACTATCTACCAGCAATTTAGAACCTTCTTTGCGTTTGCGAACCTTTTGCCTTAGAAATATTACAATATAGAGGTTAAAAAATGTTGGTGACATACTACATCCTTGTCCTACACTTTGGTTTATAAAACATTCCGTTGTTTTCCAGTATCAATTATTATAACCAGACACTTTAACCCCGTTAGATTTTGGATCCAAATTTTCCTCCAAGGTTCTACCAGAGCCGTTCTCTTCCGAAACTTGCTGTGTAGGCTTTCATGTCCCTCTGATGGAATGCTACTGAATTTTTAATATCATATTCTTAATGATTTAACTTTCGAATTGGGGCCCATTTTTCCCTATTTCTGCTTTTCTTATTGGTTACCTGCCAGATATTTATGCACAGCAGTTACTGAGGTATATCCATTTCTTCGTTTTCCTCTGTCATTACGTCTTTATCAGCTCTCACTCTGAATATTCTTAATTTTCAATAACCATGCGATGCCACGCTCCAAACTTTCCGAAAACTTATATCCGTTAAAGGATTTCAGACGCAATTTAAAGTTCTGTTATCGTTTTAACGGGTGATAGATAAAAATAATGGTAACTACGGGATATCAAGTCTGGGTGAGTCATGGCTTAATGGTGTTTTAATAGCTGTTTTAGCATTAAAATAATTGCTTGAAGCAATATCGGCAAGTGTTAAAGTGCTGAATTAAACTTAATCGAGAGGTCTAAAAGTTTGAAACTTTCGGAATATATCAGCCCTTCCTTGTAGATACACTGAAACTGGCGATGAATTCATTTTTCAACTTTTGTGTTCTCATTACTCAACGTATTTTGGCGTCCGAAACAAATTTATCGATTTATGTAAGGGAGGAAGGTTGTTTTTTTAATCAAGCCAGTTTCCTGAAATGATAAACGCTAGTGATTATTATGAAAGCATACACCGAAAGACTAACTGCTTTCCATTCATAGCCACTAATATTTATGTTTAAGGATTATTCCTTGAAATTGCTTTATTATTTAACACGATAATCAAATGAAATTGGCTATGAGGTAAAATTTAAATTAAAAACTTAAGTTCATGTAAAAAAAATACTCCAATTTTCACTGCATTTGTCATCACCTTAGGTATAAATACAATTTATTTTGAGCATGTCACATAATTTATATTCACAGATAATTCCTATGTCAAATTGATCTCTGTGAAATAGAAGTTAAATTCCTTAGCTATTTTTGCTCCACACGTATTACTCCTGAATTTATTTTAAATACTCGCAACTACTTGTCTAATAAAGAAGCATGGAAGCGCATCCGTCACTATTGAATACATTAAATGGAACTTTCGCGTTATAAAACAATAATAATGTAAAAATCAATTGCCAGAAAAGTTGACCTGACTTACAGAAAGTTTAGGAAAATATTGAAATGCTTTTTATTTTCCCTAGGATTAAATCAAATGTTCACCGCAACGGCCTATTTTGAAAATTCTAAGGCGCTGACAGGTTCTAAAACATTTTAGAGTAGTTTTTAGAGTCTGTTTCCTCTGAATTGAAATTAATTTGCTTTGATCGAGGGCTGTTGACTTTTCCGCTATGTTACATGACACGAACCTCGATTAGAGAGATCTATCTCGGCGCCCAACTTCAATTCTAACTGGATTAAGAATCGTGAGTTACTAATCAAACATCCAACATCAAGAATTTAGCAAATTGACTTTAACTCTCAGCTAAGAATGTTTGTGAATTCTCATCTATATGATTCTCTATGGCGGCTAAGCAGTTTAATTTCTTATTTAGTCGGGTTCATTCATGAACTGGCATATCGTATTCTCCAGAAGGCTAAAACTGTTACTTATATTTTTCTGGCGAAAAACTGAAAAATGCGAGACAGTTATTAGAAGCTTAAGAGGGTTATTTTGTCAAAGTGTGCACTGTCGTAGTTCACGCGGATCATTACCATGTGATATGATGGCCTCCCATATTGTTAAAACCAACTTGAAATATACTTTTATTTTAATTAATGAAGCAGCTCTGTTTAAAAACATTTATAAAAATAGATAATATGTTTTTATCGGATCAGAGATTTGGCCATCGGTAGATAGAGTATATTCTGCACTACACAACAGTACAAAAGTGCAAATCTTGGTCAATTTTGAACTTAAGCCTTTGCGGTGAATATATGTTACATGAGTCACAGTTCCGGAAAAATGCGAAAAATGCGAAATGCACAGTTAGTACAGATATACGATCTCAATCCATAGCAACTCTTCCAAGAACTCTAAAAAAAAAAAAAGAAAATGGGAAGATAAAACACCGAGGAGAGAGCACTGATACTTAAATAGCCGGTATGAGAAGATTAAATAATTTGCACATGCGAAGGGTTGCGGAACTAAAAAGGCACAGTAGTACCTTGCGTTAATTTCTCTTTTTTAATTCATGTTTAAAGTGTGTATTTTAGATTTTTATGTTTAGCAACTGTAATCTTGGAAATTCTGGCAAGATTATTTTTTTGACACACGAATGAAATTCTTGAACAGAATGAAAACCTACTCAAGCTGTATCCTCAGAGCCATCAATCTAGTAATGCATACAATTTTAAAACATATCTTGGCATTAAAAATGTCTTTGTGCATCCGGGGCCAATGCGCACACCACCACGTCACCGAGGCTTCCTAAATCCCAAGACAATTTAGGAAGGAATTAAGGGAACTAATTAGATTTATAGAATCGGTCCGCCCTTGGCCCCGAAAGCCAAAGGTTTGACTCGCGGTCCAGACCGATTTTTTCTGAGTCAACTTCTACGTATTTTCATTGCCGAGGCGAAAAATTATGTCTTCATATTTATAAATTTGATTGTTTCAGGCTTGACTTCGTGGAAGTGATAGATATCCATTTTTAATTTAAAAAAGTCGTGCTTTTCCACATTTGATTTAAAAACTGAGCCCGGTTTAACCTTAATAAGGCATCTTCTAGCCCTGGGTTTCTGGCCAGAAGATGCCTTATTAAGGTGAAACCGATCGCAGTTTTAAATAAATTTTGGAAAAGTACGAAGTTATTTGATTCAAAATGGATGTATTCAAATTTATCTGAGCCCTTAGTCAACGGAGAAAAGTATTTCCGTGGACGAATCACTCGCTATAGATAGGATAAGGGATGGTTTGGTCAAGGAGATCCCCAATTAACGACATACACAGGTAGTAAGGGAAATCAAATCTCTAGATAAAGACAAAAAAGGAGCATTGTGTTTTGGATTGCAATGGCAACGCTAATCCGTTTGGCCAGGGCGAAGCGATTGCCCGAGCTCTCTTTCGAAGTGGGAGCAAGAGACGGAAATAGGTCGAATGGACTGTGTCTCCGAAAGACTAAAAAATCGCTCACGGTTGAAAGTCGGAGAGCAGAGGAGAGAGAACTCATCGATCTATGTCGTCCATCCAACCCTTCGACGTTTTTGTCTCCTCGGCAATCGGCCGTCCCGATGGAGTTTGTGTGCGTGTTTTTTTGTATGCCCTGTGCTTATCCTGCCACATCCCTCTGCCGCTTGGTGGATACATAATCTTGATGCGCTTGGATACCTGGGCATTGCCTCTAAATTGCTTGCAGGAATCAGCCTCCTCCGGGGCCAGAGTTGAGCTAAAAGTGGGTGCTGGGCTGCAAATTACTCTCTCTCGAGCGTCCGACGTGTATTTTTTTAACCACTCTCCGGGGAACGAATCGATTTTACTGAATGCATAAGTTGCAAGTGAATTGATTTGATTTGAGTCGTTTGATTTTATTTTAAGTTCAAAATTCCACAGAGGAAAATTCATACGCTTTGACCGGGACTCGAACCCGGATCCATCGATATCGCTTTAGCCAGTTGCCAGTAGCCAGACCTAGGCGTCCTACTCCGCTGTGGATTTTTTTGGTGCGCTCTAAAGGAACAAGTTGTTCAGGACGTATGATGTGACAGAAGCGTGCGCTTATCGCCGCCGTCAGCGAGGTCAAACCCTAACATGGAACACAGTGAGGTCATCTCTCTTTTGGCAAATTCGTTGATAATAAGTATAAAACAAACTTTGTAACTTCCACATTTTATTATAAAAGCGCCATAGTTTCTGCTATTAAACCATCTTCAGGTAGTACAAATAATTGACGCGTCGTGCAATTTAGAGATAAAACTAGAAATGTACACAATATTTTATTTTAACTATGAACTCTAACCTCAAAATTTCTACGAAGTGAGGCCAATAACAGTAAAATTTATTTATCTTCAGGTATTTTTATATGACATGAATGGAATTTCATTTAGATTTTTAAATAATAATAAACACTTGGTTGTTATTCCACACTTTATTTGAAACAAAACGACCCGGGTTTCAGCATGTCATGCCATCATCAGGTACAAACAGTTGGGTGGCTTACACTTATATAGGTATCCGTAGGTGGAGGGGGGGGGATTTGAAAACAGGGGAGGAGGGTGGGGAGCACTGTTAACGGACAAGGCTGTTTTTTGAGGAGGGTGGGGTTGGGGGTGGCCTTGTGATTGCTTGCATAAGAAAACAACAAAGGAAGGAAGGGGGGGGGGGAAGGGATGAAGAAATAGATTCCCAAAAAGGTTTAAAAGCATGAGCAAATTAAGGTTGAGAGTTGTGGAGGGATGGTAGATACATTTGATGGTTTCAAATAAAGTGTGGAATAACAACCAAGTGTTTATTATTATTTAAAAATATGAAGGAGTTCCACAAAGTAACGCCGGAGACAGTGTCTTATATTTCATTTAGATACCTGAAGATGGCTTAACAGCCGAAACCGGTTGTGCATTCGCACAAAGTTCGTTTCATAATCATGGCGACCTTTGGAGCGACGGGTTAAGGCTTTATTAATTTATCTCTCGTTTAATTTTTACTATTCATATCCAACTGATAATTTATGGTACAATATGATTGGGTAAGGGGATTGAATTTCTACGTGATTTCAGGGATCATCTTATGTCGATCTCAAAAAAACGTTTGGCCTTCATAAGTTTCACCATTCTATGCCATTTTTACTCCTACAATTTCTATAAAAGCATCGAACTCAAGAAATTAGAACCGCAATACTTATGGTGATGCAGCCCATTTAATACAGGACTAGCATTCATTTAAATGTTTTTTTCTCCATCCTTTCCTGCTATGAGTATTTGATGACGTTGCCATGAATAATTTCCTATTCGTTTTACCTGTTTCCCTTCGGACGGTATCAATGATGTAGAGTAGAGAGGGAATGTTTGCTGACAAGAAAGGATGCTCATGTCGGGAATGATCTCAGGGCAATACCATGTATTCAGTATGATATATACTTGTTGTTTACCTTTGCAAGGAGCCAAGAGAAATGAGCAACGGAGTGCTGAGGAATTGCTGTTGTACCAGGGGCTCATTCAAAGCTCGGTCTGTAAGCCCGTTCGTCAAGAGTATCCCTAACCTCCCACTGATGGTTTGTCGAGAGTACTTAATTCTTAATCATTCCCACTCTTCAGCTGGGGCGTTATACTTTTAGGAGACTTATTAAGTTGAGCTCCTATGATAATAGTGCACCGATAACTGCATCAGGTTTTTCTCTTGCCGAATTCTATAGCCTAACTTCCTTTCTATCACTGGCTTCTGTAAGCCCCCTTCACACGCAACAATGAAGCTTCGACGGAACCGTCGAACAATGAGTTTTGAATGCTTGCATAGGTTTTATGATCTTCAACTTCAATAGTTAAATCAATTAACAGTAGAGACTCTGGAATGGTAAAAAAATGGATGAAAATAGTTAAAACTTTGGCAGGTTGGGCTGACAATTGACGGGGTAGGAGTTTTTTTTCGGATTGACGAAACGAATTCAGGGCTATTTTGCATAACCAGACAAATTTATCGTGGAGGTTGTATTTATAAGTCTTACTCAAATATTAATTATTTTTGTTCAAATTCGTGTGTTTTAACGTTTTCCCCCTTTTTTTTTAGCGATTTTAACCATTTACTTTTCTTTGAAGGTGTGGTGTGAGCTTATCTTTATTGAATCATCTTAGATTAGAAAGAGTCAATGAGAATACCACAAAATTTCACTGAATATTCCGTCTAAGAATGAACCATGATACTTTTCTTTAAGTTTACATGAAACAGTACCATAACCTTGCGTGAGAAAATAAGTTTCCACAGTTGTTTTTTTACCATTTCGAGGGAATTAAGAGTAAAGAAGTCTCCTTCCCCTTTCCGTGACTTTACTTTTTAAATCTGATGACATGAGTATTCCATGAAATGGATAATCAATATAAGATGGAGAAGTAAATATTGAGAGGCATGAAGCTGAAGTTCACATTCTACAGCAGACTAGGGGTGGGCAAAAGCGTTTGTTGCAGTAAACATGTACACGTTTGGAATTCAGGCGTGTATATATGTACACGTCTTACCTGTCCCGACGCAGACAATAGTTAGTCTCTGGCCCCACATTCCGTTCTGCGGTGGGCCTACAAGTATATACGCCTAGAGTGTTGGAGTCCAGCACCGATGCTTGCAGAACGTCAGCCTACTAAGGTCAAACTGTGTCACAGGGAGTAAGATGTGACTGTAGGCCGTGACAGTAGTCACCGACTGCAATCCAGATTCCAGGAAGTACAGTTCACACTGATTCATAACGATTCACCCTGACTTAAAGTCATATTAAGTGACCGGGGAAAGGGGGGGGGATGTGGCGGCAATTCGTGATCAAAGGCGGACGATTCTAACGTGTACTATTCTGCAAGAAAAATAAAACGTACACGCTTCCAGACGTGTACACGTTTACACGTCCCATCCCTACAGCAGACATAGTAAGGAACCACAGAAAGCGAATTGGAGTACCAGGCATGGAGCCAGGGGCGGCGTGGCCAGGGCGGGAAGGCGGGGATTCCCGCCCGGGCCCCGGGCCACGCACTAGGTTTCGGTCTCACGTCCGAAGGGCCCGGCGGGCCGGGCTCCGAACTTTGAACAGCCAGCAGACCAAACATCTCTGAGTGAAAGTACAATTTTGTCATACTGTACATAAATACCTATGAAATTGTAGTTTAACGCGTTTTTAGCGCACAAATTTTCTCAGAAGGGGGGGTCACAAAAACTTGCCCCACTGTAAGTGCTGCGGCCCGGGCCTCTGAGCACCCACACCGCCCCTGCATGGAGCTATTTAGATAATGATTGGTCTAGTAAGGGGAGAAGACATGCAATACCCAGAAAGAGTAAGGGATGAGGTAGCCAGAGAAAAAGCGATGAAATGTGACGGTTGAGTCTTTACTTGATTTTTTGACTTTGGTCAGGTTTTTGTTACAGAGCTGTCAATGGGGCAGAGCAAACTTTAAAATTAGTCAGGCAGTGTAAGGAGAAGCAGGAGATGGGTAATTAATTCAGTCCTGTAAACTTTGAGAGAGAGAATATGAACAAAAAGAGTATATTTTATGGGAACGAGTCATCATGTGCACAGCTTAAAGGTAACGCTGCAAACTAAGGTTGAAGTTTTCCCCGATTTTCGATGTTTCCTTAAGTCGAAGAGAGACCTTTTAAATAAAAAAAGTAGCGGAGGAAGGAGGAAGAGTAGATTTAGTGATTTGTCATCGTGATTAGGCTTAGGTTTCTCAGCCAAGGGATTGCATGCATTGGAGAGAGCAGCAAAATGGCGAATAAAAACACTGAGATAAAGAGATCTTGGGATATTAGAAAAAACGATTTTTTTCTGACGTTGGGAGGTTTTTCAAAACTTTGCAGCCAGAGAGCGTGGGAGAAAAGATATGGTTAAGGTTTATATAAAAGGCAGAATTGAGTGTGTTTTTTGTCGTTATTCAGGAAGAAAATGCTAATGGGTGTGATTTTGCCGGAATATAAATTGCTTCGCACAGCCTTGATGACAAAGATTTAAGGATTTAAAAAACCGGAGCACTCAGGAGAGACGTTAAGATGGGATTGCTTGGAAGACTTTTTTATGGAACGTGGTGTTACATGGCACAAATACTAGGATTTTGAGGAAGAAAGACGATCACAAATGGAAAGTTTTTAGAGCGGTTTTGGAGGAGAATGAGAAAACATAAGCTGGCTCTGCAAAAGAAACACTAATAAGAGGTTCGACGTGGTGGGAAAATAGAAGCTATTGGTTCACTAAATTTGAACAACACTGCATTTGGACCATCCAGACGATGAGTAATTTCATAGATGGGAGATGAGTGGCTAATTATATCGGAGGGTGATGAGAAGGAGATAAAGAAAACGTTTTTCCGACACACGTTCCAATGCATCCATGTTGAAAAGAAGAGAAATAGACTGGATGTATGACTTGAACGTATTGATTGCCGAAATACGGTAATTTTCGAATTTGGCACATTAATTATTTACTCCCGCCATTCTTGTTTTGAAAAAAGCACCGAAGTAATCAGAGTCAAGAGCATGGCACTTACATCAGTGCTCCAATGGTTACACACTTCACTCAGAGGTCTCCAGCGGTCAGGTGCTCATTGCCACAATTTATTCATCTCAACGCTTTTGTGCCGCTTAAATCATATTATCAATGCAAAATTTAACGCATACTTTTTATATGCACAATATGCAGCAGAGAAATTACTGCAATTACTGCGAAGAAAATTATGACAAATTTTCAAGAAAAAATAGCATTAATTTCTGACACTTGGTCATATTTCAATCATACGTTTCCGTTGAAATAATATCAATAAGAAAAAAGAATGAAACAGAATCTTCAATTTCATCTAAAATTTATCAAATAAGAGGAAAGAATTAAGTTACTATATTAAATAATTATCTATAGCTCAATTTTGTATAAAATAATGATGTCATTATTTTCTTTCTATATAACATGCTACCGATGAAACTATTGAAAATCATTACTTAAAAACTATCAGAAGTACGAAAATATTAATTTCAATGTAGAGGAAATTGAACAAGGCCATATCAGCTCTTTAGGCACATAAATAACTGCCCCAGTATGCTGCTCCGTAATGGCCCCCAGACAGCTTTTTGCAAGAAAGTCGTTCGACCATCACCCTTGTTTAAAATGTCTGTGTCCGGCCATCTTCCTTGATGACGATGTCTCATATGTATTAAAAAGCAAATGCTTTAAACTAAAATGGATCGTTTTGACACTTACTTGCGTAAAATATTTATTTATCACCCAAATGTGAAAATATTTTCTTTCGTGGGGAAACTTTTTTTTTCGTTTGCGCTCGAAAAAATTTTAGCCCAAAGTTTTCCGTACAATTAACAAATCTCTGTCATACCCTTGATTAGAACGATACCCTGGAGTAGAAAAGGGGTGTGACCGTCGCGGGATGGTTGACAGAAGTAGAACACAGAGAATGGATATGCCTGGCAGTAGGGAGTTCAAAGTATCGCATACAAATAAACATAAATAGTAAAATAAATATTCTTGAATACAAGAAATGAAAATTATATTTATAAATTAATTATAATTACATGAAATAGAGAGACTTCCAATATTTATATGAAATTATTCTATTTCCCTCTAGTGATGATATTGCGAATTAATTGGAAGCGTTTGTATATATACGTAACCACGCAACGACTCAACATTCGGGTGAGTGCATTGTTCTGTAGTGGTTCTCCTCACTTTTCAATAGGTATAAAGTATATACACGCATGCGCACTGAGAAATAGTTCATACACGCTTACACAAGCAGGCTCTCTCGTCTCCTCAATCGCTCTCTCCGTCTTCTCTATCCGTCCTGGAGACTGAGGTCATGTGACGCTAGGCTTTCACGAGATCACACCCCCATCCACAATTATATTATGTTGTTAAAAGCCATTAAAATATGAGTCACGAAATTTAAATTCCCTTAATTGCAGCTTTTATATACTGCAAAGCATACGGCAAGCCTCAGTAACAATATAAAAATTCCCTGGCAACGGAAGGAAAAAAAGCTCTAAATTTGCATGAATATATAATTCGCGTAAAGTCCAAAATTTCAGTTTATCGATCGGTAGAGTGAATACGATTGGAAAAATTAAAGTTCATGATGCTTTATCCTCATTATGAACCAAGAACCAAACTTCTAGCTTAAATTTCATTTTATTTTTTATAATAATTTTAGTTTTAGCCAAACTTCTAGCTTAGTTTTCAAACCTATTTAAAATATATTTGATATTTCATTGAATGGAAGACAAATGTTCCACACAGAAATTTCGTTCGGGAGTCGGGTGTCACGTTACGTTAGGCTTTTGCCAGATTACCCCCCATTCTTAAGAAGTGCTCCAATTGAATGATATCGCAACTCTAGAAATTTCCATAGGAGTTAACTTCTACGCGTAAATCCGACTGAAGAGCCACGCACCAGTCTATCAAGTCGATAGTGTCAGTCGACAATGCAAGTGATCGGAGGTTGCAGCGTCGCCCACCTCTAGTACCATTAGAAGGCATGTGGGCCGGTCCTCTCTGCTTAAAACTCAATTCATCCGAAAAAAAAATCCCTCTTAGCATTTGGAAGCCGCGGACTGATCCGATAGCGTATCGTATTTTGTTTTGTTTTTACGCGGCCGTCGAGGGGATTTTCCTTTCGGCTTACTGTCGTTCGCGTTGTGCCATCAAAGTGGGCGGAAGTCAAGGATATCAGCCTCCCGATCGGATCCATTGGGGATTGGCGGCCATTGCGAGCCCATCAACCGCACGAAGGGAAGGGGAACATCCCTCGAAGCGAGCCTTGCAGGGGAGGAGGGGAGGTGACGTCACTGAACCCAATCTTGGTTCCTTTATCCTACCGGCCCATCCGGATTCACGGCACGAGGAACCGCGGTCGGGAAATAGGGAGAAGGGAAGGGTAAGGTCGGGGATGGGTATATGTATTCGCGAATCAGGAACGTGTTCGCATCAGAGAGGGGCGTCATGTTAGCGTGGTGGCTAGACTATCGGCTCCCAATTCCGGAGATCCGGGTTCGAATATGCCGTATTTTCCTCAGAAAAATGCAATTTGTACAACCATGTATGCCAGGGTATACATAATTGTAGGCTAAATGCAAAGGATATGATCCATCTGAGTAATATCTAGATGATTCCTCTTCAGAACCTCTTTTTTATGATTGTAATTTATTTTCTTCTTTCAGAAGATGTAGGTCTATTAAATTGTAAATTATTTATTCTCTTTGCCGACGTTTCTTATTTTTATACGTGCTTCTTCAGGGCTCAGAGAGAGAGAGAGTTCTTTCTTAATTAATTGCGTCGGCAAAGAGGACAAATAATTTACAAATTAATAGACCTATATCTCCTGAAAGAAGAAAAATAATTACAAATGTACGTCTGAGTAATTTTTGCGGTAAGTGTATGACGGATAGGGTTAGGAATGAGTGGGTGATGAAAGAATGTGCAATGGGTTCTCCAGTAATGAGCGTACATGAAAAGAGTGTGCCTCGTTGGTTTGGTCATGCTGGGAGAACATGAGAGTCGAAGATGATAGTGAAATAAATAGTGAGTGAGGAAGGGGTGGATCGAGAAATTCATAGGTGAATGTGATGAAAGGGACTCTTAGAAGGTAGTATGTTCGGAGTCTTGAGAAAAAAGAGAGCGTGAATGAATGCCTGAATGAGACAAAAACAAAGGAAATTATTAAATTTGAAGCCGGTTTTGAAAGCCTAACTGATAGAATTAAGCTATTCTGAGTATACCTTCCCAGATTGGGAACGTGTGATGACCATGTATGTGTGTAGTACAAAGATGCCCATTAAGTGGACATGAGGAGAGCACTTTATCACTTCTTGGGTGACATAAGAAGAGACATACTTCCCATCCTTTCTTGGGTTACTTGAGGAGATTATTTAAATAACACTGATCCGTTCACCGGATGGGATGTTGGACAGTCTCCAACGGCAACTTTCGTTAGGAGCAGGCTGATTCCGACTCCGAATTTCTCTTCCCGTTAACCCTATTTTCACTTTATAGTCACTACATTTCCGGTTTCCTTAAAGCGTTGACTTAAAAGAATAATCTTAAGTTAGGTACATAATCTGTGCATCAGGAATAGGCAAGTTGAAGGAAGGAAAGGTCGTACCAAATATACCATGACGCGACCAAAATCTTAAAATAATTCTTGGAGGCGAAGTGATACAAGTGGTATAAATTCACTTAATTTTAAAAGTTATTTAAAAATAACTAATTTATTTAGTGATAAAAATACGAAAGGGGTCATTTGACCTATTTTTGTAATGTAAAAGATTATTTTAGTAATTCTTTTTCATTCGATCCCTTTAAAATTTTGTGACTGTTCATTTTTACCTAAATATTTATGAGGTGCAACAATAAATTCACATTCTTTGATTCATCCGACGGTAGGAGTGACTTGATTCTATTATTTTATCGGTTTTATCATTATTTCCTTATTTCGTCGTAATTTTACAGTTCAAGTTTTCGTAAGGTCGACATAAAATGAAAGGTTTAGTCTTAATTGTTCCTATTTGGAACTCAACGATGACTTTCAATTACTAAAAACGGAAACTGTGATTATTAATAAGAAGTCGGCTTTTTCATTGAAAAAAGAACGCCTCAATAAGTTATAGTTATAGGTTCGAATCCTCGGATCAAAGCGAACCAGTTCCCGTAAAATCTAAATCCCGTTACGATCAAACCAATATATAATGAAATTAATGGAACTCAGAGAAGATCGAATAAAGAATTGGATTTCACAGAAACTGTGATGAAATTAAATTTTTCAGAGCAAGTCCAAGTTTTTAAATAACCATAACATGGTAAATTTTGGTGATTTTTCCGCGTGATTATGTTTTGAAAATAGTTTAGTGAAAGAATTGAAAAAAGTTTATTGTATTCATAATCCAAGTTCTAATGCAATAGAAGCCTGCTTTCATTAAAACTTTCCACGTTGTCTACCAAATGAATTCAGAGGAGAATCTTGAAAACAGTACAGTAATGTCCGCGAAACAATCGTTGGCTTTTATTGTGTGAAATGTCTTCTTGTTTGTGGGGGATGAAATTTCAAACTTTTATGCAAAGTTCCGTGTATATAACTCTGGACTTTTTAGAATCAAACTTAAATTCTCATTCATCCTATTATTCCTTTCTAAAGGCATTCACCCTATTATTTTGTAGGTATTTAGATATTTTCCAGGAAATTAAAATGTTTTTAATATTGCATAATTTAAATCTCTCAGGTTTTATTCCTCAGAGCGATCTAAATGTTTTGAAATGAAAACACTTCTGAACTCCTGTCGTGGTTTAACAGCGGGCTAATTTTCCCGTACCGTGATTCGTGATTTTATACCCATAATTGGCGACCATATTCCTCTGTGTGACGACATTATTTATTCCAAATCGGGCATTTTTACTTTTATAACCGTCCTTTTTTGAATGGCATAGTGACTATTCAGCTACTTGGAATAGAAGGAATATGAATATAAGGAATGTTTGGTATCACACAATTTTGTAGCTACGCCGCCAGAATTATTAGATACCGATTTGTAAGATATAACGATCCCTTATACCGATTCGTAAGTTATTTCTCATGAAAACTGAATTAATTAGTGTGTGCAGGGTGGAAGACTGGTAGAGGCAGTATATGCCCAGCTTTTGCAGGTACTTTCTGTGTTTTTCCCACCCACTTCCGGAACGTATGCCACTCTGCCACACACTCTTCAGACGGCTTGCAGGGTGACTATTATGTAGATGTATATACCACGCACCTACTTGCATGCGCGTATAATAATAATTTTTTCTTCTCTTCCGATCAAAATGAAAACTGCTCAGATGCATTCAAAATCCGCTCGCAAAGCCGCGAATTGCGTATCTCAGATTGTGTCGAGGCAAGCAGAACGATGGCGACACTCCCCCTGAATGAAAGTATTTCGGGTGTCACCCCTTCCCCTGAATCCCTTCAGAAGTAGATAGACGGCGGCAGGAGCTGGAAGGAAAGGGGCCACTGATGCACCGAACCAGGAATGGGAAGAAAGTAAACCTTTTTTAACTCCTTCAAGTGACTTTTTTGTCATAACATTATCACACGGAATAATCCCACAACTTCACCATGTTATGGGACCACGAAAAGTATCTATAAACTTTCATTCACTCAAAATCGATAATAGCTGTTGATTACAGATTTTGACCAAGTCGTATTCACATGATTTTCATTTTATCCTAATTGCGGTGATGGGGTACTGGGATGGATGGGGTAATTTTTCACGAGAAAAAACCTCGAAACGAGAATCGAACCTCGTTCCTCTTACTTGACAGGACAATGCGATGACCAGTACGCTACCCAATCTTTTAGATTCTCGTAGCAATGCTCGGAGGATCAAAGAGAACCAGATGATATGTTGTGCCAATGCTCTAGCAGAAAGAAAATGCTACCGGTTGAGCTTTTTTGTTTGTTTTAGTTTGTTCACCGGAAGCTCGTTGAACCGGGTCTCGCCGCACGAATAAAAGCGTTCTCAGGTGAGATTGGAGAGTAGGAGGCTTCAGTGATTACTTCCTACTCCTATCGGTCGAATTCGTGGGGATAGAAATCAAATGAAGTTTGAAAAAATATCCTTTCCATTTCGCGCGGGATTTTTTTCTGGTAATTATATTTTCTGAAACCTCTTCTGGCTTCAAGTGCGAATACTTGGGAGGTCAATTACTGTAAATAACCCTTCATACTGATATATATATATTTTTTTTATGAAAGGTTACTGTTTTCAGTCTACGTTTATTATTGAAAATTAATTTTAAATGTGCGGTAAAACTTTGAGAATAGAACTAACAGCGTTCAGTGTTGGGGATATCAGTGCCACGTAGATATTATTTAATGTATAATACATCAGAAGGATATAATGGGTGCTATTATATTAATGAAAAACTTTTTCGGCGTGGGAATGAGATAATCTGTCATGTGGACGCGCGGTCGATAATGAAGGATAATAATTCTCGACGTCATGTTCCTGTTTTCTTACTGAACGAGGGAGAGCCGATTAAATGAAATGTATTGCATTTGTTAAAATTTATAAAACTTCCTATAGCTACTACCAAACCCTTTTGTTTAAGAGATTTTTGATAACATCAACCATTTGCTTAAGGGGTGGACAAAGTAAGGTTTTTCAGACAAAAAAACATAAATTAGTTAAAAGGCACAATGTGAGATTTATTCAAAGTTATTGTAGCTCTTCTAAATATTGTCTAAAACTTTAGTATGAAACAATTTTTGATACGACTAACGCTTACTGAAAGGGGTGAGAAAAATTATCTAAATCTATATAATGTAAAACTTCAAAATCCACCTGCGTCTCTAGGACGGGAGTAAAGGAATTTTTTAAATTATGACTTTACGAATAAATTATGACTCACAATTATGACTGAAATTACGACTAATATGAGAGGAACGGTGAGTTATAAATCGAGCATAAGATCCACGCACTATGGCAGGTAAAATAAGAAATATGGAAAATTGAAAATAATTTCAAATTACACACTAATGTCTATTTGACGTTTGCATATCCCAATGAGTCTAGCTAAAAGAAAGAAAGTGTGGCTCGGGGCTCGTGCACCTGGATTGCGGAAGGCCTGCAAAATAATTGCTTGGAATTCACAGTGTGCAATCGGGAAGACTAATGTCTAACCGGCGCATATCTCTTAATCATTGCGCACGAGATCGGAAGCGATTTTATTAATCTCGACCAATATCGTGCATGAGAAAATTCCTACGCATTGTAGGGGTGCATGGACGTTCAACCATTCCATTCATCCCTGGAAGGGTACAGCGTAATCATTGGAGGGAAAGCAAAGCGATTTAATTAAACGCCTCTACTGGGTATCCCGAGTGGGAATGTTATCATAATCGAGCAAATGTCCTAGATTTCCGGCTGCAGTCTCAAGACACTTGTGAACGTAAAACTTAGGGCGATTAGTATTCATAGTGTTAATCTTAAGATAGACGCAATACAGACTTGACACTGATTTGAGACCCCTGAGACTGCAATAGGGCAGTTAAGGCTCGATCTAAGCCCGTTAGTTCCTCAACATGGTGGCCAGGATCCTTCAATCATCTCAAGATTATTGATTCATTTCTAATAAGCATTTACGTTGATAGTGAACTCTGCTCAGTATTATCGTCATTCTATAAAAAAAAACGGAAATTTAAATTTGAGAGGTGATTCAAGCTCTGTTTCCCGTCAATTAGTCAGAGAGAAGTAAATGATCAACGGAAGATAGACAGAGACTGTGAAATCCCTCATATATCACAGTTAATAAGCTAAAAAAGTCAGCTTACAAGGGGAACCCAGAAGTCGTCGGCCACCGATACCACTCAAATTAGCAGTGGCGGTATATAATGATATTAAATTGAATATGTCGAGGTGAGAAAGCGCACATCCAGTAATTAAAATAAAATAAAAATTAAAATTTAAAATATTTATGATTTCAGGATTTTCCGGCGAATTATGCTGATGAGTTGTTCTCGGGTTTCCAGAGATTCCAGAACCTTGAAAATGGTAGGAAAGTCTCCTACCGAAACGTTGGTAATCATGGAAAGCCAAACCCGGTGGGAAACCCGAGAACAACTCATCAGTAAATTTAAAATACTCAAAAACACCCTTTCAACCGCAAGACGCTTCATTTGAACACAAAAAGGCCGCTTCCTTAGAACCTTTTATTTTAGTATGTTATTAGTTAATGCATTGTCAATCAACCACTTTTAAACACCCAAGGTGAATAATTATAACGTAATAAAAATTAAATTATATCGCAATCTAATGAAAGATGGCAAAGATAGACAATCTAAATTTTTAAATAAAGTGACACAGGTTACTCTTGAGAGATGTGTAATTAAATTATTATTGATTCCCGCCTAGTATGTCATCTCGTAAAAAAAACTACTGCTTAATTAACGCGGGGTTGAAAATATTTCTCACTTCTATATTTACTGCTAATTTTCAATTGAATGGACCTAACCACAAAATTCTTTACTTTCAACAGTAGATGCATGGACAAAGAACTGAGGCAGACATGTAGGTGTTACATTGCTCGTTACAATTACTTATTACTGAGTACGATGGCAGTATATAAATAATTATTTAATGGGACTGGATTTCCCTAGAATATCATCAGACCGCTGCAATATTAATATATGAATGAACTAGTGACTGTAGACTTTTACGTCAACTAAATTTAACAGAAAATGTTTTAGAAAGGACCATAATGTGATTCCATTAACATCAATGGGGTACATAAATACTTTTCCAGTCCTCAATTAGTGAAAGTGTAGAATTAACTGCTTGAGTTTGCCAATATTTAGTATGGGCATTAAAGTTTTCAGGACGTAAAATTTAGCTGTAAAACGGTTCTCTATTCTTTAATGACTAGTGGTTTATTATCACCAGAAACTTTTCTGTTGTCATTCATGTAAGGATGGGTTGTTCCAAAACTGAGACTAACTTGATACTTTTAAGGTAAAGTTTTTAATTCGAATTTCTCATTGGATGAAATATGGATGATTTCTCAAGCGCAGTACATATTTCGTCAGATTGGATGTTCAAAAGTGTAACACATTAGTGCCATATTGTACGAGTCAGTGGCGGATCCACGGGGGGGGAGGTATATATCCCCCCCAAGAGGTCAGGCGAGCGAGAAAAAGCGTAGGATTTGATAGTAAACTTCATTATACCAATCTCTTTCTCTCTAACGAGCATAAACCGTGTCTTTCGGTAACAAGTTGTTTCGGCCATTTCGAGTTGGGCAGTGGAAGACCAGAATCCGGCGGAGAAGATGAGTCGCAGTTGAGGCTTCGTCTATCCTACAAAGGCCTTGCTTACACCTCTTGCAAAGCTGCTTCCTCCATCGACTAAAATGTATGGGATCTCTGGCGTGTATCGGTCACATTGTTTCAAACAGCCTCTCCTGGCCCTTATAAAGTAAGGGCTTATTTCCCTCGTAGTTGGCGCGCGGGTTAGCACACAGCATTTATTGCATTTGTTGGTACATGATTGCGCGTAGATGCAATCGATGCAGTCGTGTTCCTTGAATGTGTCACATTGTTTTACCCCGTTGACGTCTCCTTAGGCACCTCGTCTTTGGCGTCAACTTAAACGTGCCTTTTTATTTTACTGCGCGGACAGATTAATCATTTTCGCTTCGTCAACTGATTTTGAGTGGATTTTTGTTTTTCTGGAGTTTACCAGATTATCTCTTTCAATTAGCAATACGATCAAGTGCCTGGGAATAGTGATTTATTATGCTGTATCTGATACTTCTCCTCACAGCGGTCGCATCCTACTATGTTCACGGATCTCTGCATGCCAGTAACTTATTTCACAGTATTACATTACGTGTATAAAGTATGGTGAGTACTTATTTTAAATATTAATCAGTGCATAACTATATCATAACAATATATATCTCCCTTCTGTTATTTTTACTCCTTCTAATATCCCGTATAGATCCTAAAACGCATGAATCAGTAAACCTGTAATCCAGAAATAATTCAAGGTGTTATACACCATTATATGATAAAAAAGGAACTCCAACCAGGTAATGTTTGTTTTAACATGCCCCTAAAAATTTTGACAACCAAGCAATCCCCATACAAAAATTCAGTTTTCATCCTCGGATTGACTTTATCATGTAACTTCTCTTGGAATACGCATGTTGTCGAAATATCAACCAGAGTCAATAAAATGATTTATTGGTTGAGATTTTGAAAAGAATTTCGTCCGTATGCCATCCGAAAACAGGTTGTTTTTTTCTCATGCACCTTTTTTTTATTGTCATAAAATTACTTTAATTAAAATAGACTTGATTTAATGTGTTCGATGTATTTTTTCACTTCGTAAATTTAATACGTTTCATCATATTCATGAGCGTAAAAAATTCTTTCTTAGTGGTTTCTTCATTTTCCTTTTGGTTAATTGCATGTCAAAACCACCAAAAAAATACCGATATTAACCTTGACTTCTTCGATTTCGGCCTATTTCGTTGTACCACATGGCTGGTCATGTCCAATTGTTTGCAAAATATACATCCATTGCCTTGGTAACGGGAGTATGAAAATTTGAGCTCGTAAATTTATGTTTGAGTTGTTCTCGATATCTCCGGACGCATGATATTTATGTCCAAGAAACGAATGCTCTTGTGAAAGAAAAAATCAACGGCGCACAGTATTATGAAGCCTTTAGTTAAAATTTTGCAATTTAGAGCATCAGTTTTTATTTTTAAAACATTAAACACGTTTTTCTGCAAACAGGTACCCCTTCAATCACGATTTGTTTAAATATTTGGTTGATAAATATGTTAGCTTTCATCCTTAAAGTTGTGTAATGGTAATTTTTCTCTCAAGGGAAACATTAATATTCGCTATTACGTCTAAGTTTCGCGGCATCCTAGGCTTGGGTAACTGTTGATTTACATAGGCGAGCAAAAACACCACTCATATCAATTCTGTGGGTCTATGTTGAGCTAATAACAAAGAATTATAAAGTACGAAATCGCAAAAATGCTGTTGTAGCGATGTCTCCATGTCGACGAATCACAAAATTTGCTCTCGCAATTTGGATGTTGAACCGCTCGTAACCTTGTCATTGTTAGGCTTATTTTTTACACTTAATATGTCTACAAACACATTAATATCCCGATTATTCCCGGTCGATTTGCTTCCAAATTTTCAGCTCCCTAGTTAAACGAGGTGCCAAAGAGGTTTAACTTAATTCCTTTTGAGGAGCTGAATAATAAATTATGTGCTTCTATAAATGCGGCACAGTAGCATCCATTGACCTAATTGTTGTGATAACCATATGGTATTAGCTTTAAATAGTTTAGCTTTCTCTTAAGAATTTATTTGTAGATTATATAGACAACTATATATTGACATGGCCTTAAAAGCACCCAAGATTTCTTTCGAATAGGAGTATTTTTGAAGGGAGAGGCCATGAGAAATAACATGAAAAGTTGCCGATTCAACGACATTCTCCCAGACGTATGTATGTACCTATCACTTGCACATGGATATATTGTAGCTGGGCTGTAATTTAAATGAAAGCCTTGATTCATATATTGGAGCACAAAACCACGGTGACCTTTTTTTTGACACATCTCCGCTTTCTTTTCTGGCGATGAAATCACACGCACAACCTCTAATTGTAAGATATCCAGAATCGCTTCATAAGAAGAGCAATATTCAGTGTCTAGGCTGTCTTCAATATTCAGTGACAGCAGTGTCTAGGCTGCACTAGTCTACCGGTGTCTACTGTATCTATGCCATTAGATTCAAACACGGTCATTTAAGTTCTCAGTATCCATTGCGAATATCTTGCCTATATATCTGCGAATATGACTCTTCTTCTGCGCCAAAAATCGAATGCAACACGCCTCTGGAAGACGTTTGCAAGAAATGTTCTCCCATAGGTAGTCCATTAATGTTAGGGTTAAAATAACAATAGTTATTATTTTCGCCAAATTAAATTATCTGCCCAACTTGTTAGAAATTGCAATTCCAATGTACCGAGTAATGCGTACGCACCTACTGTGCGTGCCTGAGGCGCCGACTTGTATTTAAGAATTCCAGAAACGAAACTTTGTGAGACCTGCCATTTCGCTACGATGTCTATCATTTAAATTAGTATGAGTTTCCTGTAAGTTTGCAAAGCAAGTCTCTTTCACTTGATAATTATTTCACCTCCCCCACACACTTTTAAAACCTACACTCGGTGTATTTCCAATAACAACTGAGTTTTATTTTTAAAAGAACTTATTTTGGTAAGTACTTAATCGGGAAGTGTTTTGCCTTATTTTTTATGTTAAGTGCAAAACATTCCTTGTTCAGGTAAAAAGTTCTTGGCTTCCCTAGTGAAATAGGGAGAGATAAAACATTTTGGGTTTTAGCAGTACAACATGATTTTCAAAGAACATTTCTATATTTTTTACTGCATCATAAAACGGAATTAACTTTTCCCAAATACTGGTGTGAAATCTCTCTAACTTCATCTTCATATACTTTGGCCACTATTGAATCAGTGGTCATTAACTCGGTGTGTTAAGCCAACTTTTCCACAATTTCCGAGGTCTGATGTAAAAGTAACGTAGCCCGTAATAATTCTATTGCTCGTTTCTGTGACAATTCGATGAAAGTGGGATGCAGGCAAAGATTGCTATACAGTAATGACCGTAGTAATTTGCTTGAGCATAATTGGGTGACGGATATGGGAAAATGAAAGAAAGGCGTACGCAGACAGATAACTCCTTGAATGTTGCTTCCTTTCCATTCTAGCGTTCCCTGTACCATTATCAGGCTGCATCAGATCGCGGATAGCATTTGAGGGTAGGAGATAACAAACCCATAGTTAATGATGTTAAATAAATCGCCAATAGGCATAGGAAAAATAAACAGGCATATCTATCAGTAAATATAAGATATATGACATAAGATTCACGTAAGCATGCAGGCGCAGGAACGCGCGTGCGCGCACAGACACATACCCTAAAATCTTTTTCCGAATTTTCCCCCCCAATATTGCTCCTCGATTCGCCCTTTGGTACGAGTAGAGGAACAGCAACATTGGATTTCTTTGTACCATTCTTCTACTGTTCCTAATCCTTAATTCTCCCCTTTCCTCTTAAAGCTATCGCAATTTTTCGGGCAGATTATACTCAAAATATCATTTCTAGTATCATGATGCGCTGAGTCCTTTTAAATATTTTCCTTAGAATTTTCTTACAAAGTCATTATCTTAATACAAAAGCAAAGAATTATATACCTGTCCAGCTCAATATCCACTCAAATAAGATGTTGTCATAACGTCTCATTGAGGTGTGTGGCCTTAATAATTATTAAAAAATTGTTTTTATTGCAGCAACGATTATTTGAATTGACAAATAAAAATTATAGAAATATTTATTTGAAAACACTTCCGTCATCGATAATTGAACAACGTAAATATGATAATTAAAGTCACGCATAATTGATCTATCTTTACTACACCAACTTACAAGGGTTTATAGGTTTTTCGAAATTTTTATATGCTTGTTCCTCAAATGCGCTTTTTCACGTTGGTATATTTAGAAGAATGTCATAGTTTACAGTCAAATATTAGTGAAATATCGGCGACCTGTGCATCGTGAGTTACCCAGGTAGGCAGAATATTTTTAAGCTAATTTAGTGATGGATCTGGGTTCGAATCCCAGCCCAGGCGAATGATTTTTTTCACTATGAATTTCACACAATTGTGTGGCCATCAGCGGGTGACACCATTAAAGTTACAGCCCGGCCAGTTCCATAGCTCTTTCAATTTGATTGATACTTAGATGTTTCCAGAGTAACGTCGTAAAACTCCTTTCCCTTGATAAGAGATAAAATGAGATGTTGATTCTTTGCAGCTACGAAACCAGGGTCGTGAGAATCAAAAATTCATGTGGATAAGTTATTCATTGCTGAAATGAGGAATATTAGGGATTTCTGCGTTGCTGTCTGCCACTAATAATCAATAAATCGAGCATAAATGACCTCCCAAATATAAAATACTATCAATGTTTAAGAGCAGAAGGAGAGAGGAGTCAATCAACGTAAATATTCATTAGAAAGGGATCTCAAAACTTGATAGCGCCGGGAAGTAGATTTTTAGTCATCCTCGCTTACACATTTATGCTCACCCAACCGAACTAAATAAAATTGTTCTTAGTTAATATGGAAATTCCACTGATCACATTCTTTAAGGAGATTATTCAGTAACATTCCACAGCACACATTTTCACGCATCACATTCTTTAAGGAGATCATTCAGTAATAATGAACATAATTATGAACCTCATTGTTAATGTGCGGTAACTTATGGCTTTACTCCGGTTCTTTCTCCTATAGCCTTGCGATAATTCAAACTAGTCTCGAGAGTCAATTTATTATTTTCCTTGGAGTTGTAGTCCTAAATGTTGTCCGGGAAAATAAAATGTTCTGTATCCAATAACCACTATTAAATCGGTCAGGCTCCTTAATATGCTCTTCACGACTGATCAAACCCTATCCGACTTCATCTTCTTGGATATATGCGGAACAAAAAAATAAAACTACGCATGATGATTCTACATGCCTGTTTTTTTACCTTTCCCCACGCGTGAACTGGCTCAATGGAGCCAATGAACCCTCAACACCGCCTGTGCTGGCGTGATTGGACGCTTTGGGTTGTGGGAGGCAAGGATGAAGGCTTTCATGGACGTGACCTTTGATAAGGTGAACGCGCATTCATCCTAACACATCCCCGCGTGTCCTTCGCAAAATTTACGCATTCCGACCGCAAGGGGAACGGAAGGGCGAGGGGAGTTTGACCCCCCTCCTCTCCCCAATCTGCCCTCACTTTTCCGCCTCGCGGACCTTTGGAAGTGATGAAATCCAAGCGGGCGGAGGTGCGGGTTGGTTGTTGCTCGGGGCAATGGAATCTCATACAGCCTGGGTATGCAGAGAATCGGCCTCAACGCCACTCTCTCCAATGAGCCCTAGGTGGAATATAGAAGCGTCGCACAATGGTTCCAAATCGAAAAAAGCTGGCCAGAAGTCGAATTTTCGAATTTTAACTAGGAAGTTCAAAATTGTGTATTCGTATTCTTCAGGATTTGGCCTACAAAATGGAGTACTTAATTGGCCTCTGTATTCAGTCTAGTAGTGTGTGTAACCAGTCAAAATTGGGTATGACGAGGGTTAAACGCCCGACGCGTCGAATCGGTCAATTTTAGAGAAATACACCTAAATAGAGAAGATGACTTAAATTGCATAGTTGAGAATTGCTAATTTTCAAAAAAGTACGTTATGATCTTTATGCGTAATATCCCGGTGATTTTGGTTCGTTTTAGTTTTATTTATAACTATATTCAAATATTTGTAATATTAGCTATTTTCGAGTGATTTTTTGATTGAATGTATCGATATTGTTTTGTGCTCCACCGTTATCCTCTATGATTTCTATGCTAAATTATTTAAAAAAGTATACACAACGTAATTGAGAAAAAAATCTTGTGTACACTTGCTTTTCTGACTTCTAGAAGGTTTTAAGTTGAGCGGTGCTCCACGCCGCTGCGGGCGGCCGGCCGGCGACCGGGTCCATTCCTGAAGGGACCCCATGCCGATGGTTATACTCGCGTGCTGTTGTAAGATATGACATTTACATATTACAACAGCAGTAAACTTAAATAAATTCTGGGAAGTTACTTAGTAATTACCTAATTGCAGAAAAAGTTTTGTGGTCGAACCCTCGGCTTTCATCGACCCGTTTCTGTCGGCCGATTGGTTTCCAGTGGTTGTAAGAGACTAAATCTATCGCAAAAGACGAAGAGAGGCTTCTGTCAAAGGAAATTAACTGAATTCAGCCAGTTGATAATGGAAATCTCACCGCGAAATTTCATATGATGCTCACAATGGTTAATGGAAAGGTAGGTGACGACTTTTTTTTAAAGAACATTTTCACTATTCGTAAATCTTTCTATTTCACTTAATATATTCTTCAATATATCTTACAGCTGTGTAACACT
The DNA here is from genome assembly GCA_963573305.1 of Pyrrhosoma nymphula. Lineage (NCBI taxonomy): Eukaryota > Metazoa > Arthropoda > Insecta > Odonata > Coenagrionidae > Pyrrhosoma > Pyrrhosoma nymphula. The sequence continues at coordinate 97,456,505 of OY754338.1, read as the reverse complement.
TTAATAGAAACCAGCACCATGATGTGATATGTTTGTGGTGCTAAAATATCGGAAATGAATAATTTGGAGAACTTAAAAAGGTGGCCAGTGGATGAATCCACGTATTCTTTCGGCATATCCCCCCTTCATTGGTACATCAAGTGTTTCGAGTGTCTTTTGCACATTAGTTACCGTTTGGAAATAAAAAAGTGGAAGGTCAGTGAGTCAAAATAACAAATAGTTTTTCTCAATATTCATACTTGCAAAATAGAAATAAGAAATTGTATTTGGGTTTCTTTTCCAGATTAGAACTAGCGATGGGAGCAAGCAGGTAATGAAATAAAAAAAGGAAATTCATAAAAGGTTCAGATCGAGGATGAGGCTAATAATCGACGTGCCAAAGCAAGGCTCCGGACCGTCGAATGATGGGAAAACGGCTAGGTATTTCTTTATGGATGCTAAGTTGTTATCAGAAATTGCTGGTAAATGCACAAATATGACGAATCAGTAATTACTTTGTCTCTCAATAGCATGTAACTATAACTGACACTGTTTACGGCATTTGGAAAAATCAAAGAACTGGTTTAGGGGTTCCATTTTATCTGTTTTCAGCTATGCATGTATTTTAATCTTTGTTTATTCTACCTAAAATTCTATACCTTCTCATCATAGTCCTTAAAACAGTACAAGCTTTAGACCTCTTAAAAGGCTTATCAAAATGTTTGGTTCTACAGGAAGATATAGGCTGGGCCATTTTTATTCTACTGGTAATGTGTCATTGAGTGCACATTTTAATAGTTTTATAATTAAATCAAAATTATTGGACCAATTTTCACCAAATTACATGTAGGTATGCGTTGGAACTTACCATGCAGGCAGTAAAGGAAATGATACTTGAATTATATTTAAAAATGTTCATTAATTAAAGCACGTTATGACCAGAGTTTTTTAACGCGGTGTTCGAAATTTATACGGAATTATTTCGATATATGTTGTTTTGAATATTGGAATCGGCGTGCAATATTGATATTTTTTTAGCAACCATTATAATTATAAAAAAATATTCTTTCGCGTTTAGAAGAAAATATGTGCGTATGGAATCGAATTATTACGAAATATATCTCATGTGAAATAAGGCTACGTGTTAATATAACTGAATTGCCAAAATACCAAACTGATGCGATTCAATTTTTTTCACGTTTATCTATAGATATCACTAATGAAAACTCGCATGCAAAGTTTCACGTAAATCTGCACATAAACAAAAATATCTCCAACCACCCTACACAACAATGAGTAAAACATTCACTAGGGAAACTTCATTTGACTTGAATAATATTGAACCTGGGCAACCTTATAATGGAAATCGTGATGTCCAAGTTCGATTCCCGGTCAAGTCGAATGATTTTTTATATTGAAATCAGAATTAATTGAAATTACGATGCCACTACGACTTGTTTGTTCGGAATTGTTTACATGATGCTATCTTATTTGGTGTTGATTTGGTACTGTTAGAAAGGATAAAATTGTGCTTTAACTATTCCAACACGTAAGCTTGTTCAGATTTAGACTTGACTCAACTCTGAAATTTAATTGAATTTAAGTTGAAACGAACCACATTTATACTTGATTTCTAATCATACATCAGCGTGGTAGACGCGTTTGGCAACTGAAAGTGGTTATGGAATAAAAAATATTTATTTGACATAAACCTTTGCTGGAATAATATTTTTCTACTACTTCAGTGCTATAATTATACCAACATCAGCTTAAATGAAATTGGAGTTTAAAATCTGCAAGTAATAATTGTAAGCATTGTCTCTCAGCAGAAGCACCTTTCTATCGCTTAGTGGTGTGTTGGATGATTATTTTTGTTTGCGGAGGTTTACATTCCTCTTTAGGACCCAATAATTTGAGTGGATATAAAAGATGCAAAAAATGTGATGACATTATTTTAACGTAAGCCAATATATTATTTAGGTATTTTATTAAAGTACAAATCAAAGCTTCACGTTTATTAAAAGGGAGAAATTTAAATATTTAATATCTGATGGATGAATGACGTGCATATCCAAATATTTAACCTTGCTGATGAGAGTGTTCCTGGATTCAAATTTTTGGTTGTGCTACATTGATTAAAATCGATTGAAAGCATGAAAGTATAAAAAGCCCTTATGCACTGATTGTTCAATACCAAATAAGTGATTATAAATGCTAGTTACCTGACAAAACTATACTGAGTTAAGGGTTGGATCAGAAACTATTACAAAAAGTAGGTTTCAAATTTTCCCATATTACAGATAAAATCCATCGTTAAATGAACTAATTAATTAACTTCACTTACATATTTATGTAATTTCATTATTCACCGTTCGAAAGAGTATTCAAAATGTGTATCAATACGGTGTGGGAAATGAAATTTTATTGATGTTGGAGGTAGAGGAAAGAAAGATTGGGGACACGTAATATCATTTATGACAATGTTTAAAAAACACGAGATGCTGGAAAAGGTAAGCAACCAAAGTTAGTTGTAAAGGATAAGGGCAGGACTCAAATTCGATCTTATAGGCATTGGAGAATATTTTAGGTTTTCACATTTCTAGAGGGAGGACTGGTTCTTTTATTTATTTATGCTTGTTTCCCAGTATGACTTGCTAACTTAAGAATCGATTTTAAGCAAGGAGGCTCCATTACGACCTAAGGGTAAGGCAATTGCACGTTTTGAGTATGCAATTTTAGTTTATAACAGATTTATTATAATTATCCACGCCACTTTCCCGCTATTTTATACTATTAGCCGGTTTGGAGCTCCATGAATCGATTATTCCAACTCATCATTATATCAGATATTCGCACGATACGTAAATTTCCATGCACGATTCCCATGTTCAGGTTTTTTTATACGGAATTGTTTATCATCTGTTTTCATAGAATAAGATAACTCTCAGGGGCTATTATGCTGAATATATCCTTTGAGCATATGCAATGCATGCTTCTTCATACTGCCGATCTATATCTTTTTAATTCAAGGTGCTTCATTATGACAATGCAATGCAATTGAGGACCTAGATGGAATAACAACGGTAGTCGATTTGAGTGTTTTTGAGAAATCGGAAGTTAAAGTTTTAAATTTGAATATCTTAAGAGCTGGCATAATGGTAGGGTTAAATATTACTTAAGCATGTTCTTGATAATGGGGTAGATACTAGATCGCCGTAGAGCAAAGGTCTGAGAATTTAGAAAATGAGGATCATGTAATTAAAGAGGTAGGCGACTAACGCTGCTACCATATCAAGCTAGCCATTCAATTGGTTAAGGTTAATATCAAATGTATAAATAAAAAATTACTCGAACTCCATTATGGATGTTATGACGTACGTGTCTCTTTCACACGCATCTTCGATTCGCAACTTCGCTTCGATCTCTAGCTACGGAATCATTTAATTACCTGAGGATAACACTCGTTAATTTTGAGTTTGTACTTTTCAGATCCTACTCTCTTTAGGCTTAAATAATTTTTCCTCCTTTTTAGTACTATCTGTGCGAAAACTTCAATTTCATGAAATATTTTGTGTTTCCCAGGCGTATGGTATTAATGAAGACTTCTATTCCCTCGCAATATATTGACGAAATATACCTTTTCATTTTTAATTAGGTATTGCTGATAAAAGTATGGGACATTATTGAAAAATATAGTGATGGTGCAACACGACTAACGATCAAGTTACGACGTAATATTTCAACATGAATAGTATGTGAGCATCTCCACCATTGATTTCTCCGATGCAAGGCAAGTTTTTGCGCGATGACCGTAGTAAACACAGGTAACTTATTGACCCGCGACCCATTTGAAAGCCACGAGTAGTGTTTAATGACGACGAGGGGGGGTTTGGGAGGGCTAAATTGGGTTTGCCAGAGAGGGGGAGGGTGGGAGGATGTAGGGGGAGGCAAGATAGTGGTTTGAAATGGACAAGTAAGGCGGGGGTGGGGGAGGGGGAGGGAAGATTGGGAGGGAGTAAGACAACGGGTCTCGAGCACATGTTTTCCTGTCTGGAGTCACGCATCGCCTCGAATCGATATAACCGATTTCGGCGTCTATATTTGGAGGGAAATGGGTCAATACTACAAGATCTCGACTGCGAGGCACACGCTATGGTGGGAAGGGTAGGTGAACCAAGGCTTAAGAAAGCATTGCAGGTGGATCTTAAACATGTTTCATCGACGTTGTTGACCATTTTAAGCTTCTTAAAAATTGCAAAAAATGGAATTCGTGGACACATGGTTTGCTAATTATTTAAAGGACAGGAAAATAGTTACAAAACTTAGTGACACAATGAGTGACGAGTTCACAGCAGTAATAGGTGTACCTCAAGAATCCATTTTTGAGTCTATATTTTCCTTGATTTATATAAATGACGGTGTTGTTTCTTGCAATTTTGGTGAATTGATCTGATATACTGATGATATGGTGCTTATATCTAAACACATGGATTATAACACAGGTGTGCAGGACATGAAAAATGTGATCAATATAATATGTAAATGTTAAATGATAATAGGCTAATTATCAATGAGAATAAATCTAAGGTTATGTATATCAAGCACAAGGTTGATGACATAAGAGAAATCAAAATAGAGGCACACTCCCATACATGCATACACTCCAATTCACAGAAATGCAAATGTCATTTGCTGGAACAGGTTGATAAATACAATTACTTAGTTTTTATTGTACACAAAAATTTTAAATTTAGCGCTCATATTACTAAGACCAACAGAAAGTTAGACAATATACTTTTCATGTTTAAGTATTTGACTAGGATAATAATCCTCAGCACGATGACAATGATGTATTATTAATAAAAAGAAAGCATTCTGAGATAAGGAATAACAGGGGATCTATTAGTATGACAAATATCAACACGGCGAGAAAGAAACAAAGAAAACTCTTGACGAAAATGATAGAAGGGAAATTTGAGAATATTTAAATTTCAATGAAGAAGATATATTTAAAAATTTGAGTATCCTACCAGTGGAAAAATTATACGAATGTGATTATAACAAACTATTACTTTAGTAATAAGTAGATACAAAACACAGGAGGTAGCAAAAAGTGAAGTACCACTAAGGGACAACATAAAGTTAAAGGTTAAAAACCATTACGCAATTCATAGGAAAATAAGTTTGGAAATGGTGGTGCCAATACTTTTCTACGAGTTGCCTAAGAATTTGTAAATTCACATAATGAGATTAAAAGGGAAATAATAATGACAAAGTTTATCAAATTTATTTTAAATAATTAATTTATAATTTATGAATACATTAAACATGCCTATGGACCTTATTTCTAGACATTTTCCGTTATTCAGAAAATCTTTTTGATTACTGTATACTTTGGGCCGACTTTTTGGGGAAAAAGAGGTGATGAAAAAAATTTGATGTACTTGATTATGTACTGTGTAACTGTAAAAAAACCTTCCAAAAATGTTCCAATATTCCGAAGCCAGCTATTCTGCTGTTGTATCGAGAACCTAAGCACTGTTGGTGTAATAGTGATTAGATACCAGTGCGAACTAGGTAGTATATATCTTCTTCCATTGTATAACACGCCGGATTAATAATATTGATAATTTTCCTTGAAAATTAAAATGAAATTGCTCACGCGGAGAAGTAACTGTTGTAACAATATCAGCAACAATACTTCCCATTCGAGAAAACTTGGGTGAATTAAATGACATTTTGCTGATGAGGAAATATTGAAATGACTTTGCACTCGCGACATGAATTCAGCGAAGCGCTAAAACACACTATAATCTGACAAATACATGTCGTTTCCGTGGTTATAACTTATTTTAAAATTATACCAAACCTTAGCAATACGAAAATAAAAAACTTCGTGAACTTGTTCCATGTACTCTAAAATTATATGCATAAAATAAAGGTAAGAATAATAACCTAGAAGATCGTCCCAGGTTTTGATAATAGTTTGGTGAACACTTCGGATGATTCTAAATTATTTGTCAACGATTTACATTTGCTATATTTCTCACAAATTATTATTAATGAAACCTAGCATTAATTATTCTTGGATTCAATGGTAAGAGCTAACACTCGCAAAATGTTCCATAGTTTTCTTAAACGCCACTTTGTCCATCGACCATAGAGATGTAAAGAGACATGTTGATGATGTAAATAGCACAAAACATAGCATCGTCCAATAGATGGATAATTATATACTTCTTCCGTAAGTGAATTTAAATTTAATCTAACATATGGAATTATTAAAACTGCCTTAATAGTATTATTCATGATAAAACAATTTATTATTCAATTTCGAAAGATAGTTACACGCGGCTATTCACAGATAAATTAACACTAAATGTTAATTTCAAATAATTGATTATCTTTATATAACTATCTAATGCACTGGAATTTACTTGCAACAGTTTACGGGAATACCGGAGTAATTAGGTCAGATTTAAGTTACTTTGCTAATAATAAAAAAAATAAAGTAAAAAATGCCAGTATACCAATAATATTGCGTTGGTACTACCTCGGTTGGTACAATTAGGGCTTAAAAATACTCGTTGGTTAAATAACGGTACATTTTTTAGGAAGTGCCCGTACGTAGAGTGTGACACGGTGAATATCCAGTAAACATGCAAAAAATTATTTTGATCAAGTTTTCAGGCACTCTAATCCAGTAAAAATGTGCTAATGGATTAAGTATATGAATGCGATCATGATGATATTAGAATTAGGTGAGTTAAAGAGGCCTGTGAGACGAGCTGATTGCAGTATTTAGAATTTTAGTGAAATGGTTTACACTGCAGCTCGACTAAGTTATCCAGTTTTAATGGAAGATATCACAATCTGTAACTGCTCGCGGAAAGTCTGTTTGGTAGTCTTGTTCTCTAGGTTTATGCTAATGAAAAAATAGATGGTCATATTCTCTTCGACAAGTGATATGGAGAATAAATAAATCTTATAAACTCGTCCTTTTTCATAATTTTAACTTTAACCTTCACCTTATATTTAAATAATAACCTTTCCCGCCTCACCAACCCTTCATCTACGTGCTTTCCTCCACCCTGCCTGAATAGTTTTATTTTTTCCTCGTCCCCATAATTAAAGGAAATAATCAAACATTCTGTAGCTGAAAATGCCGTAAATTGGTGAAACGCGTCGTACTAATAAAGTATTGTAGAAAAGTTCAAAGTATTTTACTTTATCATGAATCAAATAATCAATTGAAATATGCAATTACTCATATTTAAAAAAATAATAGTATTCTGCATAAATTTTAAATCAGTCGGGGCATCATTTTTTATACCAATGACCCTTCGTAAACTTTGAAATCACTTTGGAAACTTTTCTTTGCGACAATTACACATTTGTAATAATCAATTATATTGTATATACCTACTTAAGTTGTTTGAGCGAGATAGTTCCCTAGTCATAATGGAGACCATATTCAAATTGTATTTTTTTTATTTCAGCGTCTGTAAGAAGTATGAAATAAATATTGTCATTCAAAGATATTAATGGCGAAAAGATATAGTTATGTATGACCAAAATTCTCAGTAATTAAAAAAATAAAGCTACATAAGTTTCTAACTTGACTCATTTTTTCCCGCCGTACGTACGGGTGAAATCCAATAAAACAGAAGGTTTTGTTTTGCGATTCTGTAAAAATTACTGTGGTGAGATTACTTTTTATAAATAGTTGAGAAAACATGCAATCTACACACAATTAGTTTATTGACGAAATCTAGGAGCTAGAAGTTCCAATTTTTTTTAAATATTCTCCCTCTGGAGCGCACAGCCGTAGTAGATCCCATGTAAAACATCTTATATTTTTAGGAAAATATCTCAAAAAGTAGTTCGGCAAGGGGTTGATATTTTGATATCATTGGAAAGATAATTGGTTTTAAAGAATAATTAGTTTTTTCTTTAAAATGAGGCCAAATTCATCAAATTCTAGGTTAAGTGATTTTCGCTCAAACTACCTTGATTTTCTAATACGCAGGCTCCAAAATTCTGCATTGGCGTTGAATTCGTTTGATTCCTATGAATGTTGCGTAAAGGGAATAGCCAAAATCTTCAAAGTACCTTGAGAGTAGATGTACCTGTGCAATTCAAGTAAGGTTAGCTATTATAGATTATACAGATTGTGATTTAAAAGCCAACTGCATTTATTATGCAGAACTTACATCTTTCAGTTATTGGCAAGGGTATAAGAGGTTTAATACAGGAAGTCACGTTAGTCTTTCCTACCTATAAAATAGAGTAAGAGTGGAGGAAATGCATAATATTGTTTTAACATTGCGTCATTAAAATGTAAATTTTAGTTCAATTTTTCGAAAACTCTAAAGGAAAAGAATGATTCTAAAAACTATTTTAGTGTTAGTGATACTAAATTGAGCGAATAGTTGAATATGTTGGATAGAACAGGCGCAAATATGGTGAAGAATACCAAGGGGCGATAATTAGTACGGAACCCTGTATGATAGAAACCATGATAGAAGGTTTTACACGATCATTGAACTTGTGCTTGCGATGAAGCGGTACTGTCTTCCGCTGTTGCGAACTGTTAAAAGAAAATGGAAAATTTCCATGGAAGAAGGCGACTTTTGGCTGCTGCAATAATAGCAGGGATTGTCGAAACATTGTCATCGCACATTGATTTCACCACCAAAGAGTGCGTATTACCCGTGATTAAGTGGGGCGCTGATTAAAAAAAGTGAAGACCGCACTGCGACTGTAAAAGCGAACGTGATTGGTTGACGGCTACTGTCCTACTGGGAGCTAGCAGCAAACTAGCACCGCATCAATTACGAGATCAAGTTGCCCAGCGAGTATAATAGCTATCATGCTTGTTAGCCATCATGCTGGTTCTATACCACACGGTACTGGAAAGATATCATACTAGCGAGTATCCTCGACCTTGTGCTGGATCAAATATCAATGTGAAACGGGCTTAAGGATACTCACCGTCGATTCAATCCTTTAAATGTTGAAGGCAGGCATTCATGGTGCACGAACGAAGTACGATTCCGTCGACCGCGAGAGAGAGGAATGCGTTAATGCGTCTCTAAGGTGCCGCTTGGAAGAACGGGAGAAGGTCAAAGGGCAACCATGGATGAGGGAAAGCTGGTGGAGAGCGCGATGGGGCTGGCGGAAGTGGGATAATAGCTTGGGGAGGAGAGAGGAAGAGGGGGAGGGCCTCGAGCGGTTGGGGCCGAGTCGGCTGTTGGTCGGGTGAATTAAGTAAATGAGTAAGCTGCCCTCGGTGAAGGCCGTCAGGACGAAGCTGAATGTAATAATTATGTTTCGTAACCGGCTAGGAGAGAATTTAAGTTAAATATTCCCTCCAAATTAACCAATTAGCAGACTGACGTAAACGTGTCAGGATGCGTCTTTTTTCCTTGCGAATTTGAATATGAACCTCGGTTTCAAAGATGTGAAGGGGTATTTTACATTCAAATGCGTTCATGGCAGTCAATCCATAGCGAAATTATTTCACGTCGGTATTGTTTTGTTCTCCAGCTTCTACTCCGAAGGTAATATTTAAAAATGTTTGACTTGTGCCAGTCGGTATGTTAGCGTATCGGAACGCGCTGTCAGAATTTTTTAAATCTTTGCGGAGTTAAAGGGCTTTCAAGCTGCAAAAGCAGATTTTCTACTCTAAGAAATTATTATTTTCAAAACGATTTCACAACTAGAGAATCAGTTATAGTATGTCATAATTTTACAGTGACTGTAGATTTACTAATTTCGTTCATATGATAATGTATATTAAGTTATATATATGACAAGAGAAATGGAAACAATTAGGCAATTAGACACTATCAACAAGGTGCTCAGGCTGGGGAAGGATATAAAGATGAATCAGTGGACACATACTGTTAAATGACCCGCGAGAACACCGGTTCCCACTAATTCAAAACTTTCGGAGTATAAATTCTTCAGCTGGAATATATCACTACTCTGAAGAAGGGTTCATTGCTCGTAAGCTTGAAAGCAGAGACCACCGGATCCCTCTTGGATTTTCTACTGGTTAGTGCCCACTAATTTATCTTGATTTTCGCATTGTAAATAGTATTATTTTTTTTAAATATTATATATGCAATAACGCCAGTGAGCAATTACCGGTAGATGATCTAATATTGCTATTAAGAGGGTAATATACCCGTTAAGGTAAGCTTAGATGGAATAGAGCAAAAATCCTCTAGGTGTTTAAAAGCGTAGACCTCTGCCTATCTACACGATTGTTTTCTTCATTTCAGCATACTCCCTACCTTTCTTCATCCCGCCCATAAAACATCTTCTCCTTCTTCCCCTTCCCCGCTCACCCTACATCCTCCCCTCTATGACGGCCTTCAGCATTCCCTCGTCTCTACCAACCACCTACTTTGCCTCCTCCTAATCTACGTATCCGGTAATTCACTTGCATATATACGCACGTGAATGGAATGAAAGGGTGATGATATATATCATCACTCTTTCATTCTACGTAGTATAGAACTGCCGCTGCATATCCGTTGAGGCTCAATTGGAAACAGGAAATTTTTCCCGCAAACTTTCGCTCCCGAGCTCATGAGGGAATAAATAATCCGAAATTTATGGTCAGGAGCTCTCGCCTAAAAGTGAGTAACTTGGCATAAGTGCGGTTTGGGAAGCGGAGGGCGCCGGCAGGCAGTCGCGGGCCGGGATGGGTGGGGAAGATGGTGGGATGTTTCCCATGGGGGGAGAAGTGGGAAAGGATGGAGGCAGGGAATTAATGGAAGAGATGGACGAAGGCTGCGAGCAGAGGAGAGAAAGAGAGAGAATATGGCGAAACAAACGCAGTGCGCATTAAAGACGAGCTGGCTGAGGCTGAGCGATATTAAGATACGCTCCATCCGATATTCAATGCTACATAAATTAGGCGCCTTGTGCAGAAAACTAATAATTTCCCGGTTATATAACTAACTTTCTACGGTATTCATTCGAATTCTTGTAAATATTTCGCCGTATGAACGTAAATAACCCCCAATTCTAGTAAACTTGTTTACCACATTAGAGTTACTAAGGTTGGTGCTGATTACTGGCGTTTGAAAATTGTGTGGACGGAGGTTAGTAGAAACCGTGGTTGAAATACGAGTTGAGGAAAAGGAAGGGTCAAGCAGAGAGACGGCAGCACTACAATGAAAGGTAAATTGAAGCTCTCCTGGACTAATTCACCCAGAAAGTCCTTTCTAAGGAGGTTGCATTGTTTAAATTAATATTATGTATGGAACGTGAATACTGCTCTTTATTGCTGCAGATGAGTATGTTTCTTCAGTTATAATTTATGGTGATTCCTTGCTCTTCACCAGAAGTCATCAACATTCGTAATCTGGTAAACTGGAAATCGTGTGAATGCATGTAAGTACGAATTACCATGTTAACCATAATATTCAAACATTGATGTAAACGGGTCATAAACGTGGAGTTTCAAACGAATGTAGTTCCATAAATGGGATATATAATTTCAGAGACGGTTGTAAACGAGCAGTTTCCAATTAACAGCTCAGAACGCTTCTGAATTCTTTTTCATGGTAACGAGTATTTTATATTTACTTTTAATTATCATGGCTCACTATTATTTTACTTTATTGTGGCGTGCGTGGAGAACTATATAGAACAGTGGGTAGGTTGTTTTTTTATGAGTTGTGTTGGAGATGGGTAGTTGTTTTTATTAATCGGTTTGAAAAAGAAAGAAAGAGATTTGATTTGTTTGAGAAAAAGATTAGTTTTTGTCATATAATGTCGCATGCCTGTGAAAAATAAAAATAAGTGTATAAAGTGATAGAGTAAATTTATTAATGCTTATCGCTCGGAAATGTAAGTTTTATCTCAAAATACCGAGTTAATGAGGAATGCTTATGGACTGGTAAAGTTGAAATGTCAAATTACTTCCCAAACGAGATATTTCCCGTATATTTAGCATTGACTTCGCATTTATTTGGAAAATAAAACCTTGTAAACGAATTGTTCGTGACGTCATGATTTACCACTTCATTGGGCTTGTTCGCCAGGTTCACTTTTGTCAGTTCATGTATGGTGTATATTTTATAGATATGATATACCTGGAAAGGATACGAGATACATTTGATCGAGTATACACACGATCGTATTATATCACAAGAATGATCGCGAAGATTGTCAGTTTGAAGGGGAATAGCCATTATAAGCCAACATTACGTGTTTCCTCAAAATTTGCGTGCTTCCTGTCGGGTCCCTTACTAACTCTTCAGTTGACTTTCAAAATTCTCACTCTTCCTATCTCTCTTCATTGCTTGCAAAACTCTCACCCCATAGCAGAGAGGGTTAGACTCCAATTCCCCCATCTTTTTCTTTCACTCACTTTAAAATCAGTTAGTTTTCATGTGTAATTTATATTATTATTTACTTTTTGCTTTGTTGTAATTTGTTATTTGCTTACCCTACATAATACTAAATAGACACTGATTTTATTCCTCTCTTTCAATTGTGTTGCCTAACTATTTCATCATATCCTCGTTTGAAAATCCTTATGACTACGTTCATCCTCTTATTTCAACTCCAGGTTCAGAACTGTATAGTTCTCACAATCATATCATTGCACTCTTTTGGATAAACTGCTACTTATGAACGCCAACTTTAAGTATCAAGGCCTCATATTCAGTGCCCTCATGATGTTTCGACATTGTAATCAATGAATTTGCATCGTGGAACCGAGTATTTTTTGAGCAGTACTCTATACTCTATTTAGAACTCTGAGTATTTTTTTACAGTCCTTAGTTGACGTCACTCCCTTGAGTTAAGTTTAAAAAAGATATCGAAATTCGCAGATCAGTTGATACTTCTCTCTGAGGTTAAAATGCTTACCTACACTTAGGCGATTTCATATCCTCTATGGATTTAGCGGATGAGAGAGATTCTTGTGAGGGCAAGAAGTCTTTAAATCTCTTCACTGCACTCCCGCTTAATCCACGATGATGACTCCAACGCGAGATGGAAACGGTAGACCTTTTAAAAAATTGACGAATGATAACTGGATAAAAGCTTTTTAATCAAGCCTCGCCGCCCTCGTGAAAGCTTCTGTTGGCAAACACACTTTCGAAAAGTCCTGGACTGTGAAAGGTGGGAATTTGGTAGGTTTTACACCCTGGCTGATTCATTCCTTAAAGTAGAATTCGTGCCCAAGATCTTTTTCAAAGCCATTGCAATCCAGAACCAAGTTCCTTTTCTAAAGAAGAATTTTTGCTAACAGTGGCGTGGTTACAATGCATTATAAAAGATAATTTCTCTATTTAACAATTATCAATGTATGGCAAACTCGATGGCTTAACTGCTGCTAGTTATCTTAAGCCCTAGTGGTGGAGTTTTACAAGGAAGACATAAATGAGAATTAGTTCAATGTGCGGTGCTTCGAAAGCCTTAAAGTATGCAGAAATATTCATTTTCATCGATAGAATTAATTAAAATTGACTATTCAGTTCAGACAAAATTGTATTCAGTTCATAGAGAGGTCTATTTTCGCGGGGCCGACAGATATTCAATTTTTAATCATGTTTAGCTACTGCTAAGTAAGTATTATGCATTCCTTTCTAAGCTGAAAAATGTAATATTTACATCTTACACCGACCTTCACTGACCTTTTCAGTAATACTTCAATTTGATGTACTTGAAATGACGTGTAATTTTCAACTTGTATGCAGGGGTAATGGCATATGGACGAACTTCTCCGAATCCAAGCTGGGCCCAACGATACTTAGCCTCCGTGTTCGACTCCGCTACAATTATAATTTTAATACCTCTGGAAAATATTAATTAGGATCTTTAAATTGACTGGCTAATTTTATAAAAAGATGCATTTTAAAATGAATCACTTAAAACTACTTATATTTTTCAATTTAATATAATAAAAAATATTTCTTTTTTTTTTAAATATGCTATTTCTTTAGTAGTATGAAACGCATATTTTTGGGCCCAAGGATATTAAATTCCCTGAGCTGGCCAATTTTCTCTGATCAGCGAAAAGCATTAAAAAGAATAGTATATTAAACGGCTTCCAAATAAATGCTACGTAAGGAGAACGCACTTTGGCATTAAGAGGGGTGTGTATTAACTCCGCAAAATGTTCCCGGCACATTGTCTTTGCATTTGCCCAATTTGATTAGTTTTGTTTGCTTCGCTGAATGAGTAGCTGACATACATATCGCGGCAGTTATGTAGGATGGCACTATCATAGAATGAAACATTCAGTCTATAGAATGAAACGTAGAAATTTCACGTAATTTGAAACGAAGTCCGCATGCGGCTTACATAGAGGTCTATATCCGGGTGGCCAACTGATATTCTTTTAACTCCTATGCATGAACACATAGTATCTTATCACACGATACCACAACTAAAACTGCTCAGAGAATTGCCATCGAAACTGTGAATATGTAATGAAGCACAGAAAACAATTTTTTTCCTGGATCAAACATCAGTTCTTTTTATAATTGAGATCAAATAAGAAGACTTTAAGACTCAAATAAAATAGCATGTTTATGTGAAGCATTTATGCCTTAATTGAGGTAATTTAAAATTTACCTACGCTATATATCTTTGCTTTTGCCTGTTTTACTTTGAAAGCTTTTCTATCAAAGATTATGTGGAAAATTCACAAATAATCAGCGGCGACGTTTTTTCTTAGATTAATTTACGACTCTGCAACATATATTGCACTTGGTGCTCCACCGACTAAGCTAATGGTTCACCTCCATAACAGCACTGGCCAACGAGTTGCCCACATTATTGATATCGCGAAGATTACTGTTTACTTTGTTTGTGCGTCAGTTTAGCTTCTATATTGACAATGATTATAATCACAAATAGATTTCTAATTGCATGAAATTTGTAAATCGATTTATTTAAGAAATTTTACAAACCACAGAATAAAATAGATTCTCTCTCTCACACACACACACACGACCCGGGTTTCGGCGCTGAGCACCATCATCAGGTGACGAAAAAGGACCGGAGGGACATTTGCTATAGCCTGTTTCGTTTACATTTTATAATTTTAGATTTTAAGTATTGAATTAATGCCAAACTTAAAAATAACTGGAAAGGCAGCTCCTTGTTTGGCAGTAGAGAATAGAGAAGGGTTTGGCTATGTAATGGTTCTTATTTTGGTTAAGCTCTAGTAAGAGGAATGTTATTTCAAATCACTAAATTACTTGAGAAATTATTGATGTATATCTGAATAAATACATTGGAGGGCAAGATTTAGTCCTTATAACATTCTGAGATAATGAGTGCTTTCAACTTGAAGCAATATTCAACCGTCTATTTTTCATGCAATACAGCGATGCACTACTTTCTACTAAATTTAAAAATTAACCCGTTGACCAAAGGGATGACGAGTCGTTGAGAGAAGAATCGAAATTAGGCAGGGTGAAATTACAAAACCCTTTTTCTTCCCGCACCATTCCCCTCTAAGTTGTATCTATGAGGGTCTGAAAGAGAGAAGTTGCTTTCTCACCTTCTTTCGCTTTAGACACCTTCCCGAGAAGCGTGTGAGAACCTTTTATTTTTATTTATCGATGACCTGAGTTAACACCAGAGATTGTAAATCTCCGGTGATAACTCAGCTTGGAAATCTGAAAGTTTTACCATAATAAGATAAATTCGTTTGCTCGTGAGTCATGCTTAACACGAACGCCAATCGAGGCAAGTGGCGCAATCATGGTTCTCAAAACGCATCTGTTCCTGTCATTGTTTGGGAGTAGAAAATCACTAGAAAACTTGAGAAATTATTGATGTATAGCTGAATAAATACATTGGATTTTCAGTAGCGTTCATAAGAGTGAAAACATATGCTCCATTCTTCAAATGTTGTCATTTGCTTTGAATCACTAGTTTAAATTGATGGAGTTCGTTCTTAAAACAGTAACTTTGAGCATGCCCCTTCGAGAGCGTATTACGTTTTTAATTGCAATAACACGAAAGAACCGTGATTACAACCCAGGTTGGTGTGGTGGCAAGAGCAAGGACTTCCCATACCGGTGATCCGGGTTCAAATGGCGTCAGTGGTGGGCATTTTTCCGAGGAACTTCGATCTCTGTTTGGACGCTGTGTGGAAGGCACTTCAAGTGCAGTACTCCCATCTTTCGGATGGGACGCATAATTTTAGCGCCTTTCGTTAAGAGCAGGCTAATGACGACGCTAGGTTTCTCTCTACTCTTCCTCCATTCCCCTAACAATCCTTAACGTATCAATCAACCCACCTATCCTCAGTGGCGCAAACCAGTTGTCAATCGCGTAAGCAAATAAAACAACCAACGAACGCCAAGGATAGATCTGGGGGTGTTCAGAGGGATTTAAGTTTTAAGGTGATAGTTTAAGTGTAATAGTTGAAATCACAAAATCTTTTAATCGTATAAAAACAATCGTCGCTGTAATACAAACATTGCGAGAAAATTTTAAAAACCACTTTCCTCGGATAATGCTTCCAAATTCATGATCTGGTGCTGAGGGCGATTGGATCCTTGGACAGAATCACCGAATCCCGCATGTGTGTATTGATTCTTGGGGGAACACCACCAGATCTAGTCGGTATAGACACATAAAATTTTACTACCAAAAACGCCATCATTGTTTGCTGATCGTGATACTAAACTCGAGCAAATATTCAACATGCACTCCTGTGGTATGTTCACGTGAAGCAGGGGTTTTGCACACCTTTGATAGCTATAATTAATTTTTAATTACTTGAAATTCTTCAGGTGCAGAAGATCATTTGAACTAGGTAGAAACTTGTAGAATATCTTAATAGAGAAGTGCATTATGTCGTTCTGGGTTTTTAGAAATGATATCGTTTTTATTAAATCCGTTCCACGTTTGCCTCCACTGTGCTACCTCGCACTTGGGTAAATGCAAAATTTTCACTTCCCATCCCTGATTCATACCCGTGCTTGATTATCCAAACATCCTCTTACATGAATGTAAACCCACGTTTATCAGGCCTCACGAAATGAATTCTGCTCGACCCTTCGGGGTAAATCCAATGTTACTGCAGCTCGTTAGCGGAGACGGTGGGAGGGTTCTTGGTCTCGTAGACGGAAGCAAGAAGAGTGAGCGGTCTCTTGGATTCGAGCCGCTTCTCCGAGAGTCATCACCGGGATGAAAGAGATGACCCGATCGCGCTCAGACGCCGGACGATTGGCTGTGACGTGATTCCGCATTGCCCCATTTGTGTCCGAAGGTGAGGGTAACGGTCGAGGCGTGGTGGTAAAAGGGGCGCCCTTTTATGAGGGTGGGTGGGTTTATAAGGGTCTCGAAAGGAAGGTACGGTCCCGATTCCGACGACATAAAAGGCACTCTCGTCTGTCTTCAACCCCCAGGCCGATGAGGGCCATCCGGATGACGCCCACTGGCCATGGTCCCCTTACCGTCCCCAAATGCTCTTCCAATCGCCCAACGGAACGGATGACCCCTCGCACCATTCTGCGACCAACGGCGTTTTTACCGGTGTTAAAAAATGGAGCAGAGGAGAACCCATCCTTCTCCTTGCATTATGCACCAGCATTATGCCTCGTGTTCCTGTGGGAATGGGGCGAAAATATTGTTTATCTAAGAATCATCATCGCTGTTAGCAACATTTCCAATGTGTGATAGATGAAGTCAATAAATAAATGAATAATAAATTTAAAAAAGTTTATTGTCGTAGACCCCTATCGGTCTGTACGTCTAGATAAGAACATTAATGGAGCGTAAAGTGTTTGCCTATACTAAATAAAAGGTCCGGATGGCAGTGTAGTGCCCACTTCATTCGGCACTCGGGTAGAAGCCGGAATAATACCGAAAGTTCGTGAATATCGAACAGAATCCAAACCAAGAATTTTAACCGAGGCAAAAACGTTTTGCACGAATTTCCGTCTCGGTCCATAAAAATATTGGAACACCTAATTGAAAATTATTTATTTTTATAAAATTTGAACCAATGAATGGAAACATTCTTGTAGCAGTTACTACCATGGAACATACGTTTGAAACACTTTGAAGTTGCTCTGGCGGTCGCATTGGGAAGTACCTTTTGACGCTTTGGTACGGAGACTGCGGAGAAAGGTTGGATCGGGGAAAAGCTTGGGATGTCGTGGGAAAAATAAAATTGAAGAGAATTTGAGCGATAGAGGTGGACGTTATACTTCACGCTCATTAATACCAGTTTGCTGCGAATCATTTCAAATGTGATCATGCTAACGCGCAAATCCTTTATTGTAGGGCTATTAAGAATATAATTTATGCATATATTATCTAAATTTCATCATAAAATGGTATAAATGCATTTCATAATTATACCCTGTACATAATTCCATTGAAAAACTCTGTCACTCATACAAAAAAAATTATTACTCAGTATTAGGGATAATTCAAATGGGTGTGAGGAAACGAACAAAAATCTAATTTTTCCGCTCGAAAACAAAGGTCTGAAAGGATGGATAAATTCAAGGATGGAAAAATTCAATACTGATCAGGATGAAGAAATTCAAGTTTTCATTTTTCTGCAATCTAATGTAGCCAAGAGATCTCATCCAGAACGACGGAATGACATACCCAAACAATTTCTCCAGTCCTCAAAAAGACAGATGTAATAACTCCTTCGGCTTTTCTTCTTCGGCTCACATAGTGTCCCCCCTTATGGCTTGCTTCCCCTCAACGTCCATCTTATCCCCGTGACGTGCATCTCCAGCATAGCAATCTTGAACCAATTCGTCAAACTTCCTAAAGCGACCTTCAGAGTGACTGCAAAGTGTCACAAATTTTACTGTCCACGGTGTTACAAGTTGCAAAAAAAGGCTTTGAAGTCCACGGTGTCTCAATGAGATGGCTCAATTCGAACGAAATCACTTGGCATCGCAGATATTTCACACGTCATGCTTTCCTTCTTCCGAAACACCGAATTCATTGTCTCCATAACGTGACTAGTAAAGAAAACAAACCCACGTTATTTATTACTTACTCGTTTATTATGACCACGACTCAGGTCGTGTCACGCACTCTGACCCGAATTCCTTACATTCTCACGCAACTAAGACGTTAAGATCGCTGAGGCTTTTCAGCCAGCGTATTAGAGTATCGAGTGCCTAAAAGGGCAAAGGAAATTTTGCGATTTGTGCAGCATATGACAAACGTAGTGCATACTGAATTTTTCGCAGGCTTAACTTTGCTTTTGATACTCTAATTTTGAGGGGAATTTCAGTATTTGGGGTCCTTAATTGAAAGAACTATAAATGGCCTCAGACAAGTAATTTGAGAAATTTACGAATAACTTTTATAATCCATAATTAGGCACTTACGAAATGACTACATTGTTGAGTTTTTAAAATTAAACATAGAATTTTATCGAAGACAATAATAATAAACAATAAAAGTATATTTATATTTTTACTATTTTTTTATTCCGTACAAATATTTTCATGTTAAAAAAGAAATAGAATCACATGCAACGATTGCGTTTCTACGCGAGAAATGCTCGAAATTCCCGGAAGGCTCGATGAAAATTAAGGCTTTGTTCGTATTCTGTGGGCCCCTCCAGGTGCATGAGCCCTGCTCCCACCCCCCTTTGTCCAACCACAGTTGAATGCGCAACTACTCTGGTATGCTGCAACGGAGAAATCCGTATCAGGCCACCCATGCAAAAGGATGAGTAAACATTTACGTTCAGGTAGAATTTCGTGTAGTATGGCGCAGCACAAAAAAAGCGACGGGTTAAAACAACTAACTGGGTTATTCCACATGAGGTTCCCCTATATCTCATCCAAGGGCAGAAGAATGATTCTTTGAGCGCTTTCCGTACTACGCACGAGTTATAATAGGTCAGAATTCCACCCGGACATCAAAACAAGTGAATTCAAAGAACTAAGGCACTGACTGCTCTTTAACTTCAACGGAGTTATCCGCTAGAGAATGCACAATACCAAGACTTAACGTGAAATATATCAGTGTTGTTTTCACTGTAATTCCACACAGTTGTGTGATCACTACCGGTGACTCCTTTAAAGTTACTATGCGGCCAATTCCGCAGTTCTTTGAATTGGTATACAGAAGCCACCTTTGTGTTTAAATTTGGGCTTTGCCTCGTAAACAGTGGCACTTAGTGAGCGAACACGGGTACTTCATGGCACTGTATACACGGTACCTATGAGTACAACTTGCTCCTTAAAGGCACCATGAAATTCACGGAGAAAGAGGACGCATCAGCATCTTAACTGGATATGACACACGGCGTAATATCGAGGGGTCTGGGTTCGAATCCCATTCCAGGCGAATTATATTTTTTACTGTGAATTTAACACAACTATAAGATCTGGTGGCTAATGTGCTCTAGCCTTGGTAATGGAAAGCCTGAGTAGAAGAAAATACCCTAGTCTGATCGACGGCTGGGAATTCCAAAGACGGCTGATATTGAAAGAGAAATGATTGATAATTAGTTAGTTTATGGCTCTTTCTTACGTGATCAATATTAATGGGATTGCCTTAAATATCGGTTACATGGTGAATGATTTTAAATCAAAGAAACATTTATACCAATCGTAGAGCCGTGAAGAGCTGACTATGTAAGAGCAACTTTCAGCGACTGCTGTTTGCGCGCTCCTAGCATGATAGGAACAGAGTCCTCTGGATTGCCGATAATACACTACCCTATGAGGGAGTAGTGTTGAGAACGGCCATCCAGAGGACTCTGGATAGAAACTTACAGAGATATAGCCCCTCAGATAATTGCAACCCGCGATGCAAACACGTCAGTAAGATTGCATAACTTACTGTTGGTTTGCTATGGGTATTATAATATTTTGACGGCAATTCCCTCAATATGTCATCATTCTGCACTAATTGCAGCTCCATTAACGGGAGACCATCGAAATGCAAAAGCCCTAATGCATAATAATTATATGGGAATGTCTACTAGTGGCGATGGGTTCATCTAGTTTTGATCCATCGAAGCATGAGACATATTGCGAAAAGGTTGTGGGTTCGACCTTTTCTCCTGCCTCGATGGAGGCGGGGTCAAATCTACCCCTGCTAACCCTGAAGTTGCGGGTTCGAGTCCCACCTGCGTGGGTCTCACCACCCAAGGCATAGGTTCTGGTGATATGAGTAAAGAGTTTTTTTACGAGGAAGGGCTATAAATTCCTAAATTCGCTCAAATAAAGACGCAATTATTGTCATTACATTAAATTTTCCAGAGATTTTTTTGCATGCCACTAAGGAGTTTAAATAATTTTTCTCTTTACTAAGATCAATTATGCCATCATATCTTATTTTGTACTCGTAAACTTTCTATGAAAAGGGGAAAGAATAAAGAACAAGAATTAGGAAAGAGAATAAACGTAAAATGAAATGTGTTTAGGCCATGTATTATATGCCGATGACATCAGGCGTCAAGACGAACGTTGAACCCGAAGTTCAACGTTCGTCTTACCATTATACCCCGTTGAAGACTTCTGATATTTATATTTGTTTGGATGCTGCCTTTAATCATTCTGTAGGGTCCATCTTTAGCTTTATGCACAATCCTTAATACTGTCATTTTTGATTCTTTCTGATCCTTCCACCTTGGTTTTCTTCATTTGTCACTGCTTGGCAGTTGGAATTATTTTCTCTATAACCTCAACATCCTGTTGCTCTCATTCACAAGAAATTTATTACCTGTCAGTTGAATATTTTTTTTCGTCTTTCTGTGGTTTCCGTCCTCCACTTAGTTTCTCTACGTATTCTTTATATCAGTTTCCTATACCTTCCTACATTGTGAACAAAGTCCCTTTTATGTCCACGATGTGATTGGTTTTCATTTTCCTTTCTCTGAATATCCTCTTCATTGGCTTCTTATGTTGTAGCTATGTTACTCGAAGAGTGTATTCGTTTTTTAACGTTCCTTTTATGAGGCAGGTGATAAGGAGCCCATATTCTTGATTGGCGCCATCAGTGAATTCTGATGTAACTGCTGAATTTTGCGAGCAAAGAAGATAATGTTCTCATAACTTCATTGATATATGGCGTCACCGGGGTTTGAACCTGGACCCCCGGGGTAGTCTTTCAGCATCATGAGCCAACCACTCGACGAACTCAGCCTCACGAGCTTATAGACATTTCCTTTAACAGGCATCATTCACCACGGAACAGAGAAGACTCATCACCTTTCTAAACGCATTGCTCATCTTATCCTAGTACTCTTTGTGTATTTCTAAGGCCAGGTCAACAATTTAACGTGAGGAGCCGGCGGAGACTGACGCGAGGGGGTTTAATGCAAGGGCAACGGGAAGGGGAACCACACGGAGGACGGCTTTTCCTCCCGTGTATTTAAAGGGGAGGTTCGCGGGAGCACCAACCCCAGGGTTCAGACTGGAGGATGGGGGTCCCGGAATAGTTCATCAAGGGTCTGATGGAGAAGGGACTGGTGGATAACGAACGGCAATATGAATTGACCCAGGGGAACGTCGAGCTTTGTAATGTGAAGCAAAGTTCATCAAAATCACGCAATTAAGCTTGCATGTTTGCTAAAATGATACTCGGATGCCTTTAAAGCGCGACATAAATATTTCGTTTAAAATTGAAGATAAATAAAAATATTATTTAGAGTTCGTGCGTCTGACCGGGTCCAAATTTGCTCTAATAAATACATTGAAGTGAAAAAATCTGAACACAGCATTAACTTGTTTTTTAATGAGAAAAAATCGTTCCATATCTCCATATATATGTTTATCGATTTTCTTTTCTATCTATTTACAATCTAGAATGTTAAGGAAACGATTTAAAAAATATAGCTAAAAATTTTGGCTTGATATTATTCAGTCAGTCATTTAAGTATCGCACTTCAGTAAAGCCAGTATTCTTGGCACTAAGCCTTCATTCCTACACTGTTGAAATTTAAAGGAAAAATGATATTAGTAGATATGCAAATATGTCGTCATTTTCTGGCAGTTACAGTTTAATCAACTAGCAAATTTCTCGGTACGCGAACTAATTCAATATTTTTATTGAAACACTATGTAGTTTCTAATATTGTTGAAGTAATATTTAGTTTTTCTCGTTTATAGGCTGGGTTCGTTACAACTATCTAAGTAAACTTATGACGCATTTAACTCTCTTTTCTGATATACTTGCAGCAAAAATATTTACTATAGTCAATGAATGTTTTAGGGAGATAGAACTTATCCATATATTGAGGCATCTACAAACATTAGTTCAGGATCGTGTAATGTCCGTTTCACTGCAGCATTGGTCGTAGTATTTATACTTTCTTCAATAAGCTGACAAAATACAATGTACACACAAACCTATCTCTTTATTATTTCTGGTACTTATATGATTAGAATACTGCATACTTTAGAAAAAAATACATTTAATAGAGTAAAAATGCGTTGCATATGAATTGGCTAAGTAATCTCACCAGTTCTTTTGTTCCACATCTACATACTACCCTTGGAACCACCTTGTTGGGTGGCAAGAGTGTATTTCAATTCATCCGACACTTTTATTATTTATAATATTTACTCCTCCCACTTTATAGATACGACAGTGAAGTGATTTCTTTCGCATTAAGTGTACTGTAACGAGAGTACTAATTTTGCAAGAAGTGTACGTACAGTAAGATTAAGTTCGATCTACTACCCAAGACTCCACGAGTTAACGTTTTGAGGATCCGACGGAAGAAATTCTAAGCCCGTATTTGTGGTAACTTCTCAGTAGATGACAGCATCATCAACAAACAATTTTACTATACCGCTAATTTCTTGGGTTAATTTAGTTTATATAAATGTCGAATGAAAGAGGGCCGATCACGCTTCCTTGTGGTACCCCTATGCCACAGTAACTATGCCGGGACTAATGCCACCGATTGCTACTTCTTATTTACGACCGATGAACTACAATACGTAGAGTGTTGAGTTTATGTCGTTTTAATAAGTAAGGAATAATTGGGGGCCGACCACGCTTCCTTGTGTCACCCGATGTCACCCTAATAATGCAAGGACTGATTTCGATAGTTGTTACTTCTTGCTTGAAAGCGGTAAACTATATGACGAAAATATTATGGTTCAGTCATGGAATTGTACATTACAGCTCTTTATATGAATAAGGAATAACAGGGAGCCCACCATGACTCTGCTGTTCTTACAACATGGATGCTTGAGAATGGGGTGGTGACGAGGAGTCGTTAAGAAAAGGAGAAGGCGCGTTTTTAAATGCTAAGAATTTTTAGTAGTGGAGTGGTAAGGGACATGCAAGGGAGGAGGGAGAGGGAGAGAAGGAGGGCGTCTGGAGGATGCTCGGGCGTGGGTGAGGTGGGGGTGGGTGGGAGGTGGAGATCAAAAGTGGGTCAATCGTTGAATGTTGCTCCGCTACGCCGCTCCCGGACTGGTGGCGCTGGCAGACAGGAGGACGGAGATTTCTCTCTCCTCTCATTCTCCCCGCATAGCGATGGCTGCCGGTTTTCTTTCCCGGCGCCCAGTGAGGGAGTCAATATCACCTTTATTTCTCCCCTATCCTCCCCACGATATTCCTTTCCCTCCAACCCCAGCTGTTCTCCTCCCCCTTCTCTCTCTTTGCATGTAACGTTCTTTGGGGTGCCTTAAACGTGTGACCGGTGCGTCGAATGTAGAAAGAGCCCACGTTTTCCCCTCTCTCACATCACACCCTTCCCCATCTACCACCTCCCCTCCTTCATTTAAGTGACGTCACGAGATCTTTTTTAAAATTCGTTCGTCAAAATTACGTTATTTTCTTGGGTGGCGTCACACTTCACCATTTGACTTCTCTCTTTCTTCAAGTTAAAAAAATAATAAGTTAACGGCGCTCGTAGATGTTCCACGCGGATCCATTTCGTTTCAAGCTCTGTTAATTGCCCCAGTTCTTTTGCACCATTTACTGAGTGAATTGAATGCGGGTTTAACATATTTTTCGTCATTACTGCGGTGATTATGTGGCATGAACTATCTTCCACTCTCGCTCTCTGCAATTCATTTTTAGGCCGTGCTAGCATTGCATTTCTCATTTATTTTCTCCCTGAAAGCTGACCTTCATTTGGCATCCATTGGTGCACTGCATTTTTAGACTGCCAGAACGTAGTGCAGTAGGAAAGTGATCTTCATTTCTTGAAAGAAGAGACGCAAGTATGCATCTATCGAGTGGTTATTGAAGTTATTGTAATTAATGTACAGCATGGGTCGTTCAGAAAGCTTTAAGTTTAGCAGCTCGTCATCAATATTTTTATTGCTTTGTAATTATCAAACAGGAGTATTCATCACATTATTAAGCAATATTAATTAATCTAATTTTAAGGAAATTGCAGTAATCTTAGATAAAACTTTATGCTTTTACTAATGAGCTGCAGGAACGGAAAAGGCTTGAACTGGCTTTGAGTATAGCAACTCCCAAAACTGGGTGCTGGAAGTGGATGCTGAAAATCAAATACATGGATAAAATCAAATACAAGGCAATATACAGAAGTATATAAGAGGAGATAACATATGAAGCACTATCAGACAGACAATGTTCATATGGATAGGTTACTCTCTCTCTCTCTCTAAGTCACAATGAATTTGTTTGGAACATAATAGATGGGAAAATATAAGAAAGAGCCCTAGATAAATACCGAGGGACAAATAAATAGGTGACTTCAATGGAATATGAAATAGGAGAGCTACAATGACATTAAGGAGCTAGCAGGTGACAGGGTAGAAAGGAATGCAGTCAACCATTCTTATGATAATGACTAATGATGATGGCCGTGCTTTTACATCGACTGAGCTGGCACCGTTCCGGCTTTGATGGCGTGGGTGTTACATTAGCCTTGAGATTAGACGGTGTGGTGTGACCTTGGTAGTTGGAGTACTTAAAATCGAATAGTGCTACTCCTTGTGCTTTAGCTTCCGCACCTTGCTTTGCTTGGGAGTAGTCGAGCAAAATTATTAATATTCTGCCGATTAATGCAATATTTATATTTGTTTGGAAATTTTCACAACTGGAATTCGCCGATTTGCATTATTTTGACTGAATTTAGTTTTCTAAAATCTACACAACAAAAAGGGTTGCTTTCAAGAGTTTTGAATCCTGCTAGCTTTTATTTGCATAAATAAATGTTCTGCCATTCTAAAATAAATAGAAACTTCCGCGTAACTTCTCCTTGAAAAAGAAATTTTTACAGAAGCCTATAAAAATTATTCCAGATTCCAGAGGTCGTTTATCAATTCAACATTACTTGAAAATCGCACAGAGATCGTGTAAATAACTGGTATGATGCAGATAGATACTTCATCAGATAGGGTCAAATCAGACCAATACAATAAGGTTAATGAAAGACTAAGACCTTTTACTAGGTCAGAATACAATTGTCCAAAACCAAAGTTTTGGAAGCACCTCGGGGAATCCAACCTTTATACGACCATTCAAGACTAATAAGCTCGAACTCCGAACCTCGGGCTCTTGGTGACTTGTCACTTACAATGGGTTGTGAGTGAAACAAAGCAACATTTTTCATATTGTTTGGTAAGTCAAATTTAGCAACAAGTCAGGAAAAGACGTCAGTAGATAGTCACATCGAGATATCCTCGCTGATTACAACTTCTTCTAATCAAATATGTTCGCTGAAAATCGATACATGCAGCATATTTTGGAGGGAATACACGAAGAAGTCATAAAACCTTCGTTTTACTTTCTCAATTCCCTACTCAGTTTGTATACGAAGTTAGTTCAAGCATGACCAACAAAAACGCATGCGATTCAAGAAAGCTATGATGAAATAATAAACTTTCAAGTTTTTACTTTTACCAGTTTTGTTAAATCGATTACATGTGTTTCATAAACTTTGCTATATGTTCCATTACTTTTGAGCAATGAATCGAAAACTGTGGACTTCTTAAGATTTTACTCTTAACACGATTCCTAATTAGGAAAATTCCGATTACTTGTAGCGCAAGTCGTAAGAGTTTGCAGTTGCATTGGAAAATCATCGTGGCTCGGGCTAATAGTTAAAATCATCGTGGTTCATTCATCTTTTGCTTATTCTCTTGAAAATTTGTGGTATAAACTATTGGCACTTGCCAATGCTATGTACACCTTTGGCTCTTGCATATTCTCCGTTTTGTTTTTCAATGAAACTGATGCTCGAGGCTCAGCCGAAGCATCATTAATGCGCATGTCCCAATTGCTTTGTGGGTAACTATTACAAGAAAGAGATGTCTTACAATGCTCTAAAGTGCCCCCCCTGTCACTGGATGTTATTTTTTACCACTTGACTCAGTTTATCTAGGATAGGTTCAAATATTCCTCAGGCTGCAATCCGGTGAATTTTATAACAGGCCAATAAATATCTCTGCTTGATGTTTTCCATGTATTTTTAATTGAAAAATGTTTCATACTAATTTTATTGACTTAAAGTTGAATTTTAATCGATTTTGAGGATAGTATAAAATCTGATTTCGAGGTAATTGTTCATGTATAAAATTATTTCAATCATATACTAAGTAAAATAATTTTTGTGGAAGAGGAACGGTCATTTGGCTGGTATTCTTCATGCCATGTGCACAGTCAAACGCTAATTTCAAAATTTTAACAAATGTAAATTGATGACAGAAATGAGGAAGAATTACTATATTACTATTCACGATATTTATTAATTTTTCGCTTCAAAAAACTCAAAGAGCTATTGACTTCCATAATTACGGAATATTAAATTAAGCTCAAGAGACCAAATTGTTCATTTGTTGAATGCAGTTCGAGAAAATGTTCAAGTGAACTCCCTTAGAAATGTTTATATCTCTTCCGTGACAGCAGCTTAAGAACTCACATCAGTCGCATGATTTGAAACGTAGTCACTTCAAATCGATTACTTATATTTGGGTTATTTTATTGTGTGCCCATTATGAGAAATTTGAAATATTGGACTTAAACAGGATGTATTATAGATTGAAGATATCCCTATGAATAAAAACGAAACTGACTTTATAATACAATGGTAATAGGTTGGAATAATTCAAACTACTGGCATGATAATATCCAAATGATAAAATTACTGATTATCCTATGAATCATGATATAAGACGTACAAAAATGTAATTTATACGAAGGAGAAAAACGTCCCTACAATCTATGGTCCTGTGATAAGTTTTATTCAATAAGTGATATTTCGGTGGGTTCAGTTTAGAATATTTCAGCGAATCATCCGATTCCTCCAAGAGATGCTTAGTTATTGCTATCAATTCTTAACTTTCTCAAAGAATGATGTCAGATTGGCTGATGCTCACCTTATACGCCCAGACAGAGTGATCATACAATTCATGAAAAGAGAAATTGACAAGTAAATTTAAATTAAAGATTAATTCATATGGTCAATGAAAGCTATTTGGAGTCAAAATTTCCATTGCTTTCATTGATAATTTGAACTAATCTTTTATTTGAATTAAATTGTCAATTTCTCCATTTTTGAATTACATTATGTCCCAGCCAAAAGAGGTTAATACGTCAAATATCCTAATGGTTTCATTAACAATTTGGACCAATATTTAATTTAAACTTACTTGTCAACTGTTCTCATCTTGAATTACATTATGGTCCTTCAGCCAAATGAGCGTAAAAGGGAGTCAAATTTCCTATTTCTTTCATTGGACGTCTAGATTAATCTTTAATTTAAAGAGTGATAATCTCATAAATAGTCAATTAAAGCGCGACCCCAATATATCAATTTTTAAAAGATTTCCAGAAATTCAAGCAGTACATTTACTCTCAAATCTGAATGTTGATCGATCGCCTTAATAATGAGTCACATGGCAATTTTTTAATTTCCTTTTTACTTTCCCATGTCTTTACCTGCGGTGTCGTCATTTAAAACCACAGTTTTAGACTTTTTACTTCCTAATTGCATAGAGAGATGGTCCTCTAAACGTCATTCGTCAAACTTAAGAGCTATGATATTATAATCACCAGAATTCATAATTCCGAAGATCAGTTTACTTCAGCTCTTCACTCAACTCTCCTAAAAGCTTTATAAGTACATTAGTCTTCACTTCGAAGTTCCTCACAATTTTCCAGATGTATTCCATCAATCGTCACTCTCGATAATTCTTCTCTTTCATTTCTCCTCCCACTAATGATTTCAAGAGGCTGGCTTGTCACAAAATGAGTCCAATACCTAAGCTAGTTTCTTCTCCTTCACAGAGTTTTCATTTGATTTTTTTCTCTCTATATTTCAATTATTTCGTCTTTCAATGGTTAATCTATATTTTCTTTGCTCTTTTTAATTTTTAGATAAAACTGCATTTCCATGGCTTTCAAACCACACTGTACTATTGATGTCATTATTTTATAGGTACAGTATTTATCAGGGTAACGATGCCAACTATGAGCAGAAGAATAGAGGATCTTTGGATATAATTCAGAATTCTTTTATTCTTCTAATGGTACTAAATTATCATAAGTATTCCTATCACCAGTTAATCTCCTCAGGCTGACCTTTCTTGAGAGTGTTTTTTCCAGACGCTCTTCACAAGTATCTCTGTTCATGGTCTCCTCAGTTTTAATGCCTAGTGCCACTTGACGTCGAGAATAGTAAAACTTAGTCATATGCTCACATGTTGTCTTTGCTGATGCTCAAATTGCCAGGAATGAAACCATGTTTTCTTGCACGAAACGTTTATATAGCATGCTGCATTGTACTGTACAAATTCGCCGCTTCCGCCATAACCACTAACGGTCACCTGTATCAATCAACCACCCGTATCAATCTAATCAAGTCGAAACTAAGTTACATGAATGTGATGTCATGAATTGTTGGATCGAGTACTTCGAAGGTTTATAAAATAATGGATCAAGGTGGTGGAGGAGACCCTAATGATTTAGGATGCGGAACTGTCAATAGGGAAGCAGAGATGAGTGTGTATGAGGTCATATAGCCTGTGAGAGTATTGAAAAAAGGGAAGGCTGCAGGTGCAGATGAGATATCATGAGAAATGTTGGTGTGTGGGTGTAAGTTACTCACTGTACAAATGGAATTTACTAGTAGGCTCTTTACAGTTCAAATATGTAGAAGGGCTATGAAAATAAATGGGTGTACGAAAGAACATATACTGTTCTAAAATATACTATATACATATACTATACTAACATGAACGTATACTAACTAAAGTATGGGGATGATCATGCTGGGATTAGGCATCTGAGGAGTGAACGAGATAAAATGAACTGAGGCATAAAGGCGATCTCCGGAGTGACGGATTAGCGGGGGCGATGAGAGATGTCTAATGGACGACTGGCAAGCAAGACACCTCTGTTGGATGATATCGGAATAACTGGTGAAGTGCCAGCTCTAGATGAAATGATAACAATGAAGGTTTCATTGCTATTCCCGCAAATTCAATCCTATGATTCAAAGGCTAATTGTATATGTTTCTTAGAGAGACCTTAACCGCACGTTCCCCCAATCTTTTAGAATGAGAGGAAATAGGAAAATTTAATACTTATTAATGATGGATGACAGTCTTTGCGAGAGAAAACAATGATCTTGCCAGATATTTACAGCATAATTGCTCATGATAATTATGTCCAAAAGTATTTTTTTACTATTCAAATTATAAGAGCTATAAAAGGCAAACATTCTTGGTATCGTCTCCACGGTGGCTCATGCATTTCATTTCCAACATAATAGTGCCATAGCGGCCTATTCTTTGACTTTGGCATACTTGGAACTAAACCCATATTCCCCCAATGGAGCCTGGGGTTTCGTGAGCAGAATACTGCTGAGCTTCGCCGAGTAGTACACGAGATGGCCCATACCACTGTAAGGGAGGGTCAAGATGATAGAATCCGTCTTGCGGTCAGTAACATTGCCCCTGTGGTCAACGACTCTTCCACCCCTCTGAGTGTCGGCCGTTCTATAGATGCAACTAGTCTTGAGATCAATGGAGTGCACTCTGAAAATTCACTGTTTGCTCAGCTCCGCAGGGTGAGCATTTTTGAAATATACGAGCCCAGGAATCAAAATAGCGTTTTCGTATTACTGACGAAACGTCGGTCTTGCGGCTCAGTTAGCAGTGGAAAATAATATTTATTCCTGCCGCTGATGTTCAATCACGACGGTTGTTAGTATTTCCCGGTCATAAATCGCCAAAGAAGTAACAAATGCGTCCTTGTAAACGAGTTATGGGCGAATTTAATTAAGATTCCATGTTTCTACCGTGTATATTACACCAGAACACTGTAGGTGGAAATGAAAAGAAATAACAACGTCAATACAAACATATAAAGGCATTCGGTAATAAAAATATCTTTACCTTATTGTTTCTGCAATTAAATACGATGGATATGGTTTCAGAAAAGATTAGGAGCTTTCGGGGTCTAGTGCTAGAGGTGGATGCTGAAGATCAAATGTACGATTCAGATATGAAGAACCAGATGGATTGGACAAACTCTGAGATACATGATGAGAAAACTACCTTTGTTATTTCCACAAACTTCGTTTGTGGAAATAACAAAGGAAGTGGAAGTTTGTGTGTGGAAGTTTGTGGAAATAACAAAGGTGGTTTTCTCATCATGGATATCCATAATTTCCACGAGGTCAGGCCTGAGATAATCAGTTTTATTCTGAGATACAGTAGATTTGTGGGTAGTATAATTGTAGGAAAATAGAGGGATTAGGAGGAAGAGGGAAACAAACAGATATATGCACAGACCAAATAAATAGGAAAGTATATTAGAAGAACTACCAGGTAGTAAGGGTACTAGCATTAGATTGGAAATGAATGAGGACCCCAGTCAACCGTATGAATGAGGACCCCAGTCAACCTTATCCTGACATAGACATGACAATGTTGATGAGCCAACTTTAAGCTGATATTATTGAAACGCTTGGGTTCTTTTTTCTGTAAACGTCAAAGTTTTAAGAAAGCTATCTTCTTAATTGCACGAAAAAAACTAAAAACAAGAACATTATATTAAAGATCCACTGATTACTTAATAGATTACTATATATGATTTTATTGTCATTGAATAGATCCAGAAACCTCAAAGATAAACATTTGATAACTAACCAGGCTTAATCGTGAATAGACGTGACGTTTACGGGTAAACCGCTTTACCAGAATGAAATAAAAGAAAACTAAGGGATCCGTCACCACAATCAAAGTTACAATTTAAAAAATCTGAACTAGAAAACGAGGGTAGACTCAATAAAGGATATTTGATAATATACCAAGCATAACCACTACCACTTGGAAATTACATGGCACCATGTATTTTATATTTTATGGGGTTAAATCTAAAATGACATATATAAAGAGCTTCATATTTGTGTTACATACAGAAAGACGGGTCCACTATATCGTCGTCCAACACCGTCAAGAAAATTTCATCTTTCCACAATATTTTTTCTCTATTTTAATCTTGAAATGAATTTCTCTCATAGGACAGAATCATTGAAAGAGGAAAACATAGAATGACAATTTTTTGCAATTATTCATTTAATTATAACAACAAATCGTACTTTGGTCATGCTCCATTATTTGTATAGCCACTAACGATGCATGGAAGGAAGGAATTTTTATACCTATCAGTTCGGTATCAGCATCTCTTATGTTTTCGCAAATAACAGTTCTACAGTACTTCTATAGTTAGAAGTTAATATAATATTCTCCGTGTCATACCTCACCCGATCTGAATTTATTAATCTTACACTATTATTCTTGCTCATGCAGTGCAGTAGTAACCTCCTCAGTTTCCGAATTTAACCTCTATTGTATGTCTTTTTTTTTGTTTTCGAGATTTTAGCTTTTTCTAGTAGTGAGAATAACAAGATTACGCAAAAAAGGCGTTCAAATCAGACATTTGGTCTATGAAGTTTAGTATGGAGGGTTGAATCCGAAGAGAATACAGTCCAGGGGGGGGGGGAGAATCAATGCCCCCATGTACGGACACTGGCGCCCGAAGGATATTGCTAGAAGCAGCATCTCTCCACTTGTAAACACTCCCATCCATCGTCTGCCCCCTCCCTTTTCAAACCGAAAACACCCTCCACCCTCCCTTCCTCTCTCCAGTTCCGACGTCGGTTGCACCCATTTTCTCCAACTCCCTTTTATACCTCCCTCCAACCTCCTCCCCCTTGCGACTCTTGAGCCTTCATCATAGACGTAAGGCGTGCTTCTCCTCCAAAATACGTCTCCGAAGCATTTACGAGTTCATCGAAGCCAGACGAGGTCAGGAAGGAGACTTCCCCTCCTCCTTGTAGAGTCCTCATGCCGCCGCGAGACGGAAAGAATATTGTCCCCTGCGATTACCGACATACCCCTCCTAATAAGATGTATGCGTAAGGCCCTTACGCATCACTCATTTTCAAATCACAAAAACTTGAAATTAGTGCCAAATCTGTTAGATATTTCATTCCTACCAAAGAGGCTCAAGGCAAAGTAATCTGTTTTCAGAATATTGGAGGAGAAATAGCAGAATTTTAGATAATCATGTTCTGAACATATTTAGTTGTGCAGCCGATGTGGTACACAATGGTGTGTAAAGAAGTACACACATTCTTCCTATCGACTTAAAAATAGTAGTGAATAAAATATTTCAACAATTTCTCATTTATACCGTGAGTGTGGAGGAATTGAAATCGTTTTGTGATGTATTTGTTACTAAATTTGAGCCGGTTCTGGGTAGCGTCAAAAGTAGATATGGTTGGTATTGTTACCAGGAGTTACAAGGACTATTGATATGCATGAACCTCTAAAGCGGGGCCCAAATGGATCCGGAACGGGTGCGGAATGCGAAACGCGGAAATGTATCTATCTAGCCAATCAGTCTCCGCATTTTCGCTAGCCCTTGCCTGTGATTGCCTAGATGTCTTTCCGCGTTCCGCATTCCGCACCCTTCCATGTCCATGTAAACCCCGCTTACAGTCTTATTTCATGTCTCAGGATAGGTGTCCTACATTGCTGAAACAATTTTTTGAGATCTCACAGTCACTAAGGAAGTCTTCATTTCATGCAAATCCAACTGAAAATATTTTCAAGTTCAATCTTATAGTTGAATAAAACAAACATTTCAGCAACCGAAGTAGCTGAAGAGTTGTAATTTCTTAAAGAAAAAATCAATAACAGGACATTTATTAAATTTCATACTTCAGTTGTTACTTCAATTAAAATTAACTTAAAAAAGAAGTTATTTTCCCCAATCGGAATACCAAACGATTAGCAAATTATTTTATGACATTTTTTTAAGTTTTTCAGAAAAGTGGGTTTCTCCATATCAGCATCTGAAATCATTTCATTAGATAGAATTGAAAGGTTTTGTATCTTAGGATGAGGTTTTAAAATGTCTGAAAATTTTCAGGACAGTGGATACGGGATCAACAATTCAGGTAGATGAAGATGAATTATTTGATGAGATAGGACGTTTGAACAATGTTATATCCAGAAAGTTGGAGGAATCGGAAAAGGATAATGTGGAAATTGGTAAGAAATGGTGTGACCTCTTCTACACATTTAAAATTAGTGGCATTTCATGTGAAAATGGTGGTTGTGAGTTTTGCTCCAGCTGTACCAGGCACAAACTTTGTCGTGGAAAGACTCATTTCAGTTGCTAACTCCTTTGTATTACTGAAATACCATTATAATTTCAAAAATATTCAAGTTATTTTAATTGCTAAGACTCATGTTCAATAACTCAGTTGTAAAGAATTCTACAACCTGCCATTAAGCAATTCAAAGCTCTTGCGGTACCTATTACAGGACTTTTAATAAGAACCATGTTGATAGTGATGTTCCTGATTCAGAAGCCACAAGTTCATGCTCACAGGCTATTAATGCCTATAAAACACATCAATGTAATTTTATACTTGTAAAGAATTTTTCAATTATTCCATCAACTTTTTGGTACATAAAATTATTGGCTCTATTTATGAAAATATTGATCAATTATAATATAGTGCAGTTCCAAGATAAGTGTATTTTTAAGTTGGTTATTAAAATATGTCTTTCTATGTGTAAATATCAGTTTTTATTTGCCTTAGAGAAGCAGTGCAGTCATATATGAGAGACATTTTCTTTGTAGCTCGTGTCCTGTTTTGAACTGTTTTTTTAATTTCCAAATTTCAGAAATGTCCTCAGAATTTTTTGTCATCGTAAAATCTGGTTGCCCAACGTAGGGAGAAGTTTTGAATTTAATTGCAATAATTGACGAGTCTAATAATCGATTTTAAGGTCCCTATCAGCCAATTCCCAGGCTCGATAAACAAAATGTGTGCATAATAAATATATTTCTATATGTCTACTACTGTGGTGGGTTCGCTCCTTGAAACGTCGGAAGCTCTCTGTCCAGGTCACTCTGTAGCTCGTGGGGTTGTCACATGCGAGCTACCTTAATTTAAATTACCGCGTTATATTTTACTCGCAGATGGTATGTACATAAAAATGTTTTCAAAAGGGGTCAGAGAAAACTTTTGCACCCTGAGTAGAGGAAAAAGCTGGAATGCAATGATATTTAAATATGGCCATTCTCTCATCTCAGCTTCATACACGCCTCGTTATTATTGGTACTATAGTAGGAATATAGCGCACACACTATTCTTACTTCTAAGTTCGTCACTTCGTTAGCGAAGTTATCATTTTGAGAGTCGTTTTAGATTAGGAGTACAGAATGAGAGGAATGGTTGAGCGTCAGGTATTTCTCATTCATTTTTTTGTTTTAATCCTAATTGAGAATTTATCGTTTTGCATGAACTAGGAAGTAGCAAGTAGATATCAAATTCTCTTCCATTCGGTCCTCCTAATCCAATGGAGGACGTAAGAATATGAAAGGGACTGAAAGTATTCGTTAAGAGGATGGGCAGAAAAAGTGGGATCGTAGATCGAGTAAACGGAACGTCATTTCAAAGAGACATAGGGGGTGCAACGGATAAAGTGCGCTATTATAAGGAATCATCCTGAGAACTTTTCATGTGGATTAAGCCCCCCATCTTTCCTGGCTCCTAAGGAAGTAACCGACGGTAGCAGGAAAAATCTCGCTTTCTCGAAAGAAGAGGGGTTTAATTTCGAAACTTCCCAGGGCCCCATGTTCCGGGAATTTTTGTGATAGTGACTCAACTGAATTTACTTTTTTCTCGTTATTTTCCTGCTCTTCAGGCCCTGATCTCTTTTGAGTGGGCGTTCAATTTCAGCAAATGTCCTCGGCGCATTTGTATTCAGAAGCGTCTTGGATAAAGGCATCTCGGAGTGACTCCGCGAGTTAGATTCGCTTCGCCCGGATTGGCGTGATGAAATTACATCAGCTGGAGGGATTTGGAATGGAAGGATTTCTTACTTCGACTGGCGGAATCATAAATAAATCGCATTGCTGAATTTTCATGGCGTAGGGTTGGAGCATAATTGTTGAACTTCAATTAATTTGGAAGGAAGTAATCACCCTCTTCTGGGAAAGTGGTGACGGATGAAGTTATCTGCAAAGAGATCTTTAGGTTTTTTCATCATATGTAGCTTTCTTGGGGGTGGTTTGGGGAAGATTTTTCTCTAGATAAAGCTCTTCTTTGACGGCAGAATGAAAAAAAACTCCACAGAAAAAAATTGAGCCGATTCTATCAATGGAATACATAATGTAATACATATAGTCAATTATGGCATCGAATCTGAAGCTCTGTTTGATTTATATCACACCGCCACATCTGAATCGGAAAAATGTATGCCTTTTGTAATGCTGAGCATCTCATATCACAAGGTAAGTGTTTCCCTGAGAATCTTGACTGCACACACGTGTTGGTGAACACGAACAGTTCATTTTTGAGGGCAAAAGCATCTCGGTGAGAGGATTTAGAGATCAGGAAAACTAAAATAATTAGGCAATTCGAGCGAATAAGTCACACGGTAATGTAACAGTAACTAGCTAGTTGCGTTTGGGGTTGCATTGGCTGAATTTCTATTTGCGGTACATTTTCATCCAAAGAACCTTTACATTTATAAGGGGAAATGGTGCAATACTGCGATGTTTCTTATTGAAAATGTTCATGTGAAACGCCAGGAGAAATATTCCATAAATTTCATTCAGAAAAAGTATTTTCGAGTTGTGGGTAGTGATAATAAGACGGGATGGAAGAAAATTAAAAATTTCATCCCCATGAGCGGGTGTTTCCAAAATTTCTTAACCGCGGATTATAGAAGAAAGGTTTAGAAAAAAATCGTCTTATCCTGCATTTTGTTTCTCCTCAGCAAGAAAAATGGAACATCGAAGGATGCTGCAATATACTACGAAGCCAGCATCACCATAGTGGACATGTTTATTCTTAGGGAGATACATTTTACTATTCTCTTAAGTTAGTTTCGAAAAGAGGAATTGTAGAAGCGGTGATATCAACGGTATGCGTAGTAAGTGAAACTAAAATTAGAAAACCGTGGATCACAAAGGAGATGATAAAGGAGATGCAGGAGAGAAGGAAATGGAAGAGCATAAACTCAGAACTGGGCTAGAGAAAATACTGAGAATTAAATAACAGGCTTAAAAGAGAAACTAAGAAATCAAACGAAGCATGGTGGAGAGAGCAGATGGACTCGTTAGAGAAATGCCAAAAAGAGAGAAGAGCATACGCATTATATAGGAAAGCAAAGAAACTAATGGGCGGTAGTAAGGGGAGGAGAATTGCAACGATAACAGACAAGACAGGAAAGTTGATCGTTGAACCAAAAGTGATCCAGGAGGAACGGAAGGAATGTGATGAAGAGCTTTATGGTAAAGGTATAAGGCTCAGTGCGTTATATATAGAAAGGGAAGACGGCATCGACAGAGATACCATCGGACTAGGTATCCTGGACAGTGAAATTGAATGAGCTCTACAAGACATGAGAAGAAGGCGGTGGGAATTGATAACATGCCTGCTGACTCAGCAGGTATGTTACTCTGCAGTGCAGAGATTCTAAAGAGCATGGGGAATAACGGAATATAAAAAAGTTTTGCGCTTATTCGTAGGATTTATGGGAATGGAGTCTGGCCGGGGACATTACGAAGACAATACTTATTCTGATACCGAGGAAGAGCAAGGCAAAAACTTGTGAACACTATAGGGGAAAAAACTTAATATCCCAGGCACTCAAAGTAGTTCTGAGAATTATAAATTTAAGAATATCGAATACCTGCGTGACTACCAGTTCGGGTTTAGGAGAGGAACGGGAAAGTGGAACGCTGTAGGAGTGATGAGGACGCTACCCCGACTGAATGAACTTCCTCACCCGTTCCGCTAGCCTGTCTCCTTGTGGAAGCTGTATCATATTTATGCTCCGAAATAGAAAATCGAAGTAAACGTCAGAGAAATGAAATAACATAGCATATCAAGAGAGGATTCAATGATCGCGTTAACATCAACTGATTAAGCAATTGCACGAGGGGAATGACCTTTCTGACTGTAGTAACTTTATCCGCGCACATTTCCGTAGCCACTTTCGCAAATGGTTTCAGAACGGATATGAAGACACGGACGGTGCTCAGCTCCGCACCGCTAGCATTGTCACGTCCCCATTGTCGAGCAGCACCTCGGCTTCTACGGGCAACAGTCCTACGAATCGAGAATGTATCTCGTAGGTTGAGGACCACCGGGTAGTGTTCTACTGGATGAGGTGTAGGACCGTACCCTCTGTCTTCCCTTGAGAGTACTGAATGCATTTCCAATCATCACTTGCGTTGACATTATGGTGAAAGAAAGTAACAATATCGTTATTTTTTATTATATGTAGGGCTCCAGGAACATACTCCTCGTTAGTCTTTTCATTGATTGAGTTTTTATTTAATATCAAAGTAACAAGCGCAAATAACACACGGCTATGCCTGGCGAAGCGACATCTGACACATGACATATTAGTGGCCAGCAAAAGGTGGTGCCGTGTAGAGTTGCGTCATGCGCATTCTACTTTAATACCTCTACATAGAGGTATAGAGGCGCGACGACGCCATATGGCGTCGTCGCGCGGAGTTCAGCCACAGTCGAATTTTCAAACTGAAGACGAACGTGAGCCGCCCAAACCATCACAGTTAACCAGACACAACATTCCGAAATAATCGATAATCGGTCAAATTAATCGGGTATACACTCGATATCGGCTGCTGTATTAATCGATTCAAAATTTTCGATTAATTGACAAAAAAATCGATTATTCGAAGAATCGATATCGTAATCACCCACCCCTAGAAGTAAGTGGTTGAAGGTGAGCGGAAATCAGGTGAATTAGAGGAATTCGAAGACTGGACGCTTCCATACAATTACCCCTCTCAATATCGGAAAAAAATTACACTTTGTAATGGTCCACTACATTGATTTCTTTCTTACAACCCGGGTTTAACAACGTAGTGACATCGTCAGGTACATTGACAATTTATCCATCCGTATGTATACAGAAATCCTAGTGCTTAGGGGTAAGAGAGGAAGGGAGGGGGATACTTTCTCTTGAATCAACTACCCTATAATAACTATACGGATAATAATATTAGTTTTAATTTTACAGTAAAATAAATGTCATACTTTTAGATAAAGCGTCACGAAATGATCGAATTTCAAAAAAAGACGTCATGAAACAGGAAAATAAAAGTCATGAAAGTCATAGAATAAAGGTCATGAAATGGAAAAATAAATGTCATGTCTCTGATGATAAGTTATTAAAAACAAGTATGTACTAAGTCTGATCTACCTATCATGGTGAGATTTTCATTGGATATCTACCGTGACTATCATGATCATTATTTCCCGCAGAAAAATTACATATTTAATGAATTAGTTCTGAAATCTATTTCCTTTTGCTTATGCTTGAGATCGTTTCTATCTTAATAGTTGTTTTTAAACAAAATATGTTGTTATCGTAATCTTCCGAAAAGTTGTCTGCTTCAATCTTATGCAAAAGTTTCAACGCATGGTTGTCTTTTCGATTTGTCAGAGATTCCCATCCTAGTTCCTTAAAATTTGATCACACTATCAATTTTATCGTAACAACTATTTACAAATCTAGTGGCTCCACTCCGCTGTACTGGATCTATTTCTGAGACTGATCCTACTTCGTAAGAGACCCAATTGCTAGTAGAACAATCCAAGTGAGGTATTTTGAAAGAAAAATAACATCACTCTGTCACATTTCCTTCACATGTTCCTAGTATTATTTTAATAAATCCGAATTTGCTTTTATTGCTTGCGATGATTTCCTGTAGTGCTTTTCCCTAAGAGAGGTCACACCAAAGTATTCAACTGGCTCTACATTTAATAATTCGATTTGATTAAAATTGTAACTTTTATTGGCATAGATAATAATTTTCCGAAACTGAATTGCCATTTATAATTCTTATTTATTTCTAACTTTCAAGTTTTGCGCCACTTAAATAGAGCATCAAGGTTTTTTTCCAGCTTATTTCTGTCGGATTGTCCGCAAATATATGTACAATTCTTTATCGTCTGCGAAGAATTCTCAGATCGTTACCACAGTATTGATGCCATAAATATTCATAAAGAATAGTTGAGGTCCAGTTGCACTTCCCTGTAATGCACTTCAACTGTATCGAAACTAACGCAATCTAAAATGGCCATATGTTCTAGTGCACCTAAAAAATCTAATCCTACAGATTACGTCGTGTTGTATACCTTATGCTCTCAACTTCACGAGTAACGTCGGATTAAGGACCTCATCGAAATCTTTTATGAAATCTAAAAATATCTAGAAAACCTGAATTTTATCTTTCACTTGAGACTATATAACGTGAACAAAGAGGGCTAGCTGGGTTTCGCAAAGATCTACCTTCCCGGAATCCATGCTGAATTTATGCTCATGAGGTTTAAATATTCAGATAACCCATGAAAAAGCTGACAATTGGATTGCTCGCTGCCAAAAATTACCAAGTTACAATTAATTTTTAACCAAGTTTTAAGAAAATGAACCATAATGCATACAATCATTGAAAAAAGTATATTAGCTTTCAAATTCCACTTTGTAGAGTCAGTAAGGTTGTAAGTCATGTCTAGCATAGTTTGCAATTTTTTCTGATCTTTGCACGGAACATCTATGTTATTGAGTTACCTAATAATATGTTCCAGGGTCTTGCACGAAATGGAAGCGTGCGAAATAGGTTAGAAGATACTAGGCTCTTCCTTATCCCGCTCTAAAAAAGGTGAAATGTTCGCGATTTTCCAATAGTTAAGAACAAAGACTGGCAATCCTTTCTGTGGTTCCTGTGATGTAAGAGATGATAGCCCATGCTTTCTTGTCTTCATTTTCACTGGTGTTTGGTTTCGGCTCTTTCAGCTTTGAGGCCCTTTTCAGGGCCAAATCCTGGTAACCGTTCTGCCTCAGTGCTGCCATAAGATGCCTCTTCTCCTCTGCTAGCGACTCCGCGTCTGAAATGCGGTGGGCCCGGTGAAACAGTGTCTTCATTAACGACGCCTTTTGAATCGGATGGTGGTGCGAGGCATTGTCAAGATATCGGTAGGTGCGTGCGTCGTCTTTCGGTGCATGGATTGTTCAAGGCTGCCATCGCTCCTTTTCTTAACTAAGGCATCCAGGAATGGTAGCTGGTTGTAGCATGGGCAACCATCCCTTGCATTGCAGGAACCACAGAAAGGGTTGCCATAGCATTGAAGAAGCACAGCGTCACAACAAGGTTCAACTGTGCCACAGAAATCGGCGACATACTACCCTCGGCCAAGGACAGAATCCACCTTGACCTACACGAAGGAGTCTACAAGGCGTTCCTGCGGGAAATCATACATTGGCGAGACTTGCCGTTCACTGAAGGTATGATACATGAGTACCGAAGAGCCACAAAAAATAGACAATTTCAGCTGTCTGAGCACGCCTGGACCACGGGACACGACGTATAACTTGACGAAGCCAAGGTGATAGTGAGAGAGGGCAGATATTACCCTAGAATAATTAGGGAATCAATTGAGATAGCCCGGAAGGACAATTTTAACCGAGAAGAGGGTGAATGCCAGGTCATTAAGCCATCCCAGAAGAAAAGAGTTCCAGCACCTATACTTAATCTGCTACACGCCTATGTACAAGTTTAAATATATATAAATATTAAATGACAAACCCTGAAGAGGATTATATCCTATAACAGGGTTCTAGCTGTAAATATTATAACAATTAATGAGATAATATTATGTCAAAATTTTAATTAGCAATAAACACATTTTGAATTGAATTGTGAACCGGCATCTTCGACCTGAAGACGCTGGCAGTAGTGCCAGCGAAACTGTTGTCATCACCACAGCAACCAACGCGGTAGGACCCGGAAAAATGAAGAAGTTCATGCATAAACATCATGCCCATACTCTAGGTTTCTTTCTACTAGCGTCCTCATCACCGCTATAGCGTCTCGCGTTCCCGTCTCTCTCCTAAACCCGAACTGGTCGTCACCCAGGTATTCATTTGCCTTTTTCTCTAGCCTTCTGTTTATAATTCTTAGAACTACTTTGGCCGCGTGGGATATTAAGCTTATTGTCCTATAGTCTTCGCACGTTTTTGCCTTACTCTTCTTTGGTTTAAGAATTAGTACAGTCTTCGCGAAGTCTTCCGACCACACTCCATCCTCATAAATCCTACGAATAAGCGCAAAAAGTTTTCCTCTTCCGTTCTTCCCCATGCTCTTTAAAAAACTCTGCAAAGAGGGTATGTCATCTATTCCCAGCGCCTTATTCCTTTTCATATCTCGTTGCGCTCTTCCGATTTCGCTATCTAGGATACTTGGTCCAATGCCATCTCTGTCGATATCGTCTTCCCTTTTCTATATCTAACTTATTGGGCATTATGTCTGTACCATACAGCTCTTCAACATACTCCATCCACCTCTCCTGGATCTCTTTCGGTTCTACGATCACCTTTCCCGTGTTGTCTGCTATCGTTGTAACTCCCCTTTCCTTATTACCACTCGTCAGTTCCTTTACTTTCCTATATAATGCATCTGATCTTCCCTATTTTTGGTATTTCTCTAACGAGTCGATCTGTTCTCTCCACCACGCCTCTCTTGCTTTCTTTGTTTCTCTTCTAGCCTGTTATTTCATTCTCGGTATTTTCTCTTACCTATCTCTGAGTTTACGCTCTTTCATTTCCTTCTCTTCTTCTTTCCTCTCTCTTCCATCTCCCTTATCATCTCCTTCTCGATCCACGGTTTTCTATTTTTAGTTACACTCACTACGCCTACCGTTGCTTTCGTCGCTTCCACAATTCCATTTTTCAAACTTCCCCATTCATCTTCCACTGATCTAACTCCATGTTCCTCACCCATTATCTCATCCACCTTCTCTCGATGCTTCTTCTTCATTGCCCCAGTTAATGCCTCCGTATTCCACTTTCGTACCCTCCTTCCCATTCTTATCTTTTTCAGTTTTACCCGACATTTCATGACTAATAAGTTGTAGTCTGCGTCTGCATCAGATCCTGGTTAAGTATGCGAGTTTTTAACACTATTCCTGTATCTGTGATGAACCATTTTATAATCTATCTGGCACCTATCTGTGTCTCCCGGCTTCTTCCAAGTGTACCTACGTCGAGGATGATGCATGAACCATGTATTTGTAATTACTAGGTTAGTTCTACGGCAAAACTCCACAGCTTTCTCGCCCCGGTCGTTTCTCCTTCCTAGCCCGTAATCGCCCACCTCCCGCCCATGTCTACCTTCTCCCACCACCGCGTTCCAATCCCCCATTACTACTAAGTGCTTTTTCCCAGGTATCCTACCAATTATTTCCTCTAGTTGATCGTATACCCCATCTACCTTCTCCTCTTTATGATTAGAGGTAGGCATATAAACCTGGATTATAATTAAATTCCTTGGATCTGCCTTTAGTTCCACAACTATTATCCTATCACTCACCTGTTCTGCATACATTACCTTTTTACCTAGTTTCCTATTCATTACGAATGCAACCCCGCGCTGACTTTTATTCCCTCCACTATAAATTACTCTATAGTCATCGCTCCAGTAGTCCCCGTCATTCTTCCATCTTACTTCACCCAGACCCATGATGTCTATACCCACCCTCTCCATTTCTTGCTTTATATTCTCTAGCTTCCCCGCCCTCAGCATAGTCCTAAAATTCCACGTGCCTATTCTGATAGTTTCGTTCCTCTTCTTTATCTTCTTTTCCTCTGCTGCTACGTCTGAGCAAGGATTTCGTGTGATGACGACCGCAGGGGCCTTGCTCCCACCACTGCCGGGCACGACGCCCGGCCCTCTGGGCTGAATCCCGTAGTTGTCAGGATTCATTATCATTTGAAAACTGTCCATAAATTCAAGGTTTTTGTTTTAATTGAGATAGTATTCCGTGGCCTTACTCCATAGTGTTTTTTACGTGACACCATCACTTCGGAGGCTACCCCACTGGGGTCAGGCGCCTTTTGCAGCCGCCTCACTGAGGTACGGACGCTGCGCGGACTACTATTCGTCTGTCTCCTAACCTTCGACCAATCTGGGATGGGTGACCCTACCAGGAGCATTTCACCCGCCAGTGCAGCTCTAGGGGTCATCGGAGCACGCAAACCCTTCCACCACGACAAGGTTTTAGTCCAAGAGAATGGCTTAGGTAGGGTAGGGATTATATATTCTGGGAGAATGCTTTAAAGACTTTTTGAAAAAGGAAATTGAGAATATGTTTTTGTTACTCGTTTTTCGCTCCATCTCCTCGACTGCTTTGTTTTCATTTTACCGTTAACACCTGAACCTCTCTCACGCGAGAACAAAATGCCCTCCAGCAATCCTCTAAACATACGTCCATTATATTACTTTTGAATACCACTAATTATTTCCACAAGGCTGTATTTACTGCTATTTTATCTTCCCTATTTTTTGCATATTTTCATATGACTCTAATAGTGCAGTATATAATTCCCTCAATACTTTATCGAGTATATACTATTTATGTTATGGCCTATGGTCCTATTTACTTCATGGCTTATTTCGGACAACT
The DNA here is from genome assembly GCA_963573305.1 of Pyrrhosoma nymphula. Classification (NCBI taxonomy): domain Eukaryota; kingdom Metazoa; phylum Arthropoda; class Insecta; order Odonata; family Coenagrionidae; genus Pyrrhosoma; species Pyrrhosoma nymphula. The sequence goes on along the minus strand of OY754338.1, from coordinate 97,411,564 downwards.
GAGGTATCCGGCTTTCAGATATGGCATCTATCTCTAAAGCCTAAGCTCCGATTACCTGATTATTAGCAAGCAGCATATTTTTTAATGCCTTTCTATGAACTTTAGCAATAGGTCCTCGCACATTGGAAGACTACCATGACAGTTGATAACCATCCCTGGGAGCGTGTCGTCTCCAAATGTGACGTCTGATCTTAAATAGTATCCCAAAATTTTACATGTATCCCTTAATTTATTGCGGGCTAGAGACCGTGTTCACTCCACCGCATTGTGAGCTGTCGGCCGGAAGTTTTTGGCAATTGACCATGACCTTTTGCGGCCAGCCTTGGACTTCAATTGCCCGGTCGAAAATGTTCAACAACGACCTGAAATGTGGCAGTTTGCCTTAATTTTTTGTAACAAATCCAGCGTTGAGACACTCTCCTCTGAAATTTCACAATGGGGCTATATATGTGACAATAGATAACGTTCTGAAAATATTGGTACTTGGATCCATGATAAAAAATAACTTAGTTTTAATCCATACAATTTATTACATACGACTCGGGTTTCAGCAACTTACACTTCGTGCCATCTTCAGGTAAGAAATTTCACAGGTGGCCGGGTTGAAGGTGGGGAGTGAGCAACAAATGGGCTGGGCAGCATGGAAAAGGGGGGGGAAGGTTGAGTCAATCAGTGTTTTTAAAGGAAGGAGCGTGCGTTCAAACTGTGAAGGACGGATAAGGTGGCCGGGGCGGTTAACGGTTTTAGGGTTGGGGGAGGTTTATTTTAAGGAGGGGGGAATGAGATGGGAACATTGATCATTACATCACATATGCGGGTTCCTTACATTTTCAAATTGTTCTAAAAAATCCAGTTTTTTCCATGCTGACCAGCCCATTTGTTCCTCACCCCCTACCTTCAACCATGTATATCCCCGGCCACCTGTGAAATTTGTTACCTGAATATGGCACGAAGTGTAAGCTGCTGAAACCCGGGTCGTATGTAATAAATTGTGTGGATTAAAAATAAGTTGCTTTCTGTCATGGACGTTACCAACTTCCACAAAGTTAAGCCTGAAACGATTACTCATATTGATACTAGGCTACAAGTTAATATTTCAGACTTTACTCAGTGGAACTGAATCTCGTGAAACGATCTGACTTTGTGAATTTCAGATTCTCATACTGTCTTCGACCATGATTTCAACAACTTTAGTGTCGTTATCAAAGGAAAACCTTGGTAATGGTAATATTTAAGGTCGAAACCATGGCCAGCGAACATAAAAAAGTGTTTAGTTAAAAATTATTTAAATCATTCCTGGCATTTGGTACTTAGGTGTGGTGGCTGGTCCAAGATTGTTGAACCTGGAACTGCTTTGAATCACACTACAGCTTCTGTGGAGTATTAACTCATAAAAAACTGTCCGGGACTTCTTAGTGGGAGATGACGCAACATTTAGATGCGCTCGGAAAATTTGAATATTTAATGAATTTAATTATGTATATAACAATATTCACGACAGATTTTGTGGAAAAAGTTTGGGAAACGTTCTTAAATTGAACTCTAAAACAGTTTTCGATATTTTTGCCATGAATTAGGGCTACATCTATTGTTTAGATGCCTATATTTGTAACATTCATAAAAGCATATAAATTCAGTAAGAGTTTTAATGGTTTTAATAGCATCGTTAGTAATAGTTAAAATAAATAATACTAATAGTGACACTGAGATTATTAAATATGGGGTTCCTCAGGGGTCCATTCAAACCTCTCCTCTTTTTGAAATATATATATATATATATATATATATATATATATAATATATGTTTAGCTATTAGGCATACTAAAATTATCATGTATGCTGATGGCATTGTGTTAGTAAGTGTCCATAAAAATTTTGAAACATGCCATCAAAGGATGCAAATTGACTTTAATATGTTAAAAATTTGAGCGCATGATAATAATTTAATTATAAATAAAGGTAAAACGTTGATTATGCATATATCCTCAAGGAGCAAAATGAGGAAAGAGGTAAATATAAAAATCCATTCCAAGAAATGTATTCATGATAATAATATTGATCTTGTTGATAACTGCAACTGCCCTTTATTGGACCAGGTAGAAAAGTATACTTATCTTGGTGTGATCATAGATGATCACTTCAAATTTCCCCTCCATATTGACAAAATTAATAAAAAAAATAAGAATTGTGCCTTATCAAATATTTATGCTTAAACACATTGTACCTACAAAGACAAAATTAATTATTTATTTTGCAATGGTTGAGAGCATACTGAGATATGGAATCACAGTTTGGGGGATGGCCTCTAACACACTGTTAAATACAATAATAAGAAACCAAAAGAGAATTTCGAAATCAATTGATTTGGATGGGTTTTCATATTGGAGTAACATTGACCTGAAATCACTTTGCGTAAAATATAATGTTTTAACTGTAGATAAATTGTTTAAATAGTTAACCATTGTGGAAAATTATTTTAAGAAAGAATACAAAGTTCCCTGTAAGAATACACACTGTATGCCTAAAAGAAATACTCCGATGTTAATAACCTATGGTTATTATAATTTATATGACAAATGGTTGGCTAAATATATTATACCAAATAACTATAATTGTATGCCTAATCAATTGCGCAATTTAAAAGGAATGGCAGAAATTAAGAAAAAGGTCAAGGAATGGTTAATTTACGAAATTAAGAATCTGTAATCCCTTAAAATTAGGCACTATATTTATGAATCTGTTATACTTATGTAATCACTTGTGTACTCATTTGACATATATAATTACAATATATTGTTATACTATGGCAAATATATTCATGTTACAGGTTTTGTGGATTTTTTTAAATGACATTTGTTTTGATTTTGTTTTATATTGTAATATTATTTTTCTACTGTGTAACATGCCGCTTGTATGAATACAATGGAACCTTCTGACAAGCCATGTGGCTTAGAAGGACCTGACTTTGAAATGAAATAAAGGCAATTAAAACCCTTGTAAAATATCCTATCAGGTGCTGGAATAAAATGATGAATGAGCTTCATAAAAAAAATCAAATCGTTCTAAGGGGTGAGTCACATAAATAGTTTGTGAAAGGAATGTTAAGAAAACGGACAAAGTGGGAGAATGATTTAAAGCGAAAGGATCAAATTGTGATGATCGGACAGGTGTGAGAGAGATAGATAAGGATAACGGATCAACCTTAGATTTGCCAGTTGTAATCTTAGTCGCACCATATCAAGCAAGATGATCATATTGCGAAAAGCATTCGGAATGGACTTCTTGTAACGAAAATATAATTTATTTTCCGTGAGAGAAAAATGTGAATATCCTTCACGTGACAATAAGACGGAATGAGAAGCTAAAAAAAAAAACGAACTAGACAAGGGCTAATTATGTTTCAGCATTATGTCAGGTGCATCATATGGTGTGAAAAAAAATCAGTAATTGAATCAGATTAAGCTCTAAGAAAATTTTACTTACAAGAAAATTAACATGCTTCCCAAACGATATTTCAGGTTCAGCTTAAACTGTCCGTCTCATCTAATTGAAATTTCAGAGTACCCTTAGAGTTCAATTACTTAATGATTCAAACCTTTGAAAACATTTTTTGAAACATTTTTAGCCTGCCACTGAAATAGAATGTACGTAATAGAATAGATGAAAGTCTAGCAAATTTATTAAGTTTAGTGAGCATCAGTCATAGAATATCTGAAGCTAAGAACGTTTTCATGATAAATATGAGGAGCTTCTGTATCCATCGAAGATTCGGCTACATACGTAAGATGTATTCCGTTACAAAAAGAGATCTACCTGAACCTAATGTTATTTGAAAAGCAGACCAGAAAGCCTTGATATAGGAATGCTGAGGGTAGATGCTGTGATTTAAAAAAATGAAAAATGGTGGAAGTATATTGAGTTGCAGAAAGCAGCTTGGATTTAAGGAAGAGTGGGATAGTAAAATGAATTTCATCTGACTTTGAGGGTTTTTGTAATTAAGAGTAAGAGAGAGAAGAAAAGGTAAAAAAAGAGATGGGTAAGAATCATAAGGGAGAATAAAAATTCACACACCAAAAACCTGGGTAAAAGGAGGAAAAAGTATGAGGAAACGAGAGAAGCAGAACAGTGACAAGGAGAATAGAACTCAATCTCATAATGGTAAATGTAACGGGAAAAATTGTCGCATGAAACAAGGAATCAATGACCGGAAACACTTTTTTCTACATAGTTCCTCCGGTGTGTACTAGGCGAACGATGAACCAGTGAACTGGATGTCATGACCATAATTTCATTTTAACTGAATTTAGTTAAAATAATCAGAAATCATCCCTTTTATGCTTTTACATACCTCAAATTGTACCCATCGTACAATCCTCTTGGCCAATTTCATTTACATCTTCATGTATTTAAGATTTATTTCATTCTGCATTTCTTATATTTACCGTTTTCCTTTCTCCATTTTTCTCATTCGTGAATCGAATTTTATTTTCTGCATTCTATGTACATACCTACTTGTTCGCAGCCCACTCAATTTCTAAGGGCGTAGGTGGTTGGAAACCTGTTTCATGATTAAATAGGGCAAGTTGAGTAGGATTCATTTCAGGAATTTTTCAGGATTTGAAATGATCTCTTCCGAATAGACGCCCAAAAATCTCATCCGTATTTTCGTATACCAATTCTATGGTCTTTTATATCTCCTCCATGTTCTCTTATGCACGCAGTTCTATGCTCTCGAACTCTGCTTTCTTGTTTTGACCTTAGTGTCTGCTTATCATATTTCACAATTTTGTAGAAACCGATATTACCCGTGTTGCATTAGATAGGGGAGATGTAGGAGGGAACTACATGGATTACCGATGATTAATGAGGCCATTATGATGATGAAAATAGAAAGACTATTTTCAAAAGAAAGGAATATAATTTACATCCAGGATATTAAAAGCTTAATGAGATGGAACGTTTCGACATTCCATCGGGTTTAAAGTACTTTTACGGATCTTTTAAAGATAAGCTAATGTACAAAAATTAAATTCAGAGTTTATACTTTAATCGCGAGCTTAAGCACAAATGATTTTTTGGATTATCACCTGAAATCAGTTATTAATATTCCTGAGAAACCAATTTTTGTCAAATTTTTATTGCTACTCCAGAATCTCCATTCATTATTATGTTCATTTGTTTGCAGGAAATTATTGTACAGCAATTAATTTTCAGCTTACTACTGCATGAAAATAGAAAACTACTTTCTGTCCGTACAAAGAATTTGTGGTAAACTTTTTATATTTTTCACTTTTTCCTAATGAGGCTCGTGCCTTGTAAGATTGAGTGCAGTAAATTTTACATTTTGTCTGACAATAAAGATAATAAGTTTGTAGTAAATGTAATAAATTAGCAAAAAACTTGGAGTAAAATTAATTGTTGAATGCATACATTTTTTTGTCAAGATTCATTCTCCGGTATAATCATTAAAAACCTGATTAGGCCAATAATTTTGTTTTGTGTTTTTAACTATTTTCCTCTATTACCTTGAGGAGAAAGATAGTGAATTGCTCGTGATAATTCAGTAAATTAATATATAAAGTTTAGACTTTAATTTTTGGCGTAATCTTTAACAGCTTGTGTTATAAAGACTATATGCTCATTGAGTGAATGTGCGCGTTAATCCCGTTTAGGAAGTTCCTGACTCGCAGCGGGAACACAATGTGAAAGCACTTGTAACTCCGCAATTTCGGCCGAGAACGTAGTATTCTCATTCCTTCAAGGAACTTCTGACGTGAAAAGACTGATAAATTGGCTTGGATATGGCTGGTGGTAATACAGAAAAATCGCGTACATCAGAAATTTCTTTATAGCTCGGAAAGCATAAGTGATATCCGAACAAGCCACGAGTCATTCGATAGAAAAAGGTAGAAAAAGTAAATTAAACGGCCCTCTTTGAATTGATGACCGCCAAGTATGTACATAGAATCACGTGTCACCGCCAGCGTAAAATTAGTGTTGCCCGAAGTTAATCCAGTGCGAGCTGTTCATTTATGGTTCATATGAAAGCGTTTAGATTCCTTTATGAGAAAAAACTATGAAACAAAATTAATAAAGATTGAAAAGACTTGATAGATTTGAATTGTGAAGTACTGGAAAGTAGGTGCATTTCAGAGGAAATGCCTACTTATCTTCAAAATTAGACAGTGAATGCTTGCAGAAAGGGGTAAAAATCAATGAATATTGCATACATAATCTCATAAGCCCAGAATGACCTCCAGAGAATGTTTCAAGAAAATTTCAGGATCCCACAAAAACAGAGACAGCCAAGTCAGCGCCTACTTCGAAATATTCATTTAACTTGTTTGTTTCATTTCATTTGTTCATTTTAACTCGTGCAACTCAACAAACGAAAGATGTCTTCGTCAAATATTGCTACTAAATAACATAAAGTGCTACACAGCGGAGGGAAGGGCTGGGTTGGGATCCATTAGAGACTAGGAGGCTACACGCAAGGTTTAGATTATTTGAAAGATTCAGATCAGGTGAGTTTCAGTACGACACGCAGGATATTATTTCGACCCCGCGCTATATATCTATAACTAGTGGAAACGAAATAATAAGATATATACGCTGCTGAGTTAATAGGTACAAAACATTCCTATGTTCCATGTACCATTGGTGATTATGAACTCCTTTATACTCCTCCTTTAGTTTAGTTTTAATTTTACGGCCTTCATTGGACCACTTCGGTGATTTTCTGGATTTCTTCTGTTTTCTGTCAGCCCAGGATATCTTCATTCACTCGGATCGTAATTTTATTTCTTCATCTGAGATCACCCTTCCTTCTCTATTTGTTGATCTTGGTTTGTAGTCTGATCTGTTTTTCCTTGAGCTTCACGATAGCAGCTGAGGAATTCACTCATATATTCCTTAATTTCTTCTATCAATCTTGTGCTGGTCTTATTGTTCCATAGTTTTTCTATAATTTTGTTGTTGAATTGGTTATCGACCACTTAATTAATGTATACGTCAAATTATAGAGAGTTGGACATGTCATTTTTTTAAATCTCAACTTCCTTTTTTTGCCGACGTTTCGCCTTTTAATTAAAGCATCTTCAGGGCTCAAAGGTGAGATCAACTTTCCTTTAGGAAGTTGAGATTAAAAAAAAAGACATGACCAACTCTCTATAATTAAACGCATACTTAATTTTTTGCTTATTCTGCTTTCTGGTGTTCTGATTAGGTGTTCAAAGAATGAGATTTGTTTCCCTCTCATCGTGCTCATTACAGGTTCTATTTCTCTGTAAACTGTTTCATTGGACGCTACTCTCCAGTGCCCGTGTTCTTGATACTTTTTATTTACGCAAGTTCTAACTATTCTCCTTTGAATCTTGAGTACTTTATCCATTGCTATTGTGTTAGTTGTTTTGAAGATGGTTTCACTTGCATATGTTCCACTCCTCCTTTACTATATTATTATTATACTCCTTTTCACTATCCCCTTCATTTCCCTGGATGGTGTCGTAACACCTATCACAAGTATCTGCGGCCCGCAGGGTAGTATGTAGATGTAGATAGTTGACGTATCATGCAATCAATAACTATGGCAGTGTCATGGATAATACCTGTTAGTGTTTTCTCATTCAACCCCGCACTCTCCGATTATCCCTCCGGGGTAACCTACGCTCTCTCGACGAAGCGAATGCCCCCATAAGCACCCACACCACTATTGCCGGCAAGTAATTAACGCGGCGACCTTCATCGTCTGGAATCTTTATATGCGGCGCCATCAACCTTCCCTTTCCTTCGTGACTCCTCCCGCACTTCCCCCCAACATTCCCCCGTCTTCCCCTTATCCATCTCTCGCCATTATCCCTTTCTCCTCTCCACTTCATCCCTTCCTATTAAACCCCGATCCCTGGCGGAACCCTACCTCGTCGTATTCATCTCATACCCTTTGCCACACCCCCTTTTCTTTCCAAACTTTGGACGACACATAACACGCTTACCTTTTCGTCTTCCGAAAGGTTTTTGAATTCAGGGAGGTTTTCGGGAAGGGACTTTGACGTTTAAGGGACGCGATCTTGTCAGCCTCGTTAAACCGACTGATTCACCGCGCTTTGCCCGTCATTCCCCTCCTCATACCCCCGTGGTTCTGCCTCAACCCAAGTCCCACTTTCACCCCGGCCATAATAATCACTAAATAATAAATACTTTTAAGACGAAAGCATTTTTTTTAGCCAAATACACTGTGAACTGAAACTTCCCTACATTATGAATTAAAAATAAATGTAAATTTTCCATGAAAGCGAAGGAAATTTGACTCCCATGCATGCATTTTGATAATTCAGATGACCATCGACTGGGAGAGTTAAAATCTCGTTAACATGTAAGTACGTTATGCCCGAGGTTCAAAGCCCGAGTCACACCTTGAACCTCCGGAAACACGCACAAGTTTACGAGATTTCAATCTCCATGTCGATGGTCACCTGGGTGACCAAAATGCATGCATAGAAGTAGAATTTGTCATTGCTCTCATAGAAAATTTGGATTTATCTTTAATTTCAATAAACAAGTCAAGTGCTCTCTTCTTGAATGTCCTGCGTTTGTCCACTCTGACTGATGGTGCCCACCCGGAGATCCGATTCGGGGAATGTTTTACCTCCAGAACATTTTACCGGGAGGAATACCATCACGTCATATACTCGTGAATTGAAGGATGCACCTTTTAGGAAGAATAATGTGGTGGTTTCCCGTTGCCTTCCATATCGCAATTCTCCCGCCGATAACTTGAACTTCACATTCGCCCGAAGCTGTGATAGTTGATACTGGGTCGATCTTCTTGATCAGTGTCATCAGTGCCTTCTGATGGGAATGCTGGCTTTCAACTGTGCAGCCGGGTGGATTGGATAGCGTGTAGGGCGTAGACAATTCTCGTCCCGTTCCGGAAAAATTGGATGATTTTTTCATTCAATTAATTCTTTGAAAAGTATTTAAATAAATTGTATGCATACTTTTCTGCGGCAGTACATGAGTTTTAAAATACCACATTTGGTTCTGTATATTCTATTATAATTGAATTTTTTTTACATTAAAAATTAAACCATTAAAAATTCTACTTCTTTTTCGATGGTATATATTACAAAAATACCATTACATAGGAGTTTAGACACAGTTTAGGCTATCATGCTCATAATTTTACTATTTTAGATAGTATAAATATGATGTGGACCCTGAATCCCATCTCTCGTCGGTCCTCAAATGTTGTCCCGTAAATAACAAACACCATCTCATAGCAAAAACGAATTAACAAAATAATTTGAATAATTTACGAAATTTGGTATTTAAATATAATTTAAATATAATTTAATTACAATTTTTCTTTGAGCAATCCAATAAATTTGAAAAACTAATAAATACTCAGATTTACATTAAATTATCATTTATATACATTATGTTTTTAATAAAATATTTCTTTTAATTATTACCGGGATCCATCGCGTTTGGTTTCATATGAATACCGTATCGCCTCTCTTCCTGGAGGCGTCGTCAGGTAAAAAGACCTGAAGATACCTCCAGGATTAGAGGTGAAACGTTGTGCATAAGCAATCAAACGTAATGTTTTCCGAAAAGAATAAAAAGCAAATTATTAAAAATCTCAGGTTCCTGAAGAATAGTTGTATTTAAATATTATTTGAATTCAAATAATGAATGTCAATAATATTTAAATACGCAATTTATTTGAATAATTACAAGTGCGGTCTCGGCTACCACCACTTCCCTGCTCGCCATGGGTCTTCTTTTAACGCCTGCCTGCATCCTCCCACCACACGCCCCTCATCTCACCCAAAGAAAGGGCCCTCTGGCATCTCTCTGCTCCGTAGATGTTGAGGAGGCGTTAAGACGGGATGATTGATGAGAGTCCCTTGGGACGCCGCGGTGAGAGGTGGATTTATTCCACGGGAGGGGCGCTTAGATTTCCCGCCATCTTATCCATCTCCCCCTTCCACGAACAGAAGAAGCGGACGGGAATGCACGGGCACCTCTTTTTAATAATACCATCCGCCGCTGTGGTCTGGAAGAGATAAACAAGTTCTTATCATTCATTTTCCGGCACTCAAAGCAACCGCTCCGGGACTTGAGGTCCTCTGTCTACTGATTAATGCACGATTCTCCTTTTTGAAAAGATATCCCGATTTCATTGGAAGTTCTATGCATCAAAGTTGGGAGAGGCAGCATTGCAAATTTGTTGAGCCCATTACCTTGGTGGTGGCCTTCATGGTTTGCTGCTAAGATCTGACATAAGCATGGAGTGGTGGTAAAGGTAGATTTGGTTTCTTTTGTGTTCCAACTGAGCACCATCTGGCCAAAGGTAATCATGTCCCTTCATCCGCAGTCATCAATCCAAAGTTTGATTTTCTGCAGCTCTGCACTCCACTCTCCTCTACTTCAATCGTTTCATCACTACCTTATCTTACACTTTGACGTCCTTCATAATTTGTCTGATGTATTCCACTCATGGTCTTCCTCTGTCATTCTTCCCATTCATTTCTCCTTCCAATATTGTTTGCAACAGGCAATTGTGTCGCAAAATGTGTCAAATAAGGTCATCTCTTCTTCTTGGTAGAATTCTTATTAAACTTGTTTTCTCTCCAACTTTTCGTGGGACGTCTTTGTTGGTGAATCTCGTCGTATAGTTGATCTTCATCATACTTCGAAAAACCCACATCTCCACAACTTCCGATCTCTTTTGCTCTGCAGCTGCTACTGTCCAGGCTCACTGGCGTATGAGAGCATGCTCCAAATATATATTTTAATAGAGTGCTTCCTGACTTCCAGGCCTGTGTGCTAGCTGTTTACAAGCACCTCTTCCAGTAGAATGCTTTCTTTGCTTTTGCTATTCTGCACACAAACTGAGAGAGGAAAAAAAGACATTAGCTACCAAGATGAAATCCGAACTCGTGATATTTATGTTGCGTTGTTGACATGTGTCGCTGGTGCGGTCAGCAGCAATATAACAGAATATTTGGCAATCTCCGATATCCGCTTCCGATTAATTTACTATCCCCTCGAGGCTCTTTCAAAATGTACTCCCTTTTTATCCACGGGGATTATTTTTACAACCATCCATTATAGGTATCGTAAAACTGAATTGCAACTCGTCTTGAAAACGAGTTTATCATAAAAATTTTTTAAAATATTTGTGAGGAACTTGTGGATAAATAGACTGAGTATTAAGAGAGAACATACGTTACACTGAATATTAATGAAAAATATAAATTTTTATTTAACGATTGAGAAAATTCTAATTTTTGTCTGTGAATTGATTACAGATTATAAGACAAGCACTCCTTTACGCAGCGTAGAGAAATTAATCAGGAAAATTGAAGTGATTGTTTTAATGACTACCTCGTGATCAATTATTCCAATCTGGCGTAACATCAGTCGTCGCGGCACGGACGTTATATATCATGATTATGAGGAAAAGAATATATTGATGTATCCTGCACTTATGTAAATTTCGTTTCCAGTAAATCAAAATGAAAATTTAATTAATGAAAATATAAATATAGATGTAAAAAACATTGGAGAGGGATGTGAAATTATCGCAACACTGACCGAACCTTCTCACTTCCGACGGGAACCACGCCGTGGTGCTAATTGGGCGAGGTTTGGGCAAGGTTTGCGGGAATGCGAAGTGCTTTTTTTTGCAGGGGAGGAGGGTTGAAGGGTAGGGGGGTGCTGGCCGCGAGGAGGGGGTGGAGGAGGAAGTGAGTGAGTAGTCCCACTTTCTCCCGCCGTCCCTTTCACTGGCGCCACCGTAGACCTATCGATCCTTCATGGCTTCTACTCTTTCCGTCTCTCTCTCTATCTTTCTCTCTCTCTTTCCCTCACCCTCCCCTGCCCCACGTGATCCTAGCCCACACCCTCATCGCATAACCCCCCACCTTCCTCCTCCCGCCAGCCCATTCCTAGACCTTCCCCTAATCCCTCACCATCCTCCCTCCCTTCCCCAACCGGCTGTCTGACCTCTGAGCAACCTCCTTCCTCTTGGATCTCACACCCTCCCCCCTCGACCCACTCCCTTTGAAAACGTCTACTATGCTTACACACAGCACACATACACTCTCACGGGCAATCGCTCCTCGCTGTATTTCTTATTCAGCGCTTCAGTTCGAAAGGGACAATCCTCACTGCCACAAGACTCGTCCTCGACGGTCAATCACCAAAATACCGATTAAACTCTCAACTACCCGCGCCAATTGGAACAGGAATTATTATACCTACTAGTTGATCAACCGTCAAAAATGACGCGAAAAATACCGAGTTATGCATCTCTCATTAGTTTAGATTTTATTTACGAATGATTTTATTAAGGTTATTTTTTTAAGGTTTGAAGGCCTCATGACGCACTTTTGCTATATAAACTAGTTGATAACCCGTCAAAAATGACGGAAAAAATACCCAGTCTACTGGGTATTTTGTTCATATTTATTTAGTTTAGGTTTTATTCACACATGATTTTTTCAAGGTTATTTTTTAAGGTTTGAAGGCTTCATGAAGAATTTCGGTTGTATAAACTAGTTGATAACCTGACAAAAATGACGGGCAAAATGCCCAATCTGTTGGGTATTTTGTTTGGATTTATTTAGTTTAGATTTTATTCACTTATGATTTTTTTAAAGGTTATTTCACTGTTAACAGTATAATATCTGGAGGTCAATGTTCTATCAGATTGTAATTTTTCTATAGGCGATTGAATGAAGAAATAATGTGTGCTTAGAAAATTAATTTCTGTAACGTCGTATAAAATCGCGTTATCGTAAGTTCTTGAATCGCACACTTCTCCAGCTAAGGTATGTTCCATACTCTTTCGTAAATGCATAAACCAATGGCTGTCACCATGGTCTGATCTTGAATAGGGCGTTAAAAACACCAAAATAGGGTTTTTTAGATCTTGATTAACGCCATTTATAGACCAGGAGGTTAAAATCGGACGCTATAAAACTAAAACATCCTTTCTTGCGCAATGCAGTCCAAGTCTCATTGTTTTAAATGAATTTCGTCATATTTTTAAGTAGTAAAACAAAATACTCTCCCTTGAATCCCCCATAAATTCCCAAAATCTTCATGGTTAGGCCAGGAAATATCTTTGGCGCAAAAACTCGATCCCTTGACAAATTTTTCTGGAGTTAGATGTTTTCTGAAGTTGTTGCTATGCAAATTTAACATGGTGCCTATGAGCCTGTGTTTATTTTTAAATTTACAAATTACCAGTGTCAAAATTGGTAATTCGGGAGTTTTTCCAGATATATGTATTTCTACACGAATACATTGCCACCAAACCGTTTTCCCAATACTTAGCGTCGCCCCTCTCACCCCCCCCCCCCCCACCCGCCCGCACATTGGCTATTATTATACATGGTTAGAGGAGAGTGGCAAAAGAGTTGATTTGCCGCTGGTGACCAAATTGAGAGCCAAATATGATTCAAATAATGGTCTAATCACATGACTTATTTGTCAAAACTCTCAAATTCCTTTCTTTTGCGTCCATTTTATACCAACGTTTACTCTGTGACCGAGAATTTGAAAAAAATGGGAATATATGAAAAATTGATAGTGAATTCCATTCAGAATTATTTTGCTTTTAAATATATTTCACCAATTTATCTAATGTATGTGATGTTAAACTGATTGGATTTCTAATATTTTGCTAAACCTAGCACACCACTATGGAATCTGCTTAATGCCTTGCCATTAGAATGTTTAGTAAAGATTAAGGCTGCAAACAAAAAATATTTTTAAAAAGTTGTAATTAAATTTTAAACTCCATGGTACCGTATGAATATATAAAGAGTCTTGAGAACATGAGGCTCACTGGTTTATCAAGCGTGGGCATGTTTCTTTGATACAAGTAGTAACTTTCAATTTTTGCCCAAATGTCAGGTCAGCGGTCGTAACTGAAAATTGTGAAAATATTTTAAACCTCATTTACCAATTTCAGCGAGAATATTTTCTTCCTTTATTAATTATTTTAGTTCCACATGAAGGGATTTATATTCGATACATTCATGTTTTTACTCTATTCACTCTACATTGAGATATATGGTCATGGCTTTCCTGCTTGATATTTACAAAATTAACTGTCCAAACTGCAAGCAAAGGAGGGGTATGAGGTTGATATATGAATTACTGTGGAGAGGATTTTGGATTTGAATTGTTGTCTTTGAATTGAGTTAAACTAAAATCTTTTTCGCCTTAACTTTCAGAGCTGCACGAAAAAAGCCAGAAAAACTTTCATGCCTCTATTCTCTATAAGTGTTAACCTCTCTGTATTATTCTGAGGATATTGAGACGAGTTCTCGCTATTTTTCCTCAGTATGCGTACCTTTTTTTTACAATAACCGACAAAAAATAACTTATAATTTTTGTGGCTTATGTATCCATGATTTTCCTTTTTTTTTGCTATTTATGTTTGTGGTTCAAGAGAGTTAAGGTTTTACGACAAGTTGCTAAAAAATTGTAATTGGAATAATTTCTCCAGCGGAATATGCTGTCACCGCATTCACCTCAATCCAAGAGTGTGCACAAAGGATTTGTATTGACAGGGCAAGAAAACTTATTTTCATTCGAAATATTTCATCTAAATGTTAAACTGATAGCTATTATACTCAGCTTAACAGCGTTGGATTTTTGGCATTTCAACTATACATTTTTAACACCAAATGCATTGTTTCAGGATGCAACTTTGCAGAATAAGACGATAATTTAAACTATTTAATAAGTAAAATATTTTTAAAAAAATCTATAAATAGTTAAAAATTACAATGCAAAGGTGCTCATTCGAGGGAAAGTATGAATTGTTCTTCGAAATTTACATAACTAATAACATTACGGACAACTTGATGCGAGCAGTAATTTAGTAAAGCTTGCTTGAAAGTGCGCACTAACAGCAACACAAATTAAAATTTTATTCTTTCAAAATTTTTTCTGTGTCTGGGAACGGATTAATTGATTTTCTACGAGATAAAATGGAAAACTGGGTTTCGAAATGTGAACCACGGACATGAACGAATTTATTTTGCAAAGTGAGGTACCACTGTACATGAATTTAGTCATACGAAAAAACCATGCGAAGAAAATCCAACCAAGCCATCATGCAAACACCACATGCTCCATGATTCTGGGGTGAGGAAATAAAAATAGTAAAAAAACATCTTCCCATGCTCTATTTACGTCTTTTTCATCCCATTTCATGAACGGCTTTTCATCACAACCACTGCCACATGCCTTTGAGTTACGCAGAGTAGATGACGATCGATTATTTTCTGAAATGAATTATTGTGTTTTTATTATCAGTGTGTAGATGTGAACCGCATAATTAACGCATAGAAAATGTAATAATAATTGCTGTACATTACGCATGCAAATGACATAGATCTATCCTTTGGACTACAACCGTTACGGGGTGGAAGAGCTTTTGCGTTCCAATTACCCGTAGAGCTGGGAGCAAAAATAATTGCTCCTGGTAGGGCCACCAATGTCAAATAGGTTGAAGGAGTTCGGAAACAGACGAAAAGTAGTTCACGTGATGGCGTCATGTAAAAAATACTGTTGGTAATCAAAAAAGGAATTCCACTCAACTATCTCTTTCCCTGGATATAATGGAAGTGAATCATAGGGTCATATTGGTAACTACAGGATTCCATCCTCTTCAGCGGGTGTCGTGCCCTACAGCGATGGAGGTAAGGCCACTGTGATCGTCATCACAAGAAGTTCTTGCAAAGCAATAACAGCAGATACAAGGAAAACAAAAAAGGAGAAGACCAATTCGATGAAGAAGAAAGGATCGATATAAATTGGAACTTGGAACGTTAGGACAATGATCACTAGAGGTAGCACTAAAAGAACACAACAGATTCATAGCAACTGGCTCGCGACCGTAACAGTTTCAAATGAAACTGGTCCGCGAAACCCCCTGTTACAAACAATAGCTAGAGGCACACTAAGCAAAAGGGGATTGATCGGCGCTGTTATAATATGGCTGGTAGTTCTGTATTCTATGTAATTAGTAATAATTCCTTTAAATAAAGTAACAATTTCATTTGGATTCATGATAGATAGGTACTTCACAGGTCTCTAATTCTATCTGCAACGATGTGCGGACATGTGTTGGCTGAACAAACCAGCAACAGCAACAGATTCAAATTCAACAAATTGTAGCTTGTAACTGCAACGCAGCCACACGTTCAATGCAACTGGAAGAGAATAGAAGACGAAACAGTCAGCTTCAGATATCAGTTGCCGCACAATAGTACAGAGCGCAACGGCGCGGCTGCGTAACGATCACTAAACTTACATGTTGTTTGAAACAGTTATTTGAAACAGTTGTCTGACCGAAATTGTTGAGGCTACAGCCGTTTCGCTCTGAAAACACATTATTCCACCACTATTGATCATGCCAGGGAAGCAAGAATACATTACTAGGGAAATGGCGAAGGAAAAGTAAGCATTTTTGGGCTGTCCGAGGTGAGACAGACTATTGACGGACGGACGTGGACTATTGGCGTAATAGTTATTGTGTAAAGTAATGTGGAGAAGACGAGTTCCAACGTGGTGTAGCTATGTTATTGAATGCAAAATTGGGAAATAGGGTAGTAAATGCTGAACAGGTAAGCTACAGGGTACTAGTAATGAAAATAAAAGCACGCCCGACGAATTTCGTTGTACTCCAGGTGTACATGCCTACAAGAAACCATAGGGAGGAAGGGGTGGATGAGATATACGAACAAATAGAGGAGATAATTAGCGACTTCCAGGGAAAAGAAGTCTTAACAGTAATAGGGGATTGGAATGCGATAGTATGAAAAGGGAGGAAAGGATATGAAGGGGGAGGGAACGGGCTAGGGGCAAGAATTGACCGCGATGAGAAGGAAGTTGAATTTTGCAGGAGAAAAAAAAAGTAATAACAAGCACTTGGTTAAAACATCAGTATAGGTGTAGGTACACATAGAAAATTTCTGAATTAATTTAGAGAGATCAGAAAGATAATATCATGGTCATATAGTCACACAAGTTTAGGAACGGCTATAAAAACTTCTGCAGTTTTTCAGGTGCGGATGCGGACTCTTGAGTATAATCTAGCATTGATGAAATTGGGAGAAAGGTAAAGTAAAGGTAAGAATGTAAAATAGTGTAAAGTAGGAACATTGAAAGAGAGAAAGAGGAGGGAATATCAATAGCTAGTGATCAGAAGCTTGAGAGAGGTGAATTTAAGAATTTGGAAGGAAACACGGGAAAACATGAAAACAGGAATATTAAAAGCGGCAGAGAAAAATTGGATCAATGGACGCGAGAAGGATTAAGATGCCACGGATCACTGAGGACATTATTAAGAAATTAGACGAAAAGGAAGTGGAAACACATCATCACCAAACTAGGAAGTTGTGGGATCAGTTTGGGAAATACGGAATGAAGACCAATTATAATAAAACTAAATAAATGAGATCAAATGCTGAAGCCCGTTAGTTCATTATTTAAATTAATGCACTATCTAATGTAAGTTGATTCTTTGGCTGGCGGGTGGAGCATTTCAACTACCTGGATAGCATGCTGGAAGAAAATGGGCGTATTAGTGAAGATATTAGCAGGAGAATAACGTTAGCAAAGGATGCGTTCAGAAATAGGAGGGATCTGATGTCGGGAACTTTGTAAAGTTCCGTATAAAAAAGGTCAGAATAGTTGAATATGGTGAGTGGTATTTTTTGGTGTAGAAACGCTAACTCTAAAGGGAAGAGGATGAGAATTGGCTGCAGAGGGGCGTAGTGGTTCTAAGGGCCGGCCATGATGGTGGGTTAGCAGAGAAGAGAAAGAAGGAAATAGGCTATATGGATGGAATTAAGAGAGATAGGACGTATGCCGAGCTGAAGAATGAAAACTTGGGCGGTAAAAGATAGCGCAAACATTTCTTCTTCCATGTATAACTACCTTAATATGTAGATCACTTCCAAATAAAAGAATTAGAAATTCATTTGTTGTCAAATGAACACAGAGATGGCGATTAGGTTTGGAGGAGCATAAGACGAACGGAGGGTAAGCGGAGATAATAACGGGAATCAAAAATAAATAAAAATAAAAGGGGAAATAATGCATTTTGCTGCCTTTATGCCTCAGAATTTGTATTTAAAAATCAGCTTTGAGAATGAGCATCGCGTGCGGAATCACGGGTCAAGGTAGATTCGATTTTTCCCCAAAATGGGAATCATTGTGAACAAACGGACGGCAGATGGAGTGAGCTAAAGGAAAATGTGAAGTCTGTAATAGCACTTATAGGCCAAATATTACTAACTTTATCTAAGAATATAAGAAAATATAGTTTGGCGGTTTCATTTTCTTTCAATTTACTGCGTATGAGAAAAACAAAAAAAATAATAGTTTGTTGCAGCTGTGCAAATTAAACCTTTTACACATTTAAAAATTGACCATAGCTTAGGAACAAAAATGAAAATTACGTTTTGTCTTAACTTTATATTTTACCAAGCAATTAAACTGTCTAACAAAATGGAAAACGCCTGGAAAATATTAAATTTAGATTTAATGCTTCTATTTGGTGACTCAATTCTATTTATAAAAACCTGAAAACAGCTACATTTTTTCAAACTTAGTGCAAAAATACAAATAACAGTGTGTACGTGCGCAAAAATTTGTCACTCTAATAAAATTTTACCAGTAAGGTTATTATTCATGAACAAAATGTATACAAAGCCAGCCCGCGGTTTTCTTAATTGAAAAGAGCCTATCTAGAAATAAAAATATAGTAAATAATGAGTGAACTGAGGGTGTGTACAATATGATTGGAGTTGAATTAATGTAGAAATTCCTTTTTTTTAAGGACTGGAAATTGAAGAAAATATTTTGGAAGAAAGCTCCCCGCGCTATAGGACTTTCCGAGGACTAATTATGTATTAGTTACGATACCTGAGATGATTTATACCACGTTGACGGTCTAGTCTCTATTACTAAGTCATTACCGCAAGACATTGGAAGAGTTGAAGTCTGGCATGATATTCAGCGATGTGAAAAGAGCCATTAGACTGAGGAACTTCTTGAGAGGGATTTGTTTCAACGAAACAATGTTTTATTTTTTAACGAGCGAGAAACATCTCTGCTGCCTGGCCCGTGAATTGCTCGCCACACATTCGTCGCTATAATTAACGAGCACTAGAAAGAGACACCCAGTCGAAGGAATATGCCAATGGTGAGACACGGCTAGTCTTTATCCTGCAGTACATCTATACCTAAATATTTATGCCTACGGCCCTGAAAGCCTCCAAAGAGTGTGAAGGGGTGTTTTGGTGAGATAGGAGAGGAAACATCAAGGAAACAGGAATCAAAAATTTAAAAAATCAGAAATTAAATAATAACTCCTCCATACACTTTCAATTAATTCTGTTTAGCCATCGTATACTCCTTTGGAGTATACGAGTATTTGGAGTATACGATTGGAGTATACGGACTTTGGAGTATAGCCATTGGAGATAATTACTCCTTAAATATCTGCATAATACGTTGAAAGCCACAAAAAAGGCGTGTGGCATGGGTTGTTACGAAACCAGTCATGAAAAATGAAGAAAATAGGAAAAAGAGAGATGGAAGGAATAAAAAAATAATTAAAATAAAAAATAAATAAAGTTTTGATAAATTCGTGACATGCTTCGTTTCTGTTTTGCAATTGAATTCGTTTTTGGATGAAAGAATTCCCAAATCTATCTCATAAGGCCCAAATTCCCAAATTTCATTCTCAAACCTATCTCTCATATCTGGTCCCTTTTATTTCTTCCACTTATGTAATGTGGTGGTAAAATAATATTTTCTGGAGCAACTTAACTCTTATGATCTGCCATTTTCTTGTAAACCGTGGTCTCCCACGCAACTGTCAACATAAAGCAAGGATTCTCAACCTTTTTTATGCTGCAGGGTTTGTAAACATTTTTTCTTACCACTAAAATGAAACTGTAAACAAGATACTATTTAATCCCTTTATTGTATGGGACCTTGGTGCCTGATGCTCGTTAGTTAGAGGTTCTATGTACGGTATGATGTGAGTAAATCTAATATTAATTATTGTAAATTTTAATGTTAATGTTTAATTTAATTAAATTAATTTTTTATTTTAGTTTTTAATTTCTAATTAAATTTAAAATAGTTCTTGATAGCGCCGAGGCACTAGTTTTGAGGGGACCCTGATTGTAATGATTTTTTTCCGCCACCTTAAATTCTAATTTTCGCCCCAGTTGATCCTCCTTGATCTAAAGTGACTCTAACGCCATTCATTCCAGTTTATCTGTCGCAGATCTTACTTACTCTCAGCAGTTCATGAAAAAGCGCGCGGCGTTTCTTCGTATTATTTTTACTTCGCGAATTAAATCTTTCTGTGGGGCTAAAAATTCTCGTGGTCGCCCAATAGTATGAGGACTAACTAGAGTCGACTAGCATCTTTCTTACACTACTTTATGAGAAACATAGTACTGCCTACTAATAAATTCAAACGTTTTTGTTTAGTTACAAGTATGTTCCAAATGTTTCTCACAATTGGTCGGGATTTATTTTACGATTAAGTACCTATTGTACTTTATCCACTACGTGTATACTACTATACCTTACGCTACTCCTATATTGTTGGTCTGGCGTTGGTGCAATTTCATTACGTAGATTGCCGTCCTTTTTTGTTTATTTAGGATTTGATTTTATATTTAGTATTTATTAGCATTTTAATCCGGAACTCAAGTAAATATCCTGCCAACATGTTTCCTCTAATGACCGAGAACCGAGAATATATCAAGTTTTTCCTTTTCGCCTTCGAGAGAAATAATGTCAAAAGAAGTCATGGCTTTGGATCTCGCACCACTAATTTATTTGTTCTCCCATTTAAAGTAAGAATGAAAATTGAACAAGATATCAGAACTGAGAGAAAGAGCCATGTGTAAGTGGCAGGACTGAGAGTGTTAAGGCTAAGTTTGAGCTCTTACTTAGGAAACCAAGAACATGGTTTCAGTTAAATTTGAGTCACAGGGTGCGGAATTGTGGTGATTACTTGGTGGATGATCACCACTAACGCATATGGTCGGTCGGTTCTTTTAAAGATAAAATTATTCGTTCATTAAAATGCTATGGAGCCGACCACGTTTCCTTGTTAGATGAAGGATGTCTCTCTATCCTATTTCGTCAATCAGTAATAATTGTTTTTGATCAGTGAAAAAGCCTCATTTGTGATTTAAACTCTAGCGTAATAACTACAATTACATTAATGGAGCATACTTCTCCTTTTAATGCACCGGGATTGTATCTTTCTCAAATATAAGTCAGACATTTCTCGAATAAAATGCTTAACATTGCTGAATTGTGCATTTATTGCTGATCATAAATCAGAATATAATGAAGACGGTGAAATCAACCATAAAACCCTTGCTAATCAAGAGCGTTCTCTTGAATTGTGCTCATTGGTAGCCTAGTTGCAGTTAAGTTGTATGATAGCAAAACCAATATCTTACATTTCAATTTTCGTTGCGCATATAAGCAGGTATGCGCGTCTACGTCTCGAAGCAATGCCTTTCTTTGTGGAGAAGAAGCTAGAGTAAGAATTATGGGATTTTTTCCGTTCAAGATGACCTAAATAGCATTTTACAACCTGTGTAAAAAATATAGCGCTTCAGTGGAAAATTCAGTATTATTATGAAGAAAGGGCACCAGACAAAAACATTTCCGAAGACTTTAATTTCCGGTAGTAAACAATTGTTACGAAAATGCCAATATCATATGTATTTTCCGGAAAGAGAAATATATTTGATCAGAGCTCCAATGTTTCCGGCGGACCTGGTATCGGGAAAAGCACAGTTTTCTGTTTTTTCAACAATCTTATCCATAATGATTGTTTCAACATCAAATGTTCACTGTATCATTGTTTTATCGAAAGGATTTTTGTTATGCTCACTGAGGTTTTAAATTTATGTTCAAATATTTAAAATTCTTTATTTTCTCTCTAAGTATGTGTAAATAATGAACTCTAGTTGGCTATAACAATCTTACCATGAATGTACAGAAGATTTAACGCACTTACTCGCCGTACCGAAGATTTGAATGACTGTTGAACATTTTATCATGAAACAACGAAGTCTATTTAGAATAATCTTATGTATACAGAAAGTTTTTCATGTAAATTTTCAGTTTAATGTAATCTTTGCATAAAACTTTTTTCTTATACTCATCTTCGTGTCTTGTAAAGTTATGTACTTGGGACGCATCCAGTAAGTTTTCCTCTTCCGATACTCTGACGTCTTCCATAGAGTTCTCCCTTACTTGTCCTACGCGGGACTTTTTCATTACTCTATCGATGGACATATTATATTTTCATCTTTCTTCTTCAACGCCACGATTTCTAAACTTCCAAACTTCTGTGTTCTTCCCATACTTTCATCCATAACTATTGCCGAGGATTTACCTTCATCTTCTCGTGAAAAACATTTGTGAGGATATTGCCTGTCAGAATAGCAACTTCGTTGAATGTAGCCATGGGTCCCGGATTTCCAATTTCACTGTTGGTATATTTTTCTCTATTTATTAAAAAAAAACACTGAGACCACACCCCGAATCGAGGACTTTACGTGGGTAAATATGTTCAGCAAGGTTTAGCCTAGGCTCCTATATCGAAAATCCAAGTCAATGAAAGAATTTTTCAATTTTTCCTTGATGGTTCCAGTTATGGACTAAAAGTTAAGTTCTAACTACCACTAACATCCTCGCTTACCTTATTGCCTTGTTCTAACTAATATTACAGAATAGGGAATTTTCAACATTAGGAATGAGTCATCCCTTTTATTACTCTGACCATTCAATCGATAAATCGACCCGGATCATGGCACTGTCGTAGAAATCGCAAAGAAATATTTGATTTCACTCAAATAAAAAACATATGAATGCACCTCAGTTCTCCATGATTATTAGCCTAGCACACCCTGCCACAGTTGTGGTTGTTTATTTCATGGAGTATATTGATGGAAATTTACACTTCTGTTCGTAACTCCTTGTTATCACCCTCCCATACGATTACCCTTCCTCCAATTTTTCTTCTTCTTCTTAATAATTTTCTCTCTAAAAAAATGTCATTAATTTGCTGCGATACTAAACCCATATCCAAGCCTCGACGCCTGTGTTTTAATTTTCACCTTCATTGTATCAAACATTCTCCTTTATGTGGACACTCACCATTTTTTAACCCTGATGCTGTGAAATGTTGTAAGCCTTCATCCTTTGCGATAAAAATTATATTACAGTATCCTCAGGTTGAATTTGAATTGACGTACATGCCAATTGAAATAAAAATTGATTTTTATCTCTTACTAGAAAAATTACCCGTTTATTTTCAACGAGAGAGATAAAGGCAGCCAATAATATAGTAGTTCTATTCATACAGAAAAGAATCTGACTTCTCATTTCTCATCTTAGGCTTTTTTACTGAGTAAAAATTGCCCGTTTTGTCGCTTACTGATGCAGAAAGTTAAGTAATTTTACTGACATTGTTTATTTTTAAAACATTAAAACTAAAAAAAAAAGCATTCCAGTTTCGCGAATGGGGCGTGGGGAAGATCGCCATAAACTTTGAGCATTTTTCCCTAAATGAGTTTGATCAAGATTTTTTCCAATTCGAATAGAGGCCGCATTAGAAATTTTTAATTGAAATAATGCATCTGTAAGGAGCATGACGTAAGTACATATTTAAATATTGCGCCCGACACTCCTCCGTGGCTCCTGAAGCTCATTGAACGTCGTGTCTCTCAGCGTCAAACTGTAATCGTTGTACTCATTGCTCTTGAGATTCGTTTTTCCGCAAAGAGGACATTACCCTAGCTTAGCAGATCTTTGAGAAATATTACTTTTTCTTCCTTTATTTATATTCATTGTATTGAAAATACTAGTAATAAAATAATTATGTGAGAAAATCTCAATCAATACAGTTTTTCCTAAAGAGAACTTTAAAAGTCTCAAGTCTTATAGGCCTATGTTTGAAACAGGTTTTTTTGCTATGATCATGCATAATTTCAACTCATTATGTTCAGGAGTTTTTGATTGAATTTTTTTATACACATTTTTATATGTATATTAGTACGATGACAGTGAATTCTACCGTTTTTATTGTAAATTTTCAGTGTGTTGCATGATTTAAAAATAATTTATAACACATTACATTTTAATAAAGCTCGCGTTTCATTAAAATACAATCAGTGAAACCGAAAGAAAGAACGTAAAGTGGACTATACGACCCAAATTTTATTCATTCTGAATTTTAATTATACCTCACGGGTAATGTTGAATGCATTCTCCTCCATTCTATCCATTGGTGTAAATTTAAGCCTTTCCTTGTGTTCAAACCGTCCAGATTTCCGTTCACCCACATTAAAAATGATTTTGAAATTGCTACCTTCAATGAGGTTAGTGTGATAAATTTTCCCTTCTTGTCTTTCGAATTCTTTAGCCTTAGTATTTTCTTTTGCAGGAACGTGTTGAATTCCCGCAAAAATAACTTTATTTGTTGCTCCGTTTTCCAACAGCAGCGTCGAGACCGTATGAGAAAGGCTAACGTGACCGATATATCAAGTACGGCGTGTGGATGGCTTTGAAAAAAGTAATCATCCATTACCAGAGTGTGAGTTCCTGTTGTGAGCGTGGCTCACCCGTTAGTCCCATTGTGGCCACGATTTTCTTTCCTATCTAAAAATTTTAAGGACAGCGATTTCCTTTGTTTCTCCTTTATTATGAAGAGGATCTACCGAGGAAATGTTATTTAATCAAATACGTTGGATTCAGTGTATATTAACTTAAGTTTGATCATAGTGGATGGCGGAAGTGAACTTGCGAATACCAGTGTGTTTATCTTTCCTCTCTTTCTTGTTTGTGCCGACTATGAGACTTGAAATCCGTTCCTCGGAGAGGATATCCTCGTCCAGATCCCCTTATCTCTTCCTTTCGCCTGCTCGGAAATATTTTCCTTTGCTTTAGAAATCTTGGCTTTTATCATTTAAAGTTTATTCAGGCAGTTATTCACATTACTTAACGTTTTCGGACACTACTCATTGTTCTTTTAAGTAGTGGTTGCATCTCCTTAACGTGGCTCAGCTGCAAAATGACATAAATGTCATGTAATTCATATTCTGGGTACTTCCAGAATATTGTCCCCCGTATCTAACAAGAAAAACCAAATGTTACCTTTCCAAGATAATTTTCTCGCTTAATATCAAATGGTGTTAAACATGAAAACACAAGAAACTTGGGAAAATAGTATTTTTATATTTTATATAATTGACATTTTTTCGTAAAACTGTTTATAAAAAGTGAAAACACCAGGAAAATTAAATAAAAGTAAAATATATGCATCTTATCACATTATTTCGTTTTTTATAAGGGATAATTAATGTCAAAATGCGTTGCCTAGTTTAATAGAAATAGCGCTGCAGTCGGCTCTTAGGGCTATAAAACGTGTCTTTTGGCCATAAAAATGCAAAATATATTCGTGGAATAGTTTGCATATTTTGTAACTTCATTTTATTTTTCAATATCTATCGCACGTAATCAGTGAAAACAGGATTTTTCAACCAATTAAACGAAAAGTTGGATTTTAGCATTTGATTTGACTCACGCATTAGCAGTGGAACCACCTTAAACAAACAAATCTTGCAAGGTTAAAAGGAAGATCCGTAAGATTTCATATAAATTACTTTTTCCTCCACTTTGATTCCTATATTAGGTACGGTCACAGGTAGATTACATGTGATTTGATAGCTGAGTCTTGAGGCTCATGCATTGCGCAACTAATGACGGGTTTTCTGCTAGAATAAGGGTAATATTCTTGGAAGCTCCCAGCAAATAAGTCCATTCAAGGTAAAATCTCCAATGGAAGTCACAGAAAGCAAAGAGATAAGAAGTGGCCACTTTTCATAAAAACCGGGAATTTTAGTTACCGTTGGTTAGTGCATGAGGTCAGCTAAAACAATTTTATTAAAATGATATTAGGATTCAAAATAAGTTGTGTGAAAATGTTAACGTTTAGTATTACATTTTGTGAAAGGTTATTTTTCTTTTTCAAGTAAATAAATCATTGGAGATTTTTAAGAAAAGCATTGTTATTCCTCATACTAACATTTTTTGGTTTCTCTTACCCATTTATTCTCAGACAGATATCTCGTACATAATCTCATACTCGTATATAATCAAACAGAGTTTAATTACGTTTTAAAAACGTTCTCCTATGACTTTAACCATGGTTCGTTCCCAGTAGCAGCAGCTCATTTAGCAGCTACTTATTGGGATTCACGGGTTGACAAGTCAGGGTTTGAGATGGATGTCTAGGGGTCTTCCTCCACAGTTAAGAGCACAAAATGTTGATGAATCTATTCAAGAAGCGAGGATAAATTTTAAGTCATCTTTTGAAGCACTAAGGCGATAAGGGTGAGGATGCGTTTTGAATTCTAAGAGCGCTCGAGCAAGAAAAAAATATGTTTCTGGAGAATAACTAGCGGACTTTAAGGTGGCTTTTTGCATCATTCATCTTCATGAGAAAGCATGATATCACGACATAAAGTTTCGATGGTAAATTCAATCTTAAGTGTTCGGTATGCTCTCAGGAAAAAATACATATATGGCGTGATAAATAGAAAACACACAAAAAAGGAACTCACAAGAAAAATATGCTCAAATTTTCGGCCACATCTGACCTTTATTAAGAGTAGAATTCGTATATATATATATATATATATATATATATATATATATATATATATATATATATATATATATATACAGTATGCCAAGAGGGTGGCCGATAAAAAATATACACACGGAAAAAAGAACACTTACACATAAAAATTTTCGATATTTCGGTGAAGTCTAGCTCCACCTTTCTCAAGGTTTAAGGTAGGAATGAAGAAAAGGAGAGAGATTGAGGTATGGGAGGGTAAAGAGGGGGAGACGAAGGTGTAAGAGGGGAAGGAGGGGAAAGAGGGAGAGAGGAAGGTGTAGGAGGGGAAGGAGGGGAAAGACGAAGAGCGGGGAGAGGGCGTGGAGGAAGCAGGGAGAGATGAGATGAGGGGGAGGGAGAAACTAGTGTGATTTATTGAGTCCGGGGGGCGAGAAAGCCTGGTGGATTAAAATACAAGAAGATTCAAGATCTTTGAGCTGAAGGGGAGAGGAAGAAGGGGGAAGGGAAGCAAGTAGACCGACTTTAAAAGTGTTATTGAAAGTGGAGTTGTGGGAGGAGACGTGAATGGCGACAGGGAGAGAAACAGAGAGGGAGGGGCAATCGTTACAAGACGAGCGGTGCCCATTCATTCTAATATTGAGAGGAGTGGTGGATAAGCCAATATAGAAAGAAGGGCAGTATTGGCAGAGGAGGATGTAGACAATGTTAGGCGTGGTGCAGGAGGGTGAGAGGACAGAAGGGAGGGGAAAAGCGAGGAACTTGTCCGGCAAGGGCTGGGTGATGAGGATGGGGCAAGTTTTACATCGCGGGCGGTTGCAAGGGGTGGGAAGGGATTTGGTGGGTTTGAGTGATTTGGACAGGGGTTTGGTAATATTGAAAATGGCGGATAGATTGGGGGGGCGTCTGAAGCTGAGAGAGGGACATTGGGGGAATATTTTAGAAGTGGTTAGGTTGTCCGACAGGATAGGGTAGAGGTTTTTAATAATACGCCTAATAGAGTCCACACCTGGGAAGTAGGTGGTACAGAGGGAGATATTGTTTTGGGAAATGCTATTAGTAGGAGGCAGTTTGGGGGAGTGTGGTTTTTTGAGGATTTTTTTATTGAGAAGTTGCTCTGGATAGCCTCTGCGAAGAAGAGATTGATGGAGGTTAGTAAGGAATTTATCAAGGGAGTCAGGGTTGTTGCAAATTCGGTGGCCACGAATAGAAAGGGAGTAGGGGAGGGAACGTTTAGTATGGGAGGGGTGGCAGCTGTTATAATGGAGGTATTGTTGTTGGTTGGTGGGCTTGATATGCACGGAAGTGCTAAATTTGCGGTCAGAGAGGGAGACGTTTACGTCCAGAAAGACGACGTTAGAGGCAGAGATGTCAGAAGTAAAGGAGAGGGGAGAGGAGGCGTTGAGGGAGGAAATAAAAAGCGGTTGTTAACCTCTCTTCTACTTCTCTTTCCCCTGAACAATTATCTCTTCTTTCCAAAGGCCTTAGTTTTTCACCTACCCCTAAAATAAACCCTGTTAAAATCCTCTCTGACGCCCTTCTTTTCTGCCGACGACTGAAATGGAAATTTTTCTGGGAAACGCGTCCCACTCCTCCGTCTCCCACCTCCCCCCCCCACACCGCTCTCTCCAAATTCAAACCTCCTTCTTCACATGAACCAAAACCACTTCTTTCCAATCACCCCCTTGAAATCTTCACCAACCTTCTCCTATCAAAACTCTCTGAGCCATCTTTTTTCAACTCCCTTAAACCAAAACCCAATCTATCTCCTTCTGAAATCTCGGCCCTTAGAAAACTTACTCTAAATCCAGATATTGCCATCACTCCTTCTGACAAAGGCTCCACAGTAGTCATCCTCAACTCTTCTGACTACCTCGATGAAGCCAACCGACAACTTTCTGACACTTCCTCATATCAGCCTTTGTCCCATGACCCTAATCCTGAATTTTTGGATGAAATAATCTCCTTCCTTCAAATCAAAGGCCCTGATGAAGGCCTGTCTAAACAAGATATCACCCTTCTTTCTCCGTCACACCCACGCACCCCAAACTTCTATATTCTACCCAAAATCCACAAACCTGACAACCCTGGCCGCCCCATTGTCTCCTCTTATAACTCACCCACCGAACGCATGTCCGCATTTGTTGACTACTACCTACAACCCATTGTCCACTCCCTGCCCTCCTTTATCAAAGACACTTATCATTTTCTTGAACGCCTCCATTCTACTCCACTCCCCTCTAACTGTGATATCTTAATGGCCACTATTGATGTCACTTCCCTATATACCAACATTCCTCATTCTGAAGGACTTTCTGCCATCCGCCATTTCATCACTAAACGCCCTGCTCCTCATATTCCCAGCTCTGAGTTCCTTCTTGATCTTTCCAATTTCATCCTAACCCACAACGCTTTCTCTTTCAATAACAAATTCTTTCTTCAAATTAAAGGATGCGCTATGGGTAGTCGCTTCAGTCCTTCCTACGCCAACCTTTTCCTTGGACTTTTTGAACAATCTTTTCTATCTTCATGCTCACTAAAACCTCTTCTCTGGCTTCGTTACATTGACGACATCTTCCTTTTATGGCCACATGGTATTCATTCTCTCAACTCTTTTATTTCCTCCCTCAACGCCTCCTCTCCCCTCTCCTTTACTTCTAACATCTCTGCCTCTAACGTCGTCTTTCTGGACGTAAACGTCTCCCTCTCTGACCGCAAATTTAGCACTTCCGTGCATATCAAGCCCACCAACCAACAACAATACCTCCATTATAACAGCTGCAACCCCTCCCATACTAAACGTTCCCTCCCCTACTCCCTTTCTATTCGTGGCCACCGAATTTGCAACAACCCTGACTCCCTTGATAAATTCCTTACTAACCTCCATCAATCTCTTCTTCGCAGAGGCTATCCAGAGCAACTTCTCAATAAAAAAATCCTCAAAAAACCACACTCCCCCAACCGCCTCCTACTAATAGCATTTCCCAAAACAATATCTCCCTCTGTACCACCTACTTCCCAGGTGTGGACTCTATTAGGCGTATTATTAAAAACCTCTACCCTATCCTGTCGGACAACCTAACCACTTCTAAAATATTCCCCCAATGTCCCTCTCTCAGCTTCAGACGCCCCCCCAATCTATCCGCCATTTTCAATATTACCAAACCCCTGTCCAAATCACTCAAACCCACCAAATCCCTTCCCACCCCTTGCAACCGCCCGCGATGTAAAACTTGCCCCATCCTCATCACCCAGCCCTTGCCGGACAAGTTCCTCGCTTTTCCCCTCCCTTCTGTCCTCTCACCCTCCTGCACCACGCCTAACATTGTCTACATCCTCCTCTGCCAATACTGCCCTTCTTTCTATATTGGCTTATCCACCACTCCTCTCAATATTAGAATGAATGGGCACCGCTCGTCTTGTAACGATTGCCCCTCCCTCTCTGTTTCTCTCCCTGTCGCCATTCACGTCTCCTCCCACAACTCCACTTTCAATAACACTTTTAAAGTCGGTCTACTTGCTTCCCTTCCCCCTTCTTCCTCTCCCCTTCAGCTCAAAGATCTTGAATCTTCTTGTATTTTAATCCACCAGGCTTTCTCGCCCCCCGGACTCAATAAATCACACTAGTTTCTCCCTCCCCCTCATCTCATCTCTCCCTGCTTCCTCCACGCCCTCTCCCCGCTCTTCGTCTTTCCCCTCCTTCCCCTCCTACACCTTCCTCTCTCCCTCTTTCCCCTCCTTCCCCTCTTACACCTTCGTCTCCCCCTCTTTACCCTCCCATACCTCAATCTCTCTCCTTTTCTTCATTCCTACCTTAAACCTTGAGAAAGGTGGAGCTAGACTTCACCGAAATATCGAAAATTTTTATGTGTAAGTGTTCTTTTTTCCGTGTGTATATTTTTTATCGGCCACCCTCTTGGCATACTGTATATTTATCACCCGAGTGATTTTCCTGGAAGTTTTATATCGTTGCGTCCTGCAATCCTTCTGTGTGTTCTTCTGTCTACGAGCTGCGTCTTCGGTTCCGGTTCTACGTTCCTGTGGTTCCTGTCCTGTGAGTCGCATCCATCTTTCTCAGTGTCCTATCCCTCCCTCACCACTGTGATATCTTATCTCATTTCCTATCTTATCTCTTATCCCATATGCTTCTTCACGCCTTTCTCCTCTCCTAATACTTAGTCCGTCATGCCTTCCACCGATCTTGTCATGTCTTGGCTGCACACTATAAAAAAACTTTCTTTTAAATTGGCGCAATACACGTGCCACTCCGAGTTTCTCTCCTCTTGCTTATCCCTTGGCATCTTTCCAAACGGACTTACTATCAAACTCCCCCTAACCGGCCTCCCTCCTTCTTTACGTCCGTTCTTCCACACGTACTCTTATCAGCTTTCCTTTAATTTCTGTCATACGGTCCTCTTACGTTATCAAGCTCTTGTACACCAGTACTATGCTGATATTCATTCCCTTATCAAAATTGTCAAGCTGTGCAGCCCACATTCGCTCTCCAGTATCCAACGTTCACTCCACTCTGCGCTTCGCGTTCTTGCCTCCAAGCGCTTAAAAGCCCAGCGTAAACTCTCTTCACTAATCCTTTCCTTTTTCTGCCGAGGCCTCTCTCTTCCCGTGCACATGGCGACATCCCCCCCTCCCCCACCTCCATTGTACTTGTCTAAACCTGACCTTGCTACGTGCTTCAACCTGGCTACCCCGCCTCCTCCTACGTCAGTGGATTTCCCAAAGCGCGTCCTTCCTAGAAGCGAATCTCCTTCCGCTGCCCCCACCCTCCCAGCTCAGTCGTCGGCTGGACTAGCGGTAGTAGAAAAAGCGGTTGTTAACCTCTCTTCTACTTCTCTTTCCCCTGAACAATTATCTCTTCTTTCCAAAGGCCTTAGTTTTTCACCTACCCCTAAAATAAACCCTGTTAAAATCCTCTCTGACGCCCTTCTTTTCTGCCGACGACTGAAATGGAAATTTTTCTGGGAAACGCGTCCCACTCCTCCGTCTCCCACCTCCCCCCCCCACACCGCTCTCTCCAAATTCAAACCTCCTTCTTCACATGAACCAAAACCACTTCTTTCCAATCACCCCCTTGAAATCTTCACTAACCTTCTCCTATCAAAACTCTCTGAGCCATCTTTTTTCAACTCCCTTAAACCAAAACCCAATCTATCTCCTTCTGAAATCTCGGCCCTCAGAAAACTTACTCTAAATCCAGATATTGCCATCACTCCTTCTGACAAAGGCTCCACAGTAGTCATCCTCAACTCTTCTGACTACCTCGATGAAGCCAACCGACAACTTTCTGACACTTCCTCATATCAGCCTTTGTCCCATGACCCTAATCCTGAATTTTTGGATGAAATAATCTCCTTCCTTCAAATCAAAGGCCCTGATGAAGGCCTGTCTAAACAAGATATCACCCTTCTTTCTCCGTCACACCCACGCACCCCAAACTTCTATATTCTACCCAAAATCCACAAACCTGACAACCCTGGCCGCCCCATTGTCTCCTCTTATAACTCACCCACCGAACGCATGTCCGCATTTGTTGACTACTACCTACAACCCATTGTCCACTCCCTGCCCTCCTTTATCAAAGACACTTATCATTTTCTTGAACGCCTCCATTCTACTCCACTCCCCTCTAACTGTGATATCTTAATGGCCACTATTGATGTCACTTCCCTATATACCAACATTCCTCATTCTGAAGGACTTTCTGCCATCCGCCATTTCATCACTAAACGCCCTGCTCCTCATATTCCCAGCTCTGAGTTCCTTCTTGATCTTTCCAATTTCATCCTAACCCACAACGCTTTCTCTTTCAATAACAAATTCTTTCTTCAAATTAAAGGATGCGCTATGGGTAGTCGCTTCAGTCCTTCCTACGCCAACCTTTTCCTTGGACTTTTTGAACAATCTTTTCTATCTTCATGCTCACTAAAACCTCTTCTCTGGCTTCGTTACATTGACGACATCTTCCTTTTATGGCCACATGGTATTCATTCTCTCAACTCTTTTATTTCCTCCCTCAACGCCTCCTCTCCCCTCTCCTTTACTTCTAACATCTCTGCCTCTAACGTCGTCTTTCTGGACGTAAACGTCTCCCTCTCTGACCGCAAATTTAGCACTTCCGTGCATATCAAGCCCACCAACCAACAACAATACCTCCATTATAACAGCTGCCACCCCTCCCATACTAAACGTTCCCTCCCCTACTCCCTTTCTATTCGTGGCCACCGAATTTGCAACAACCCTGACTCCCTTGATAAATTCCTTACTAACCTCCATCAATCTCTTCTTCGCAGAGGCTATCCAGAGCAACTTCTCAATAAAAAAATCCTCAAAAAACCACACTCCCCCAAACTGCCTCCTACTAATAGCATTTCCCAAAACAATATCTCCCTCTGTACCACCTACTTCCCAGGTGTGGACTCTATTAGGCGTATTATTAAAAACCTCTACCCTATCCTGTCGGACAACCTAACCACTTCTAAAATATTCCCCCAATGTCCCTCTCTCAGCTTCAGACGCCCCCCCAATCTATCCGCCATTTTCAATATTACCAAACCCCTGTCCAAATCACTCAAACCCACCAAATCCCTTCCCACCCCTTGCAACCGCCCGCGATGTAAAACTTGCCCCATCCTCATCACCCAGCCCTTGCCGGACAAGTTCCTCGCTTTTCCCCTCCCTTCTGTCCTCTCACCCTCCTGCACCACGCCTAACATTGTCTACATCCTCCTCTGCCAATACTGCCCTTCTTTCTATATTGGCTTATCCACCACTCCTCTCAATATTAGAATGAATGGGCACCGCTCGTCTTGTAACGATTGCCCCTCCCTCTCTGTTTCTCTCCCTGTCGCCATTCACGTCTCCTCCCACAACTCCACTTTCAATAACACTTTTAAAGTCGGTCTACTTGCTTCCCTTCCCCCTTCTTCCTCTCCCCTTCAGCTCAAAGATCTTGAATCTTCTTGTATTTTAATCCACCAGGCTTTCTCGCCCCCCGGACTCAATAAATCACACTAGTTTCTCCCTCCCCCTCATCTCATCTCTCCCTGCTTCCTCCACGCCCTCTCCCCGCTCTTCGTCTTTCCCCTCCTTCCCCTCCTACACCTTCCTCTCTCCCTCTTTCCCCTCCTTCCCCTCTTACACCTTCGTCTCCCCCTCTTTACCCTCCCATACCTCAATCTCTCTCCTTTTCTTCATTCCTACCTTAAACCTTGAGAAAGGTGGAGCTAGACTTCACCGAAATATCGAAAATTTTTATGTGTAAGTGTTCTTTTTTCCGTGTGTATATTTTTTATCGGCCACCCTCTTGGCATACTGTATATTTATCACCCGAGTGATTTTCCTGGAAGTTTTATATATATATATATAATATCTTCTCAGAAAACGCACTCGGCGAATAAAAACACAAATATAAATAATATAGTTTTAAAAACAGACACACGTAAATAAATAGAAGGACACAATATTCACGGGACGTTACGGCGGTCATGCCGCCATCATCGGTAACAAGAGACTAACTGGTGATCTCTAGAAGCCCTCCCCGAATCAGCAACTAATATCGAATTGAGGACTCGCGAGATGGCATTCATTTGGATTTAAAGGGCATTTGAATCGCCTGGGCTAAATTTGGCCCACTGACCAATCACTCCCGCTACCCACCAGTCCCCTTCCCTTCTCCGCCTTCCTTCCCTTCCCCCCCCCCCCCCCGCCCGAGGTAACAGATCACTAGTTAGTCTCTTTTTACCGACGATGGTGGCATGACCGCCGAACCGTCCCATGAATTTTTTTTGTGAGTGTCCTTCTATTTATTTCCGTGTGCCTGCGTTTTTAAAACTATATTTATATTTGTATATATAAGTATATAATTTCTAGTAGAAATTTTATGCACGCAGTACACTTTTTTGGACTAACAGCTTGAGTAATGCAAAAACAAACTAGCTCGTTTCATCTGGTCATATCAAATCTCATATACCAGGTGGGGAAGCTAGTATAGGGCAGCTGAATTAGTTCTCTGCGCGACCTTTTGTACTCATAACTCAATTAAATTTCAATAATTGGAGCTGAAAAGTATAAAAAATTTCCGCAAACTGCCCCTAGTCAGATGATGATATATGCTCTTCACGTGCGCTCTTTGCCATAAAGTCGCAGTGATTTTCTGACTGAAGGTTAGTGCCATGGTAATATAATAGATCCATCTAATTCTGCATCATGCAAGACTTCCATTTCAAAATAAATAAATATATCAAGATCTCTGGCCTTGATGTAGGCCGATTGAATTTTGAAGAAAGGTAACATTTGATCCGTTTTATTAGGCGGTCAGCATCGAATTCACGTGAAGAAATGTCCCATCCCGTGGGAATGAGCTACTATGAGTGCAAACGGCATGGAATATCGTGTCATTTGGAGGATAACACCTCTATTATATACTAGGCATTTTTTGCTCTCTTGGACGATTCTGGTGGTCCCTATGCCCCTGCCAGCCTGTGTTTCAGGTTTCTTAGGGGCCAAACCACCAGAACTTGACAGAAACACCCATGCCTTGGGGATACAAAAACCAACCCAGAAGGGACTCAAATCCGCGACCCTCGGATTAGCTGGCGAAGACTTTACCCCGCCGCCACCTAGGCCGGTATTATATTCATTATTATTAATGGTATTATATTACTTTTACATGAAACTTTATTTTACGCATTTCTCTCTCATTGGATATTTTTTTTCTGTAACTCACGGTAATTTTGTTTTACCTGCACCCCGAGGACTCGCGAGATGGCATTCATTCTCGATCTTTGAACTCATGTAGGTTATCGAATATTCCGTTACGAGAACAACCAGTACCCGACCAAGGGTGTGGATGTGTGATAGGAGAAATTAATGACAGAAAAATTGATTACAACTCATCCTCCAGGTTGAAATCGGAATCATCTTCGGACCCGGTGTCATTTGAACGTGCGCTAACAAGGAAGACTCCGTAGCCTGCAAAAAAACCATTCCGAGACTGCATAATGACGCCGCTCCCCCTCATCCCAAAAAAACCTCCCTATAGCTCCTCGAACACGTTTCACCCCCCTTTTGTTCAGCCTGGATATTGCATTCTTCTTCCCGAAGACCTCCTCCCCCCCTTCCGCATCGATCAGACGATCCTCCCACACTGGCTTGCCCCCGTTTCTAACCCATCCGAAGAGTGGCGCGTTTCCGGGGAGTGGGGGAGGGGCGCAGTGCGCGAGGTGCCCAAAATAGGTGCAACACCGTGGGCGTCCGACACGGCAGCTACGTCCGATCATGGGGAGGAGTGGAGTCGATCCATGCAGGTACAGCCAGCCACCCAGCGAACGGTGGGTCTTTCGGATTACGGGGAAAGTTCCCCGCGCGGATAATATCGACCATTTTATTTTATTCCTGTTTGCATTTGTTATATCCTGATCCCATTCAATTTCCCAATTGATTGATGTCTTGTCTCTGTGTTGGACTGAAAAAGCTGCGTAAATATTATATTTGTAAAATTTTTAGTGTTGCATGAAAAATATTATGGTAATCTTGGACAAAAATACTCATATTGTAATCTCGATGTTCACTTTTATGATCTAGGTTAATCATTTTGGTTTCGTTTCCTTTTTTACAATAATAGGTTTATGTGTGTTGTATCATGTTAAATGGAAAAGCTCACTAAATAACCATTGTATAGTATTTTTGTAATAATTTATCTTAATATCTAATCAAATGTTATTTATTATTGAAAAGAAAAAATTTGTGAGTTCCACATAAATGGATTATTATTACTATCTAGCTTGCGTCGCTTAGCGACATCATCAGGTGCGTTGTTAATTGTATATTTGTTATTGAAAATTGTATATTAATGTTATTTATTGTATATTTTGTTGATTATATTTAGATCGGCAGGTTTTTTTCTTTGCTTCTTATACCAGAGTCTCAATGTATGCATGGTATATATGGTCATTGGAAAAAGGTACTGGAACAATGCATTTGTATTTATATACCTAAGAATGAAAACAATTGGAAATCACTACATGCTTATCCCACATCTCCGACCATTTCCTGATAGTGTCAGATGGACATGGACATGGACCATGCCCATGTCATTTGAATGATTGTAGTGATCTTGACGCTGTTGTTTTGCACGAAATAGCAATAAGTGCATGATTTATTTTTTTGAGCTATTTGATAATTTGCGTTGGCATTCTATCATGAGTTTGTGTAATGGTCGTGTTTTTAATACTCGACAAACTCCGCTTATCCTGCACCTGCCTCTTCTCGGCGGCCTCCACAAAATAATTCTCTTGCTTCCAAGGCTTTCAACTCCTCTCATAAGTCAGCTGTTCATTCCCATTGATTATATTTGGCATATCCTACCCTACCAACTATTTTCTTGTCTCCAAAAAAACCTCCCCATTCACCGTTCTTAACATTTTCTATTGAATTTTATTTTCCCTCTTGAAAATGGATATTACTAAAAACTAGGTAGGGTAAACCATACAATTATTGGCCACCCTACAGTTACTGGCCACCCTATAGTTATTGGCCACAGCGTATTTTGAAGTGTATAGTAAGATTACAGTAGTAAATAATTAAAATCACTCACTCAGTGATTCAACCTTAAGGTTGGTTTGGATAAATTTAAATAATGACAGAAAAATTTACAATAGTGATTATTGTAAATTTTGTCCAACTGTACTCTTACTATGCTCTTCAAAATGCCATGTGGCCTATAACTGTAGGGTGGCCAATAACTATACGGTTTACCGGAGTAGGTTTACCATGAATGCATGAAAACGCACTAACGATTTTGAATTTGTAATTTGAAAGTGGATGGTGGCCTCAAAGTTATACGTGGAACTTAATGTTCCTGTTCTTATCGTTGAGAAACATGGTTTCGATAAAAATACTTACTGGAACGGGAAATTTTGGTTCGGTAAAAAATGGGAGATATAAGTGGATTAGGAATTCATTGATATTAGTGACAGAGGACCAAGTGGTAAGGGATGAGAGAAAAGACTGAAATAATTGAATGGGAAGAAAATTTGACCTAATTTCCTAAGGAATCCGTGTTGAGGATTCCACGGCTTGATGAATTTGAAGACGTAGGTCTTCCGGGTTTCCCTCCACATAGGTCCATTATACTGGGACGACAGTTTCACCGGCGTTGCTCCGCTTCTTCAGGTCAGTGAAGAGAAGATGCCAAATCGGTCAAAAACCAGCATCTGTGCTCACTGACCTGAAGGCGCTGAGTGTATCTCCGGCGAAACTGTTGTCCCAGCATAATGGACTTACGCGGAGGAAAATCCGGAAGACCTACGTCTTCAAATTTTGTAAGGCATTGAAATGTGGCTAAAGAGCGTACTTGAAGCATAAAGAGGTACTTTAGATGGACTTATGGGTGGAGAGAAGAAGTCGAAGAAAAAACTCATTATTTTTACGCATCATTTTCTGTTTTTTATATTTTTTTAAAGTTTCATCTCCAATGTCTTCTGCCTCTGCACTTGGTCTTCGTGGAAAGTGAGCGTGCGTATATTTGTGGCTACTGAGGTGGGGGTACGGAAGGAATAGAAAAAGATGGATTGAAATAAAAACAAGAAAAGAGAATACGAAAAGATGCATGACAAGAGAAGTGGAAGAAGAGTTTTGATGCTGTATATAGTTTTACTCTCAACAAAATTCAACAACATGTCTGGCAGGCACTGTCAAAACATTGCCGATGGAGTTCCCATGATGTCTCTCAACTTCCGATAACTAGGCAGGAACTAGATTTTATTTGGCAAATTATTTGTTCTTGCTTACAAGCTATCCTGACAGGACTGAAATACCCCCCTGCCACAAACCCCTGAGGTGGCTTGCAGGTTATTGTGTAGATAATAAATATAATTTAAAAGTAAATACAGTTGACCTTTGTCTAGGTGTGTGAATGGTAAAATCCAAGGTATTGGGGCATTCAGGTCCATGTAAGCCAGCTTTTCAAATAAATTCACTTCATGAAGACGTTTTTGTGAGATTTACTTGAGCCTTCTTATGCAGTCGTGAGCTCTTTTACTAAAATTTGATAATTTTTATGAAAAACAAACATTAAAAAATAATTATCAATTTTGATCAAAAATCGATAATTATTTTTTAGAATTGTAATTTTGATGGTGCATGGATAGATAAAAGCATCTGCATTAGTTTTTTGCTGATAAGTCTAACCTCTATAATATCAATGATAGAATGTTTTGGAAAAAGGAAAATATTTTACCTTTTATTCTACTTTACCTTGCGAGTCATTTCGTAGGGATTAAATTCATATGAAGATCTTATTTTTGCTTCATTCTTGTTCATTGCTGTTCATAAACCGAAAAATCTCTACAAGTTAGCCGATGCAAGTTAATAGAAGTTAACGCAATTTACGGCATAATTATACATTTATTTATTAGTATCAGAAAAAATACCAGATGTGTGTTGAATTTTGACATGACAATAGGCATAGATAATCGCTAGTAGATAGTTGATTTTCAACATTTCGTGTAGAGGTTCCCATTTTAAAGCCTTGGTTCTAATAGAGCTCTTGCTATACCTAGTGAAGCATCATACGATAACTATCGCTTTCGGAAAATAATCGCTGCATAAAACATTACTGATATACAATGCGATTACGCATGACTGAATGATAAGCAGTGGATTGTTGCCGGGTAACTAGGGGGTGCAACGTTTTTTTTAACACCCGTTGCGTCGTGTTTACGATTCCATGAATTTGGGAGCCTTGTTATAGCATTGGAGTGGATTCTGGTCGCTCATGTGATAAATTGAGGTCAGTGGAGCGCTAACTACGCTGCAACAAAAGAGATTCAGTTGTCTCCTACTGCCATTAATGAAACAGCGTTTGAAATTTATTATCCGGCGATTTTCAAAATTGCATTCAACTTATCTCTCTCAGCAGCAACAAAAAACTTCAACAGAATGTGGGCACCATCAACGTTTGAGAGCTGGTACATGACCTAAATAATTATTTTTGCGTTTGCATATGCCAAAACAAAAAAATAAAAAAGATGGAGTGAGAGGCATACGTTAAAAGCATATGAAACTCGTTATATGCTGATATAATTATTTTTTTAACCTACTTTGGCTAATCATAGACCATCATTTTATCCTAAACCCCACAATATCTATCCTATCGGCCTTCCCTAAACACACGTTAGGCTTTTAAACCGCGTGTCTCCACATGTAAATGTTGCTGATTAGCCTTTATATACTTATCTTCGCCCCCCCTTTCATTAGCTTCATTTCATTGCTGTCTTCTGTCAGTTAATTCTGTGATTTTATTTCTCACCTCAATGCTTTATCCTTACTTTTCTCTGTTTTGACTTTTTTTAATCACACGTCTTTGCTATCATATCGCTGCTTAAGATTCGAACACCAATTGAAAATTCAGCCTATTCATTGGAGTCGGCGAATTTTGGTAGTGGTTCACTTTTCACCAAAACTAAGGGAATGGGATAGGAATATGTTCAGCAGCAGGAAAGGAATGAACATTCTTGGGCTTTCATACCGCTGTGTAACAATAATATTATCATTTTTCAATACTCCTAGATATATTTTAAAAATATGACCGGTTTAATGGTGGAGCTACATCTTCATATGTATCTCCTACCACCTTTCACCATCAATACAACCACCCAACTCTATGTACACATTCTTTAAACACGTAAAGAAGTGACTCCATATTGAAACCGGAGATTTTATGAATATATCTGTTTGAGTTGCAAAGTAATATTTTCATTGCCACATGATAAAATAATTCTATTATTTATATTCTATTATTTGGCTGAAAAACGACAATTTCCATACATTATATGAATACAACCAATTTGGAAACATGAGGAGGTTTGAAATAAAACTATTCTTATTCATGGGAAGGGCAACCATGAAGTAGTTGTTAACTCATAAGATTGAGTCTATGTAAGCCTGCATAGAAGATGAAATGGAAGTATGAGGTGTTTATAAGAATAACTCATGGACCGAATACATTATTTTTCTCCAATTTTCATTGAACAGAATGTATCCGCACAAAGGGAGAAGCTTAGTTGAAAATTACGTGAGGGAGTATTAATAATTTCATATCTTTAGTAAAAAATGCAGCTTAAAATGAGAATATTTCATCTTATTATAAGAGTATTATGGCGATCAAATCTCATGGAGTAATTATGATTAAAAGATCAGTTATGGCGCTAAATTACAGTCCAACCACCGTACATCCATTACATACCATTCCCATTCGGGGTACGAATCTTTTAAAAACTTGGTTATTGCTGTTAGGTCTTGGAAAATGGCTCTCTTTTAATAATATCCCCCGCAATGCCCTGTCCTTGCATACCTCTTCCATATTTTTCTCATTCATGCATTGCTTCATACACTCTCTCCTATTTTTAAGACTCCATTTAACATTCCACATCTTTAGAGTCTCTTCCAACACATTCACCCATGACTTTATCGGTCTACCCCGTCCTCTCACACAGTCCACCCTTTTGTCATAAATCTGTTCCACTTTACGACTTTCACCCATTCTCTTACCATGATCAAACAAAAAAAGCACACTCATTCCATGTTTGTCCATTACTGGAGCAATCAACCCACATTATTTTATGATCCATTCATTTCCAACCCTATACCTCCTACTTTGGTAGCAAACCTTTCTCAGGTATCCCTTACCCACAGTAACTATCAAATATTAATGCTTATCTTGGCCTACACAGGCTTTGCTACTATACAATTGAGTCGGGAGGAGAATACTTTTGTATTCTGCGCTTTTCACTTCCTTAGACAAACACTAATTCTTTGATATGCTCCACAAACTACCTATGACTTGGCTTCCAGTGTTCTCACACCACTTAATATACTCATCTATATTTCCATCTAATCACTGACATCCGGCCTTTATCACCCCACATTAAATTATTGCCGGCGTCAAGGACCTGTCTTTCAACAACAGTTTCTAGAATAGTATGCAGCATATCCCTTAGGGAAAACTTTACATAAATTTAGGTAGATCTTGAGAAATTTTAAGTTTCCATTTTGAAAATATCTAAATTAGATTTCAACCATCTTTTTCCTGCAAATATTTTCCGTCCTCATTTGATCCGATAAAACTTCCTCTGGAGAATCGTCAGTTCACTTTTTTTGCGCAACAGGACATTCAACTTGCACACTTATAGTGCAAGGGAATTCCATCATATACAGGATTACATCACCTCAAACCTGGTACCACTGGTTTTTCGATGAGCCACGCCCATGAGAGGATGTCTCTATAGTTCAGCCAACTAACTCGGACATGGAGAAAGTGCTGTGAAGCGAATGAGGAGGGAAGCTTTGGCAACCCAATTAGGTCCTCAGAAGTCGGACCACGTTTCCACTCAAGTCACCCGTCTCGAGACCCCGACTGATGGGGACATGAGATGCAGTGATAAGCAATCGGCGGACGCTGAGTGAATGAATTAATCGGATTAGAACCGCCAAACAACCACCCGCGTGTGTCTGTGAATCCTGAACAAGCTCACAGTTTTCATTTAATTTTGAATGAGATGCTTTTGATTCGCTAATCAATCCTTGGTTTTCACTTAAATTCAATCATTGAATCGCAATCTTAAATGCTTAAAATATATTCCTGAGATTGGAAAGTTTTGAAAACTTCCGTATCCTGAATTGACGTGCACGATTTCTCCTGCAACACTGTGGACTAAGTAAGAACAGTTTTAGTTAAGGAATATAATTAACTTCAAAACTGATTTATGACAGCCCTTTATCATAATATAAATATTGAAAAGATTTTGCACTCTAGGCTACTTCCTTTAATTTTTATCATTTAACGACACTGAGTTTTTTTAAAAGCATCTTTTGCCTTGCAGGATACAAGAATAAGGAAAAATCCTCGACTCTTTTTGGCAATTGCTTATTCCTTATGCTCTACCTCCTCCTGGACTTCTTGTTAATTTTGGATAACGTATACCATAGCTTCACTTTATGCCAAGGCTTTTTAGAGATCCATGCTGAATGGAAAAAATCTCCCAACGTCGCTGATTCAAACCCATTTACATATAAACTCTTTGCAAAGTAGCGACGGGCTTTTCTCATCTCTGGAAATAGTTAGCTGTGCTTTGGTACATGTATGTACTACTGTTATCTGTAATATTTCTACATAAAACTTTCTGAGGATTCATTACTATGCTTACTAATCTGATTGAAAATTTTTGAGATAGAACAAAAATCCCAATACGTAGTTAACTTTTTTGGAGTGCTTCTTTATCCCTACCGTCTTCGTACTTCATTACTCTGGATATCTTTTGCGCTTCGATTATGGTGAAAAATAGCGGGAGAGAAGTAGAAAATACACTTTGACGCAATGTTTTTCCATTCATATCCTCGTCAATTAGTCCACAGTTACGGGTTCGAATCCCACCTCCTTGGGTATTTCCTCATCCAGCACATGGGTATTTGTCATGACCATTGGTTAGTTATAAATGCCACCAATATGC
The DNA here is from genome assembly GCA_963573305.1 of Pyrrhosoma nymphula. Classification (NCBI taxonomy): domain Eukaryota; kingdom Metazoa; phylum Arthropoda; class Insecta; order Odonata; family Coenagrionidae; genus Pyrrhosoma; species Pyrrhosoma nymphula. The sequence goes on along the minus strand of OY754338.1, from coordinate 97,368,310 downwards.
AGTCCTAAAAGCAGAGAATGTTTTCGGGGCATTTGAAGAATACATAAATTATTTCTTGATCTATTAATATTTTTATACAAGAGTTCTAATAGGTCACAGGACTTAAATTACTTTAAAATAGCAATAATTAATGCGATGGGAGTGAAAGCCGACAAATGAGATAAACTTTTGTTCTGCTTAAAACCTAAGTTTTTACTACAGGACGCACCTTGAATAGCAATTGTTTTAGCATTCCACATGCGCATATTTATATGTATTCATATATAAAATAAACAGGGGGAAAATGAAAGTAGCACTCTTTGTTGGGACATTTTTCTGAGAGCACCCATGCCGACGTTGTCTCTGCAAGGCAATAAACAGCACCAATCCTTTTGCGTTGTAAAGTATAGTTGCAGGGGTTGTAGGCGGTAAAGGAGAGCGAATAAAAACGGAGCTCTTTGCCTTCATATTGCGCCGTCGTACGCGTCACACCAGCATTGTTGGTGTAGTGCAAAGCCACTCAGACTGACAGAATGAGAGATACAGACTCCTCCTGCTTCCTGAATACCTCCGCGGGCCTCAATTTAACGGATGAAATGTGGGCGAATTGCAAAAGGACTCCTGGATTTTGAGTAATTTTTTTGTCTGCACGCTCATAAAGTCTCACAATTCTCGTTCCACTTGAGTTAAGTACTTTTTCCCTCCTCGCCTCCAATTTCTCAGTTTTGCCTGCATATCTCCCCGTGGACTCGCGGAGTAGGAGACAAACAGCACTCGCAAACTAGGTACATGGCGGCATCGGCGGAAATGACGTCTGGCCATGCCAGCGGTGTCTTAATAAGTGGGTGAATTGATCTCACCGGGTGGGGACATAAAAGATCCTGCCGGACATATGGAATGCTCGGTTGTCGCTTGGGGCTCTGTATCTGAGGAGTTACGGACACATCTTCGGAATTACATCCCAGTGGCAATAATAAATGAGATTCTTCTTCCACGTTTGTGAGCAGTCTTCCAATTGCACCTAGAATGAATGTGACCTTATTTTTTACCATCTTTAAAGATAGCCTAAAAAAATATTTAAGACTTCTATTATTGTAGTTTATGTGAATGCTTTTAATTCTAATATCGAAATACTGTAAGTCCGGACGCTGGCAGTAAACTTTAATTCTCCTCAATAGGAGGCCTAATAGCATTTAGAATCTTAATTTCCCGTAGCTAATTTTGAAGCTGCTGTATTACCAGGAGGGGGTTAACATGAACGATAGTAAATTTAACTATCTTTTTTTCAAGTAAATTTCGACTTTATGATTCCCTATAGTACTTAACACAAGATAATACTTCCCTTTGATCATAAAGTACAAAAATTCAGTTTGTCTCCATGATAATTGAAGTTATATCAGTGGCCGTTTTCTCTTGAAAATCAAAAATTTAAATTGCCATATATTGGAACACAGGATCCAGGATCTAGCTAGGGTACATATTTTCCGTAGTATATTTTCGACCCGATTGCTGTTTGCTAACCTGAATACCTCATCTTACAAACTCGAGGTTTCACCAAATTAGAATGTCAACTAAAATATGTCCCAGTTCTAAAGACAGTCCCTAAACCGATTTGTTCATTTAAAAGTGCTGTGCAAGTGCATGTGTGCTTTAGCATTTCAGATGGAGCCCGCAAAAACGAAATAAAATTAGTTTTTTGTACAGGGGATATCCATTGGCCAAAAAATGAAGAAGAATTTCAGTATCGGAGTTTTCTATAGCTATATTGTCCTTCAATGGGTTGATGATCATTTTCAAAAGGCTATCCATTTATACTTTTTTCAAGATATACTATTTTAAGAATGTAGCTATATCAGTATCAATTTATCTAGTCTTTATCTCACAAGTACAGTGTTTGACTGTTTCTCTTGCTAGTTTTAAAACAGCTATACTAATTGGCCAACAGTATAAGTGAATATATACTCAACCTCCTATTATCACCTCCATTTGATTTTCTGCATATAAATTCTATTTTAAACATATGAATCCTGCGGAGGGAAATTGATATTAATCTAGATGCATTAAGCATTTAATCATCGTGTTTACCACGGGATAGGTAGTCTCCAAATAGCTTCAATGAATAAAAAAACTATTCCACCAAAGAACATTGAGTTAAGCAGAAGTATTATAATTGCTTGCAAGTTTAAAACACTTTTATGTGACGAGATTTTAATAATCCATTTTCCATTCAATCAATCATTTTCCGCATGACATGCTTCATAATTAACGGCGATTCTGTCCTTTTGTTTGGGAGCGAAGCCAATGGTGATTGTTTTTTCAAGACTAGTGATAATACGTCGGAAAGGTGACCTACCATTGTAAATAAACGCGATGCTGGGGGTACAAACCGTTGCGATAAAAAAATGAAAATAGTGCGTATTAATTGAGATTTTAAAACCTTCGTGGCATAAAAGGGAGCCCGGCCACGGTCTCCGGGGGGAGGTTGGGTGGAGGGGAATAAATAAAAAAATGAAGACCCAGAGGTCCTTTTGTTTCATACGCGCCACCGGAGGTATTGTCTCCGAAGGACAAAAGGACTTGGCGGGGGTGTGATGAAGGCCCTTTTGTCTTCAAAGTTTTCCGCCTCTTTTGCGGAACTTGCGAGTATTTTAATTTACGGGAACATCTAGATTCAAGTCGGGGTAATGAAAAAAAGGTGGGCTGAAAATCGATCGAGTGAGCCTTTATAGAACCCTGGGCAGCTTAAAAAAAATAAAAACTTTTTCCCGTGAAATCGATATGAATTCAAGGAGGGATCGGAGGAAGGGGGAGCTACTCGCGATAGAGTAACCAATGATTTATCTTAGGGAGATGGGAGCGATTTCTCAACGGTGATTTGATTAAAATGTAAATAAGTAAATCAGGTGGATATGACACCCACCCATCCCATAAATAACTGTACGCGACGCTCTCTTTGGTCTATTGAATTTAGTATTCTATTAATGGAAAGATTTTCCGAGGCGCTTTTTTGAGGCCCAGACTGAGGTAGAACTGTCTCATGTATGAAACTGATAATATCAGACCTGACCTCGTGGAAATTATGGATATCCATGATGAGAAAACCACCTTTGTTATTTCTACAAAACTTTATTACGCTGGCATGACGCGCGTTTCAACACACTGTGGCATACTCATGTGAAAAAGTACACGAGTATGCCACAGTGTGTTGAAACGCGCGTCGTGCCAGCGTAATAAAGTTTTGCGGAAATAACAAAGGTGGTTTTTTCTTATGTACCTACGGTTCTCATCATCATTTCTGATTCCATAAATAACGTGTAGGGGTATACCGACGTTGGAGCATTTAAAATAAATTTCTTTGAATACATTCATTCAGTTGGTAAGTTACTGAAGTCCCGTATTTCAACGCTTCAAAAAATAATTAATTGATTTTTGATATGAACAAAACGCAGCATTGCCCGAAAGCACCATCCTACATAAATAATCAATTGAATAAAAATTCATGTACTTAGTACAATTAATCAGAATCCTCCAGAAGCATAAAATTTGTATTAATTTATCTTGTCTGCCCTTTACGAAGTGTTTAGAAAACAATGTTGCATACATTATTGATATTTGTTTTTTGAAGTCCATTCAATCAACTATAATTTACATACGGAGCCAAGCTGGGGCTGATTCGCTGCTATACCATTTTTCTTGCTCTATCTTTAATTATAAAGTACATGCAAAGTTTGCCAACCCTGGTTCAAAATTTAATGAAAATATATTTTGATCATGAAAAGACATGAAAACGCAAAAACAGTTTTGCCTGGAATGTCATCTATATTATTTTCCAACTAATTCATATTACATTTAACTCTTGAGTGTTTCGTCCGTAAATGGTCCTCAAGATAATATTTAGTATTTGCTTGAGTTCCATATTCCGGCTGCACCCTGCATTTCCCCTTTTCAAATCTTACCTCTTAGCTGTAAGCGTCGCAAAAATTTAGTTCATCCACTATGAAAGCAAAATTACCTAAATCACTGCAGCGTTACAGTAACATTTATCCTGCAAATCCCTTATGAAGCCAAAAAAGTATTTAATTGGATGTTACGCGGATTTGGCATTCCAAGGGATGTATTGTTTCTTCTATTTCGATTCTTTAACATTTCCATCCAACCGTTGAAGTCTCCATTTCTTAGGACGTCAGAGGAGCTTACTACGATGATAGTGACTGAGGATCTCATCACTACGCCAGACGCCATATTGCCGGTGAAAAATTACGTCCCAGAGAAGACAAAGAAAACTCTTTCTAAGAGTTATTGGCCATAAAATAGAATAAGATTTGGAATCTTAAATATATTTGACCACGGCTTGTGTGCTCTGAATATAGCTGGGAAACATTAGTTGTAAAAACATCCCATTAACGTTGAATCCTTTTCATCACTAATGTTGTATTTACGTTAAATTGCTGCTATAATGAACAAATATTAGGAAATATGTATGTCGAAGGAAATTATTGGGAGTGATTCTCTTTTTCAAAGTCCATTTTACAATAAAAACGACCAACACTTGGATATGCAAATTGTATTTCTGTAAAAAACGTTTTTCCGAGAACATACCGAAATAAATGTATAAAAAATAAATTTTTCATCAAAATGTTACGTACAGCAGTTCCTAATCGGGTTTATCGTTTTAAATTCCTATCGGATCGGATATTTCTTTAGTGGCCGTCGATACTTACTGATTTTATTGCTGTGAGTTCATAAAAATAACTCTGGGACACTCCCAAAGTGATAAATTAGGAAGTTATATCAGTTTTCTCTGACTAAATATTAAAAAGTTCTCCACTTTAGGTTCTCTCTAAAGTTCTTGTGGCTAAAGGGACCTCACATTGTTTTATTGGGGGTGTGTCTAATTGTACCCCCCTTCTCCGTGCTCAGCCTTAGTTTCCAGTCAAAACAACTAATTAGCCAACATTGAAAGAATAAGCTTATTATATTTTGGTAATTTTTATAGGGCCTTAAATGATCGCCTGGAACACCAAAGCAGCAAATCATGGCTTAAATACATTTAATGTGCTGAGTTCTGCATTTAATGCAGCTACTGAGAATATTTGGGTGGTAAATGTCCGTATTTTACTAGATCTTTCAAGTTAACAACAGATATCATTCTGCCCTATTTTTCCAGAATCTGATCTTAAATTGGCAGTCATTCCTTAATGACGCAAAAAATAAAATGTATTCGTTTTCTTTGAGATGTCAACTTTTATAGGATAATATCTCAACACCATCGATGCCATCTCCATATCACAATAATGTACTTTTAGGAAAATTTATTAAAGTTTAGGTTTTTAAGATCCAATTCTATGGAGTAGATTAAAATTCCCATGACTCGATGAGGGGAACATGGCACACATATTTAATATAAAAGTATATATATACATATTGAGGGAAGAAAGGAAATGTACAAGAATTCATTCAACAACATTTTGAGGGAGTAATAATGTGAACACGCGGAGGTAATTCATTTAAAAATAAATACTTCTAGAAATGAGTAGAAAAAGCAATCAGAACTTTAATTATGAAAAAATTATAAGTATGAAATGGATAAAAAGAGATCAGAGAGGAAATTAAGGTAATAGGAGAAGAAAACTGAACTAGGAAGAATACTGTAAAGAGAACTTGATAATGAATTTAGCCAAAAAATTATATGTTAAAAGGAAGCTTTATAATCATTTGATTGCAATAGTGGTGCCAAATAATTATTTTAGCGTTTTACAAGTTTTCCACTATTGTTCTTCAAAAAATAAGCAAAAATGCCTTTTTTTACCTAAAAATAATTCTTGATCTTGGGAGGTCGTTAGCCAGCTGTTTTTTTTTTCTTTTTGGTGATTTTCCTATTGGTTTCCTGTCATAGGGGTGTTATCTTCTTACAGCGCCTGTGCCTGTGTCCCATCTTTCTACCGAAGTGCGCGTCCCAGTAGTGCTATTATCCCTCTCTTGACCATCTGATCACGTCGCTTATGTTTGTCTGGTGCCCTAATTTGATGTTTCTTTTCCTACCTAGGAGTGAGTATCACCTATGGTTGTTCTCATCGATGGCATTCATGCTCTTCTCAATAGTCTTTTGGTGTGCATTTTTTCAGCTCTTGTTTTTGCACTGTGCGTCATGAAGGGTCTGATAGATGACTTGGACAAAGCGCAATTGGCATTACGTGCCTAAATACCTATTTTCAGATGAATTATAAGTGTTATGAGACCGCGGTATCCATATTCACTGTATTCCGTTCTTTATTTCCCATTTTTCTGTAACCTTATAATTTGTGTTCCTTGTAGCCAAAATATTAGGTATTTTAATAGTTAGTTTACTCTCGAAGAGGTTCTTTCTGTAACCTTATAATTTGTGTTCCTTGTAGCCAAAATATTAGGTATTTTAATAGTTAGTTTACTCTCGAAGAGGAACTTATGGTCATGGATTTTATTTTGGATTTAGAAATAATCATATTATATTCGGAAGCAGCAGTGTTGCAGCATGCAGCAGTAGTACTTTGACCAGAACTAAATTCTACTTGACCGCATATGTTGTATGAATACAGTAGTAGATCACCTACTTGTACCTTATGTCTCCAAACCGATGAAGCATGCATTTCATTTTTTCCCCTCAGGTCTAACTCAAGTCTTTGTGAAGAGTATGATGGGGTCTTCAGTCAGCATGTAACAGACAGGGTGGGACGTCTTCAGAAAATCCGGGTGCTGCTGAAGATGAGTATGAAGTTACCGAGGAGCCGACACCAAACTGTTTTCTTACATACCAAACAGTAATTGTTTGGAGCTAATTTGGAGACACTTTAAAACGGAAATAGTTTAGTCTTTCTGTTAACCGATATGCATAGACGGATGAATGGAACTGGTAGTTTATGTTTATAACTATGCACCGCGGTTTAATAGCCCCACGATTATTATGATGGAATTAACTGTTTCTGTCAAATTTCCATCCACCTTCTTACTTCCCTACACTGTCATTTCGATCATATACGATTTTGCCTGTGGTCGCCTCCTCATCTTGCTAGAGTTACATTGCTGGAATAGGAGTTAATATGGCTGATTTGGAAAATGATTAAGCGTAGTGACTAATTGGTAAATAACCCAACTGAATGGATAATAATGTCGAAATTCTCTAAGGATAAGAATTTATTCTACTGGTCTATATGCAAAAAGCCAAAGCGTCTGATTTTTTAATTCAAAATCAATTACAGAAATGCTTCATATAAACGATTGACCGAGAATTGTGGAACTAAAAATTAAACTATCATCAGCAAAAACCTCCATTAACTACTCATCAGGTATCAAAATGTATTCATACAGCAAAGATGTCAGTAAGTACATTTTGATTATTCATTTCGCCTATTTAATAATTTTCACGGGTTGGATAATTTCACAGCAAAATACCACGTCCATGTCCAACGCATTTTCATCACGTGACATATGTCGTCCTGATCTACGTTTCGATTCCTGTGTAAATGAGCATGTCATCTCTAGGAAATGAAGAGAAAGAGGATCTATAACTCGCATACATAACCCTGCTTCATTGTGCATTCTAAGCCCATCCCTTTTCGTATGCTACTTTACCAACCAGTCACAATCCCGCGGGTACGTGTCCGTCCTCGTTAAGAGAAACATGTCAACCAGATATCCATCGTATCACACGAAGCTGCCAACGTGGGTGAACTTCAAGAATAATAGGAGAATTTATGTCAAGCAATGGTTTAGTGCTTAAGCCCAGAAAGTAATGACAGGGCGAGGTAGCTGTAGAAGGGGTAAATTTCATTGGGAATCTACAGAACTATGGTGGATTTTCATCACCTACTTCCTCCTCTTACACCTATTTTCATGCATGAATTCATTTTTAAGACCACACTATTTATATATTTTTGTCCCATCTAAAACCCTCATCACCACACACCCAGGTTGTGCATTTTAGTTTCATCTATTCTCAATAGGTTTTGATCTGTGATACATGTGATATGATTTAGATCAATTCGATATAAAAGACCAAAAAACTATTTCACAAGCAAAATAAAGGTGGGAAAAAAACTAATGAAAAATATATAATGAATGCACCTCACGGAGTCTGCATATTCATAACCAAGTTCAAGGGATTATATTGCTGAATTTATACTTACATGCTCTACATTATGTAATAATGGCGCGTGCTTGTAAAAAGAGCACTACCTGATGAGTCTAAGACTCAGATGGATTCGATTGTAAAACACAATCATAGTATAGTATTGACAAATATTTAGGATACCGGGGTTATCCGCATGAGTGCATGTTAGTGCGAAATTCCACAGATGAACGATTCCACAGGTGAAACCACTTCGATATCTCACCAAGTGCTTTAGCCAGTAAAGATACCGAGGTGTCTTCCTCACCCGCGGAGTTTTTTGGACTTTCAAGGAGCAAGATTTTCAAGATAGCCGGACATACAATGCTACGAAGCAGTCCAAAGCGTACGCTTAGCGTCACAGTCCGCGAGTTTAGAACTTCGCACACATTGACGTGTTCGATCATTTTTACATTTTCAAGGTAAACGAATTTTCCTCTGTGGAATCCCATGGTATAATATTTTTAATTATCTTTTAATCAATTTGCATTTTAATATTTTTTTAAATAAAAAAGGCACCCCTTTTCTCAATAACCTAGCATCACGCGTCAGCTTTGGCCTTCAGAATCCTATTATCTCTCACTACCTCTTCCGTCTACGCTTGCTGTCTTCTTAGTATTTCCTCCTACTCGCTCTGTTTTTTCTTCCGTGATTCTAAAGGACTTCTTTATTTCTTATTCTCTTTCCTAGTTTATCTCGGTTCATTTCCCAATTTACATATTTAAAGCAGCAAAGTCATAGTCGTTCTTTCCATTTAGGCTTAGGATTCAGAGTGATGCCTTGCAATGCTCTTCATAAAAAAACTTGTTTGCTATCATCTATGCATATTTACTCATAAATTCTATCACACACACTATCCTAATAGTTGATACATTTATCCACAATAAAAATTTCTTTTCAAATAGTTATTACTATTCAGTTTCTCTCTCTTATTGGACGAGAGAGATCTTTTTACTCTTTGTACTCACAGACAGAAATGGTGACGATCATTTACTATTTGATACCAATTAATTTCTTCTTAAAAAATTTGGGACACCGGGAATGATTAAGGTAGAGGAAGTGATAAAGGAGAATGAAGCACAGTTGAGCAAGAAATGGCGCAACAAAAAATCAATGGCGCAACAATAACCAACTTATGCGTCGTGTCCGCGAGACCGAATCTCTTATACCACATGAGCATCATTCGCCCTATGTAACAAATCAAGAAATTAAGCTTTAACGTCCCTTTTTTTCTTACGTAATGAATCGGTAGGCACCGTCACAGGTCACGTTATCACACCTGGAACGCCATTATGGTTCTCCATTACGCATGCGTTCGCGTTATCACTATTTTACAATTGCGCTCATGAAAGTGAAAAAATATCGTCATTCTTCAAATGTTGTCAGGTACTTAAAATCGCTACTTTTAATTTGTGGAGTGCGTTATTATGACAATACCTGAGAGCATTTCCCTTCTAGAGCGGTAGGCATGCGTTTTGGATAAAGATGACGAAAACATGAAATAAGGGACCGTGATCCCATCCCAGTCGTATGAATCCCCGATAAAAAACAATATGAAGATGTAGTATTAAGTAGAGATTTTTATAACTTTCAATTTCATATAAAGGCTAGTGTTTTTTGGATTATTTTCATGGATTTGTTGCGATGAAATTTCTTCAATCATGTTTGCTGTTTAGTATTGGCAATAGTACCTCACTCATGATGAAGAGACCACTATTCTGCTCAAGTGACGATACTGTATAAAACAAGGAACCAGTAGGTAAGTGAAAACCTTTGAACGGAGAGTGGCACTCAATGGGTCAGAGACTTATACCATTTGAAAAGCTGACCAGAAAAGATTGGAATCTTTGAGACTAGGTGTCGAAGACAGATTCTGAAGATAAAATGGACTAATAAAATGAAAAGTGTATTGAAGAGCCAAAGAAGAAGGACATAGTACGAAGAAGAAGAAGGAGTGTAGTTAGGCAAAGAAGATCCAGATGGATTGGATACACCCTGAGGGAGATTCCAAGAGGAATACCAAGGGATAAGTTCATTGGCAAAATAAAGAGGGATATGGGAAAGGAGAAACACCAAGACGTAACGGACTTAGCAATGAATAAGAAAGAATGGAGGGCTGCTATTAACCTATCTCAGGATTGAAACAATGTTAATGAGTAGCAGAAGTACTTTTAGCTTACGGGCTTCGACAGTATTCTGCTTCACTTCGCACTTCTGGCTGGCACTTACAGTCAGGGATTACATCTAACTGGACGAATACGAGGAACACCTCTCCGATTGCAAGCCTGGACCGACGATGCTTAACTTTGGTGGTTAATTGAAAACCAGGGTTTTCATCGTGGCACCCTAGTGCTCCAAACATTTCGGACACAGCCGGGACTCAAACCCAGGTCCTAAGGTGTCGAAGCTAGTTCTTCAGCCAGCCATATCTTCGTGTTTCCACCCTTTCTGAATTGTTTGTTTGGTGGATTTCATCCCTCAGGAGAACAGAGACGGAATGCGAGGGAGCATCAGACGAGGGAAAGGAACATATAGGGATGAGAGAAAGACAACCAAACTCCGTTGGCTCCACTATATTGTAAACCCGTCTAGTCCCCAATAGCGGTGACATCTGAGTCTGCCTCCACAGATTCTTCAATGAAGTAGCTTTATAAAATTCACAACAGATTTTATAAATGCTACTGTTACTCATTTCTCTTCTCCATTGTCTGACGCGAGTTACGTCGTCGCCGTTTTAAATAACCAGACAGATTTCCACCCCTCAAAAAATAAATGATAAATAACTTATTGCCATTATTTTCGGAGAGCGAAATTCACAGAATTTCAAACGCAACGTTGATATATTAGGAGTTTTCCATTCGCTCTAGGGCGCCTCACCAAACAATAGCCCACTTTCAATCGATTTTTTAGACCCTGCGCACTAGGCATGTCGTCAAACATGAATAACGTAAAGTTTTTATTTAATCTATGGAATAAGAGATTGCGTTTTTACATACTTATTTTGAATTAATTCGATAACTACAACAAATATTCAGCCTTGGATGCTGTGAACCCAAAGAATACTACCTACCGGCAGATTACCAAACGTTTTGCCAGTGCACATCGTTCCATTCAACGTTGTTCGTGTACGCTGAAGTGAACAGATGTGCTCCGACCTGCGCTAACTTCAACACCTTGAATGTGAAGCTCCCATCAATCCTTATAAACCGGACAGTAAGGCTTTTCTAGGAACAATTTCTTTTTTTAGGAAAGAAGAATCCCGAGTTGGCATCCTACGTGTACATGGGCATAACTTCGTGTTCGACGGGTTGGTACCTCCGCGTGCACGGTGCGCCTGAGCCACTAATCCTCGCCCAATTAGGATTCCTTTGACTTCTCGGCGCATCGCAGGAAATAATGGAAGAGCAGGTCCGGACGTGGGAAATGGGCTCTCCGGAGTATTTTTATGCACGTGTGTGCGCGCCCTCACCCCTGTTCCTTCGCTAAGCCCAAACCCTCTGGGCCGCAGCGACGAACCGTCGAATGACGGCCGGGTTTAACGGAGCGTGGTGGAATTAGAGCGAGTCAGGAGATGCCTCGAGGATTCCCCAAGGGGATAGACTGGGACCTCTCAAATTGATGCCGGGAGGTCTGAAATCTCCAGCAGGACTATCTCCTCCAGGCCATCTTTCCCTTCCCGTAATTCCCGGTCTGCTCCTCCTCCTACCACTCCCCCATACCCCTCTCCGCCCCATCCTCTCATTCCTTCCCATCCCGAGATAGTCGAGTATCCTTACCTATCCTCCCACCACTACCCGCCGTCCCAACCTTCACACAGACCGAGCGGCGCGAAACAAACATTCCTTGACGAAATTTGCATGCTCATTTCTTTTTTGGGATGATTTTATTTTGATTGCTAATTTATTCCCTCACTCACTCTCTCCACTTTCTTTTTTTATATTAAAGAGGACGATAATATTCGTCGTTCTTTTTGTAGCCAAGCTTACTGGATGGCACCACTCAGCTCTGCTATTCCTCCATTGTCTCTTAAAACGTCCATCTTGAAGGGGGATCTCGGAGCGTCGCTTTCGTTGGTGTCTCGGCATCAGCCAGGCGAAAAAATTATGCCGTCATCCTTCCATCTCAAGGAGCCTACGAGTATGGTGAAGCAAGCTATTTTTTATTTTTTCAATCGAAAGAATATGTCGGAAAATAAATACTGATCATAATATAAATTAAAGAAAAGAATACATGGAGCCATATGGAGCGATAGAACAAGGGAGTATTGAGGGAATTAACTTGGCCAGTGGCTTTATTGAATGGATAAGTGGTGCAGCTTATGCGCAAAAAAAATGTATTAGTAGCGGCTGTCACGGTGCTTTAATTGATTTATCAATAAAAATGCAAAATGTAAACGATTTACAAAAAAGCACTGAATTATTATACTGCCTTCTGACGTTGCAACCACTTCATTGGCGAATGTTTTGGAAATGTCTGCTGTTTGTTGGCGTACAAAATGTTTCGTGAATATTTAAATTACGCTTAATTAAATAATTAAATGATAAATTCCAACTTTAGGCCTTTAATTCCAGCAATTAAAAATTCGTTCTCAACCCTAATCTCCTACATGACCTCTGACATTCAATTTGCTTCTTCACCTTCATACTCAAGTTCTCCACGGCTCTCGTGATTGGTGAAAAATAGAAGTTTGCATCGCAGAGAATAGATAAATATACGAAATATTGAGAAGGCCACCTCCAGGGAGTGTGTGGCATGGGGTGATTCCTCACCGGACATGCATTACTCGTCCTAGTTCAAGATGGAGACTCGCACGCTCCGCCGGCCACTTGGCGAAATATCGAGAAAAGGATAGAACTGAGTTGCCTTCGTCATAACTCAAGGGACAAGTCAGCATGAATGTAGTAATGAAATGCTGACCAGAATAGTATAATTTTTGTCGTGTTCATTAATTGCCAACCTTCGTAGCATTGCAGCGAAGAGGGAGATGAGCCACGGGATCCACCCAATAGGCAACACCGCACCACCCCACAGGCGAAGACGGCCGCCTCACCGCCAGCATAACGCCGTTAAAATTCTTCGTTGCTTACTAACTCGTTAAAATCGATTCCATAATTTGGGTTAAACATGGTAATTATTTTGAAATACTACTGCCAAGAGCTTCAATACAAGACCAAGATCGTGTTTTCAGAACAATTCATTAACATGAAAAAGTTGTAATATAAAATTGATAACAACTTTTGATGACAAAAAAGAAAGATGTGATATTTGAGATTTTTATTGAAAAATGTTGTATTTACTGCATAATACTTTCATTACGATTGAAAGTAGTTTCTTATTTGTGAAATGTCAAAGAGAACGTTCCTTTAGAAAACACGAACATCGGCCCTTTTCTTGTTATCATCGGGATAAAAAAATCAAAGATAAATTGTAAAATCGGTAATCATGTATTATCGGTAAGCATGATTTAACGAAAATTAAAATAAGCTAAAGTTTGACGTAACCCTCTATCTTGTAGGTATTATGGTTCATTGTTAGTCGGTATCCAATCTCGATTCTACACAATTTTATTATTTTTATTATTATTTGACTAATTTAGCTTGATATACATACGGCATCCAATCAATCCTTTTTTAAACTGACTCTTGTTGTCCCTTTTCCCCAGTTACCCGACCTTTTACCCTTCTACCACGTCCTTCATCATCCCCTTCCCATCCTTAGAACCTCTCTCTGATCTCCAACGGTACTTCTACTACTTCCCTAATTTTCAGCGCCAAATACTTCTGTGTTTGCCTCCCTTTCTGTCCATCTTTCTTTAATCAGTCTCCATATTTTCTGAATGCATTTTGTACTTTCTGACCACACAACAACAGTTACGCTGAAAAAGCTTACTCATTACCAACCTATCTTTATTCTTCTTATAATAGATTCTGGTCATTGATTCTATCGGATTACTGAACGCTTCTTCCTTTTGTATAATTTTCCTATATACGATTTATTTAGCTGCATGATTATTACCTATCCCTTAACCGTTTGACTATAAAAGCTATGCGGGTATGGATAAAAGAAACACACAACATGAAAAAGCCTTTCAAAGCAGAGTAATGTAAGTTGATATTGTATCGAATACATAATCAGAATTCATGATTAAAATCCAGACGCCTACTTGCTTAGAGTTGATGGCCTGCCACGATTTTAAGGATGAAGTATGGAGTAAAGAATGTTCTCTAGTATGTATAGAGAGTTTTGGATTTTCGGGTAGCATTGGGTGAGCCAGAATGGGACCATCACATTGCTGCCTCATTAGGGGTCGTTATTACGTAGGGCGATTTTGGCCACTTGTTAACTCCCTCATGTAAGATAACGCAAGATTTCATGATTTCATTCACCCCTCTCACCAAAGTTCGCTCCTAATCTTACGTAAGTTGTAATACATTTTTTGAACTCTGCACATAGATATTGATCTCTGGGCGATTCCTTGTCCAAGTGCGCAAATATTCACCTCGCAACCTCCAGTTTAAAAAAAATCTTTTGCATAACCATCGAGGAAAACTTATAAATGTGATTTTTTAGCCGGGTATCGATAACAGTCTTCAGTTATTCGTCATTCGCAGCAGGAGCGAGTCGCAAAGCATTTGATCGTTAAAACTACGGCATCTGCAAACTAATGAGCGAAAATAATTGACCACACGTTTTTCTTTAGCTTAGCATACATTCAGGCGTATCGTTCCGTCGGTAATCCTACAAAGTGAGATATTTTGTACGAAAATAATTTGTAAAAATTGATTTAAAAACGTTCTTTGAAGGAATTAAAATCTAAAGTAAGATTGTCTCAAACCCCCTAAACCCCTTTCTTAAGTCAATGTAAAAAAATATCAACTTCCCCGTCCCCTAAAACGACGCACGTAATACTTGAATGGCTCTTACTTAATGGAAAATATTTTCGAGTCGCCGAACATGGGAATTCCTTCTCTCCTCCCACCATTAGCGATCATAACAATAATAGTGTGACAGTATCTTAAGACTCAGTGCCAATACACAATTAACGTCTGTCCTCTCCCCCCTCCTTTTCCCTATTCTCTCCCAATTTCCATGGCTGGTGTTCTAACACCCCCTGCCACACGCACGTACGACGGGTCGTAGAGTAGGTATTGTGTAGATGTAGATGGGCGTAGGGAAGACACACCAGCGGTGCGACCACGGTGAGCCACCGCGGGACTGCATTCTGCGGCGATGGCCGGGTGGGTCCATGGTGGCATGTGTTCAGTCTCTGGGTGTTCCCTTTTGTGAGACATGGGTCCCGCCGTGTAGCTGCTGCCGACGATCCAAGCTTGCGGACCTCGTGTACGCTTTACAGCGACTGGGCGATTATTCATGAACCGCATTTTTTGCGACCACTACTGGACGTCCACTGTCGTGTCGAGAAGGGATTCTCGTACCGCAGGGAGTGTGTCACGGGTCGGTAGGGTATTCAAACATGCACGTCACTCAAACATTGGCAGCAGATTCCCATGTCAAATAGGTGACGTGGTGACGGCCGCGTAAAAATATGTGGAATTCTTTATTCAAAGCGAACAGTTTGGAATGGCTTTGAGTCGTGGGATAGCAATGGAAAAAATGATACATCGACGGGGAGCTTTTTATTCTATGATAATTGGGAAAGGAGTGAATTTAAAAAGTGTTTTGAAAGGTATAGCCAGATATGTCATTTAAGTAATATCATGAGTGACGGAACCTCAGCACTTAGAAAATAAAATGACAATTGAGATATGCATTTCTCTTACTCTGCTGACTGATCTGTCAATTTTAAAAGGTCGGTCTGATGAATCTCAAGTTTCATCAAATCCTTGCATATTAACGCTATATGAACAGTATATGAAACGTACGTGACAAACCTTAACGATGTAACGCAGAAAGATATGAATAAATTATGCAAATATTTTGCGCTACCCGAGGTAACATTATAAATAGAAAATCTGCATTCTTCATTTACAAGGAATTTTTCACGCTACCGTGGTTCCTTGTCAGTGAAGCGTTCACTGTTCTGCAAAAATGACATCCGAGTGTGAAATCTCTTGAAATGCCCACAAACGGGATTTAATCACCGGAAAAATATTATTGAGGCTTCCTATCATATGATAGGAGCCCCATCGCCAGAAAAGGGAATAGACTTCGAGCTTAACGATTACATGTGTAAAAATAATTTCCATTTCCCTTTTCATGTCCTATGATTGCCCTCACGTGAGTAACCTATTAATTGTAATTAACATTTACTGTCACGAGCTAGTGCTAATAATCGGGAGAGAAGAAAAACTTCTTTTGATAATCTATTATTATATCAAAATATATTTAATATGGAGTTAATCCACGATGAAAATGAAAAAATTCCGAGCAGTGATTTACCATTTAATTATGTTTTGTTTAAAAAGGATAATAAGATACACATTCATATATAATGCACCATAGAAGTTATTAGTAGTGAAAATATGTTGCTGCAGGTGGATTTTGAAAATGAAACACCCTTGCCTTGTAAAGCCCTTCGAAGACCAGTCGAAGAATGGTCAGGTAGTAATGCTATAACAGATGTAAGAGTAGTAATTAGATGCTAATCTAGTAACATTTTAGGCGATGTTGGCAATTTTTTAACCCTCGCCTCCCTTTTATTTCAGGTAACTTAAGATTTCATGCCCTCTCTCCCCCTTTAACTTCCCGATCAATCTTACATAATCATTCATAGATTTGTTTAGACAATGTGCATGCTAACAAAAAATGCAACCATAAATTTATGCATGTGCATTGTATATTCTTAACCTTTTACGTAAACGACGTTTAGCACAATGATGGTTACCCATGGGAGTAATTAACGCAAGTTATTGAAGGTTGTTGGCTTGAGCTGTGATTACGTGTAGATGGCTTTAGAGCGGCGAAGGGTCGTGGGGACAACTCCCAAGGACGGAAAATTACGCGCTGTTTGTTGTGATGCAAACTAAGATTTCTCGTCCGACGATAACGCCTGAAGCGATAAGATCTGATGTCACGAGTTACACTAAAACCTCATGTGAAATGATCTCGAACTCCCGAACCCCCAACAAAAGAAAACGTAAGATGAACCCAACTCTCTTTCCTCTCGAAAATTACTTACGTAAAACTTTGATGGCCCCTTAACTGGAGGAATTACGGATTACAGCGGCATAAAACATACCGAAATGGATAAAAAGGAACGAAAGAAGAGGAAAAATAATGAATTTCCAGATGCGTGGCGGTTTGGAAGATATTGTTCCGATGAATCAAGCCGCCGAAGAGACGTGTAGTGTGAGGCGTGTTAGAACACCAGCCATGGGAAGGAAGGGATAGGGATAAGGAGGGGGAAGAGTACAGAGTTGAATTGCGTGTTAACGATGTGTTTTAAGTTAGTCTCACACTGTTTTTGTTGTAATCACTAATGGTGCATGGGAAGAAGGAATGTTTGTATCCATCAGTTCGGTAGTGTGGCTCTCTTATTTCTCACTCCCATCAGTTCTATAGAGATAGGGCGGAGTTTATAAAAATATCCCCCGCGTCGTACTGAAACTCACCTGATCATAGGCGTGCGCACGGGTGGTACAGGCCATTAGGTGGCCACCTAATGGCGAGAAATAATTAATTAAATATCCTAGAAATTCGTGAAAATTATAGTATTAATGTTTATGATTTTGCAAGAGAATTAGACGAACCATAAATTGGTAAATAAATCAAATACTTACGTTTTTTGTAGATTTGCGCAGTTCACTGCATATCTTGCTATTCAGGCTTTTGGTTCTGCGAGTAATTATTTAATATGTTGCAAGTTTCGCCGTGCTATGCTTCCGGCTTCGTCGGGCTTTTTTCACTGCTGCAAAGTATTGAATAATTACTCGCAGAACCAAAATCCTGAATAGCAACAAATAATTAAGTGCAATATTCCACAGGAGAAAAATCATTCGCCTTGACCGGGATTCGAACCCAGATCCCTCGATTTTGCGCCGGGTGCTTTAACCAGTTAAGCTACCGAGGCGTCCGAGGGTTGAAGCACTTGGCGCGAAATCGAGGGATCCGGGTTCGAATCCCGGTCAAGGCGAATGATTTTTCTCCTGTGGAATATCGCACTTCTGTGCACTTGCGGTTAATTCCGAAAAGGTTACTACCGTGGCTAGCCGCTGTTTCCTCAAAATACTTTAGTGTTTCTGCGCACTAAGTTAAAAGGTCTGCGCACTCCAATGCACCTGATCTGAGTTTTTCAAGTAAAATAGCTTCCGAATCTCGAACGGTTCCCAACCTAAACCTTCCATCCGCTGTGTGACACTTTCAATTCGCTCGTTGCAGTTTTTAACGAAGCGTGTGCGGTTTTCCTACGTATTTATTTACTTCACGGATTAAACCTTTCTCCACCGGGTCCCAAACCCTCGCAGCATATTTTTGATGTGAATATTGAAGTAAGGAATAGAGAACGGAAGAAAATGTGAAATTTTTCTATAGTTATTACACTCTAATCACAATGGATGGATTTGAATGAATACGGCAAATGTGCTCTCTCACTGTTAAACTGAGCGTGTCATGGTTACCCTGGATCAACATTCACAAATTTGCGACCAAAGTCGATGCGAGTCCTTCTTCCCCTTCGTCTCCCCTCAAGATATTTGCATGTCCCACGGCGTCTCTTGGCACAAGGGTTTGACGTCATGAAGCACCCACCACACCCCATGCGTGACTTATCGACATGGAGAGAAAAGGTTGGACGGAACTCTTTCGCAAAAGAGGGCGTGTTCGCCAGCGTCTGTGACCTCGATGAAAGCATTTAGGAGGACCTCTCTTTGTTATCGTAGCGATAATGGTTCCACAAATAATTTGAAAATAGGCATAATTTGTTCCTTTTTGAGTAATCATCTAGTCTCTTGCTTTAAATCCAATATCAGACGCAAAGTTACATACATACACAGTATGTATATATGTAAATTTGCAGCTGGTGTATTGTATAACCCATTACGCCATTCATTTTCGGAGTAGGCAAAGTCAAGGAATAGTTAAAGGAATGTTAACTTAGCATATTATTCCTTAAATAGTCAAAGTTATGACCATTAGCCCTAGAAAAGTGGCTCACTTTTAATATGGTTCTCCATAGTTCCCTGTATTTACAAACCACATTCGCTTTTCTTACACTCATGCATTGCTTCATACACGGTCTTCTATCCTAAAAACTAATATTCCTCCTCTTTTAAGTCCCTTCTACCACATTCACCGATGACTTTCGCAGTCTACCCCTTCATCTCACACCATTCACTCTACTATCATATATCTATTTCGTTAATCGACTCTCTTTTATTCTCTTGACATGGCCAAACCAACGAAGCACACTCCTTTCATGTATGTCCATTACCGCAGCCTCCAACCCACAATCTTTCTTCACCCACTCATTTCCAACCCTATCCATCCTCCTTTTGCAGCAAACACTTCTCAAGTACCCCATTTCCACCGCAGTTAGCCCAATCTTATACTTATTCTGACATACCCAGGTTTTGCTTCTACGTAACAACTTCGGGAGGAGAAAAATTTTGTACGCTGCGATTTTTGCTTGCCTAGACAAACACTCATTCCTGGATTAATTATTCTGTATTTTTGGGTTTCCACCTCGTAGGTAGCTCTTTAGGACAACAGTTTCGCCCGTGTTCCCACGGGCGTCTTCAGGTAGAAGTACCGGGGCATCATTTCGGCCGCGTTTGTATAGGCCTTCTGTTTCCCTCCATGCTCTGTGATTGGCCATTTTTCTCCCGCCAAATCGTCTTCCATGCTCTGGATAAGTGGTAACCATCTTCTCTGTTGAAATTGTCCTTTGTTTTGTTTATTTCTATGGCTTCTCCTATTAGCCTAGGATAATATTTTGGGTCTTTGTATACCAATTTGACCTCGTCAAAATTAATGTTGTGGCCAGGCTCGCTCCAGGCATGCTCAGCAATCGCCTACAAACTGAATTGCTTCTTTCTGGTGGCCCTTTCATGCTCCTTCAGGCGTGTCTTCATGGACCTGCAAGTCTCGCCTATGTAGGACCTCCCGCAAGAGCATGGAACCTGGTAGACTCCCTCGTAGAATTGCTGAGGAATTTTGTCCTTTGGCCGTGGAAGTAAATTAGATACTTTGGATAGGCAGTTGTATCTAGTAACGATGTTATGTTTTTTCAGTACTCGAGATATCTTTTCACTGGTCATTCCTAGATATGTTCCACATACTACCTATGACTCTCATACCAGCATTCGCACGCCTTATAATTTCTTCATATATCCTTCCATCTTTTGCAAACATTAGGCCAAGATACACAAAATCGTTTACTTTTTCAAGTATTGCACCATTTATTTAAGTTTAAAATTTATAAAAAATAAGTATCTACCCGAGATCAGTCGGAAACCTAAGAAACCGTTCAAAGTATTGACGAGTAAATAATCATCTATTAATTATTTAAAACTTAATTAGATACAAAGTAGTACGCAGTCTAACATATTTCCAAAAGGGGTGAGTTATCAAATTCTCTCCTTATATAAGAGGATAAAATTCCTCATGAACATCATTTAACTTCAGGGAGTTCTACAACCTAAATGTTCTCATCTCTAGTCCTATTTCTCGTTTCTGGTCACAGGACACTTAGTCGTGCTTTATGAGCAACAGTTGTGGAAGAAGAATCCAACATTGAGGCTTCATAATGACTGACATCTGACAATCATCAAATCACTGCGAATTCATAAATGATATGGTTCAAAGTTTGCAAAAAAAATTCGCACATAAGGGAATGAATTCGCCATTTGACTTGAGATTCAAACTACTGTCGAGAAGGGTCGATTAGGCTAAATGCAAATAAAATTCAGGAAAATCAAGTTATTTTGTCAGTAATGGTCTTCGGAAGTCTTACGCTCACTACAGCGTTGAAAAAATTCAAAGGATGGGGTTGGGTGGTGCTTGAAGGTGTGTTCACTGTCGTTGGAGGCTAGCTTGAGATTTTAGTCTCAATAGATTTTAAAAGAAGATAAATTTAAATTAATCTTAAAGTGTGAATTTATCTCCTTTTCAGTATTAACTTAACGACCGATTCAACAGTTTATTTAGCTTTGTATTAAATAAATCGTATCTATATAATTTCGCGAGTATTTTTCGGAATAATTATCCGCGCTATAATTTAGTTTGCATGCACTGTATTCCAACTTTACTTACCGCAAAATGCTAAAATAGTTCCAGTTTTTAGCATAGCGTAATATTTAACTGTCTATTATTAAGATACGTAAATTAAAAAAACTATTTCACGTTCATGAGCTTACATTAAATAATATTTATATGAAGATACAGAAGGAGAAAACACGATATAGGTCATGGCTAATGAAATGTTTTGGCTTAAGACATTTCATTCATAACTCATTAAATAAATGAAACTTTCTCATCGTAGATCGGAATGTGATACCGGTTCCGTAAAAAGTTGTCATACATTTTTTTTAATTTTACTAAATTTTCCTTTTATTTTTTAAAAATTATAAATTATTTTATTTTTATAT
Source organism: Pyrrhosoma nymphula (assembly GCA_963573305.1). Classification (NCBI taxonomy): domain Eukaryota; kingdom Metazoa; phylum Arthropoda; class Insecta; order Odonata; family Coenagrionidae; genus Pyrrhosoma; species Pyrrhosoma nymphula. Next base: position 97,346,644 of record OY754338.1, on the reverse strand, counting down.
CATCTTATTCGTGTCCCTTTGAACTGAACACAAAAATACCTTAATTCTCTAATAGATACCTTAAATATGTATTATTTGGGATATATCTGATCTGATATGGGGAAAATCTGATCCAGAATAACATTAAATTTGTCTCAAAAGCGCCCCTCGACTCAACTCTTGAAATTGATAGACGTCGACTTCTTTCTTAGTAATTCGATTTATTGTGTATTACAAGAAGGATCGAAATATCATACGATTATATATCCTGAGTATAAAATGATCCTAGGTATAATTTGGCTTGTGAAAGTTAAGTACACTACTGGAAACGTTCGTTTCGATTGTTTTTTGTTACCATTTTCTATACAATAGCGCTAGAAAGGAGAAGCGGTAGTCTTTTGTCAGCGCTCCAATGACCTATGTTTTATGCAACGTGTCCTTTACAATGGATTCTGCGTTAAAAGCAATTTTCGTTTTACATTTTGAATTCGTGAAAAAAATAACAGGAAAAAAATACGGAAGGAGCGATAAAAAAATGTCCGTAAATAAAAGGCTCGCGCAACAGGTAAGTTGCTCTCATTCACTTTCCTCTCCCTTTTTCTTCCTTCGCCTCTCGCTTTCTCCCTCCGCTTCCTTCCATTCTCCTCCCTTCCCTCCACCGCACTCATTATGCTCTCCTATCTCCCGCTGTTTTCCACCCGTCCGTCACTCAGCCACTTAAGCTGATTCCACCATGAAATGACTTTCATGCCATTTCATGCATACCTCGGCTGCTTATAGAAAAATGTATCCTCGGTTTGATATGACGTAGAAATGTATGATAAATCATACATTTCTACGCTACTTTGTTCACAAGTCAATCTTTAGATAACCTAGTGTTGAATGAAAGAATAGGTGGAATATGAAAAAAATAGTATTTTTCCCATCTGACATTAACGTATTTTAAGAATTACCTACGTTTGATGATAATAAATGAATTTTACCAGGAATATTGGTAAAAAATTAAGACACCAATCCATCTTAGTCTTTGCGTCATCAGCAAATAACTACAAGTATTGAAGTCAAAAATCGTTATTTCAATTGGAATGACCCTGCAGTAGGCTTCTATGGTAGAAAAACGTACTCATTAGAAGTACAATCTTCAATGAATGCACATTTTTGTTATTTTAATATTGTTACATATATATCCATCGCACTGTTCCCCCTCGGGGTGGACACAGTTAAAATTAGTTTAATCCTCGGTGAAAGGCCTGTAATGCTGAATCTGCTTTAATAATTTCCTCCATTCTGCCCTATGCATACTTCAGTTTCAGTACATGTTTCATTCAGTATGAGGGTAACTGAAACTGAACTTCATACACGCCCTACTTTTCTTAAGACTCCTAATATTCCTTCTTTAATGAGTACCTTACACCACATTCCTAGTATATATTTTTGTTTCATTCATGCATATCTTAATATATTCTTGTGTATCTTTTATCTCTTAGTCTTATTCTTGTAGGTACATCTTAATTTTGTTTTAAAACTAAGGTTTTTAATTGGTGAAAGAAGTATTTTTGTAAAAATGCAAACGAATAGGTGGATTTCAGTATTTTGTTCTGACTAACACAGTCGCAGTTCACAGTAGATCCTCCTTTTATGCTCAGTTGCGGTCAAAGGTTGTTTTATAGATATATTGCTTTAGGGTAGATTGACAAAGAACGTGTTCATCAGAAAGATTGGTGCCTGGCATAATTTCTTTTAAATATTCCTTTCAGTCCTCTGGAGGTGAGGCGCTGCGAAACGTATTACTCATTCCTTTACTGCTTTCCCAGCAGGCCACAGTAACCTCCTACCTTCCCATTACACTTTCACAGAGGGACGACATTGTCTAAGCTTATCATTTGACTTGATGGGGTCTATGTGGCAGCAAAGATATTCCCTCGTCTGCGCTGTGCGGCTATATCTAGAGCCTGAAATTTGAAATGCAAATTTTTGCGGAATAGTGTCGCACAAAGTTCACACGCCAACCCCGGTGGGCAAAGCTGAGTAGCTACTCACACTTCTCTCTTGGATGCAGTATTGGCTATCCTGGTAAGAAAATATAGCCGGGTCCCTTCAACTATGGTCCGCAATCGTGTTCAGATAATCAAGCAAGTATTGAGTTTAGTGTATTTTGATTTATTCGTGTTATGCCTCACGAACCTTGTTCTCCGAGCTTTGAGTTCAGGTAATTTTACCAGTATGGGAGCATTTTAAAGTCATTAAGGAGTGTAGGACTGATACATACATATATACGTTCGTTAGACATGCTACTTATATACAGCCTACGAGCCATTCTCCATCAAGGTAGGCCACCCTATTATGAAAACTTAACTCTTGGGATCTAATCTGAAAAATAACCTCATTCTTCTAATTCCTTTACAATTGCTATATGACTTCATAAGTCTTCCGTATCAGTCACAACATTGCGTTAATTAGAGTATTTCAAATAACTAGTTTTCCCCCTTTTTCTGAGGATGTTTGTACTCTTTAACGACGACAATATATTTTTCCACTGCTGTTCGCCATGAAAGGTTCATGTATCGTTAGTCTTGAAGTAAACTAATAATTCATTACATGGCTCCCTTTTATGCACAGTTGGAACAAAAAGTTGGCTTTATTTTCACATCTATTATATAGTTATTCCCTTTTGTTTTGAGCAAAATGATATTATTGACGTATGGTGCTGATATTACCTGATCGCAGGGTAAAAAAAACGGGATTACAAGAATGGAGGTTGTGGGAGAAACGTATTGAGTGTAAACAGAAGACTAATCCCCGACCTTTCACTCGATATCTGCCTTGTAGGAATCAAAGACAATATTTCTAAGTTCTTTGGCTAAAGAGGATATAAAATCGTAGCCGTATACACCCATAGCTGGGGCTTTGACTGGGGTAGCACAAAATTCCTTAAAAGCCTTTTGCATCAGCGAAGGTGGTGAGAACATTATTTATCAAACTCGTGCCCATGGAGTATTTCCGATTTAATGAATTATTATATAATGGCACTGTAATTCATTCACTCTTGGTACTCATCTTGGTTACTAAAGCACTATAAATTTTTTACTTACATTTTTCTGCTAACAATAATTTTAGTCTGCTGGTGAACTTTATCTGATTCTTGCAATCATCAATGTTATAATGGTATTCATCCATGGTATCTGAGCTATGCAGGTATTGCTTACATGACAATTTGAATGTATATCTTTTAGAAATCATTTGAGTGATTATGCAATATTGACAGGATAGTTTCAATTTCTCGGGCCATCCAAGGGACGCAGATGATTCTGGAGAACGTTCACACTGCGATAAGTTGTATAAATCAGATACTCTGCCGAACATTTTTATCTGGAAAATAATAAAAAAGAGGTAAACTTCCCAAGTATATACATCACTAATAATTAAGTTAAAATAATATCCATGGATTTTTGTGGTCGATGTGTGGTAGGTTAAACACTTCCCTCTTTTTTGGATGGTTCCTACTAGACTTTATTTTATTCAGGGTGTAAGTGATGGTTTCATTTTCCTTGCCTTAACGGCATTCCTTCCCATTCTTCCGTGATGGCTTGTCCGTCAATGAAAAATTATTTGATTTCACGGATAATGAAAAATCCTATCATATCCTGATTTCCCTAAGCTAATAGTTTAGACTTTTGAGGACCGCTTGCATCAGTCAACTCATAGTCACTGGTCTCCGGAACTCACAGATTTAAGCTTTCTGCAATCCATTTATTCCAGGCTAAAAAGAGTGCTAAGCATGGATCCTTTGCAAAAATACTGCTCGTTCCTCAATCAAACTCTCCGAAGATAACTCACAGCAAATTTGTTCGCTGTAGGAGCAATAAACGGTCCCAGCGGCTCCATAGGACACGCGGTAGAAACATCCATCAAGAGTGAATTCCGGTATCGTTTGTCATATGAGAAGGAGAAAAAATAGTTCGATGGAGAAGAAAGAAGAAGACGTAAAATTTCGAGTTGACGACCGCGCGGCGTCAGACCTCTCGTTAAAGCGCCAGACGCTGTTTAAGTTTCCATTGTGTTCCACCCATCAGCGGCGCGGGACCAAAAAGCTCCTCCTAATTCAATTAACGCTCCCTTCATCCTATTAGTGGGACAGGGAGGAGGGATGGAGCGGGGAGGGGGACGGAGGGAGCCAGGAAGGAATGCCCTCCTTTTCCGTGTCTCACACAACTCCCTCTCTCCCTTAACCCTCCAAAACATCCAGCTTGTCCCCCCTCCCCCCCGCCAAATGGCAGCACTCTTCTCATTTTGTTCACCTTTTTTCTCCCTTTCCCTCACTCAACGGCAGCCTTCCGTTCATACGCGTCGCGTGCTGCCAATAGGCAGAGGGCGAGCGGGGAGAAGGAACAATGGAAATGCGAAAATGACGGAGCGCCGTGCTCGTCCGTTTCCGTATAGAATTCATTTCCTCTAATTCACCTTCGGCTCACCCGAAAATTCTTCGTCTCCTCTTGTCACGATCCACACTAAATGGAAATAATTCTACCAAAGGCATCTCGGTCGGTCTGTTATTTACGTGGGTAACCTTTTCTGTGACGTGGTGTATTAATGGACGCTCGCATTTTGCGTGGAAGGCACTACCGGAATAAAATATCACTATGTGAGGCATTCTCCGACCATTAAAAATAACATTAAGAGTTTAAAACTTGCGTGAAACATCCTTATATCGACTCTAACTCCTTCTACGCGCTTGCGTGCAAAATGAAAAGACTTGAATTCCTCTTTACAAATCTATAAAATTGAGAAATTTCAAAAGACATATTGAAATTTTCAAAGACGCCTTAGTTAGTAAATTTACTAATCAGGATAATTAAGACTCTCTTCATTTCATTCTATCCATCTCATTAAAAGCCGCAATTAATCGAATAATAATTACAGCTCTTCAATTTATGCCGATAATAATCAATTCAACGCTGGATGTTGCGAGAATTTCATGCCTAATTTGTGAGATGCTATTTTCTCAAATGAAGCTCCGGTTGGCTAAGCGGTTTCTGTGAGGATATATTCCTTGGATGACTAAGTCGGCATTTGAATTTTAAACTTACAAACATTATATTGCTAACGCTTCTAATTTTTGTGTTAGCATAAATTAAACACCCGAAATGTGGACAAGCGCTGATAGAAGGGAATTTAAAAAGCCAGTCTATTCCTTTCTTTGGAGGTAAGTATAAGAATTCCACGTTTAGCGAAGTTGTGTCTTACATCTCGAATTGCTGATAGCAGTATGAGAAAAAAGTCCCATTCACCCCAGTTTCACTCTCTAATGAGTCAGCTCATTGCCGGTTAGGCAAGTATGTAAAATATTTTATTGGCCTTTTTTGTAATTTCTCTAAACTTATTGATCATTTTATATCGCCGCGTTTCGATCCAATGTCGAAGTGCTTGGTTAGAAACGGTTTTCTTTGTAATTTCTTAAAATCTAGTCTTGATTTAACTGCCTGTTGCTGCTCTGCTTTCCTCCTCCCTCCATCCGCTCTTAACTTGTACTGTTTGACTTTTATACAAGTAGAAGGAGTGAAATTTACTTTCAGGACAGTACCCTCGGAGTTTTAGTGGTTTATGTACCGCTGAATAGGAAAACAGGAATAGCTGAGAATTTTATTTTCCAGGAGTGTCCTCGGCATGAAGAGGTAAAGTTGGTACCTCAATCCATCCATCTCTTGCCTCTCCCGGACGGCTGTTGGTCTCTTAAACACTCAATGATGAAACTTAGACTTCAAAGGCTTACCGCGCACACCCAGAGGGGACCTGATGCCTTGACTTCAAGGGATGAGTCCCGTTTAAGGTGGATGGAGTGGTAATTGTGGGTAAATGAGTGCCCATTATACTAACGAATTAAGTAAGTTGAAAACATTCGAGGACCACATTACATTTAAGTACATCTATTTATGCGTTAGAACTTACCATACAGGTAGTAATGGAAATGATACAAGAATAATATACGAAATGTTTTGTTTTAATTAAAGCATGTTATGACTGGAGTTTTCGGTTCGGTATTCGAAATTAAGATGAAATTATATTTAAATATGTTTTTTTTTCGAATACTGGATTTGGAGTGACACCTTTAAATCTGTTAGCAACAGTTATAATAATAAGAAATATATTATATTGCATTCAGGAGAAAATCTGTGCATATGTCATCGCATTATTACTTAATATATCTCATGCCTCATGAGGCTACGTGTTAAAATATCATTGAATAGCCAAAATATCATATCGGCATAATGAAATGTTTTCATTTTTATCTATAGATATCACTAATGAGAACACGTATTCAAAGTTTCATGCAAATCTGTACACAAACAAAAATCGCTCCAACCACCTAAATTCTTCCGCCTCCAATGTGTAGCGGTGCTGGTGGAGTGGCTATGACCTAGTCCAGCGTCTCTCTGTGGAACTGGGAATATAGGGGACTAGGAACTAGGACAGTGGGGCTATAATAGTGCTCCAACTGAGCTCTAGGAGTTTACCGTTTAGATGTGAGACGTCTTATAAACCTTTATGAATTGGAGATACGCATGGTTGGCGGTGATGATACAAAATGAAGTATACTAAATATTTTATTTTGTCATACTCAATTTTATAATAATAATAGATTTATTAAACGGCATATAACTCCTATTACAAATTCTTAAAATAAATTCACTAAAATACAGTATTATTAAAATATACCGTTCTTATAAAAATGTGCTCGTTTAAATAAACAATGCATCAAACATCCATTGTGATAGTAAAAATAGTACCCACCTTTGGATTAAAAAACACTAATTAAAAAACACGCTTTAATTGAAATAAAAATTGAGAAAATTAGCATTGAAAAGTATTAATTTACAGTGACCAAATTTTAGGGAGTTAATTAAGTTTTGTCATTTTTTGTCTTTTGTTTTAGGGATGAGAAGAATACATTCAAGATATCAATTTCGGAGAACACAGCATTGCCTGACATTACCCTGTTAATAGGTAAATAATAGGTGTAATTTTTAGGAGAATAAGGTATGCTAAAGCACAGGTTGTTTCTAGTATTTTTGCCAGGGATGCGAAAAGCTATTTGTTCTATGAGGTTGGAGGAATTTATTTTGAAAGGAATAGAGAAAATAGTATATTATAAGCAACAGAAAAGAATAAGAAATATCCTGACTGAGCATATGCCACTTCAAATAGGAAGGTTGAAAATGTTATTCGGAAATTCATGAGGTCATTACACAAAAGAAGATGGGACGCCAGGAACGGGAATGGAATAAAGTGTCGGGCAAAATTAGTGTGCAGTGAAGATCGCGAGTAGGGTCATATGTGAGCGCTTAGATCCTTATAAAGTATAGGGTAAAACTCAGACTGTATTCATAAAAATTTGAAAACTTGAATCATCAGTTGTGATGCATTAAAAATTAGCGAAGTAATGTTAAAAAACGTACAAATATCGTCAAAATAAGAAGTGAACGCCTACAGAGAGAGGCCACGGGACGAATGAATATCGATTTTTGAATCCAAGAAGCCCACAATGCCATCCCATGGGAGGTTCGAGAAAAATTCGGGAGCGACAGAAAACCTAAGGCGAGCCCAGGCTTTTAGGTATAGCAAAACTTGATGGCACTCGTGAACAGACAAATGCAGACGAGTTGAGGGCACTGAGGATGAATCAAGACTCCGGGAGGTACCTCTGAAGGGACAATCGGCCACTTTGTCCCTCCTCTCTTCTATGCTTTTCTCTCTTTTGAGTCATTCTCTGCACAGGCAAGTGCCACCAAGTTTAGCTGACCATATGTCTTACTATTTTGCAAAATGTTTTATAAAACTTCGATATATGTACATGCATCACAATTGAAATATATTAAAATATTTTAATTTTTAAGAAAAACGATTTTTTTATAACTTTGTTTCATAAAATTGTACTGTTGGTTGAACTCCAAAATTTGCCGTATTTCAAAGCTCTAGGTTGATTGGAAGTGGTTGAAAGCGAGATCGGAAGATTTCATTCATATCCCCACATATTTCGTTGAAGTTGCAAAAAACGATGAAAAAAGGCAATTTAGGACAAAAAAATCAGCGCCCGGGGAAAATGCTCCAATAGCCAGGCACCATTTTCATCGGCCAAAATATATCCACCCACGGCATGTTTGAGTTTGGTTTCCAGCTTTTCAGCCCTGAGTAGTACTTATCGTCCTTGGAGCCTGTTGAGTTGTCGAAGTATTATTGAGTCGCTCGCGAGGAACGGGTCCTCTCCCAAACATCACCCCGTCTTCCCTCACTTCCTCTCAAACCCTCCCCTTCTGTGCCGCGACAGGCAAATACCACCGAAATTAGTTCTGCGTTTCCTTTTTCCGCTTGATTAAATTCCCATGGATGAAATTTAATTGTCAACGGTTTATATCCAACCTTAGCCACCAATTGATCCAAGATAATTTCACCATCAAGCCGAATTAAGAGAGCCGAAAAGAATATAATTTTTTCCCTTCATTATTCTTTTGGTTCTTTCATAAGGATCTTAATTTTTATACGAAAGGGATTAGGATTATAATGTGTTAAATCACCACCAAGTTATACTTCCCCCTCGTGGGTAAGTTTTTCTCATTAAGTCAATTTTAACCAATATCCAAGATAGGTTGAGGCGAGTATTCATTTTAACCGGTATTTGCAGCCGGTCTTTTAAAATCTAGCAATGAACACAAAGTTGCTGTAAAAATCATGCTTTACATAAAATCGGTAAAACAACCAGACTAGTCATCTAAATAAACTCTCATGATTAAACTGAGGGAGGTAGGCGACACTTTGCGGAACTTTGCTATGTTTAGCATGGTGACAAGAAATTACTTCATAGTATTCCACTTAGGTTAATCGATTTAGACGATATGCGTCATCATCAACGTCACCTTGATAATAGCGCATAAGCGTAGAGATCGATCGGGAATATAGAACCTAAGTGGAATAGTGCGAAGTGATTTCTTATCACCATGTTAAATGGAGTTAATGACTTGAGAGAAAACAGTAAGCCTCTAATCTTTTGAAATACATGACAATTTTAATTAACATTCTAGGTATCTTTCACTTAAAGTATAGTAAATATCTCGATGGGAATGCAATTAAAGGAAGTTAATATAAAATAAAAATCCGATATCCTATAACCATGCTACGATTAGCATTTTTAAGCCTGGATGGATCAACATTTCCTGAGCATTCAGTTTGTATCAACTATATATCCATGATACCCAATGAGCAGCCAAGAGAGCTTGTGGCAGGGGTACGATTCCATTAAAATGAAAAGGGAGGGAATATGAAAATGGAAAGGGGTGATATTGAGTTTCGCGTGGTTAAATTGGTGTTTTGGTGGGATAATGTCACGCTGCACTGTTTGCACTGTAGTTGGAAATTTTCCATAAGAATTGAAAAATCTTGAATTTAATCGTTTGGCAGGTTTCCTGTCATATTACTTTGACTTTTTATGTCCAAAAAGTAATATCTACAAGTATAAACTACCCGGTGAGCAGCTGCTAGGACATGTGGCAGGGGTAGTAAGGATTACATCCATAAAAACGAATGGAATTAGGAGAAAAAGAGCAGGAGGAAAGCAAAGATTTGTGACGTATTTTGTGATAGAATTAGTGTCTCTCTTTGCTCTTGTTGTAGCCACGAATTATAAAAGAGAAGAAATAATTCTTATAAATTTCTATTAGAAAGTGAAAATCTCTCTTAGTTAGTCACCATTTTCAGTCCTCCAAATGTAGTTCAAGGGTCAAATTATATCCTCCGTGTCAAACTGATAGTTGAAATTGCAATTCGATAGCTGAATGTGACGTCATATATTTTCCAGGTTCCTGGTTTAAAATGCTTATTTTGCTGGAACAGAGCATCAAAAATAATTTAAGTACAAGTTAAGTTAGCGGGCAGGACAGTGCGGTATTCAGTGGAGAATCGTCACTTTAACTCAATGCAACCTCTTAATAATACAACTTCTAAACACCAATCATCACTAAATTCACGTTTGGCGATGGGAACTCTTTCCTTGTTCTCTGTTGCTTGTTCACACAGCCAAAGTCCATACAAAAGATTAAAAATACTACTCCCATGTTTTCTGACTCCATTTTTTCTATCACTTTCGTGATTCGCTCTCCTTAAAAAATCACTTTTGCTTAAAATTAGAAAAAAGATTATTTTTGGCCAGAAAGGCAGGGAGAGGAAATAAAGCTTAAGAATATTGAGAAAATTTTGGGAAGTTTTAAGCATGCCTCGTAGAGTTTTTAAATGTTTTCAAGACATTCCTATAAACAATTTAAATTGTGTGAGTTATGCATCGTGATGATCTGACGCTACGTCATCAAGCATTAATTTACTCTTGTTTAAAAATCCATAAAAACTTGCCACCAATTTGTAGATTGCATATATCAATGTAGAAAGTGATATTTTTCGGTCTTATTTTATTAAATATATTGTACAGAATTATACTGCACATTCCTTTTAAATGGCCCATGAAAGTGTCCATCTCCCGAAATAATACATTTTTACTTAATTTGATATATTTGCTAAAATATTTCAACATTGTTCTCACATTTATTTAATTGAAAGACTTTATTTGACACTTACAACTCCTATCCATCTCTTTCTTCTGCCTTTTTAGAAAAAATTACTTCATGCAAAAAAACTCAAGCTGAAATTTCGGCTATGTTTCTGTAGAAATCTGTAGAAAATGATGAAGACAAAATAACATAATTGGTGAAACTAAATATATAAAATTCAATAATATGCATGCTTTCTGGCAAAATTTGAGCGAATTTTAAGCTGATTCACATCAAAGAAACATCATTTTTATTCCGTATTTATATCTAGAAATACACCATTCACCTTTCACATGTGGTGTCATTTAATTCATACTCAAGACTGCGTATCGACCTCCATAACCTACTTTAAAATTTCTCACAAGAGCGCTGGTTTTTCGTGGTCATTAGCAGTGAATTTAAAAGGAAGGCGGCCTTGTAAAATGTATATGATTTGAGGTGCATTGAAAAGTTTTGCCTCTTAATGCTTCTTTCATTAAGCAATAGGTAAGATTTCGGTGGCAATTCTTTCTTACGAACATATTTTTGTGAGCTCTACCGCCATACATTCTCTCCTCAGAATCACAGAGTTGAACTGTCCAATATTCTCCTCATACACATAATTAAGAATAGTCTCCGAATTATTGAGTCTCCACTCCCATAGCATTAAGCACTTATGGATGAAAGCTGAGATAAAATCCTATTAAAGAAAATATTTTCTATTCCGTGAATATTAGGTCAGTTTTGCTTTCCCATGCTGCAGCCACCATGGCTTTGATGATGAAGACTTGTACATAGTGCCGTTGCCTTATTACCTTGTAGAGCTAGTCAGATAACGCAGCTTTACGATTATGTGATATCAGTTAAGACTGCAGGTTTCATTAAGTACTTCAGACTGTTGGTAACTTAATGTGTGCTTCCAATGGAGTGCTTATCCGTATTGTTTATCATGCGAAGAAAACGCAAAACCAGTCATTGTAAAACTGCATGATGGTGAAAATGTATCCCTTGCCACACACCCTTGAGGTGTCTACCAGGGTACTAGAATCCATCCAAAGACGCATTCCATCATCTTTCTGGCAAACGTCTTGCGGGCAGCCTTCAGGACCGCCTCGCAGACGTGCACTTATTCGGATGCCGGGGAATGGCATCAAACTAAGGTTGAGCCGGGCGACAACGAATGTAGGCGGCGTAAGGGGGTTGGTCTGAGGGATGGAGGGCGATGGAGAAAGGGTGGGAAAGAGATGATGGGGGAGGAGGGACTGGCCTTCTCATTCGCTTGCGGCCGAGCCAGTTCCGTTTCGTGGAGCCCATAGGACGATCCCGGTGGCAGGGGAGGATGGAGAACTAGCCGTGCAAGGGAGAGGAAGAGTGAGATCGGGGAATTGTGAGGAGGAGGGAGGGCGTGGAATTCGGGTCAGGACGGGCAGGCGCCGCGTCGCCTGAACTCTTACCCCCGGTTCGGCCCCTTTCCACCGTTCCCCACTCCCCCTCCCCTCTCCTCACCCTTCCGCGGTATAACACTGGGGTAGGCACCAAAGGGGTGAAAGGGTGAGGGTATCTAGGGTTGAGAGTGGCTTGAACCCCTGGGATGAGGGCGGGGGAGATTCTGGGTTAGAGTTGGTGAGGGGGGAGGTCAAGGGAGGAATGAACGCGTTCTTGGGGATGGGTAGGTTGGATGAAACACGGAGGGCTATTGCTCATCGCCGGAGTTATTTAAAATTCCCCGACAAAAAGCTCTCCATTTGTAAAATTCCACTTGCTCCGCCTGTTTCGAGGTAGTTTCTGTACTACTTGTTTTAAACCCGAGGCCAAAAACGTGGGATTAGGAGGGTATTTTACCATTTTGTGATACGCAGTGCGTGTGGAGAACAGGATGCGTGACGATAAATAAACGTCGTCACTTGTTTGCCATGAAAATACATGCTGCAAACTAGGGAAATGAAATTCTTGAGAAGTATAGTGGGAAAGAATAGAATGGGCAAAAAAGTAATACAGACATCAGAAGTGGCATTGGAGTTAGTAGCTTAAAAAATAAGGTAGAAGGTAATGGATTAAGATAGATAGGGCACTTAAAATTAAGAAAGACAGTAGAATTTCTAGAATTCGGTAAGAGGAGAGATAAAAAAGATAAGCGACCAAGAGTAAGATAACGAAAACGATGGACATAAGAAGTGAAAAGAGACGTTTAGAAAAGAGAGTTATCCTGGGATGAAATATGTAAAAATGAATGATGGAATGACTGAAAAAGATGAGGAAGCTTGGATAATATTTAGACCTACACATGGTTGAATAGGAATGGATTAAAATACTGCATAGATGCCTTCTTCGCAACATTTGCAGCATACGAACGAACTGTGCTTCCTATAAATATTTTTCGGGTCGTAATTTCAGGATGTGAGCCAAACCTGTGGGAAAGAAACGCTTGCCTGTTAAGATATGAGATGGAATTTTAATAAAAATGATAGGTAGCTTAGTACCTATTCACACTTATACTGTATTTTCGATACTGGCCATAAATTTATATATATTGTTCATACTTAGAAAATGGAAAATACTTGCCATTTTCAAAATATAAGTAATGTTCAAAAGCGTGAATACATACCTTGGGTCTAATGGGTATCTGGTCAACGACCATTTACATTATGCCCATGCCACTGTAACGTCAGTCCCTCACCCGATGAAAGTGAAGAAAGGAAACGCCAACCACAAATTCACTCCCCGGCTCCATACCTTGTCTCCCCATCACCCTTTATATTTGGTGAATAAATAAAAAAATGACTTGGTGACTTGGTTCCACAAAATTAGGCCTTCATTTGTATTTTAGACATATAATGGTGAACTCTTCTCGGGATTTCCACCATGTTAATTAATCTACATAGCTGCCGACGTTTCGAGGGACGACCCGTCCAACGTCTTTAGGGCTTAATGTCATGATTTAACGTTTGGTCTGCTCACCTACTCTTATCGCAGGATTCTTCTGCCTCCTGATGAGTTTCTGAGAATGGAGAAAGAGTCAACCTTCCCGGTATACACCCATTCGCCTATGGTGCTTGAATAAGAGTTATTATTCGCAGTGGAGACTACAGCGCAATAAGCTTTCATTCTATTTATTTCCGGATTTCCGCCGAGTTATCACATGTCTCATCCCACCAATAAAATGAATAATGTTAGAAATTTATTTATTTAATTTCAATTATTCGCAATGTAAATTATTTTGAGGTATCCCAAGCACAGGTATGCTTAAAAGGTTATTCCTAATTATCCTTTTTTATTTGAAATGCAAAGGTGTGCTTGTAATTTTGATTCAATGGGTAAATAAATATTATTAAATATTATATTAAATTTCCGTCAATTAGTGATTAAATTACTAGTGTGCCTCAAAGGAGTCCCTTGCAAAAGATAAATTAATGATGGTCAGTAAGTAATGAAACTATGGATATGCCTCAGCTATATCATCATAGTGGCTATGTGACTCACTTCATTAATATTTTCCCATTTATTTCTATAAATATTTATTATAATTTATTAATTTTATGTTGGACTCACTGAGAGAGGTCTTGCATCTACCGTTCTCGCGCTCCATGTATACCTGAAAGTTTCCTCAATACCGAACGATTCATCTCCTGATTGCTTGGAGGATCAACTTGGCTTGAATATCACCGGATGGCTCAGTTTTCTCCATCATTCTCCGAGCTCTTTAAGATTCTCCTGGTGTTGCCGAGAGAAGTCATGGAATCTCGATTGAGTTTTTCGTCTCCAGACGGATCTTGATTGCTTCCTTTTCCAGTGGCTCCAAATAGTTGTTAAGAGCGTCAAGAGGTGTTCATGATTAATCGTCAGTATATGATGGAATAGCACCAGATATATCTTTGGACCATTGATTTTAATTTATTTGGAGGGAAAGTGAAATAAAAGCGATCATTAATAGAAAGTGAATACCTCTAATTTCCGTCACTATAAATTTCAGAGGAGATTGACAACCAGGGAACATGGCTTACGATAAATATCTTGCATTTCGAGGAGAGTAATTTTCCTCCTTCTACGAATAATTTTATTACCAGTAGAATGAGGAGAAATGTAAAAGGAATATTGAATTTTTAAAGCCTTCTATGAGTAAAAGATGTAAACATAAACAATTTATATTTTCATCCTGGTTAACGATAGCTTATATGAAATAAGTTTTATTGGGAATGAATGGAATCACTTCATTCATGTTGAAATGGTCTTGCACGTCTAAAAACGGACCTTATAAAATGTGATTGACGATGTGGTGGCCATAACACTGTGGTTGATGCAGCATGGCCATTCACTCAAACATTCTCAGCAACATACGCAGAAAAGAGTAACTTCTTAAGATGAATGCCTTCCACATACATCACTAATTACATTCAAAATGGCTTAAATTACATCAGGAATCCATTCATTATTTTAAAAGTAAAGACGAGTGTTTGAGTATCTGCGCCACCTCATCTATTTATTGAAGATGCGAGATGAGAGCAAAAAGTTTTTATCCCTTCATTCCTGGAAAAAGTCAACTAAATTCAGATAATTTAACGTAATGCAATTCAGTACGTTCTAAAAGAATCTTTTAAAACAGCACTGGATAGACTAGTTCCAGGGTCCGATTGTCGCGAAAGAATGCGCTGAATTTAGCGTACTCTTGCCGGAGATCATTTAGGGTTTTCTGAGATGTAATTTTTTTCAGTATATAGATGAGTGAGTCAAAAGTCCCGATAGCTACGCGTGTGGACAGTGCCGTCCCTAGGTTAGTGCGACAGGTGCCACCGCACTGGGCCCCGCGCTCATGGGGGGCTTGCCACTTTCAGACGGCGCACAGTGGGACGAAGCGCCATTGTGCCACCCAAATTACTCTACACCTCACATAGTTCAACTGTTTTAGCTGGGTTTTTTGTTAAATGTTCGTCTTGAATTTGCCCATCGATCCCACTTTCGGGATCTTTTATTTCGGCTCAGATATTCCTAGAGTTTGTCTCTAAATCTTGTTTTTTTACGAAAAAAAAAATGATTTGTAGCGCAAATGTGACCCTACGGAGTGCAAGATCGGGTTTTTTGAAATATTTTCCGATGGGAATCTTCTTTTCAATAAATATTAAAAAACTGTCTGCGTGAAACTGCGGATAAAAATTTTTCATATCCCAAAAAACGGCCAAAATGTTCCAAAACTTTTCGTGGAGAAGTGATTTTTTTACTGAAAAATTATGCACTTTTGGAAGAAAATATACTGAACAAAAAGTGTTTAGAATCATTTAAGAAATTCTCACAATTTTTGGACACATTTTTGGAAATTTCAAAAAATGGCACTGAAAAAACGAAAAATTTTTGTATTTGGCCATTTTTTGAAATGTCCAAAAATGTGTCCAAACATTCTGAAAAAAATTTATGAGAATTCCTTAAATGATTCTAAACACTTTTTGTACAATAAGTTTTCTTCCAAAAGTGCATAATTTTTCAGTAAAAAAATCACTTCTCCACGAAAGTTTTTGAATATTTTGGCCGTTTTTGGGGATTTGAACATTTTTTATCCACAGTTTCACGCAGACAGTTTTTTTTTAGTATTTATCGAAACAAAGATTCTCAGCTGAAAATTTTTCAAAAAAAATCCGATCTTGAGCACCGTATGGTCACATTTGCGCAAAAAATCATTTTGTTTTCATAAAAAACAAGATTTGGAGACACATTCTAGGAATATATGAGGCGAAATCAAAAATCCCGAAAGAGAGATCGATGGGCAAATTCAAGACGAACATGTAACAAAAAAATCAGCTCAAACAGTTGAACTATGTGAGGTGTAGAGTAATTTGGGTAGCACAATGGCGCTTCGTCCCACTGTGCGGCGCGCCGCACGCCGCGGCGTGCGGGGGAACCAACCTATTACCCAAAATTACCTAATACTCAGTACACATAAATTTCTTGAAATCAATTGCCAGTTCGTCGTTCGATTTCCGTCTGCCCATGAAATATGGTTACAAGATGCTACTATATCAATAAAGCAATGCAAAGTTAAGGGGGCCCCCAAATTTCGTTTTCACAGGGCCCCTCAATGCCCAGGGACGGGCCTGCGTGTGGAGTAATGATTGCACGACCGAGACGCTCTTTTTTCGCTCAGTCTCCCCGACCGAAGACATGCCCAACAACTCCGACGGCGGATTATAAGTGTCGCCCGAGAATGCGGGAGGTCTATTCAAGAAACGAAAGGAGGTCGTCGTCCAAAAAGGACCGGAAGCGGTGTGTGAAGAAACTCAATTGTATGACTGAATAAGATTTGCGCCCAAAGGGTGGGAGGGATGTAGCGTGGAATCCCCTAGAAGCCACCAGCCACTTGGTTCGCCAAATGAACGATTATGTCACTGAAAACAGTTCTGTCTCGCGTCACTCGAAGAGAAGAGAGTCATGACGTTTGACGAGTGCATCTAATTGTTGATCATTTAGGGAGGTGACCAACAGCTGAGGGCATTATACAGGATGGGTGGGTAGATCAGGAAGGCAAGAATAATTTGGAGAACGGGAGGAAGGGTGGAGAGAAACACGGTGTTAGCATTAGCCTACTTCTAAGCCCTGTACACACCGCGACCAAAGCTGGCGCGGGAAGTGGCTCGCGGTTTTTCCTTGTGAACAACCAAATCTGATACCATCTACGGGAGCACGATATAATCGCTCGCGATCGTCTTGCTCTGGTTAAGAATAGAGCGTTCAGTGTTTATAGCGATCTGGAAGATGTAGAAATATTTAACATTGATCCAGCTAACCAGCGAGCATAAAAACATTTCTTTTTCATGCGGGCTACTATTTATCCTTCTCATTACTTGTACAGCTGCATGATCAAAGATTATATTTCTCGTTGCAAAGCATGTTAATAAAAATTATGATGAATTGACTGTAGTCAAATAAATAATGCATAGTTTTACAATTATCGCCAATTAATATTCCCGTGTGTAAAGGGCTTTGAGGTGGTTGGAGCGATTTGTGTTTATTTACAGATTTTCGTGAAACTTTGCATTCAAGATTAGTGATATCTATAGATAAAAGGGAAAAAATTGCAATTTAACGATTTATGTTTTTGGCAATTCAATACTATTTTAACACTGGGCATAGACATTGGTCTTCTGTTAACGAAAGGTGCCAAGGGGCCAGGCAGCTTCACGTCTCACCAGACAGATGGATTCCTACACTGGAAGTGTTATCCATATAACATCCAATGGGGGGGGGGTCACGATTCCACTAAATACTCTTCATCATTGTTGGAATTCAATCCTGAACCCTCGGGATGGGAATGCAGAACTCTAGCCTCCACACCCACCCGATAATCTCAAGCTCTTTCACATACGGTGACCGGTGGACTTAAGATTCCCTGTGAACATAGTCGAGAGGCTAATTTAAGTCCAATGATGATTCACCAATATTTTACAGCATTCATGTCAACGACCAGGGATTTGAAAAACCCCTTTGCAATAAATCAGAACGATAGTTATCAAGCGAATCCCAATGTGACACCCATTCTCAAGGGATAAGTTAAAATTTTGACTATTTGTTGATATTAGCTTAAAACTAATGACGATTCCTGAATCAACAAATAAGTTTTGAGAAAGTACAAGTCGTGCTCTTTGCCAACTGGGACCTTAACAAAAAGACGTTTCCACATCTGTGGTTACTGATTTCAATCTCTATTAATTTTCCCTGTGAGGTAACTTACAGACATTATAGGATAATTTAATTAAGATAAATATGGTAATTCCTAGAGCTATTATTTTTCGTTAGTTTCACTGCTTGTTTCTTCTACGCAGTAATCAGTATTTCAGAAGAAGTCTTCGGAATTTACATTATGAGATGAAAAATAGCAGAAATGATAGGAAGTGGAGAAAAAACTCGACTGTACAATCATTGTCATCGGACTTTTTTAAAGTTATTTTCTTCTTTGCTGTCACATTTTAAACTAGGGACATAGAACTTTGTATAGATTGATAGCTTGCAGGAGTTAAAAAGTGTTTTGCGTTTCTAGGGGAAATATTTATTATCGGGAATCAAACCATGATAGACGGTCGACCTCAAAGGTTGCTTTGCGTCAAGTTTCGATTGAATTGTCAGAAAATGAAAATTTACGAGTCTTAATGCTCCTTTGGTTTTATTTATTATTTAGGACAACTATAAATCTCAGATCCCTCCTGGGTTAAACTTGGAAGAAAGCCAATTAGACTGACGAGTAACCTAAAAACGAGCGCGGAAAATCAAATTCCTGCAGAATTTGCCGCAAGGGTTTCGGATTTTTCGGCAACTTTTCATTGAATGGAAAATGAACAATTATTTTTTGAATTGATTTTGAATTCACAGAATTGGATAACTTTTGCATTTACTGTATAAATTTGGGTATTTTGGAATGAATTAGACTTCTATAAAAGTATTCGTAAATTTCACTGATTCGAGCGTAAATATCATTGCTTCTTACCTATCACATCATACGAGTAGAGCACAATGTGTATAGGCAAATTAATTTTGGCAAGATGACAAAAAGCTGCTTTGAATGAGGGCTGAGAAGATATTCTCATAGGACTGAATATATTAGCATTGGGTGTTGCCGTACTTGCAGGATAAATAAGTGTTTTCTCATCGCTTGACAGATGAGTATTTTCTAATCGTTTATCAACAAACACTTTTTTATCGCCAATTCCGTATCACGGTAGGGTTGATATATATATCGATGAATGTTTGATTCTACGGACTCGATAGTCCTGGACTGAAATACGGGTAAAACCACCCCCGAATAAAATTCAAGTGTTTTCTGATCACCATTGGAGGGTTAGTGACTAAGGCGATGAAACCCTCGGAGAAAATATATGAATTTCACATTCTTTATGTTCAAGAGGAGATTAGCCCTAAAGTAATGCCCGCCTCGGTGGTGGCGGAGTAGGATCCTCGCCTGCTAATCTAAAGGTCGCGGGTTTGAGTCTTGCCTGGGTGGGATTTCTTCTACTCAGGGCATGGGTGTTAATGTGTGAAGGTTAAATGTAAGAGAGGGCAGTATTTCCCTATTTTCGCCATTAAGAAAGTTGCCATTATTATTAATCAAGTATGAAACCATATAGGAAATAGGGACCAAAAATATAACGACCATAGCGAAAAATGTATCCATTATTGGTCCCAACATGTGGAGCTTGCTACGTCTTGATATGCTAGTCAATGTGATAAAAGGGGGTTATATTGACCACGATACCGCATTCATCACCACAAAAAACGCTAAATGGCTCAAATTAGACTCAACCAGGTGATTAGAAGGTAAATTCATGGATGGGCATAGTCATCAACTAGCTACCTCTTAAACTGAGTTAGTCTTATTTACCATGAGAATGGTACTAGAGGTTACAATAATATATAGATCTATAAAATTCGGGTCTATCAGAACAGTTCCAAATGAAGACTACGGAAATATAACTTTTATTCATTCTTGATAGCCGATAAAAATATTCTGAACATGTCATAAACAGTTAATCAAGGTGTCTAGGATTCCTTTGTAGTTCAAATAAAAGGATATATCAAAGCTATCTCTTCCAAAATCCTAGACAGACTGCAGTATGGGAAAAAAATCGGGCATAGTTAAAGAATGTGTAGAAATACAGGATAAGCATCAACGCAGTTATACAGGAAAAAGCGCTTGTGGAGCACTGTGCCCCTGGCAGCAGTTTCATTCGTGACAGGATCTCGCAGCTCAGAATTTGCAAGAACATTTTTAGTGTCGATGACCAGATCTCACACTATAGAGGCCTGGCAGCAGCGAGAGGGGGAAGAAACTAGTGGTGAGTGGACTGCTAGATTTATTCGGGAACTTGGACCTTCGATTTATAGTGGACACGGAGAGATAACCTTCCACTTATATCAGTTACTGATAGGCCAAGGATACTTCAAAACGTACCTTGAGGACCCGATTGCTAGTACTGCACAGGGGAGCGTCATGGTGCATGACACACATTTCTTTTTCAAACGGCATACAAGACTAAAACATGAACTTACATCCACATTTGGAGAGTTCACACAAGAAACGAGTAACGCTAGAAGATGAAAATGCACGGAAGACGATCGTGGTGTTGGCAAAGTCAGTTCTTAAATAGAAGGAAGAAGTTCCTAGTTTATGTAAATTGCCAGGGAATGATCCTAATGGGACACGCGACCGAGGCTGAAGCAATGCGAAAGCAGTCCAGTCCTGAAACTACAGTGGGCTTTTACAGACACCAGTCTGGCTAATATGAGGCCCACACTCTTGGATAATCTCCTCCCAATCTCCGTTAATCACTAATGTAAAAATGTCGCATACAAAAGCCATTGTGCCATTAATTTGAAAAAGGTAAAGATACTGCCGCTACGCTCTAAATGTACTACTATCCATGTCACATTTTTCTTTGCGAATAAATAATAATAAGTCGTGAAAATAAAATCCAATGGATGTAAACTCAACTTTAATCTATAAAACTAATGCTACAAGTCATTGAATAGTTTATATAAAAGGAAATTGAGGACAGCTTGGAAAGGGACGAATTATCTGAGGGATGGAGGAAGGATGGAGAGAAGCCCTGCGTCCGTATTAGCGGAAAGGCGCCCATGGGTTTTTAGCTACAAGTTTGACATTCTATCCGATTTATGGAGTAATACACCCGGAGTGATCTCAACAGGGCGCCCACGTAAGGATAGAGGTTTAATTGAAAACTTTTCTGCCACTTCCACAAGGCTTCTCTGGATGTGAAGTCAACACCATGCCACCGCACCAACCTGATCCCTCCAAGTGAATTTATAGATCCACGTAGTACCCTGAAAGAGTACCCTAAAGAGTCTGTGGCTGGGAGTAAATTTTCACCAAGCATGTGCTACGCTACTATATTCTACCAAATGTAGGAGTTTATTACTTGAAAAACCAAAAATCATATTCTCCTCTGTAGCCAACCCCTCACCGTTGTACCGAAAATCAGGGATTTGTTGATGAAAGATTTCGAGGAAAAATTTAAGCTTTAGCGGCAAATCGTATTGGAAAATTTATCTCGTGCTTCTCACAGGGCTAATGTCTGCATGATGGTTGACATTTCGAAGGAAGGTTTTCCCAACATCCTCACGGCTGTTCATGTCATCACGATGAGCTTCATTTAAGTCTTCCGTCGAAACCTCGGCCATCATGCAGACACCAACTCCGTTGGAAGCCAGAGAAGAATTTAACAAGGACTCGAGACCGAAATAAATCAAATATTGCGCAAAACATTGATGGGAAGGAAGAAAAAAGCGATTGATGAGAGAATAGGCATCGACAGCCTTGTTTACTCTCACTTCATTTTTTTCCTAATTACTCCGAACTCTTCTTTTCGCGAGAAGAAAGTGTTTTCGTCCACGTCGTAACCGAGTGGAGGCCATCGGATATCGCTCCCAAGAAAGCGACAGACGGGAGAGAGAGAAACACGAGAACCTTTCTCTTCTCCATCGCTCTGCGAGGCAAGAGCAGAATTTCCGGATACGCCTCGTTGCCACGCAACACGGAAAAATGGACGTTACGGCCATAATGGAATCCACTGACTCCTGTCAAGCGATCAAGGGGATACGCGGTGATTTTTGAACTTGGCAGGAAAGTTCGTGAAGTCATTGCGAGAGGTCAAAACGAAGAGCCGAGTTTTTAGACGCGAAACATCTCTGTAAAATGGATGGCGGAGATGCAAATGGTTGTGTAAGTATACCAAACTTATATTGATAACTCGGATATTATACAAAATATACGAACGGACCATATGCCATCAAAAAGCAAAATATTCACAGAGTATATTTAGAGTTGGAGGGACCACGGACAGAATATCTAGGGTCCTCTCCAAACACAACATCAAAACCAGACACTCCAGCGTCACGAAGACATCACAACTCCTTTGCAATGTGAAAGACAAATTACCTATGGAAACGCAAAGCGGTGTCTACAAAGTAACATGCGAATGTGGCAACGCATACATCGGGCAAACTTCGAGGGCACTTAAAATCCGCATTCAAGAGCAAAAAAGAGCCACCAAAAACAGACAAGTCCGCCTATCAGCCATCGCAGAAAACTTCTGGGAAGGCCCGTCCCATAACATCAACTTCGACGGGGCAAGAATTATCAAGAACGAGAAAAGATACTTCTCGAGAATAATTCGCGAGGCCATTGGGACAACAAAGAAGAAAAAACATAACTTCAATAGAGAGGAAAGTTATATGCTCTCAAACACTTGGAAGCGCTTCTTCCAAAAATCAGCCAATGACGACGCTCGATATAAAGGCCAATCAGAACGTATCAAAGATGACAAGGCAGTGTATAAATAGACGGTCACAATCTGCATAACACACTTCGGACCTGAAGAAGCCCACTGCATGTTGGGCGAAACTGTTGTCTACAAAATGGACACACGCGGTAGAAATCCCGCAAACCCATCACAGATTCACCGAGTATAATTTGCGGTTTACTTGTAATGTTGACGCTATGTTACAAATTGATATAGCTGCCTGGTATGGGTATAAAATTAAATGTCACCGTAATCGTAAAATACGTTCAGTTCGACGGCAAGTCGTGCGCGTACGTGCACAAAGTGGGCTCACTTGAAAGAGTTTATATTCTTTTAAGGACGCAAAACAAACTGAATCACAAAGATATAAGATACTTAAAGAATTTTAGTTTCGAAAAATTGAATATTTTGTGCATTTCAGGGATAAATGTTTAAATATCTCCAAAATAAGAAAGTGAATGCCTGCAAAAAAAGGCTATAGGATGAGAGAGCATCGAAATATGGATCCAAAAAATCCAGAATGTCATTCATATAACGTTCCACGAAAATTCTGAATTTTATCTTCGACTAAATAATACATTCACGCAATAAACAGTGACGTTAGTGTCGCGCTTTTACTGTTGCAAAGTGCTAATCAAAATGGTTAGGGAATATCACCGCTTATGCTTTGTAATTTGTTGAATGATGTTTAAACTTTGTTAAAATAAATAACCTATGGAAACAATCTGACCTTCAATTGTAGGTATAATGGAGAAAAACATCCTTCATCGGTAGGTAATAAAATCGTTTAATGACAGCGATAAGTCTTTAGAATGGTTATCCTTTTAATTTCAAACTTTTTTTACTTCATGGTGATTTCACGTTCCTTTTCTATTCTATTCCTTGCCCGAAATTGCATTCCATAATAACTCGAAAACTAATAAATAGTGTGTTCAAATATTATCTAAAATTTAATTAAAATTAATTCAGGGCAATGATTAAGGAAGAAAAATTATATCTAACATAAAAAATCAACGCAAAAGTTGACTTCTATTTTTAAGACGTCATACTCCAAAGTATTTTTTAACAACACTTTGCAACCATTGAAAATAAATACCTGGAACTACATACTATCATGCGAGCTGCGGTATGGATGTATGATATAGAGTGTTACTATGCAAGCCATGGGGAAGACAGGGAAAAGAAATGGGAAGTGGGAAAGGGCTAAAAGTAAGATGTATCCTCCGTGCAATCTAGAAGCTAGCGTGATATGCAATTTTCGTATAAACTCAGCCTACCGTGTAACCTCCGAGGAACTATTTAATTCTATCAAATTTGTTTCCCAAATTAATTAAGGTGTTTTGCCTATGAATTCACTATTGATCCAATCCCAGTATCTTTATCTGTGTGACAGTATACCTATTCATTCGCAGAAATGTTAAAACAACGAGTAGCTTTGTCTTTTACTTTTTTGTCACTAAACACTGAGACCTCAAGATAAAATAGTTATCAATTTGGCCCTTGGAAACATACATTCATACATACCTTTCACATGATTCCCTTTCGGAGTAGACACAGACAAAGTGCTTAGATGTTACTGTTAGTCCTAGAAAACTCGATCTCCTTTAATAATGACCTCTCTTATTTCCTTTCCTTTCTCACCCTTTTTGCTTACATTACACACATGCAGTGCTTCGTACAAGCTTTCCAATGAATAAGACTCTTGGCGCGTAGATAATTATGAGTCATAGGTTTCAAATGTAATTAAAAAATCATGCCTTTGTCTTTACAACCAGTAACTCACTGGGCTACGAAAATTTGTACCATCTTCGATACATGTAGTTGGATACTAACTTTCCAGTCAGAGCGGTGCATCGATATTTTTCAACCAGGCAAACGTATATGGGCAACAGTCCAAAGGTTGTAGCGATGAATCTGCGGTCGTTCGAGCAATATGGGTCAGACGTCCCCTACCCTGCGGGAGATGAAGGAGAGGGTCTTAGAGGGGAAAATGGAGGTCGGGGAGGATATGTGGCCTTAAAGGATTCCGAGGTACCCCAGTCGGCCCCCAATCCCCCTCGGGAGTATGCTGAGATAAGGGGGCAGAGATAGGAGTGAATTTACCATTCGGCGATAGCGGCCGCGTCCATTGCCCGCGGCCTTTTCACGCACAAGAAGAATCCACTTGAAGTCGTGACAGGAGGAAACACAGTGGCGTCGCATCGTCTGCGACCCCTTCCAAGTTAACCAGTACGTCTGAACGCCAGAGACTTTCGAGTAGTAGAGCTGCCATAGCCTTTGACGTTATATCAGCTGAAATGCAAAGTAGTAGAACATTAGCGAATCCAACCAGCTGAGAAGGCATAAGAAAGAGCAATATTTACGATGAAAAAACTCATTCCCCCTATTTGACATTAGAATCCAATGAATTTCATGTAAATGGGTTTATCCCAGAGCTCTTATAATATTTAAGTATCTATTGTAAGAACATATGTGAAATATATATTTATTGATTCTTTGATAAAGCAAATGCCGGAACAATCTTGATTTTCCATTGGAAATCTAGTTCCTTAAAAGCCCCTCTCAAATCCATTATATATGCGGGTGCAAAGGTAGTTTACGGTGATAGCGGAACTTGGTGGCATTCGCCTGGGATCAGCATGATGTCAGGGAGGGGAGGGAACGCGTTGAAAGGGGTTGGCAAACGAAGGGAGGGGATAGTTCAGCACATGGTAGCAATGTTGCCAACATTATTTGACTTCACCTTATAGGGTGCGAGAGTTTGAGCAGAACGTTATACGACAGTGTTTGAGATCCAAACAATGCAGGAACAAAACACGCTTTTTAGTCCACACCCCATAAAAGAAGTTCATACTAAAAAAATAGATTAAGGGGAGCAGATATCACTTCTGTTGATGTGGATAATAAATAGAGTTTTAGAGTTGGCAAAAAAGGTTCAGGATCTTGGCAACTCTGGTGGTCAAACGCGTAGATTCCTTTACTCCCCCGCACGCACCCTCCAAAACAACGGGGGTTTCAGCCCAAATGCCACCATGTTCCACTGCATCTGCAATTTGCTAAAGCGTTCGGCGCAAAATCAGGGGATCAATGTTTGATTCTAGTACAGATGAATGCTTTTTTCATTTTGAGTTTCGCTCATTCATGCATAAACTCTTTGAATTTCAACTGCTGAATAATATACGGTCTCAAATTTTCATTTCCTTAGCAAGAATGGGGGGAAAACTGAAGTGTATTTAAATGACAGGCGAATAGAGATTGTAGAGGAGTTTACCTACCTGGGAAGCAAAATAACAGCCGATGGAAGGATCAAAAGAGACTTAGTAAGTAGAGTTCACCAGGCAAACAATGCGTTTTATCAAAAAAGGGAAACTCCTAACATCCAGAAATATCGGCCTAGACCTAAGAAAACGCCTTCTTCAAACCTATGTGTGGAGCACATTTTTATATGGCAATGAGACCTGGACGTTGGACAAGGCAGAAGAGAGGAGGGTGCAAGCATTCCAGATGTGGTGTTTCAGGAGGCTATTAAAGATTCCCTGGGTGGACAAAGTCAGTAACGAGGAGGTTCTCAGCCGTGTGGGGGAGTCTCCATGTCTGCTGAAATTACTGCAAAAGAGAAGAAATATCTGGATCGGGTACCAACTAAGTAACGAAACCTGTATGGCCACCATCTTAAAAGGCACTGTGGAGGGAACCAGGCCTAGGTTGGAGTATATGGGAAAAATAATGAAGGAGTTAGGCTGCTCCACTTATGTGCAGTTGAAAAGAATGTCACAAGACCAAAGCGAATGGAGAACTGCCGCCAACCAACCTTTGGGTTGAGGACTTAAGAAGAAGATAACGCGGTGAAATTTGCATCACAAATGTCGGAGAGGGATTTTTCTCGCAAAGTAATTAGTTTTCCCAGTGTAATAGTCTCATCGGAAGATTTTTTTTAATTCGGGGGATATAAAACCATACTTAGTATTCACTCAGTGAGAAATAGCATTGGAAATCTTCTTGCAAAATTTCAACTTTTAACACTAGGAGGACGGGAGTTTCGCGCTACCTAGAAGGACGGCTAGGGGTCATTTGACCCCAACTTCGTTTTGTCAAATTAAAAGCCGTTTTTCCTTCCCATTGATTGTTTTACTGTAGAAATGATCATATTCATTCTTTAAAAACACATCATAGCATTTAATATGGTATTCCGATAGTTAACAATACATAATTATCACTTCTAAAAACCATGAATTATATAATATTCAGTGGCCATGAGTTTCGAATTTATAGCCACTCTAATCACGAAATTGCATTATTATTTTTACTTAATACAAAGGTGTGCTTCAAAATTTTATAATGAGCATAATGGTTTTTCATACATTGCAATAAAATATACAAAAAAATACTTTGTTGTACATTTCAGACACAAGGTTATTTTTCGGCGTACTTTCCACAAAATATTTGTTTGCATTGAAAACGTACATAGGATGATTTCTTTTGAAGATTTTGATATATTTGGCCCCTTTTCCTCTTTTGTGCTCTTAGGGATAAGGATGTGGTATTTGAGGTTTTTTTGTTTGATTTCAGCATGAAAGTATGGGTTTCGTCGGAAAAGAGATTCCCAACTCTCATTCGAAAATTTTTTGGATCAATTTCATGCGTTTTTGAAATTGTCTCAGTTTACAATTTGTAGTTTCCCTGTAGAGCACCCAGCTATTTATCGAGGCCAGATCCAGTATATTGAAAAATATAGGGAACAGACCACCTCTTTGTAGCTGATCGGGTGGAATATTTCCGGAACATGCTGTCCATAACATCTACTCCCAATCTGTTTTTGTTGTAAAAGAGGATGGTTTCTGGCTTTCTTTTATGTGTCGGAAATCGTGACACCTGAGTGCATGGTACTAAGTAAGATAACATTTTTATTCTTTTTTGCTTGTATATTTGTGAGAGTATGGCCTTGGATGTTTTTATATACTCTAGTTGAATGCATTTTATTATTCATGCGGACAGGAGGAGGTAAGGCTCGCCTGTTTTTTTTATAGCTCCGAGAAGAGAAATTATCCTTTTTTTTCAAGTTTTCAGTCAGGTGAGTCGATGAAAAATAATTGTTGCAGGTTACGTTTATGCCTGAATTCTTATACGGATCAGTCAATCTCATTACAAAATATTCACCCAATGCTTGATTTGGGTGATTTTTGGCGCTCTCTTCATCTTCCCCACAATGCGGAAATGTTTTTGACATTATTTAGATCTCACGTCAGCCAAAACTCAGCACTTGATTCTGATTTTTTCCGGTTTATTCGGCATATACTGTATGAAAGGATACCTGAATTTCAATGCATAGAGCTGCTCATCGGCCATCACTTGGATTGTAGCAGACTCGGGAATAAGTGAGAACATTTTTCCAAGGTTCAGAATCCAAACGAAATTTATCTGCCCTTAGTGCTTGACTATGAGTCGCCCTTGAATCGAAGCATAAATTTTTCATTATATTCAAGAATCGATCCATAGGTATTGCGCTAGAAAATATTTTTGAGCCCCAGGTTTTATCCCAGCAGCTTTTTATAGACATATGCTGCTGTCCCAAGATGCCTCTTGCATATATCAATGCAATAAATATTAGAAGTTCTTCTCTCGATGAGCACCAATCATGATTCAGAAGATTGAGAGACAGAGAGCATCCCGAATGCATGCGAAAGGGTTTTGACGAATATTTACGAAGTGCCAATTGCCGTACGAAAAGCGGTTGCCCGACTGCCACCCTCCTCTTCTAAGAACTTGCCCTAATGCTTCTTCTTCCCCGTTCAAGGAAGGAATTCCATGGGTAGGAAATGCAATAGAATATTACAACTTAGGCAATTCCTCTGCTCTCCCTAAAAGGGGCAAGGGTATGTCCCAGGCACTCGGTGGGGGGCCGGACACCCGGCAAAAGAGCAAGGTCAGGTGACAATGCAATCCGGAAAGAGACAAAAACAGTTATTCGAAGAAGAGGATTTCGGGTGGATGGACAATAATAATTCGCACTGGTTCTCAAAGGCGTCCAAACTATGGCTGTATGACGCATGGATGGATAAAGATACACATACAATGGGAGTGCATGTGATTTTCGTTGTGAGGATAAAAAAACAAGATTTGCGAAATAAGAAAAATACCATTAGAAAAAGACCATTAGCGTGCGAAATTCACATAAAGGGGTGCCACTTGCTTTCCCTTTTCCGCTTGTGGATTCCCGAAAGATCGGGTACAAAAATGTTCACTTAGCTAAAGTTTTGATATTGGTGTCCAGAGGCATCACCCGGCATTGAACCGGGTACCCTCTGGCTCAAAACTAAGCACTATACCCACTGGACTACCATGCCACCAAGTAAAAGGAGCTTCATAAAACATTACGAGCCTAAGGGTAAGAGGAATATAAAGATACAGCGCCAAAACAAGTTGTGGGTCAAATAACCCGCAGCCGTCCTTCTAGGTATAACCTCTTGTAAAAGTTAACCAAAAAATATTAGAGTCATTATTGTGCCAATTTATCTAATTTCAGTTAGAAATGAAAAAAGTCAAAAAGTTTCGAAAGATTAAAAAATGTTTTACACAGAGAAAAATCAATTTGAATTCTGAAAATGGGTCAAATGACACCTTCCGTCCTTCTAGTGTTAATACGAAATAATCCAGCTCCAAAATCAGCACTTAAGGATTTTGAAGATGTTTACTGGGTGATACTTTCTTAAGCTTTGGATCATACCATAGTGGCATGTTCAAATATGAAATTTCAGTTGTTAAAATTGTAGTTAAACTAAAGGCGATTAAAAGACAGGATCTGAAGCAGAAAGTTGGAGATGAGGAATGATAAAACATTTAACTCCCGGAAATCAAAGCTTTTGACGGCGAACTCAGCGCAGTCCTTCCTTCCAAGCTGGTATATTGACTGCTTTTTTAATTAAGAGAACGGAAAAGTTTAAATTGAAGCATAATGGGGAACGGCATTTCCCTTAAAATATAGGTCATCGGACATCAGAAAAATAATTCTCCAAATCTGAGACATTTTCTCTCTCGGATGGGCTTTTTCGAATATCTAGTATTCCGTGGTTGAGTTAGTTTCCTCTGTTGAGTTACTCAGATCTTAAGTCTGCTCTATTAATTTCGAATGAGTACCACTTCCGCCAAGCTATTGGAAGGCTGTCTCGTTATAAATTATAAATCCTCGCACTTTGCTCACAGAGCTTATTATTTAAAATGCATTTCTATTTGACATTTGAAAGGTATCAGTTTTTATTACATTCCAACGCTTTCAAATTAAAATTTATTTAAACATTATGTAAAATGTCTTTGAGTGGCTTACCCTTAAAGTTTCGTGACAGCAAGTATTCGTACGGATGGCGCAAGTTAAAAGTTTTGTACAATGTACAAACGTGAAGTCTAAACAACTGAATTATCTCCATCGAAACAATATTTGACCACACTAAATCCCTCGATAAAATTTTAACGCATCAAGTATTGAATACATTGTAAACTATAATGTATTCATTTTAAGGATTAAAAACGGCTGATGGAGCCTAAACAAACTACTAAATAGCAAATTGCTAGGCAAACAAACAAAAATAAGGATCTATAAGGCCATTATAGAGCCCATAGTACTCTACAGATCGGAAATACTGAGGTCCCTAACAAGGTCCTTAGAAAGAAAACTCAAACTTCGAAAGTAAAGTTCTAAGGAAGATTTTTGGACTAGTTCGTGAAGGAAAGGGTTGGAGTATAAGAACAACTGAGAATTGGGGAAAAGTTATACAGACCCTGATGTAATAGCCATTTTAAAAATCAAACGTTTAAAATGGCTAGGGCACGTATTAAGAAGGGACAATAACAGTATGGTTAAACAAGTTTGGTATGGTAAACCTGACGGGAGAAGGCCTGTGGGGAGACCCAGACTCCAATGGGGAGACCAGGTGCGAAAGGACCTAAGGAGACTAGGAGCAGGGATGGAGGCTGCCGTAGATATACCAGAGTGGAGGCGAATCGTTGGTGAGGCCAAAAACCATCTTGGGTTTGTGTGGCCACAGGAATAAGTAAGGTATTCATAGTATCGGGGAAATATTGTCCTTAATCTCATAAACGAACAATACCATCAAAGATTATGTTTTCGATTCACTGTGTTGGTGTGAACGCCAGCATCCCGCCACTACCGCTTTCCAATGATGCAGTCATCCAAATCGTAATATAATTCATAAAAAGCTTATATCATCTCTCCTAAACGTTTATTACTATGAATAAAACCATGTGTGTTACTATTATCAAATTAGCTTTCTATAAAACTTACTTAGATATAAAGAAGTATCGTATAAATATGAATTGAATAGACACACTTAATAGGATTCAAAAATATTTTGTGCATCTATGTAAATGTGTCACTATTGCTTTCTGTGGCCAATTTAAAGTATTGCTCTTAAGGCCTGTTGCAGAATTTCTTATTCGCCCGATTTGTTGGTGTCACAGAACTATGTAGGCAAGCTTTGCAAGGTGCCGGATTTTGCTCAAACTTCCTGTCAGCTGGACGTACAAAGGACAGCTGATTTACGTAGAGGCCACTTAATGTGCTCGGTATTGGTAACCAAAGGAAGTAGCTATGCACCGTGTATCCGGCGCGAGTTAATCAAAGAGGGTTCTTTGGTTGCGTGAAACATGTCTGAATTAACTGTGCCTGCATCTCAAAAACGATCATCAGTACTTTGGTTCATTCAATTGTCGCAAACACAAACAGAATTGGAGCCATCGTGCATGGGATGAGAATATAAAGTTAGCAAAAAAAGGCGTGATACATTAGTTGAGAAAAATGTTACCGATGGTCTCTTGATTTTTTCCGCTGTCCTCGTTTAATTTAAGTTATGGGTGTCCTACCGATGATAAGCGTGTTCTACCGACTGTATAAATCTATAAATAGTATCAGTAAACGCTAATTTTGACCAGGATGTAACACCTATCTTGCATTTTTTTATTCTTTCTTCCGTTTCAAAGATTGTCCACTTCTACTCATTTCATAAATCTTTTTCCTCCGAAGGTCTTTGAAATCCATTTATTTCAATTTATATTCTCTATCTAACTGTACTGCTTATGCTGAACTACTTTCTATGGCTTCTTGTCTTACTCAACAATGCTTTAGACTTATTCATTTTAATTCCTTGTAGAACAATTGAGGATTGGAACAGTCGGCCTGCAGAACTATTTGAGCCCTTTCCAAGAAATGCCAATATTTTTAAGAAAAGGTACAAAAAAATCGTGGATGATTGAATTTATGAAATATTTTGTTTATTGATATGTTGCACACTCCAAGTTTGTGACGAGTGAGGTTCAAATTTGATACATACAAGTTTTGTTAACAACCTATATACAAGTTACCTCCTGGAATATAGCTTACTTGTTGCATTTCTACTTAATAATAATTTGGCTGTCTTCTCTTCACATCCTGCATTAAAATCGGAATTCTAATCCTAAAGACCTCAAATACTTTCGTAATCTCCCTTCTCATATTTAAGTGTTTTCATCATCCTCAGCGCCAGTATTTACGTGATTCTCTTCTCTGCATCTTACTCGGTATCCTACTGGAATATATTCTCTTCTAATAGTAAATGCCTCTTTCACTAAATAGATTTTACCCCTGATGTCTTTAGTAGTTGGTCCATTTTTGTCTAAGCAGATTAAATTCTACCTGTCCTATAATATACCCTCCCTATTTAATGAATGAATTGGTTTGCCTTTTCCTGAAACATGTCACTACCACTAATTCCTTATATTAATCACTAAACCATGAAAGTGCGTTGTAAGCCACCGTTTTCTTTGCTAGAATTCTAGAATAGGCAGCTTCTAGAAAACGAAACCAATTTCTAGCATTAGTAAAGCTCTTTCCGTGACCGTACCGCAGTCGAGTCGAGGAAGAGACCAGACGAAAGGAAAACGTGAGAGTGACGGAGGACTTCGAGGAGATATAGGAACTCGACGTCGGCATTGCCAAACTACTTGCTAACTACTCAGAGGAAGGGTGAGGAGCCTTCAGTCGTTCCAAACAACTTTAACAAGGACATCGAGTCGCGCGTATTCTGCTCACGGAACGTTGTTGGGAAATGATGTAAGCCAAGTTTCTCTCCTCGAATCAACGTAAGTATCCAAAGCCGAACAATGATTTAACTGTTACTATTGAAAAGTTACTATTGACCTTTAACTACTCTTTCATTTTTCATAAAAAAATGAATAAAATTTACTTGACATTGCATGCACTATATCCATGAAATACAATGGGAAAATGAAAAATATGACGTCAAAGTGCCATAAATCGTGATATTTGAGTTCCATCGCAACTTCAACTTCTGTGGAAAAATCAATACAGTTAAGGGCTTTTCGTTCTGTTAAATGTCTTAAGTTTTGCGTAATCTCATTTTTCTTCGAACAATACTATTTTTAGGAATCACGAACGTTTTATTAAGATTTTTACATTATCTGCGCTCTAAAAATACCTTTTTTCCCGGTTTTACAATCTCTGGTTAAAAATATTTTCGTGATGACAAACGAGGTGAATACTTACTCCCATTTATAATGCTTAGGTCAACTTACTCACTGCCTGCCTGATGTAATTTATGAAACATGAACTATTAGTTAGCATCAATTTAACGAAAAATGCCACGTCATCTTGTAGTCAAAGTTAACGGAAAATTATTAAAATGTACCCTACTTTAGGTCTCAATTGCCTCTATATGATCTACTGAATTTCAAAGAGAGTCAAAGAATTAGTATGTATGCGAGGAATAACGTTAATAGGAAAATTGGCAGTTTTCATCCCGGATAAAATTACATTTAGTGCCACTATAGCATCCAGTTTCGATTTCGAGAGTCAATAGATCTTTCGGGTACCATTTACACTTTTTCATCGTTTACTGCATATTTAAGTGAGTTCAAATATTCAAAATAACCTCAAACATTGGAAGTAACTCCCATCAATATTTTTTTTCTACTTGACTGAGAGATTTGAACAATTAAACTCAAGAAATCAGTATTGAAAACATGATAAACAGGATAAATATTTCTTATATTCACAAGGGAATATCAAGGTGACTTTGTGATATAGATATTAAAGACCTTTGATTTATATGAGTGAGTTGTGGTCCAAATTGAGAACTTATAATGTACGAATATTTCCCTTTTCCATAAGAAACATTCCACTATGGAAATACACTTTTATTCCAAGACATTGACCATTCAACAGAAGCTTGTTTATGTAACTAATCAATAACCACCATAGCAATATCACATATATATATAACCACCATGGCAAGACAAATAACATATACCATAGTATTGGCAAATTTCATATTATAATAGATATTGACAGTTATATTTGTGCTCATGTACAGATAGAGAATACACAAAAAATGAATTGAAGCATATGAGCTTTAGGTAGCTTCAAGGATATTCATGTGGGAAGCTACCATTATGACATGAGTGCTTATCGTCAAAAGCATGCATAATACAAAATGAATTATATGATATGAAATACATTAATTCATCATAAAAATTGAATAGAAATTCTGAAAACATGATTTTGAGCATGAATAACTAGAAAGTACATAATAAGATAATGAATAAAAGTTTTTAATACAATTGAAGACAAAAAATGTTTATGCTTTTCTCAAAAACAAAATCCATACTTTCGAAAGTAAGCAGCCATTCCTTAACTTTTTTAATGACAACTCATTTTGATGACCTCTTTAAACAGGTGGTTATAAATTGAACAATTATGCACCTCCTACTTCTCCCCCAATGAGAGTATCTTTCAGCAGACCATGCAGATATGCTCATGGATGGACGTGTACAAAATTAATCCCCGTGGCACCTCTGGAAACTGGAAAATAAATGGCCCCTTGCGCTTTACCCGAACGAGGTTTTTGACGGAGCGGAGACGGATGGGTCTCCTCTAGAGTTTTCGCATGGGCAGGGGGTGAGGGGATCGGATTTTGGGGAAGGCCGGAAGGGGGGAGGTAGGAATGAGGGAGTGCTGCAGGGAAACGAGATTGGGTTTCATTACCCCGAGGGAATAAATGGCTTCGGTGTGGCCCTCCCAAGGTTTCTCCACGAGGGCGTGCGCTTTTCTGCATGTTGGAAAATGCGAAAAAAAATCCCTTTAGGCCCGGCTTATAGGTACAGGTAGATTCTTTTTTACATAGGCTCAGCTCACCCCTTGCAGTAACGGTTATTCGTATAAAAAATTATATCAAAAAAGTGTTATATAATATTTAGCACATCTACAATAATTTTTAACGAATCTGATATTCTGCCTACTAATGAAGTTATGATGTTGTTGTTACGGAGGTAAATTTTCTCCATTCCGCGGTTGCAGAACACGCCTGGTTAGGACCCGGCCACGACATATACTTTCACAATTGTAAGATCATCACCAGAGAAAATAAATATTTTCCTCGGCTGATAAGAGTGGCTATTGAAATTTGAAATAGCAAAAAAACGCAGAGAGTTTCAACAGGTAAGACGGCTATCCTCTCTCCTCAACGTTCCAACGTCTTTTGCATCAATCAAATTTAAAGGCCCATCCGGCCAATCAGCGAGCGCCTGACTAACTCAAGCGTTAGGTATATTATAACAGAAAAAGAATCTTCTGCAGCTCATTCAGGACCTGACGACGCTATCTGGAATGAAAGTGAAACTGTTGTCCATAAAATGAATCAACGCGGGAGAAACCCGAAAAAACCCAATTTAATGATTTTGTTGTCCGAAAATCCCTTTTTCCCACCCCTTGAACTAATGGCTGGTATCATCAAAAAATCTATAAAAAAAGGTTTTTTGTAGTAGTCTTAGAAAGTGTAATAAATGTAAACGATTGCAATATATTTAATGGATTCGTATTTTATTGAGAGTTAGTCAATGTTTTAAAAAATCTCAACCACCTTTGCAAAGACATCACATTAAACACAGAACCACCAACAACCAAAGGGATTATCTGAACAACTATCCAACATTTAAAAAATGTTAATTTTAAAATAAAATGTAAAGCACAAAAGCACAAAACAGAACGGTTTATTCTAAATTAAAGAGCCAAACCCACAATGGTTTAAAGAGCAACATTATTTATTCCATATCTTGCAATGAATGTAACAAAATATACATAAGAAAAACTGCACCGTACCTTGATAATAGAATTAGCAATCATAAATCTTCAATAGAAACTAATTCCGGGACCTGTGCTTTGGCTAATCATGCTCTAGAAAACAATCACAATTTTAACTTTAAGGAAGCTAAACCTATAGATTTTGAACCAAACCTTCAGAAGAGGCTATTCAAAGAAATTGTCCACATAACAAAATCTTCGGCAGCTTCTAACCATATCCAAAAGTTAAGAAAAATTTGCTAAAACTTGATCTCATTTATAACACATAACTAATGTGTTTTTCTATTTGTTCTCCACAATTTCATTACGAATATGTCATGCATATTCGTAAAATATGTAATATATATTAAAAATTTGAGGTTACGATATCCAGAAGAATTATTTATATTATTTATACTATTCATTTTTAATTATTAATATTTTTACTTTTCATATTTTTTATCAAAATTTTAGCATTGTGTTTCTATCTTGGCTTTGTTTCTTTTTATTTACATTGATTTTGTTACTAAGAAGAAATCTTTGTTACCATTGCCATAATAAGAAAATGCTCTCACCTTAAAGTACTAAATATATGAGTGTAAACTTATTTATATAATTATAACTAATATTAACTGTTTTCCTTATATTGTGCTATAGCCCTGATGATGTTTATATTTAAGAGCGGAACGTTGGCAAAAGTAGGTTGAGATTTTTTAAAACATTGACCAACTCTCAATAAAATACGCATACCTTTAATGAAAAGTGGTCAAGAACCAACTCAACAAAATGTATTTAATATAAAGGGAGTTTTGATTTATCGGTTTTTTTCTAATTCTTCCCCATTTCCACCCCCTTGGTTCGATTTTGTCCTGAACTTAACCGACATTTACCACTTTCATACTTTATGTATTCAGTCTGGTAGTAATTTGTGCTAAATTACGGCAGTATACATATTAATGGTATACTGACCACGAAACGAAACACTGTAGAAATTTTCCGCATTTCGCACCATGGTAACGACTACAGAGGGATGTCTTTCTTTGAAATCCACCTAAAAGACCAGAGCACAGGGAGCTGATCTCGCGATCAGGGTGTGCCCATTTCGTAATATCATATTGTTACGTGCGTGGGTGCAAAAACAACTCTTCTTATTTCCGTAACTCTTTTAACACATTTATTTCCCTAAAAATGTACACACAGTAACATTAAAAGTCGTTCCCAAACACACCATTTCCCGAATTCCTCCTTGTTGATTCCTCGTCTCTTGTCAATAACCACCGTTGCCAAGGCTCTGGATGCTTCCTCCGTTACACTGCCCCCTCCTTAAGGCTGTTTCGTCCCAGAACAGTTCTTACCCTGGTCTTGGCCAAGTTATTCGGCCACCAAACGCGCGTTCACCTCTTGGTCTCCCTCGACTCTTGCGTTGCCACCTGCGTAAGGTGCCAGTCGATTAAAATGGACCACTATCAGTTTTCCTCAAGGGGGTTTGCGAATGCGATAAATAACATCGTTTATTCGCTTCAGGACTTCATACGGACCTTCCCACGCTCGTTGAAATTTAGGTGACAGGCCACGCCGCCTCTGGGGGTTGTAGAACCATACTGGGTCTTTAGCCTGGAAACCTCCTTCTTGCGCTCGAGCATCGTAGTTCTGCTTCATTCTGTCCCTGGCATCCTCCATATTTCTACGGACTAGATCATGGATTTGATCCATCTTCTCCTTCAAACGACTGAAATAATCCTCTCCCGCTATAAGCTCTTCGCCGGGTTTGCTGCCAAACCTCAGGTCACATGGCAGGCATAATTCTCTCCCGAAGAGGATGCAAGCTGGGGTCTGTCCTGTCATCCCAATTGCGCTGGCTCTCCAAGACCACCTTGGAGAGGTGTCGACAATTAAGTCGGCCGACCGTCCCGTTCATACGCTCTACCATGCCATCCGATTGGGGTTGCAGCGGCGTAGTTCGTGTTTTTCTTATCCCCATGAGCAAAGAGACTTGTAGGAATACGACAGACTCGAAGTTTCTGCCTTGGTCGGAGTGTAGTTCCAAAGGTGTACCGAAGCGTGAGAATAATTCCCTCACCAGGACAGTCGTGATAGTAGTAGCTTCCTGATTCTGTATTGGATACGCTTCAACCCATTTCGAGAAGCAATCTGCGGCTACCAGGATGTATTTATTCCCAGAGTCTGTTTCCGGATCAGGGCCCGCCACGTCGATGGCTAACCCTTCGAACGGGCTCCCCAAGTTGTACCGACACATGGGCGCCGTTTTTCTTCCTCTCAGCCCTTTTGCGATGGCACATACCTCGCACCATCTGCACCAAGTTTTGGTATTCTCCCTGCAGTTAACCCAGTAGAACCTCTCTCTGACCTTGGCTAGTGTTTTACTGATGCCGAAATGACCTCCGGAGCTCCCGTCGTGCAGATTCTGTAGAATTTCAGGTACCAACTTCTGGGGAACGACGATCTGCGTCCTCGAAGATGTCCCATCGAGGCTCTCGACCACTCACTTCAAAACTCCGTCGTCCAACTTTAAGCCGTCCCATTGTGCCCAATACGACTCCACTTTTTGACTCGAAGGAGCGACTTCATCCCACCCAGGTCGGCGTCCCGCTTCTTTCAAAGGGACTATCTTACCAATTTCCGAATCTTCAGATTGTTTGGAACGAAGCGCGCTGGGTACCCAACTGTTGTCGACCACAGTCACTCGTCTTGCTTGACCAATCATTCTTTCTTGTCGCAAGCAGTGGCCATATTCCGCCGGACACGACCCTCCAGACAAGGCATCAGCATTCATGCGAATGACTCCAGCTCGATGTTCAATATCGAACTCATTTTCTTGATCGAGGGCCTTCAGACGATCTTCAATGCGCTTCTCTACATTGACTTCCACCTTTTTTAAGTCCCCCTTCACACTATTTACCCTCTCCTGCACGTCTTGTACCTCCGAAGTTGCGTATCTTAATTCTTTCTTCACTTCATTGACATCGGCTTTCAGCTCACCCTTCACTCCGCTGACGTCGCTTTTTAGCTCGCTTTTCAATTCACTGATGTCTTTCAACTCACCTTTTATTTCGACTAGCTTCTCAAGCAATTCGTCTTTGATGGTTCGGAAATTCTCGACAAGCTCTTTCAATGCTCTGACATTTTCGTTACGCTCCTCTTTAAAGAGACCGAGGACCTGTGTGAATTCGTGCGCGCCGTCTTCCATCTCGAAGAGGAAATCCTCGGGGTCCACACCCTCGGCCTGAAGCGCCTCACGAAGCCGCAACCGAAGTACCGATTTCGTCCCATCAGTCTCCATGTCACGCTCCTCCAACTCGCGCTTTAAATCCGCCACTTTCAACTCACCCAACCTCGCCACTCTTGAAGCCATGCTCCTGACTTACACGAAAATAAGTCGTGTCTAACACTCAAAAAGTCCACCAAAATTCACTAATCTATCCCACTTCTGACACCAGTTGTTACGTGCGTGGGTGCAAAAACAACTCTTCTTATTTCCGTAACTCTTTTAACACATTTATTTCCCTAAACATGTACACACAGTAACATTAAAAGTCGTTCCCAAAGACACCATTTCCCGAATCCATCCTTGTTGATTCCTCGTCTCTTGTCAATAACCATCGTTGCCAAG
This sequence comes from Pyrrhosoma nymphula, assembly GCA_963573305.1. Lineage (NCBI taxonomy): Eukaryota > Metazoa > Arthropoda > Insecta > Odonata > Coenagrionidae > Pyrrhosoma > Pyrrhosoma nymphula. Next base: position 97,307,050 of record OY754338.1, on the reverse strand, counting down.
GCTCTGGATGCTTCCTCCGTTACAATATTGATAGACATATTGTGCGGGGGGCGTCGTTTACGAGTGCTAGAAATACAAAGGGCAAGGCAATCGAGTCAGTGTGCCGACAGTATATCAGCCAGAAGTGACTGATCACTGCAGCAAAATGATGTATTGCGCCGGGAGCGTAGAAAAATAAGACCGAGAGGTTTCGACATGCCGAGAAAATTATGTCGGATAAAATATATGGTTGTAATTTTTACAGTACTTTTTACGATTTCCAATGTTTAAATTTCAAGTACAGTGCATTCCACGAAGTGACTTTCCTATAACCTCTTTCCATGCCTTGGTTATAGACAAAATAAATGTAAAAAAAATGCATATTGTCGCAGGTAAAATTTCCAGCATAAAGTAGGATGGCCGAGACCAGTGGATTCTGTAGGATATGCAACCCGCTTAACATTGATGTCAACATGGCGCAACGATGAAATGGGCTAGCTTCTCCTCCACGGCGGGGGTAGGAGATAAGCTTTCTGTGCTCTGGTAAAAAAGGGTGAACGCAGTGCGCACTTACGCGCCCGAGGATGGCTACAAGGTTGGGATGGGAGAGAGTTCAATTTCCCCCCCCCTCCCACACTCCTGACTCCCCTCTCGTCTGATCCTAGGGTTGAAGGGTGCAGGGGTGAACGTTGGGGGGGGGGGGTGAGAGAAGGAGGGGGCGTTAGGGTGGAGGGCTTAGTGAGGGAGGATGGGAAAGGGAGGAGTAGGTTCGGTCGGTAGGATGAGGATGGATGGGAATTAGCACGCTAAGTAGAAAAAGGGCGCAAGGGTTCTTCTGGACGGTGACGGCGCGTGGGAAGAAATTGCCTCCACTCCGGTAAAAGGATAACGGACGACCACGATGTGCTACCCCACCCCACATTCCCACCGCTTTTCCATTTTACGGGAGGATATACCGTTAACTATTGAAGCAGGTACACCGTAATTCCGGAACTAATTACGGGGAGTGGCTATTAACAGATCGCGGCCTTAAACACTTGTCAGTACTCTACGTACTTAACCTACCACCAATATATGTATTGTTAATTTTTTTAAATAGTTGCCTGTTTCACTGATCAACAGCAATGTATTCTGTAGCGTCGGACTGTGTCTACTCGTCAAAAAAAAAATTTATTTTCCATTTTTTTTATTAGGTAATGCTTCTATTTATTACAGAACAGCTCTTCTAACTTCCAGTCTCTTTCATTCCTCCCATCCAACAATCCTTTTTCATCAAAAACCCTTTAACAACAAAAACATTTCAACAATCAATAAATAATTTCCACACTGGAATAAATTAAAACGTTTAAAAAACATTACACAAAATTAAAACAAAATTTTAAAATAATTTAAGTAAATTTCAAACGTTACAGCTCTCTGGTGAAGTGTAATCTACGTTGGTCGTTCTCATTCACCGTATTGATAGTTTTGAACTGGGTTTAGTGATACTCCAACTACTAAGGTCATTTCGCACCGTCTAATATAACACATCAATCCTAAGTAACCAAGGCGTAAAATCACGAGGCGGGATTCCAAACCACGACCTTTGCATAACCAGGTCGACGCTTTACCAACCTGGAGCGCAAGCACGGTTCTCCGTAACGCATGCGCTCGCGTTATCGCTATTTTCAATTGCACTCATGGAAGAGGAAACGTGATTGTAATTCTTCAATTTTGTCAGGTGCTTAAAATCATTAGTTTTACTAATTGAGGAAGAGCGTTCTCAGTACAGATCTCAGACATAGGTCTTAGAACTTAGACAGCACCTCTGAGCAATGCCCTTCTAGAGCGGTCTGCGTTTTGGATAGCAATAACGGCAACGCGAAAGGAGGATCACTGTTCCCACACCTGGTTACTTCGTTCGCTGCCTATATTAAGTGGAGTCACTCTTTGCGTGTGGCATGCAAAATTACATTAGTTCACTTTTTCTGATCCGATATTTATAAATATTATGTCTTTATTATCATTTTGCAACGCATGGACTTAATCGTTCCAAAACCTTATCAACTGCCAGTGATATAGATGAAAGCCCAAATTTTGTTCTGAAAAATAGGGGGAAAGCTTACCTTTCGTTAAGCTCTTCAAAGCGTGATGCTGCCTTCTCGGTACAAGAGATGCCACCCTCACCCATTCCCCGGCCACCAAAATGTTCACGTGAAGTTCTGATACCATTGACTTTTACCAGCTAGGCCTACCCCGAGCATTAGATATCTTTGAACTAAAGTACTCTCCGATCAGCTTCCGAACAGACTAGTCACTTAACTATTCTGACATTTATCAATAAACATCCACCCATTCAAAATACATGCTTTGCAACTAGTATGAACGAAAAATCGAAAAACCACTTTACTTTAGTCATTTCCTCCACCCATTATATATGTTATGCACCTGATTAATGTGTTGTGGTCGAGAAATAGGATTTCATTTATCACTTTTCTCATACATCTGAGTAATTTATTGGATATCATTTATTCTATTATAATTAAATTACCGTTTCGCTGACACAGAATATTATAATTTTCATCAATATGGAGTAACCCGATTGTTATCATTGATTTATCGCCCAATTAAAAGCCTAACACCTAAAATAAGGATAATTCCCATGAAAATCAACCTTAATGACCAACTTTTTCTAATAATCTCGTTTGAAATAGCTATAATTATTACTCTAACTTAATAAATGGCTTGCGCGTAAAATGACTGCATCATCTAACATCATCAGTTGCCCCAGTTATAAAGTAAGTGTTTCAGAAATTTCATAATTTGTATATTTTTCTAAGAGGCCTAACGAGGCAGAAATAACAATAATTTATAATGAGTAACATTAGGAATTTCACGAATATATCATTAATTTTATTTTCATTACTGGTTACGATAATTAGCATTTCATATAATACTGGTATTGATTGTTTTATCATTCCATGATTTTTTTCTCGTCAAACCTATCAATTTGATAACTGAAATAAGTCAGAGAAGTGTTCGCTTTCATTGTAATTAAAGCAGGAGTACGTGGGTGGTCCCATTTGGCCCCGCTTCTAATTAAGGTTACATCTACATCTACATCTACATCTACATACTACCCCGCAAGCCGCCTCAATAGGCGTGTGGCGGGGGGTGTTAGGACACCAGCCGTTTACATATAAAAAGGAAACGCTCTACGAAATTACGCCTTGCATTTATTAAAGTCCCTTATTGTTCGGGGGAAAAACGAATTCCCATACCTATCCGTTCGGCAAAATATCTCTCTTAATTTATCGTTTCTGTCGGACCTGGAAATATAGTGGGGTTCTAATATGATGTTCTCCGTGTCGCTCTGAAAGATATCTATTCTCAATTGCTCAAGTAATCTAAGCCTAGCGCGCAGCCTCCGAGTCTCTAGCGGCTCCCAGCCTAATTCGTTTAACATCTGCGTAACGCTGTCTGTACGCCCGTAACAGTTTTTGACGAATCGCGCAGCTTTCCTATGTATTTTATTAAGTTCCCGAATTAATTCTTTCTGCACCGGATCCCATATGCTTGCTGCATATTCAAGGTGTGGCCGGACGAGTGCGAAATAGCACCTCTCTTTTACTTTTTCATCTGAGAATCTTCCCACAATACGCTTGACGAATCCTAGCTTCTTCAGAGCTCTGCCACAAATATTTCTTATATGTGTTCCCCACGATAGGTTTGAGGTTATCGTAACTCCCAGATACTTAACTTCATCTGTCGCCTTTATCTTAACGCCATCCACAGCATATACACGGGGATAGTTGGACGACCTCCGCAAGAAATGTACCGCCGCACATTTGCTCAGATTAAGTTCGAGTCCCCACTCTTGGCTCCACACATGAACGTTGTTTAAATCCGATGATAGAATTTCAAAGTCAGAGTGATCATTAATTTCGCGATAGATGACAGCGTCATCAGCAAATAAACGTATTTTACTGCTAATTCGAGAGCATAGGTCATTTATGTATATAATGAACAAAAGGGGGCCGATTACGCTTCCTTGTGGGACACCTGATGTCACTTTAACTGCATCAGAGCTAATTCCGTCAAGAACTACTTTTTGCTTACGATCACTCAGAAAGTCGCGTATCCAGTTTACTACTGTTTCGTTTAGGCCGCATGACTGTAATTTGTATAAAAGTTTGTTGTGAGGTACCGTGTCGAAAGCTTTTTTAAAATCTAGGAATAATGCGTCCACTTGTATTTTCGATTCACCAGATTTGAGAACGTCATGAAGAAAGAGCGCGAGCTGTGTTTCACATGATCTACCTTTCCGAAAGCCGTGCTGACAGCCATGAAGGAAGTTACGACTGTCCAGGAACGTCATGATATTGCTAACGACGATATGTTCGAGTATCTTGCCTATAATAGACGTTAATGAAATTGGTCGATAGTTCCCTGGGTCATGTCTGTTTCCCTTTTTGAATATCGGTGTAACGTTTGCAATTTTCCTGTCTATTGGTATCTTTCCTTCAGACAATGACTTCTTGAATATTATGTCTAAGAACGGTGCGATCTGTGGCGCTAATTCCTTGAGGACACGCGCGGGTATTCCCTCCGGACCCGGAGATTTACTATTTTTGATCGACTGTAGCTGTTTAGTTATCCCATCACATTGAATAGTGATTTCTTTCATCGGTTCCTCAGTGAATGAAATGTCGAAATAACATGGAGTATCGTCTGTAGTGTATACACTTTCGAAGTGGGAATTTAACGTGTTAGCTTTGTCAATATTATCGGTGACAAGTTTGCCATCTTTATCAAATAACGAATCTACGGTTGAAGATTTTCCCTGAAGCTCTCTCGCATATGACCAAAAAGATTTCGGATTTTCTTCGAGTAATTCACCAAGTACTTTTTTCTTGAAATTTCGCAATGCAGTACGCATTGATTTCTTGGTTTTTGAGCGTTGTGCAGCGTAACTTTCTTTTGCTTCAAGTTCCTTCGATTTGTCACCTAACGTAATGGACTTTTTGAATAAGTTGTACAGTTTTCTCTGTCGCTTAAGGTCCCTCCTAACATCATTGTTATACCAACGAGGTTCTTTACTATCACATTTCAATTTTCGCGGAATATATTCGTTGATTCCCTGGCGTAGAATTTCTAAGAAATATTTCCATGATGCATCAGTGCTTTTGTCCTCTGTTTTAGCTACGAAGTCAGTGTACGAATCATTAAGCATCTCGCCAAATTTCATGAAGTTGCTTTTATCAAATAAATAAATATTGCGTTTCGGTTTTACAGCTGACTCTACTTCAAGTTTTAAGGCTGCAAAAATTACTCTGTGATCACTTATGCCATCAATAATATCGAGTTGTTTTATCAACCTAGGATGGCTTACTGCAAAAAGGTCTAATATTTTATTTCCTCTCGTAGGCTTGTCAACTACTTGGGCGAGTGAGTGCTTAGTAAGTGTGTTGAGTAAGATCTCGCTGATTTCCCTATTCCTTGAATTTGGCTTTACAGTGTAAGAATCCCAATTTATAGATGGCAGATTAAAATCTCCCCCAATAATGATTACACTTTTACTGTCTCTCAAAGTAAATGCGGATATTTGATTTTCTAATTGGTAAATAATATCAGCTTCGGAGTTTGGAGGTCTATAAAAAGAGCAAACATGTATACTCCTTTTGTTTCGTTGTTTAATTGTACACCATACGCTTTCTATTTCATTATCAGTTATTTCATGGGCGGTGCTGTGTAAATGTGATTTAACTGCTATAAAAACTCCGCCTCCTGTCCTATCGCTTCGATCGCATCTGTAGATTTTATATCCTGGAGGAAAAACTTCGCTGTCACTTATATCCTCTGTAAGCCAGCTCTCCGTTCCTATGACCACGTCTGCGTCCTGAAATATATGCTCGATTTCAGCGCGCTTGTTTTTAACGCTACGGCAATTAACTACTACAAAGTTAATGTCATATTTTGTAGATTGAGTGTCGGTTGGTTCTTTTCCACGCTTATGGGTATTAGGTGGGCGAATTTCACTGGAAGTGCTTATTACATTTGATATAATTTCTTTCGCTGGAGTACGCGTTTTGGGAATATTGTCGCTATTTTCCGGCTTTAGTCCTTCTAAGTTTACTTGGATGTGAACATTTTCGCAATGCGGACTTCCTCGGAGGCTACGTTCGGTTAAATCTTTACAAATCCCACTAGATGACCTACCCTCTAGTCTAAAAAATATCTACAGTGCTCAAAAATCCTACGAGCCACCCGTTCAGACGCCTCGTTGGAATAATGCACCCCAGACGAGTTGAGGGGAGCCCGGCACGATCTAAGCACCGGCCGAAGATCCACGAACTCTGCCCCAATGCTCACACAGAATTTCCACAGCCTCTTGTTGATCCAGGCAATCCTGTCCCAAACTCGAGGGCCGCAGTCAGTCCGTGGAACAATGCTGCAGATGGATAGTCGCAGATCGACACCAGTGCCCCTCCGAACGCGTTCCACCTCCGAGTTTAGATCCCTAAAGGAATCCAAGATCTCATCGGCTCTACGCTCGGAAGCATCATTGGTGCCGACATGGGCCACCACCCGCAGTCTAGAGCAGCCCGTGTCCTTCACCGCTGCTTTTACCACCGCCGTAGAATTGACCACCGCCGTAGAATTGCCTTTGCCGTTACCGTTCTCTACTGCGGTCATACTTTCCTTTCTGTAGGTTAATGACCAAATGTGGTGCGACATCGAACACGTAAGACACCGTCTATTGATTTTTCGCGTCTGTACCAGATCCACATCAAAGAAAAGAGCTTCGGCAATGCTCCTCGTCCTTAAAAACTTCTAACTGTCCCGATCCCTCTCACGTGAATGGGAATCTTTGCGTAGCATGACCCGGTTTTAATAGGATTATAATCCACCGATACGCAAACTGTAATTGAATTTTAAAATTATTTTTGACGTGGATTATCCTTTAACCTCAGAAAATTAATGTGCATCATTAATTAAGCATAGCATGCAATTGTTGAAATGCCAACAGAAAAAAGCTTTGAACAAGTAACTGCAGCTGCAAAAACAGTCATAAATAAGGGAAATTATTCACATGATTACTTATTAATACATAAATAGTAATGGTCTAATATATATAAATTTGTTAATTTTGAAAAAATACCTGCTGCCATGTCTTAATTACATTTCAAACGAAAATTAATGGATTTTGAATCAATGGTTGATATTTTTAAATCAAGGTATCACACCTCAGTTTGTCTGCCCAACTATATATAGTAAATATGTCGTCAACTAAAGTCAAAACCTTGTGTTTTCAAGTCTATTTTACGCTATTTTATACTCTGTGAAATTACTTCCATCGCCTTCACTAGGTCATTCACTGATTCTATTTCACAAATCTTAAAGTATGTCCATCTTATTTAATAAAATATTAATCAAATTGCACAATTAAAATTTGACTTCTGTACTTGCCTAAACACATACGTCAGAGATTTTGAATAATGGACTAATACATAAGAATAAAAGAATTAGTATAACGTTTTTTTATGTTATTTTTATTTCTCTCGGAATGCCTAAACATTTTCTGAACATCATTACAATGATATCCTCTGCTCAATAAAGGCTATATTTAATGAATTACCAAGTAAAGAGAACCCATGTATAAGCGAAAGTATGACTGTAATAATTACATCAGGAATGAATTTTTGTTGGAATGTATATTGATGACGTAATATTGGATCTTATTTGGAGTATTAAACATTAATATTAATTATCGAATGACTATTCATCCGCAGGAAGTCTTTTTTGGGAAAAAGTGTTACTCTTCAACATACAGTTTAATTCTAATAATCTATCACCATTTTTTCACTTCATATTGAACAGATTACCTCATCTCTAATTGTATTTTCTGTTACAAAACTTAAAAGCGTGGCAATGCTTGGTATATTTCGTTTCATTATTACTACTTCAACTATTCTTCGGTAATTTAATAAATCGAGAGAATGGATCTAAAAATAAGTATTAAACAGCAAAATAAATTAGAAATTAACTGGCGGAGTAAAAATTGCAATTTAAGTAATTAACACGGAATTAACATGGGATACGATTTTAGTTAAGTAGGCTAGCGATAGCGATAAAAAGCGTTATTTTTTCCAAGGGGATACATGAAGGCTCACGCAAGATTCTAATTTGAGGGTAAATTGATTGAGCCGATTTGATGAATTAGGGAGGATCATGAGGGAATCCGAGCAGTCTTTTCGATCGAAAAAAAGCTTATCTACTGTCCTCGCAGGACGTGAGGTTAACTACAGCACCGTTGGAGATAAATTATGCAGTGATATTTTCGGATGGAATATTTCCTCCTCATTATGCAGGAAAATGAAGCATAAGGGTGCCTCTTTTTCGTATTTCTCGGTATTTTTGCGTTCGTGAAGTTTTCAAATCGTTCAATTTGCATATTTTGGTGCTCACTCGGCCGATTATGATTTCATAGTCCTACTTGGATCAAACGGGAATCCAGCAGACATTGAGATTTCGGTACCTCTATGCATAAAAATATGTACGAACCTATGTAAATCGCCGTCAGTATTTGTTTGGAGGACAGCGTCATCAGCATAACGTATAAGTTTGATTTCTTTGTCGTCCATTTTATGTAATTTTCCACTTAACTCATTATTTAGTTTTATATTTTGAATATTTCATTAGACTGCTAAGAGAAATGCACATTGATTTTGAATATGAAAGATTATAGTAAGAAATAATATAGTATTTCAATCTATACAGAAGATATTCTTACTTCCCATTTATAATCTTAATTTTTTTACTAAGTGGAAATCACCCATTTAGTTGCTTAAAGCTCTTTTACTAAAATGTTTTGGGTTTAAATCAGTAAACCTAATAATTAACAGTTGAATATGGGTGATAATTATTTCGAATTAAATTTCGCAAAACAAAATAAAGCCAGCAAGCGGTAAAAATGAACTATAGGTACATATATATTTTTTGTGGGATCGCGATGAGCCGTTTGGGGTCGAATAGGTTACGTTCAGTAGTTTTCGTGGAGAAGAGTAGTGAGCATACAGACAAACAGACACCACTACATATTTATATGTTAGAATAGACTTAGTGGAAAAGGTGGAAATTAATCAAGCGGATGGTATTTGCCCTGCTGTCGTGCCAACGGCAGACTAACGGTCAGAATAATTCCCGCTCCATTGCATCCGCTATCTTCCGCGTTCAGACCAGACTCCGCCTTTCTCTTCCATATCCCACTCCTCCCAACCTTCGTCGTTCATTTTTCTCGCCCCCTCTCACGTCCGTCCTTTCGTATGACCCCTTATTCGAAAGGACACCCAAAAAAAATCCCTCCTCCACTCCGCCCTCTGCACATTGTCCCACCTACCACCTGCCCTTGAAGGCCGATCTGCAAATTTTTAACACTCTCATTTTCCTGGACCAATTGTCCTAAAAGCTAGCCCTGTATTTCTTCCATTCTTTCTAATTTCCTTCTCCCTTCTCTCCTCCTCTCTCTTTCCCCTTTAACTCTTTAACGTTCTCCCTCTCTCTACCCTGTTGTCCTCCACCAAGATTCTCGGCATTTTCTGATAAATTTAAAACATTTCTCGTTGATGGCAAATAGCAAACGCGCTATTGATGCCACAGTTTACAATAAAATTGACATTCTCGTGCAAGAATAAGTGGAAGGTTTTCATGTTATAAAAATAGAAAACGTTTACAGTTTAACCAATTGCAACCTAAGAGAAAAGATTGAAGAGGGCTTAGAACTGCATTTGCGTAGAAATAAAAGTATCCAAAAATAAGATAGGTTCGAAAATGTTATAATGCTACGGAAAATCTAACTATTTCAGTCAAATCTGTTCATAGTTATCAACATAATAGAGTCGTTTTCATAAACTTCAAATGGGAAGTAGTAAGCGAAATCATCCATCTTAAAAATGTTAACGCTAATCGCAATTCATGTCCGCATGCAGTTCGGCCACGCTCTCGGGACGATTTGTTCTTAAAGTTTATATATAAATAAATAATGATTACGTTTTGGACCACCCCAATTTTAAACCATCTCAATATATATAGCTACTATAAAAAAATTGTATGACGTAATATTTAATCTTATTTTTGCTGATTTTTACTGAGAAACATGCAAATCAATCATTAATACATTTGCTCTTAATTAGCAATAACATTAAATTTTGTTCTCAGCGTTTGTTAAACGCAGTTTATCTCTGTGTTATCATACTGTAAATTCTAGGAAAATAGCTGAAACAGTTGTTTATCTTTATTTTACCGTCTGGTTAGTCATACTTTTGAAATAGTTATATTACACTCTACGCAAAAGGCTCAGTTCAAAGATCCTCTTTGCGGTCGCTGTATATTCTCATAAATTATGAAAAATAAGGCGTAACTAATGGTCATTACAGACTTCATTGTGTTACCATTGAAACTTAGTCGCCAATATTTGAGTGTCACCTTGTAAGTTCCGCTACAATATCCCTCCTTCAGTAAAGTAGTGCATAGCTACATACGATAATACTCGTATCTTACTAAAAACTGTGTACGATAATTGTCTATCAGGAAATCGGTGGTAGTTTCTTCTTCTGTTCTGCTTACTGTTCCTCGAAATCACCAATCCCCGTGAGAGTTCTTTTGTCATTCAATTGATATTTTAGTCTAACAGTTTTGACACTAAGGTCATATTCGCCATTATGGACCTGTGGGTAACTTGGTGGGAAAGGATGGAGAGAAACCCGGCGTTGGCATCAGCCTACTCCTTACGAAAGGCACCATGGGGAGCAAGGTTTAACGTCCCATCCGACGGACGGAGTTCTGTAGTTGAAGTGCTCTCCACATGACACCCAAGCGGGGATCAGGATTTCACTAAAAAATCCCCGACACTGTCAGGATTTGCAGCCGTGACCTTCAGATGTGAGGTCAGTATTCAAAAACCACACCAACCCGATCCCCCGGCACTCATTGAGCTGGATGGATCCGAAATGTTAACGTGGTAGGATTGATTTTTGTTTATTTACAGCTTTGCGTGAAACTTGGCAGACAAGATTAGTGATATCCCTAGATAAAAATAAAAAAACTGGCACCAAACCTATTTGGTTTATTTGGCAATTCGATGCTATTTTAACATGTAGCCTTATATTGATATTACCCATGCTTTGATATTACCCATTAGCTTTGTAATAATTATATTATAAATGTACAGCTTTTCTTTTAAACGCTAAATAAGCCATTTCTTATTACTACAATTACTGTTGCTAATAAATACCAAGGTGTCACACCGATCTCAATATACTAAAAATAAACAATTTCAATAAAATTTCGCCTACTGCTTTGTAATTCGAATACCGCGCCGAAAGCTCAAGTCATAACATGTCATAACATAACAAAGGATATAATTTTAAATATAATTCTTGCATAGTTTCCAATACTGTCTGTGTGATGAGTTCTAACGCATACAATAATTCCATAAAATGAAATGCGGTATAAGAGTTTTTTTTTCAATTGCTTAAAACATTATTAAAAATGCACTCAATGACCCACGATTACCGCTCCAGCGTGTCAATATAAATCACCAACTTAGGGGGCTTCATAATTTTCTCCTGGGTGAAGGGATCGAGTTAATGTTTTCCACCTCTTGGGAGAGTTGAATGGATTGATTAAATTGATTAAATATTCCCACGGAAAGATAATTATATTTGAACATTTCAGAGAGAGAAATGTTTCAGGTCAACGGGGAATGTTGCGCCGAAATACAATGTCTGCCTCCCGTCCGGCGGATTTGAAGACGATACATTTATTTTTCGCAATCGGAAAATTCGAGTGATAAATCCAACTCCATTGTTTCGCCGGGACAATAGAAGGCTGACCGATTAATCGATTAGTGCCCACGGATTGGTTAGTAGTAAGATTTGTAAATTCGAAAGATGAAAGAAAATGACAGAGCAGTATAATAGCCGGCTCAGCGAGGGACCTGAGTAATTTAAGTTTGTGAATTAACTTCACTCGCTCAAAGATTGCGGTGAACTGATTCCAGGGAAGTGAGTGCGTAGACATTAATTGGGACGGTTAGCTGGTTAAAGTGGAATCTTGAATCTCTTCTATTAATTTCGTTCTATGTTATTTCAAGTTGTTTATTCTCTGTGACCCAATTAAGTCCGAAATTTATAATCCCTTAGTATCTTGGTTTTATCAAAAATTTAATTCGAAAATCTCTTGCTCTATCAAATGACATTTGCAGATTTATTTATTATTTTCTGTAATTTTTCCGAATGTTGTCAAACAGATCCACTTTTTACATAACTTTGATCGTACGAGATGGGATAAAAATATGGCTGAAAGAGTTTACTTGCACGATGAATTTTTATTTATTTTCCATCAAAACGTAATAAAAAGTGCTACGTATTTTATTATTAAATCCTTGGCTTTTACATGAAATTATTACCAATAGTAATTGTCTTCACAATTCCGACGTCACTTCTATGCACGTAGTTTCATTTCTCATGAATCGAGCCGCATGATGTAGAATAAATTTCGTGCGGGGAAAGTATGGTTATAATAATATTTCTTCCCTGCAGAAATTTCTTCTCCGTGTATGTTCCATTGTACTGAATTCAAACCTTGAGTTATCACCGATGATATTGAGGAATTTGGAATGCAATGCCTTAAAATATTTCCTACCACATCACTTTTAAGAAATAGGCATTTATACTGACAGTGGCATGATATTTTTTACCCGTTGAGAGAAAATTATTTCTGTAGTAATTTTCGGCCGTCAAAGGAAAAACTATTTTCCACCTACTTACTGTCTCATTATTTGTAGACTTAATCTTTACTTACCAAGCTTTCCTGAAAGCTACACTAAACTCCCACCACGCAAGTCAATACTACATAGGACACAGTTAATCTGAGGACAAACATCTGAAATTTAAAAACTGAGCAGTTACCTCGAATTTCACATCGCCAATTTGAATACAGTCTCCCGTCAATGGGCCATACACAAAACCAATGCCAAACCCAAATGGGCCATACACAAAACCAAACGCAATGGTGAACCATAGTCACAAAACTTTGATCACAGATTTTATATAGAAATAAACAGTCAACAGGTTCCGAAGAAAATTTTCAGAATATTTTTAATTTTAATATTCATACGTATGTCTTTGTTAGGATTACTTTGGGCAGATTACTTTAAACACTATGCTAGCACTATCGCCATGAGAAATCATCGTTCTTATTCATGGTAAAATTAATGAGTATATTTTGGTGAAAAATGAACGAAAAAAGACGATTCAGAAGTCCAAGTTTGCCATTTGATCGTTTATCTCCGTTTAATTTCAAAATATTTCACAGCACATAGTTAAATATAGCAGTTATAGGTAATTCTATTGACATTATCCACACCGTAGTTTAATATTTTCTCATATGGGTCTGTTTCAAATATCCTCAACAACTCTATCCATTATCTAACTTCTATCTTGATCCTCTAACCTCTATTTTCCTCTTTTGCTATAGTCATCTGCTATTGTAGAGCACTGCGAATGTAGAAACTTCACAGGCCATTCTTATACTACCAAGTGTAATTTGCCTTCGGTTATTTCGTCGTAGCAAGACGGAATCAGGGTTTTAACAAACAATTTCCCCATACCTGAACAGAAAAAGAAGTCCTGCAAAGTCCGCCGTAGTTTTCCTCACGCTTGAAATAAAAAATCTCCAACTCATACATCAACTTGTATATTGATGCGATAGTAGCGGTTCCTCATAACATTTTTCTTCTGAGAAATCATTTGTTAGTTCTTCCTGAGCTCATGAGAATTTGTGCTTCAGAACGTCAAAATAACATACTTTCGCGAGAAGAGTATTGTGTGGAATTAAATCTTGTTTAAAACATTGTGGGTATACCTTAAACATACTGAGACGATGGGTGCTTGAATTTAGTACAGTCAGAGACGAAGAGCCCTTCATTTCTCCAGAGATTTCCTATGAAGGTCTGGTTTATTTTTGCTTAGTGTTTCATTTTTAACCTCCAATTTCTTCCTCGTCATGATTTTTTTTCATCCTGCAGCCATCTATCCTTACCTATGTCAGGGATATTTCGGGGTTTGCACCGGGTAGTTAGGTCCATCGCGGCCAACGTTTCGATGCTCAGGTCGAGCATCGTCCTCAGGGCAGAGGTGAGAGCTACACTTTACTCCCACCTAACTCACCTCTGCCCTGAGGACGATGCTCGACCTGAGCATCGAAACGTTGGCCGCCATGGACCTAACTACCCGGTGCAAACCGCGAAAGATCCCTGACATAAATCTTCGCTTGGAAAGCCTGAAATCCTTCATTATCCTTACCTATTCAATCTTTTTTTTTTCGAAATTCCTGGAGTGATTTTTTCGTACCATCCCGCCTTATCTTGCGATCATTTGACCTCCTATATCTCCTTTCTGCTACTCAAGACCTTCCGAAACCATAGTGTTCCACTTTTATCCATTTTCCTCATTCCCATCTTTCTTCCTCTATTCATCACTCTTCATTTCATTTTGTCCCTTGATCTTCAGCATCAACCACAATACCACTTCCCGAATGTCACTTCACTACATCTCATGCACCATCTTTCACCAATTCCTCTACTAAGACGCTATGTTGAAATGTCACTGCTGTTCGAATGGGAAAACGAATATTTTTCCTAATAGATCATAGGATGGGAGCTCTGGGATTGGCATCTAACGAACAAGGAGCATTTAGTGCTGACAATGATTGTTCTTCTATGAGTGTCATTAGTTGAATGAATCATGGTTGCTGGTGGACATTTTTGGACGGCGCATGAAAAATGTAATGAAAAGTAAAAGGAATTTGGTGGAATTTCGTTAATTGAGGAGAAGGCCAAAGGCCAGTAAGACCAAACATCGCTCAGTGAAAGTACAATTTTGTCATACTGTACATAAATACCTACCTATGAAATTGTAGATTACGCGTTTTTAACGCACAAATGTTTTCAGAAGGGGGGATATTTGATATTTCATCGAAGGTACAAAAGGACTAAAAGGTCCTGCGAGAGTACCATTAACAAATTCAATTAATACAAAATACAATGTCAGTTTAGTGCATCTCACAAGAGATAGAACGCACATACATTATCAAATAAACAAATGAATTGTGACGAATTAACAACCAAAAATATATAAATAAATAAACCGACAAGTGAGAAGTAATACCATGCTGTAATTTAGTGAGGTAGTCACGTAAAAGGGGATTTAAAAAGGTTATAATTGTTTATCGTGCATATGGTTTGAGGTAGAGTATTCCATATTATAGGAGCAAATATGGGGAGAGGGGGGTCACAAAAACCGGGCCCCTCTGGACGTGCAGCGGCTCGGGCCCCTAAGCACCCACGCCGCCCCTGATTTTAAGAATCAATGATAAAAATAATATATGTATTATTTAGCGATTAGAAGAAAATCTGTGCATATTAAATAGAATTATTACGAAGTAAATATCACGTGCCAAAAATTACCAAAAAACAAAATCGGTATCATGCAATGTTTTCACTAGTATCTATATACATCACTAATGAAAACACATGAGTAAAGTTTCAAGCAAACCTTTAAATAAATAACAATCAATCCTACCACCTCAATGCTTCATTCTAACGGTAGTTTGAGAGAAAAATCACTTCTCCCAAAATTTGATAAATTTGACTTCATTTTAAAGAAAACACTGCCATTTTTCCAATGATATCAAAATATTAACCCCTTTCCCAGCTACTTTCCGAGCGATTAGCCTGAAAATACAAGTTTTTTTTCATAGGATATATTTCGGCTGTGCGCTCCAGAAGGAGAATATTGAAAAAAAAAAGATAAATATAACCCCTACATTTCGACAAAAAGCTGTGTGTACTTTGTATGTTTTCTCAAGTATATATAAAAACTAATCTATTACTCACCGCAGTAATTTTTACAGATTCGCAAAAAAACCTGCTGTTTTGAAGGCTTTTTAGCCGCACGGCGTTAAAAATGAGTCAAGTTAGAGACTTACGTATATATATATACATATATATTCAATTACTGAAAATTTTTGTCATATCTAACTATATTTTTGCACCATTAATGGTACAATATTTACTTCATACTTCTTACAGACGCTGAAATTAAAAAAAAAAAATTCGAAAATGGTCTCCATTATGATTAGGGAACTATCTCGTTTTAACTACCTTAACCCTTGCCGCAGCATAGAAGGGGGGGAGAGGAACGGGAACGTTACGCGGTGCAGAGTTAAAAGTTCGCAGGAACCGGTGCGTCACGGCGCCGCAGGGAGGAGTATTCTCCCAACACCCCCTGACCACCCTCCCTCCCCCCCGCTAACACACCTCTTCCCCTCTTGCCCTCGCCACGACAAATATGGCCGAGTGCAGCGGGAGCGAGTTGGAGTGGGAAAACCGGGGGGGGGGGATGTCTTTTGGCACGGGGGACCCATTGTGCTCTCCCCGCTCACGGCAGGAGAAAGGGAATGCAGAGGGGGGAATGTAAGAAGAAAGGGAGGAAGGATGAGAATAGAAAGGGGATGGTAGATGCGTAGCGGTGAGGTGTATTATCGCCGTGGGAAAACGCCCACTTTGGGTGAGAGGAGTATAATATTTTGTGTGTGGGGGGCGGGTAAAAAAATGTCATTTTTAAACTTTGTCCTCTCCCATTTATGCATGTACTCATTCAGTTATTTACCGAAACTAATGGAAGCTCGTCTCAAAGTGGCAAAAATGTGCCGCCCTTTCCCAGCAGAAGTTCTTTGAAGTGTGTGCATATAGGGACCTACTCTATATGAAATTATATCCCAGACTGATAAAATTGATATTTGAATAAGTTTTTACTCATAAATCCTTAAACGTAATATGCATCGTAGTACATAGATTCTGCTCCCTAAAGTTACGAGAGTGTTCAAGTCTTCTTAAACCTGGCCCATGTATAGTTGCTAACATTTAACTTGCATTCACATTCTGTGGAACTTATGACAGTTACATATCTTCATCATTAGTGATTCAATTCCAATATTGTTGACTGCAGCCCTCCAATCTACCCTCTCCCCTGCAAACCTCTACATGGCCTAATCATGGCAAAATTTATAACCACCATCAGACCTAATACATGCCCATTACAAGTAGTATAATGAAGGATTAAATTAAATTCTGTTTCAAAGGTATGGAGAGTAATTCACTGAAATAGCTCAGGAGCTTCAATTAGTTTATATTGCGAAAGTAATACCTTAATGGCCACAGATTCGCAGCAAAAGTCCTATAACAGTAGACAATTATTTGAAATAAGTTAAGAGTCCTGGATATACTATTAGTAACATCACTATACGATCTTCATCCAAAATTAATGATGGAGTACCAACCAGGAATATGACGGAAGGAAGCGTCGTACTTGGTTTTCTAGGTGGCGTCTGATCCCATGGGCAAATAAGACATTCAGATTCATTTCTCAGCCTTGGTACACATATACATTCGAGGTCTCAAGAACTTGAGCATCAAATTTCCCATTCTTGGATAAGTAATGTTTTGCTACCTGCACGTGGCACCCCAATACCGTTCATCTGTCTTTGGAAATTCTTTCTATGTCACCTCTTGTGATATATGGAACCACTTACCCGAAGATATTAAAAAATGTAAGAATGCTAACAGGTTTAAAAATGAATATAATAAAATGTTGTTTAATATGCGTTAATGGATATGCTACTTCGTGTAACACCTACAATGTATTATTTATAGTGTTTTTTTTTCTTTCTTGATGTTCTGCTTATTGCATTCCAATAGTATTGTAATATTGTAACAAAACTCAGTCCCAATTCAATTGAATATTGTTTTCTGCAACACCTATGAGGTTTTTTTTAAATTGCTTTTTCTTTTTCTTGTACTTAGTATTCTATGGCAATAATGCCAAATGTGTATTATTAATTTTGTTAATCACCTATGTATTCAATGATATATTACTTGAAATTGAGGGTCTGACTCCAAATTATGTAAACATTTTATGTTCCTAAGGGACATTTTGTCCTGGAATAATAAATTTTATTTCTATTCTATTCTATTCTATTCTACTTAGAGTAAGTTGAAAGGGATCATCAGTTTCATAAAAATGATTGCGCAGTAATCCCTTCAATTTTACGTGAATTTCATTTTCCCTTTGAGATGATATCCTTGTATCATCTTCCTTGTATATTCTTCACTTTTTTCATGCTGGTATTTTTCCTTTAATATCTGTTTACCTTTCACATGAGTCGAGGGATAAAACGTTTTGCGCACAACAGAGAACATTTAAACGTCTAATTACGAAAATGTTTCGTAGATCAAAATTCAAACTTAGTCTCCCCTGAAAGTGCTGGTATTCACATTTAATAATCTTTCTATTATTATATTACCCACACAAGATTATAATTCATATTTTGTTTGAAAACTTATACTTGCATAAATATTTCGCATTTCATATGATGAACTTTTAATTGAAAAAGTTTGGATGAAATCAGGATTTCAAGCATTCTTCAACTGCAATAACCCTTAATATGTAAGTTATATAATTATCTTCATTATAGTTTTAATAATAATTTGTGGCTGTACGAGCTTTCGTTTAAAAATAGGAAAAATATATATGAATAGCGTTCCCACTACTGTAGATGTTATCTAAACTCTTGAAGAACTATCCTATCATGACCAAAATGATTAATTCAGTGAAGATGATTGCAGTCAGGGGGGTTATATGTTTTTGAGCATTTAACTCTAGATGTGATGCAAGAGTTTTGTTCTGCGTAAACACAACCATTTTCTCTAAAACATAAAAAAATAACCTACGACAAATGGAGATATATTTGATTAATCCTTTCTTCTTCATTGTTTTAGGTTCGGAATGCTAAAGAAAATGAACAACTAGAATAGTAATGAGTTTTCATTTTATCTTTTCAGTGTGTTGCCTGATTTTACGTTAGAATAGTAATGGCACATTGCTACTAATGGAAATCTTGATTTTATGGAGGGAAGATGAGTAGATTACCTACGCTAGAATGCATAAATATAAATAAACTATCAGTGATAAGTAAGCTGATGTGCATGTTATGTTTCTTCAATACGCATTTCATGATTTTCCGCTGGTTAATTTTCTACTTTAAAGTCTCTGGATGAGTCTGGCGTAATACGTAGGTTCATGATAATTTTCCTCCCTTTCATTTTTGAATGTCCGTTCTTAATTTTCTCTTCAAGGACACACAAAGTCGAAACCAGCCAGCTATCTTTAAAGAGGCCTGGGAAAGGCCCATGGAGTTAAGCGTTCTTTGGGAAAGTACAGGAGGCAGCGGAGACACACTGCTCTTTCCCCGAAAGATAGTTAGCGATTAGGCCAACAACCACTAGAAACGACTGGCTAGCAATTTGGAAACAGTGCATTTAAATTGACAGGATTGAAGAGCTCTAATGCATTTGACGCTTTAAATTATGCAACGATTAATGATGGAAATGCTGTTTGCTCAATCCAATAAACTACCTTGATTGAAAAAGTCAATAATTATCAGCAAACATTAGCGCAAAGGTTCTCCAACGTTGAAGATGGAGGACATGATAGACAAAGACATTCGCTAACCAGGGCACTAACAAGGAAAAAGATTCATTCCTGTATAGCTAGGTAGGTAGAACTACCGGAGGAAAATTGGCGGAAAGCTGATGCGTTGAACAGCGCGCGGCAAAGATCGGTTCCTTCGGCGGTCGCGAGATATCCTCGGCAGCAGCTTTAAAGGTCACCTTGAAAGTGGAATAAAACGAGAGCGGAATCTTTGCAAGAAGTGTACAACGCTTAGGGGATCGAAAACGGATGAATAGTGAGGGAAGGAGGGGATGAAGGGGAGAGTTAGGGGTATAAGAAAAGTAAGGGCCCCTCGTAGGACCCTCTCACCCCGTCCCAAGGGTTCCGAGAGGGACAAGGCGAACTCATCCGGGGAACGAGACCCGTGGAATGCGAGGCGGGAACGTATTGACGATTTCCGCGGGGCAGCGAAATCCGTTAGGTTGGCAATCCGCTCGGTGACGTCAGCGCAGAAAGCTTTGCAGTCTCCTCTCACCGGGGCCCCACCGTGCGGACGGTCAGAGTCGTCGTGGAGGGGTGGTACAGGGGAGGAATGGGGAGGGAGGGGGGAAATGGAGAAGGTGGGGAGGAATGAGGAAGGTGGTGAGGAGGGGGAAGGAGGGAGACGTTGGGGGAGGGAGGGTTAAGCACGGTAAGTGTGGGGGGGGAGGAGAGAGAAGAGAAACTGATTGATTACTGCCTTTGTTTGAGCTAGGTTATGGCTTAAAGGAACCTTCCCTTGCACGAAAAGCATGTCCCGTTGCGTCTCACAGTGATTTATCCGTGTTAGTCTCTCCTCTAGAGACTAATCCCCCCTAATCCCCATAATAAGATACCACAATAAATTCGATACCAGTTGAAGAGGGGCGAAGAAAGAGGGTGGGGTTTCGGCACCTCCCTCCCCCCTCTCTCAATGATATCCCACCACCTCCGGACACA
Organism: Pyrrhosoma nymphula; assembly: GCA_963573305.1. Classification (NCBI taxonomy): domain Eukaryota; kingdom Metazoa; phylum Arthropoda; class Insecta; order Odonata; family Coenagrionidae; genus Pyrrhosoma; species Pyrrhosoma nymphula. Next base: position 97,286,540 of record OY754338.1, on the reverse strand, counting down.
TCCGTCAACCTCTAGGCATTATAATCCACGAGTTTTCACTTCATGCATTCCTTAATGCAAGGTGCGGTTTAATATTACCTCGTTAAACATTTTCTAGCATACATACATATATGCCCATCACGCCGTTCTCTTTCGGGGTAGGGATAGTCCAAAGAGCTTGATCCTCGGCGTTAGATCTAGAAAACTGGCTTAGGTTTTAAAAATTTTCTCCACTCTGCCCTATCCTTGAAAACTCGTTTGCCTTTTCCGCATTCATACATTGCTTTACACACGCTCTCTTTTTCTTACAACTTCTATTATTCCTCCTCTCAAGAGGAACTCGAGCACGTTAAACCGTGGTTTCCTTGGTCTACCCCTTCCTCTAACACTGCGTATCCCCATTTCATATATTATACATCGTTTTTGTTACTATACTATCATCCATTATCTTAACATGGCCTAACCAACGAATTACGCTCTTTTCATTTATGTTCATTACTAGAGAATGCATTTTCAGAAGTCTTTCACTCTACCTCTTCTCCTTTTACCACAAATTATTATAATGATATAATAATTTATTGAACGCAAACAGGTAAATCCAATTACATGCGTTTTAATGTAATACAATAAAATAAAAAATACTCAAATCACACAAAAGGTTTTCACACACAAGTTGGGACGTTCTTCATCCCCTATGTACCCTATTAAGCTAAATAGTTCTTCATACCCTATGTACACAGCATTTAGCATAAACCTGCGTTTACCCTGGTAAGTTTCACTGCATAACATATTCTTGATCCGATACATTTGAATCGCACAGTTTTTCATTCTCACGTCAGCTAACCAACACATTGTTGCACATTACCTCACCCGGACTTACAGTTAACATCTCAGGAGTACTTTCAAATCTAAGGCCTTAAGTGAACAAGATATGATAAAAGTTGGTATGTCTATTGTCTTTACTTGCTTAATATCAATCAAAGGGTGGCAGATTCAAAGATTCTGTACTGCTTTGAGGCCGAGGTCGTTTTAAAAAATATCTGCGGTAAGGGAATTCAGACCGATGAGGGTTGAGCCCAAAGGTCGGAGAGAAATGTGAGGGTAGAGTTCATATGGCATCGTAACCCAATGGAGCGTGTAATTCACACATATTTGGTGGGAGGGCCAATTCTTTTCCGAATTCAATCTATGGTTTCCGAGAAGGTTCTGACACACGTGAAGAAAAATAATCACACAGATTCCGTTCAATCATGAGTGAACATAATGGTAGCTTCAACTTATTTACGTGCGAGAACAATCGGTGTGAACTTTGTCTAATCAATCTACTTAAGTCAATTGGAACAAATTTTAGGCGGGCAGTAAAACACACGTTGCTTTGACCAAGATGTCAACCTGGGTCAATGGATTCGACATATTGCCCACTATTTGGAAACTCAAATGGATGAATTCTTTAGATTCTCACCTTCACCGTCTCCGCGATGTTTTTATATTTTTCACGACGTCGGTTACGAAAGCCGGCTGTCAATTATTTCATCGGGTGAAGCTACGTTTCCCGCAAGTTAATCACGATTTCGTGTTGCTCGTTCAAGACAATTTTCGGGATGGCTTTGCCGTGGACGCCACCACTAAATTATTAATGCCCCTCGTAGTGTGGGAACGGAAGGGCTGTGGCGTATGGCGAGCTTCGACTGGAATCGGCAGGATTGACAGGCTGCGTGGTTTGAATATCTTGCAAGATTCGGAAAGGCAGGTTGGCCCGCTCGCGGTCGGGGTCAGGGAGGGGATCAGTGGGTGGGGGAATGTGTTTGATTGCAATCCCGAGTTCCACAAACCTAGGGTGCTACTCAGAACAGCGGATGCTCCCAATCGGCTCTGCATGTGGAAATGTAAGCAATGTTCAACGGCTCGTGCCCTCAGTGCATGATTAAGTGTGCACTGCCGTTGTTCTCTTGCATATATCCCACAGAAACATCGCAGTTCAGCAGAAAATTACTCAAACATGATCCCATGAACTAATTCGGTCCGTTATCATGATCGCTCGCTTTCAGATGGTATGTTTGATGACATTATTTTGGAGAGACATGCTAAATCATATGCCCCTCAAACGATTCGATTAACTTAATAAGCCAAAAAAATGATTACGTAACGTTTGGACGGTGATACTTAGGAATACTAAAGAGTCGATTAAGATACAACTCATTCCTGTTGGCCAAAAAGAAAACGCGAGTGGTACTTATTTACACACATTTACTGGCATGAGTGGGCATGTGACTAAATCAACATTCACATAATGACTTAAGACTGATCCATGTGCCTTTTGGCATATATATTAAGATTTTACTGCATAGTAAAGCAGTACCCGCGTACAAAATTCTACGTTTGCGCCAAATTTGGGCCAAATTTATGTTCGGATTAAGTTTAGCCTAAATATTGGCAATAAGACTCCAAACTTCAAACAGCGTCCACAAATTTATACTTAGCCCAATTTACTTAAATAAACTTACTACAAAGTTCGGGTAACACTATTCGGGGAAATTTAGCTAGTTTTGTACTACTTTTGATAGTTATTCATTTACCAAATTCACTTCACATTTTTCCCAAATTAGCGTCAGCTTACGTGTATATTCACACAAATGTTTTTGGAAAATTTATGACTCTTTTGGAAAATTTGCGCGATACCTTTCATAAATCAATTCGGCGAAGTATAAATATTTAGACGATATTTCAAGTTAGGAGTCTCATTGCTGATGTTTGGGCCAAACTTAATCCAAACATACATTTGTCCCAAATTTGGCACAAACGTAAAACATTTTACGCGGGTTAGGCTTTGAAATACTGCATTTTCCTAACAAAAATAGTGATAACAGAAATCATTATTAGTAACGCCAGCTTAACCATATTAGCGCAGGTCTGCAGGCTTGTTTTTCTGACTTGCATATAACAATACCAATTCTGTTATAGAACTGTGGAGTTCAGGATAGTCTAACCTCAGGTAATGACGGATTAAAATACGTCTCCGCCATGCACACTGAAACTATTTCACTGAGTTTTGAATGGGCGTGAATCTTGAACGTGGTAGCTTTATAAAATGTTCCTAAAGACCCCACCTGTGAAAATCAAAAGAAAATATATTTATGATCGTCAAAACACGGCATTTCCCAACCTTCTTAGGCTTGCAGTCCCCGTTGACGGACCATTTCCCTATATGTTGCTCCCTGCATTGGAATAGCGTTCGCCTGTGCATAGGCGGCGTTGTTTTAAACTAATTCACAGAACTTTTCAATTTTATCTCGCATGACTGAGCGCCGTAGCGGACCTAATGCTGGGACCCCGTGCTGGCCTACGGGTAGCACGAAATAGTGAAATGATCGAGTCCGTTCCTGTTAAAAAAATCTGATGGGTGGCTTTACTTTCCAGCGGCGGTGAAGTTGATCGCGTCATCCCAAACGTATCGACTCCGACTCGGTCGCTGAAAAATGGCTTGCATCCGCAGAAAAAACGTAGCAGCGATGGAATTTCGCGATAACTCTTTGTCCCTCTCTCGTCTTGACTCGCACAGGGCTCACCTCCAACACACAACCCATTCCCATCGAGGAATCTACGCCCGTGGTATATTAGGGTAAATTGGGACCTGGGTGCGAGGGTTTGGAAGATGGTGAAGGTTGGGAACGCGAAGAAGCAAGAGTCGGGACGAATTGGACGAGGTGCAGTAGAGTCGCGACGAGTGTTATGTGGATCAAATGAAAGCAGGAGGTGATTGGGACAGTGGGTGATGTTGCAAAGGGTTGAGTCGGCTGGGATTAGCTGGGAAGGTTGGGTCAGGGGGAGGCAGGGCGTCCACCTCTTTCGCATTCAGAAGCGGAGACGAGATGGTGTCGGCAGATAACCTACAATGGCAAAGAATACCAAGAGGTGGTCCTTTAGGGAGCCAAGCCTTTTGAGAGAAGGTTGGTAGCTAAGAGGAGCCCCCCCCCCTTCCCTCTCTCCTCCCTCCTGCTCCCTCCCCTTCCATTCTCCTTCCTTCCGGCCAGCCCTCAGTAAGTCGACCTCCCTCCCTCCCCCTTCATCCGCCAACCCTCCCCCCACCGCACCCTCTCCCTCCCACCATGCGCCAATCAATAGGAGGACGACGCGGCGCGGCGGGAGAAAACCCGGGCAGGGGAATGGCACTGGAGCGACAGCGCCGCCGCCCCGTCTGCGGAAATTCTGCGAACCAGTACACAACTGGAGGTCCCCCTCCACCCCCGCCTTGCCACCCACCTCTTCCCACCTCCCTTATCCCCCACATTACTCCCCCCTCCACCATTCTCCTCCTCCAGTTCACGCAGTCTCTGCCAGTGTCTCCTCACTGAGTCTGCAGAGGGCAGCCGGAGACGAGAGCTCAAATGAGAGTAATTGACGACGGAAAGGTAGAAATACACGCACAACACTGCGCGGGTATTTCTCTGTAACTTCCGAAGTTGAAGTTCGGTTACGTTAGGAGAAGCTAAGCTACCTTAGTACCTAACCAGCACAAAGGCGTGTGAATTTCACACTTTCAGGATCTGAGGTCCACTTGCTTTCTCTGTTCTGTCTTCGGTTACTTTAGGAAGTTTGCTAGTTAGACTACCACGCAGCCTTGGCTTAGCTGGACGTGCCCCAAAGGGGCTCACCTGGATTTTTAACCCGGATACCCCGGTCTTCAAGAGTTGACCCATACACTGGACTACCTCACCTTTACTCATAATTAATCCAATCGCCGTAAGTTTTCGGACTCAAGGTCAGGTTGGGGTAGGCTCTGGTAATGAATTGAGAAAAGTAATTCGCCTATCTTCCAGGTATTACTATTTGAAACGAAAAGTAACATTTTCAGTATTTTGCTTGAGATTTCAAACATATGTATCGGATTATTTTTTCGACAGGGAATATTGGACCATTTACGTTATTTCTGATTGCTTAGAAACACTTCGCACGTTTTCTACTTTTACGTAGGAGCAATTAGTATCGTGGGAACACATTACGTCTTTCGAAAATATTTGTGTCATGTGTATTGGTGAATAACGTATGGCCAGGGATAATCCGCATGGGATTCTACATCGATTCCGTGAAAGGGTTGTACACTGTTTCTTGTTGTGTATTTTGATGAACTGAATTACTGATAGTAATTAGAATTGATGAACCATTGGTTTATTAATTCATCAATTAATATTTAAGCCTTAGGTTTCGGTTGAGTTGGATCACGGATCAAATCCGGATGAAGCTTGTGGATACTCTGAACTCTACCCAAGCTATGTGATTTTCTGGTCACCGGGCAATTTTGGGGAATCGCAAAATCTCATGAAACAAATTCTCTTCCGTAAAAGCTTAGGGAAAGAAATAATTCTTTTATTAGAATCTAGGTCAATCATCATGTGACCGGTGAAGAAAAAATATATTTTTAATTACATGTCATGAAAACCACGTTAGAGGCATTCTTTGAAGATAAAAAAATATTTGCTCCAATTTGATGAAAAGATAGCAATCCACGTACTTTGAAATCGACTTCTTGAGAGGAATTTTAAGCGGGCTTGTAACGTTTTATACGGCATTTCGCTAGTATATGAAGTAATAATGCCTCCGATTTTTCTTAAAATGACCATGATATATGTATATATCAGATAGAGTTTAGTGGTAGTATTTAGATCCCTACCAAGCTGCCTTTTGGAAAATGAATGCAGTACTACCTTTCTTGGATTTTTAAAATGTGGAACCTTTCGAGAAATGTCTGAAGCCTAGGCAAAGCTCCAATCTATACTTCGTCAAATACGGCGTATGGCAGTTTTCATTCCAATCCTTCGGTTTAAACTATTCGGCCCGTTATTACCTTATAAAAAATTAAACCGATATAACCAAGACTTCTAAAATGCAAGCAGTTCTATATTTGTCAGCTTCAGCAGCTACCACCATTGGACTCCATGCTGTTTATTCAACATTTTAAATGTCTTTAGCATTCTAACCCAACTCCTTCATGTCCTAACGATGGAAATGTCTATGTATGTGTAAACCTTCCAAGTGATGAGAAAGGGAATCAAATCGAAATTACTCAGCAACCGAACTCGTTTTCATTATATTTACCCAGCTGTGAAATATATTCTCACAAGACGCTGCCACGTACGTAAAAACCGTAGAATATACGATGTTGTTCGGGGATCTTATGACCTATATTAATTTTAATATTGCTGATTTTGAAGTATGTCTGTAAATTGATCACGAACGATTCCAAAAATAACGTTTTTTTTGCATCTCAGCCTTTTATCCATGGCCGTATGTTTAAAATAACTATTAGGTACAAATGAGGTACGTTCATGGTCTTTGATTAGGATATTTATTAATTTAATTGCCTTGAAAATAAAGTTTAAAAATAACAGGAATGATAATTTTTATCATTTTAAATCTATTTCCTCACAACGAGGCGAGTTTCGTCGGCTTCTCCTCTGCGGAGCCATGCAAAGTCGAATGGGCTTGTTGCAAACATCAATCACCACGTTCTCATTCCAAAACGTTCAGCCCGAAAACCTTTCACTGAGATTTCCAGTTGAATGGATTGATGGAGGAGAGTTTTGTTGGCCGCGAATCGGCTATGCGAGCAACAAGAAATATACTTCTGCCCTAACTCGCCGTTCTCAGTTCGAGTCTCCACGGATAAAAATCCTAGCCGGGAAACATTTCCTTCACTGTTATCGCAAATGTTGGCGGTATTGCGGTATGGCACATGCTAAATTAAGAATGAATGAAACTTTAGAAATCCTTAATTGGTAAATCATATATTTGAACCGCTCAATATATGCCGAAGCGCTCTAATTAAAGATATTTGTACGGCGGTCTAAAAACTCCCCAACGTGCCACAAACTTCGGGGATAAGTATTAGTGATGAAGGGAATTCTACTAAAATTTCCCTGTTGCAAAGAATATTAATTTTCAGATAGTAACAATTTCATTTTAAATCATTAATAAATAGGTATTTCGAGAAAAACCAGATACCACAATTGGTGAAAAACATTTCAATGCATGCCGCGTAATGATATCGTATTTTAAAATTTCCATTTGAGGAATCCCAATTATATATATATTGGAGTGTGATACTTGCTATTAATGACGAAATGATAGGGGCCCATTGGAAACAAAATACATCATCCTTGAGTTGAAAAATATGTCGACGATCTCACTCTGTTGAAATATCAATATATCTCATGTTAAGCTTTGAAAATGTATTGCAACTAGAAATTCCACTCACTGAAATTCATTAATTTTTCATTTGGCCGCCATATAACTTTTTTGTGATTGATTTTTCTTGGCTGTGATCAAATGAATATTTTAATAGGAATAACAAATGTAAAAGCACAATAGCCGAGACGTTTGATACTATCGGTAACATTGGCATATTGAAATTACAAAAAAAACAGCTATCAAAATGGCCCGGAACACTCCCTTATCAAATAATTATTCGGCCCAAACTGTTTGTCACTTGATTTACTTAACTTTATTTTTATATTTAATTTAGCTCAGCTTAACTTTATAGTCGGATTAATTGGGCATTAACGTACCACCTCACTCTTTGCCGTCCTACGAGTCTAATGGCTGGCTGCAAGGTAAACCTCAGTTTATGTGTGAACCAAGACTTACACATGGCGGATATTTATTAATACATGAAGGAAATAGAAAAAGATGGATGTGAGAGAATAAAGCAATGAAAAATTATATTTTTCTATAGCTTATTTAATTAGAGTGTCAATGATTACGTTGACGGCTATAAACCTAATTTAATGAGCATGATACGATATTGTTCAAGTATAGATATTGAAGGAAGTTTTTTCAAAGACCTTGAAGAAATAAGTGAACCTATGATTTAAATTCCTTTAATATAAGAAGTAAAAGAGTTTTTTCTTCCTATTTCTTCAACATATTGGTTAAATGCCAGAATAATTCAATCATCCACTCAATAATGCAAAAAATAGCCTGCTAAGGAATTATTCAGTTGTGAAACAATGTTCATTTCAGGATTCAATACCTTGAATGACTACAGCCATTCCCGGCCTATTGAATAGATTGTATTGAAGGTCTCACGGGTTTTACACTAACCCGGATGGAAGCCCGAGAGATCTTCATCCATACAATACTTATACCACCGTTTCGCGGTGACGAACCTTTTTTTTTAGAATGCTCTGGAAATGGTGCAGCACAGCAAGCAATGATATATTACATCGAGAACTGGACTCTTCACGACTCTTTTGCTAATATTTCTAAGCTTTGTACATATCTTTAACCTTTTGATAATAGCTAGACCCTTTTCTCTGCACTAGAGTTAACCTTTGGTAAAGCTTAAATTAATATATATCTTGAAAAGGGAATGATGTAAATGTCTCAATTAAATTGATGTTTTTAGAGGCGTTATTATTCCGCCGGAAAATTGACTAATTATTCATTGAAAATAAAAAAATTGACGCATAAAAGTATAATATTTTATAAACCTATTCAAACTTCTCCGAGCTCAAATGCAATTCAAGTGAGCAACTCGTTACTCGAATATTTATACTGAAAGGTAAATAAAACACGTTCTTCCGAAACTTTGTGGTATTCCAGCTCTAAATTTACTGTCGTGTTAAAACATTTAAATTCCAAAGAATAAAACAAACTTCGCCACTCGGGTTTCAATGCTTAAGCATAATCTTTAGACCGAAATATGACGCTTAATCATTGAAGTTTGATAATTGATTTTGAAGTTTGTGTTATTCTGTGGTTTATTAAAGTTTCCGCGCGAAAACAAATGCAGCTAAGTGAATGGCAAGAAATTATACAATAATATCAATGTATTAGCGTCATTGTACATCACATATAGTTATTACAATTCCCACAAAAGTTGTGGATGACTTAAATTAGGAAGTGACGGCAACCACAATAACAATCATTAATTCCTTTTATGGTTGAAACGAAGTGCGATCCATACGTTTCCATATGGACGATCAAGCAGTTAAGGCTTTAGATCAGAACTCTCCTTCAGTAAAAAGATCGTTGATTTTCGATTGACATGAAGATAAAATTTGTATCGCCAACGGAGAACATAGGGTTTACGCCGGTGGTCGTTCGTACCTGACCACTTGTCATGTTTATGTTCCCGGATGAGCTCTTTCTCGTTGAATACTGAAAATATTGGGTGCCTAATTGGAGCGAAATACGGGTTGACATGTGGAGGAGAAGAATACACACGGTTCCGAGGAAGTGATCGTGAGAAATATTCGGATTTTCGGAACTCCAACATACCTACCTAATATCGGGAGAGGAGAAAGTTTCGGCGGAAGAAAAGTATTAAACTCGCTTTCTTCTGATGAATATAGGCGGTTGAATGAGATAGAACGGGGGAAAGAGGAAAATAAATCTTTCTCCCCAAGTTTCCCAGTCTTGCGGAAATTTCCACCAAGGAAGTGGAATTTCCCCGAATTTGGACCCATAGGGGAAACCTTCCCTTGTTCGGACCAGCTAGAGGCAGAGAGGAAAAAGTTTAGGGAATACAGGGATCATTTTTCTCTCAATGCGTGAACTGTGAGAGGCGGTGAACTGAATTCATTCCATATGTGGGCCATTATTGGCATGAGAAATGAGAAGAATGATCTCCCCTACCTTTTTAATAATATTCACAGTAGAGCTATAATTCGGAAAGTATTAAGATCCTCCAATAAAAATTTTCTCTCCTACTTCCCGGGGTAGAATACCATATTTCAATGAATAACCAAATGATCTGAAAATTATTTCGTTAGGAACAAAATCCCGGAATTGTGAAATACGAGTTTAAGTAGCTATAGTTTCTTATAATACTTTTTTTCAATAAACCAATACTAAAATTAAATAACCAATTTTTCCTTTAATCGTCGAGTCTAATTTTTGGGGCAGTTCAGCAAAGTTTGTGTTAAAATATTATCTCAGGATCGATAAGTTACTCCATTATACGTGGAAATTGTTTGCACATTACTTGATTTTGAATTCTTTCGTTACAGTGATGAATCTATGATGAAAACTTGCGTCATGATTTATTTTTGAAAATATTTTAATTCATTGATAAGTTTGGATTATGATTTTTTTTACTCATTTCAGCCAACTCAATGAACGTAATGTGCAGCGTAGTGAAGAGTTATATATAGTCACCTACAAATTCTGCAAATTCTGGGAGAACAAAACCGAACAATATAAAATCCCAGAAGCCCAATGACATAGATATTAATTAGAAGGTGAGTTTTCAGTTCAAGTTTATTAATTCAATTAGACGAACAGGAATAAAACTTTTGACGTGGAGCATTTGGACACCTGAATTTAGGTTGATTGACATTACATGGTCTATCACAACGGCTCTGTATTTGCGATATTGGGAGCCAATAACTATATTTCTCAATTTATAATTAAGCGTTACATTAACGTAACTCTCTGCAGTTCGGGAAAAGTCGAGTTCTGGGGTTGGAAATATTATGAAAGAAAATTCTACGTGCACTTTCCAGTATCAGAAGTGTTATCCTCATCGGGAATGGCCTAGGGTGTCCGGTAACCATTTTGCAATTCAAATATTCGTCAAGGAAGCGACACTTTGGTTTGCCAAGTCATTTTCCGCGTCGCGTGGACGAATCTCAGCCACGTACACCCTCTCGCGTGCATCCCTCGTTAGAGATTAACAAAGCGATCTCCCGGGCTACATTTGAGGCACTGCAATTGGCGGATCATTAAGACGACGGTTGTCTGTCCGAGAGTCGAACGGGGCATCGATCGAGTTGGGAGGGAGGGGGATTGATTTGGGGTGGGGTTTGAGAGGAGGGAGAGGGTCAGGGGTCGGTCGGACCCCGAAAGGTTCACGACGACACGACGCCTGGTTGGCGCCGACGTCGAAAACTCCGCCGAAGAGCGACGCCAAGGGATTTGGGTGAACGAGCGGGAGTCACGGAGGGGGCGCTTTAGTTTGCACCGTTGTAAATACGAGTCCGTCACGAATCAATAATTGCATCGAGGATAGTTGAACTCAATAATCACGATGTGTATACACTACATGGCCATAATAAGGCTATATTCAGTTAGACCATACTTATATATAATTACGCTCATCACTGACTGACAGACTCTGTAACACTGTAAGATGGAACCACAGTCACGAAAACGCATTTAAGCCCTGTAAACTGCATACTTCTTCAAGGAAGTGGTGAAAAAATGGTAAGGTGGCTGATTTTGGAGTGAAAGGTATGGAGTTCGATGGCCTGGTGTGGTAAAAATATATTTTTTCATAGTTTTTTCACTTATCTTTTTAGAAATTGTGCTTTCTTCGTGGTAACGTCCATTAAAAATATTTTCACGCAATTTCTTACTCTGTTAAGTGATACACTCATTAATTCCGGGGAGCAAAGTGAGTTATATGGATCCACAAATCAAATTGCTTGCTAGATATTCATCATCACTCAGCGGGCACTTTAGGTGCCTTTCAACCAACTAGAATTCAGATACTTGGAATGAACGGGTTGACTACTTGGAGAGACATTGGCCTTATTTAGGACAGGTGGGTGGGGATGGTTTAGGGCAAGAACTATGTAGGTAGAGGATGAAGTGTGGGTGTATACAATTTCCCTGTCATTATCGTGTCAGTGTTAAATTGGATACCTCTTGCGGGCGTTGTAGTGTTTTGCTGTAATGGTTTCTAATGCTGAGTATATTTGTACCAGTTTTCGACAAAATGAAAACATTTCTTTTTCCTCCGGTCTGTGATAGATTTATCCAGCTGTAACAAGACATGTGAGTGTTAATACATGTTTTTCATCAAGATGAATCGGTATTATTTGCTTCGGGTGTCTCTTGATTAATAAGTAACGAGAATGGTGGAAAGAAAACAGGTGCCAGCAGTAGCCTACTTTTAACGAAAGGCACCAAGGGGACCACAGTCACAGTAAGGCTTCTGTTTTTAGTTTCAATAGAGACGATGGGGGCTGTGAGTTTCAATGAGGGCTGTGGAATTGTAAATTGAGGGCTATAATGCGGCAGATCAAATATCTGATCACCATAATTACACTTTCGTTAAAGAGAAACCTCAACTGTTCTGCTTAAGAAACCCAATTCGGAATTGAAAAACCAATAAAAATATTTTGTCCTTGGCGTGGATCCAATTGAATGAACGAATTCGGACGTGAACAATGATCTTTTATCAATATTAATCAGCTTATATAAATATAAAATTTATAGTAATACTAGAAACACACTCAACTAATATTTGAAGCATATTAAGTTTGCACAAACAATTTAAGTCTCCCTCATGATTTCTTTTAAATGCTTTTTCTCTCTCATGTCAGTCTAACGCGGAGGTAAACTTGGACTTCTTGTCCATTTTTGGGGATTTTACAGTATCTTTAAAATTGGTTGTAAAGCTCGGAAATTAGTTTAAGTTACTTCATTTGCGGAGTTCTGATGATCTTCGATTTTGTTTACATCATTCCTTTTTCCAGAAGCCCACATGTTATAGTCGAGTGCAAATGAAATGAGATTCGTTCTATACCACTCATTTATAGATTTCTGTTCAAAATTAGCCTCATCAGCATTAATTTCGGTGCCTTAATATCTCCTCTTTAAGTCACGCTGAACCCTAGTGGCAGAAAGAGCTTTAAAAATATTTGCGGGTTATCAACACTCAAGGATAAAAAAAATTAAACTGCTAATATCGTCTCGATTCACCTATTTACTTAGGTGAATAAAGACAGCTTGTAAAGCAAAAATGAGGGATATGTAATTCTGTGACGGATAACTTGCCACTCGCATGTATTCTTTGTCACTATTGCGTCACTATATATCCGTATAATTGCACACTAATTGAAAATTGTTTGTATGACAGGTAATCCTTTAATCCGACGAAACCTGTACTCAACTAAGTTGGTCACTTACCAGCGGAAGAAAATGAAAGATTTTTTTCTAGATAAATCCTTATTCGTTGCAAAAGCCATTCTATTATATCCATAAAAGCAATAGATATATTTCAGTGCGACACGGAGAACATCATATTAGAACCCCACTATATTTCCAGGTCCGACGGAAACGATAAATTAAGAGAGATATTTTGCCGAACGGATAGGTATGGGAATTCGTTTTTCCCCCAAACAATAAGGGACTATAACAAATGTTAGGCGTAATTTCATCAGAGCGTTTCCTTTATATATGCAAACGGCTGGTGTCCTAACACCCCCCGCCACACGCCTATTGAGGCGGCTTGCGGGGTAGTATGTAGATGTAGATGTATTTACCATTTAATACTTGAAGCCAGGGATAATTAATCTTAAGAAATATTTTTATATTTAGCAAATAATACAATGGATAAATAGATTCGGCAAGAGCGTGCCAGTTGATCGGAAATAATATGGCGATTCGGTCTTTCAGGAATGTTATCCGCCGCAATCTGACGCTGATTCAGGAGAGAAAGTCATTTCATCACCGTGAAAGTTAACAAGCGCATTTATTTCAAGTAACTTCTTGTGACACCCGGAGAATCAACCTACGAGGTAATGTCTTGCAATATGGTGTATTTATTCAGGCTGGATATAACTACAAATAAAAGTGAAGCACGTATACACTAAACTCAAGGATGTCATTGCTAGAGCGAAACATCGATAGTTTTTTTACACCAGCATTACCATTGACAACATTCTACACTTCAACTCTAAACTCTTAAAAGTATCAACCCCAAATCACTGTACATATTACAATGACGTACATGTCATATTGCCTATTTCTATTAACTGCGTACAATTATAGAAATGAATCAAGAACTAAATTTTGAGCCACGGGCTGGGGCTCTAGCCCAGACTTGTAGGCTAAGATAGTCTCGATAAAGTATTAGACTAATTTGCAATTCCTGTGACAAATCTTTCTGATATCCTTGGGAAGTAATGAGAGAGAATGATGTGAAAAACCTTGCAACAGATAAATTTCAACGAAAATCCCATTTTTTTTTGGGTTACGGTTTTGATTTTGTGAAACTTTTTTCGGGTTTCTCAAGCGTTTATCTTAATACATGTTGTTTCTTTTCAAACGTATCTTCAGGCTGTTAGAATAATGGCTGAAGTTTAATCCACCGCTCCCTTAGTTTCTTTTTATCACATCTACGGCAATGAGCGCGAGGAACGCAAGCCAAAGCAGTCGCATTAGGGACGACTTTAAGTCCATGCTCCGTATGACACAGGGAAGTTAAAAAAAATTACAAAAATCAAGGCCATCAATTTTCCAAACGTCGACGACCATCTCCGCTTGGCTGAGTATAATACTAAGGAAACTGCAGTTATTATTAGGGTGATGGACGTTGTTTTGATTTTTCTTCCAACCAAATTCAATAAATAGTTTTTCAATTCGATTTTGATGACTGGAGTCAACGAATCTACTCTTTTTTTGTTCCATTTGCACCAATTCACTCATCCTGATATAATATCAATTCTATTGTCTTCTCAACAACCCGTATTTCAGCAGCAGAACTTTTCCACAATGTTCTTTTTTTGCTCTCTCAGACGATTCTGGTGGTCCGCATGCCCCTGCGATCCCGATAAGGCATTTTCCTGTGTTTCAGATTTCTCAGGGGCCGAACCACCACAACTTGACAGAAACACCCATGCCCTGGGCATGCGAAAAATACCCATTCGGGACTCGAACCCGCGACCCTCGGATTAGCAGGAGAGGACCTTACCCCGCCGGCGGCGGGGCGCGGCATTGAGTATAATTTTGTAGGTTTTTATTCTAAGTTATATCACCTGGGTCTTACCTGTATGGAACTTGCTAAATCGAGACGACGATGATTTTATTCCTTCATCTGCTTTTTGCAGGCTTCTAGTTGCTTTATAAATTATAAATCCATATGTAATGGATAAGTTGTCAATTTATACAGTGATCTAACTTTTACACCGTCCGGTATTTTGTTTTCGGCTGCAGATTTTATCAGCAAACCAACTCATCACATGTTAGCAGCTACTTCCTACCTATCTTGTGAACAGTCTGTAAATGAAGTTTATTTCATGGCGTTGTTTTTAAAAGTGACTATAAAAGTTTAAGAGAACCCATGTTGTGGCATCATCAATGAATGATTTCATTCAAATCCACATAGTTTTCATTTAAACATTAGCCAATCGATTCTAATATACCCCGAATTTGATAAAACATATCATCGCAAGCCATGCGGAGAATATAAATGCAGTTGAGGTGAAAAAAATATTAAATTTCAGGCATGACTTTATGTGCTTCAGAGACTGTATGTACTTCGATTTTTTTTAAATATTTAGCACTATTTCATCAATATTCCGTGTCTTATGGCAGAGTTTATTTTCCCCGTGGCAGTTAGCCATAGAAACATCCAAGTTCTTTCATTAAACTCCCTTACTCTTCACTGGGGTGGTGTGTTCCACACAATGATAAACTTCCCTGGGATATAGCCACTTAAAGACTTTTTAAAGCACTGACCGACCTGATTACGCGACTGAAGTACAGAGAAGAGCCTCATTTCGTTTCACGTCCGTCCACGGCCAAAACACATGTTCTCACTCATGAATGACAACTTCGCCCTCGGCATTGTGTGCTCAACTCAGCCTGGAACGTGTACTTATTGCGAAAACGTAAGCGCCGTATCGTGTAGCTTGTAGCGGACGAAAGAGACATGCGAGCTGTTTCCCGACTTGAAGTGTCCGCTGCCACTTGGATGCCACGGAGGCCTTCCACACCGCGACCAAAACGCGTCGTTTGATTTACGGCCCACATCCTGGCCACGTACGACGCGAACGGGGTCCTACGAGGAGGGAGAGGAGGAAAAAAAAGATATTCCTAATCACCCGACCCCATTCTTAGCATTAATTTTTTCATCTATTGGAGCGATGTCAAATTAAAATAGCCTTTTGAAAAAACTTTTGATCGTCGCCAATGGGAAAGGGTTAGACGAGTCCTTCACAGTGTTTCTAGCTGCGGATTCGTTCCAGAACCTTGTTCTCGGGATAGCAGGAGGTTCGCCCTCCGTTTGGTGCGGCCCGCGGGCCTTACCCGTCCCGCTGCGGGATGCATGGAGAGGGAGAGGTGAAAGGGACGGGGAGAAGGGAGGTTTAAGGCCCATTCAACCCTTCCGGTCATCTGCCGCTGATGAACGTGGGACGGACGGGGCCGGGTAAAAGCGGGGTAGAGCTCCCGCCGAGTCGGGTACCACCACTACCCCTCACCGCCTACCCCAAACAACCCCCCCTTCTGCCCCCAACCCTCCACCCACCCAGCCACTCTCCCGGCCAATCAAATTCGCCGCAGCGAGAGGCGGATGCAGAGCCCTCTTTGTGATGATGACAAACTGCTCGTCTGCTAAAGGACAGACTTGATTGTTTGACACCCTTGGCCCAATTGGTTCGGCTAGTTGTAGGTGGCGGCTGTGGGGGGCAGGGTGGGGGGGGGTGGAGAGTCCGGGAGGAGGCTGGTAGGGGGGGTGGGGGTGCGTAGGGTCTGCCACCCTCCCCTCCCCCCTCCCCCACGCAAGCCCCCAAGCGGCTCTCCGACAACTCTCTCAAACAACTCCCACGCCTCGTCCCCGTTAAGAGTAACTCTTCAGTTGCGAGGCAAACGTTTTAGGAGGCAATCGTTTTGATTGGTTTCCAATGCGGGAGTTCATTGGCTTGCGTCCCCGATTTTCTTCTTTTCCCCCCTTCCAATCACTTATACTTATCACTCCCTCTCCCCCCCGCCCCCAAATTCCTCCCTGAAGCGTAGCGTTACCTTCAATTACACTCCATTGTCACGCTAATCGATGGTACCCCAAGTCAGAGTTCGCGACTGGATTAGGTGGACCCTTCCGCAAATGAAGTCTCTCCATAAATTGAACTAGACGGTCTATTGTGAGTAAAACACTTCACTAGGAGTTCCGCGACTCAAATTCAATGCATTTGCGAAACGGTCATAGTTTTCGATGGATTTCCGGCTCTAAAAATAAAACGACGGTCGATGGAACGACATGGATGGCATTGCACAGACAAGAGCATCGAAATCCAAGTAAGATTGGGCCATTTATCACACGTAAGAGTTTCTGAAAAATAAATGAATGGCTGCGAAATCCAATTACTCAAATGTATTACTCTCGTACCAAAGCACATAGTTACGAATCAACTAGATTCTAACGCAACGAATGAACATAAAACTCAATTTTGAGATCATTTTGACGTTTCTGCGCGTTCCAATGCTCATAGTGGTTTTATTAAATTTTCTAAATTGTAAATATTCAGGTTGTCAACGGAGTTTTCAAACAATAATAGAACCAACCGGTGATATATAATAGAGCTTAAGGATCTCACTGACTCACATATCACCAAGTTTGATGGTGAAATCCCTCATGACATGCACTGGCGTCGATTTCCATGAATAAAAAATCCCAATGAATTTAGTGTGCCTTAAAACAAGCATTAGTGAAATGAATGTCGTAGAAGCAACTTTCCCATTACTTAAAGTTGACTTATTAGAAGGAAATTTTTCTGAAAGAAGTTTTATTTCACTTGCTCTTTTTAGATGAGAAGTAATCCGCTCTCAAGAATCCCATGACCCTGATTCATCATCGGCATTTGCTTCGGGTAGGAAGGGAAAATAAATTAGGACAAGTCCATGGCCTTTATAGAAACAGGAGCGAATGAAATATTCTATTTTTCCCGACAGCGTTGCCCCATTAACATACCATGTAATATATATTTGCAGATGCGCACTAATGCTCTGGAATTAGAAAAACCTACCCTCCCATGACCTCAGATTAATCAGGTGAAGGGATAAATTCCGCAGCTGCCGATCTTTCCTCAGAGTAAAATGGGGATTTAGAACGGAAATGTTACTGATATTAATCCATTTTCCCTATCGCCTAAAAAATTCACTAACTTGGCCACCACATAAAATTTTAATCTCCGGATTTTCCGGAATTTTCCACAATTACCGGAAATATGTGGCCACCACATATTTCCGGAAATAATCATTAACCTAGACAATAATCAACAACAATCAGCATCCCTATTCCATCTTCCTTAAGTTGTTTTTTACGTTTTGTTATTTGTTTTGAATTTGTGTCTCATTTTGTGTTTGTTAGTGCGCTTTAAATGGAGAATTTTTCTGTATGTGCGCTATTTTCTTTAAAATAAAAACAAATAAAAATAAAATATATTTACAGTGCTGCGACCCAGGAGAACAATATTTTGTTCGTATCTATTCGTCGATCACCCTCAATGCCGCATCAGGCGTTAGCTTCTTCAAAGAACTATATACTTCTCTGATGGAATACACGAGCGGACTCGAGAACACTAATTTGTCAGAATTAAGCCCCAGGGTATAGTATTTATTTGCCTTAAAAACTTAATCATCATTATTATCTGTGGTTTATCAATCCAAAGATAGGTTTGGTGCAGTTCCCCACTCTATTTTCCTCCATTCAAACCGCTTCATTCCTCCATAATTCTTCACCTTAACAACCTTCATAATTTGTCTGACGTATTCCATTCTTGGCCTTTCTCTGCCATTCTCCTGATCCCTTCCTTCTCCCACAGTAGTTAACAATAGGCCATTGTGTCACTAAATGTGTCCAGTAAGTTTTTTCTCTTCCTCTTCGAATATTTTCATACTTCTTTCACCTCCGATTCGTCTTAGGACTACTTCGTTGGCAATTCCCTCAGTCAATTTGATCTTCAATAACACTAAATATCCATTGCTTCCTATCTCTTTTGCTCTGCAGCTGTTAATGTCCAGGCTTCGCTACTATACATAACCTTGCTCAAAGTATATTTTAAAACACAGTGCTTCCTCACTTTCAGGCTTGTGTGACGGTATAGACTCCTCTTCTGGTAGAATGCCTTCTTTGCTTGGGATGTTCTGCTCACAATATTTGTCTTTTCTAACATCGCCGGTGGTCCTGCTTCCCAGATAGCAAAGTTCTTCCACATCCGCATGATTTTTATGCCCAAAGTTAACGGTGAATCTGTCTTTTTGATTCCCTCCACAAACCATAATAATGGTTAGAAACATGAATAATACGTTAATTGACGGCGTAGGTCTCTAGTCTCAGTGTAACGCAGTTGATAGCCATGTAATACATGTCTCCAGTGCGTCTTGAGCAGGTATAAAAAATAAACAAAAACTTAGTCTAGAATTTAAAGATTCAGAAACGGCAACCGATTTCGAGTCAAATTAAAAAAATCTCGGTTTCTAGGATAGATGCCTGACTGCATGATGGTTTAATATTAGGTCAGAGATTAAATATTTATATATTGGACTGCCTGACCTTTACTTTGCTTGTTGCTGTCCGGAGAGTCGCTAACTTTTCACTTAAAGTGAATAATTCAATAAACGGTCGTCACAGTAGTTACTCGGGTTGAAAATATAATTCAGGGAAACGGCCACCTAACAGAGCGTCAATAAACCCGGGCGCAGTTGAAAGGAGTTACATTGAATTGAAAATTTCAAGCAAACGCAGGCACTCTTCTTGATATTATATCTAGATCATCTACAGTAATCCCTGTCCAAGTAACAAACAATGACAATTATGTGCGTAATCAACTCAAGTCAATATTTTCAGTCTCGTCATTTCAATTATTAAACGTAGAAACGTCTGGTATGGCCAAGTGGTCAAGATACCCGGCTCTCCCGTGAGGCCCGGGCTCGATTTCCGGTACTTGGATAAGTTTATTTTTTATAACAAAGAGGTAACATTCTAGCCTCCCAATATGAATTCGTGGGTTATAGTCTCACCAGTGTAGAAAGTTCACCACTCAGGCCATGGATGTTTATGTGAATTAAAGTGAGTTAAATTTAATAGAGTTCTAAGAAGCCCTAACTTCGCTCAATAAAGACGTCATATATTCGTTTTTCATTTCAGATTTTTAAACTAACCTCAAGCTAATCAGCTTTACTGAAGCGGTGTTTAACGGAATTTCCGTGAAAGAATAATTTAACAAAATCGAATGCGAGTTGTTTTTATTCGGGTTATTCCCGTGTTGATTTATTTTTATGGACAACAGTTTCGCTCGCATTACAGCTAGCGTCGTCAGGTCCTGAACGAGCTGCAGAGATACTTTTTCCGTGATATATACCTATTTAGGTGCGCTCTGATGAAATTAATAAGAATCAAAATAACTCATCAAACAACCGCAGAAGCCTCCGTACCAAAATCGAAAGTGATTGCAAACGCGATAGATATTCATGTTTGGAATTCTAAGGTTCAAACCATAATTCATCCTTTGGTGCACAGGCTGCATTGAAGAAGGAACATCCTTCTTTAGCGCGGCAAGAGAAAGTGAGGGTGTTGGGTGAATAGAGAGCATGTGTACATAACCCTGCGAGCCGCCGGAGGGAGGTATGTCAGGGACGTTAGGATGCGAGACTTGAAAAGGGAGGGAGTGGGAAAAACTAATTGGAAGAGGGAAAGGAAAAAGGGAATCTCGTGCTACCTTAGTGTCTCGCGCAGTCACTAACGGTGCGTGGTAAAAAGGAATTTGGGTGATGGCCTGCCACGACGGAAACCGGATCCCGATCAGTCACCGAAGTTGAGCATCATTGGGCTCGGCTCCAATTTGGAGGGCTGATCGTCTGATACGTCCGAATGCTTTACCCCCTTAGTCTGCACGTTGTGGCCTGTATATGCGAAATGACCTAGGACATCAAAGCACGTTCAACTTTTTTAAATGTTAAGTGACATTAACCTTATCACATTTACTCTTTGTAACAGTTTCTTAATTGCCATTGTAATTTGCTCATTACTACTACTGCTAAAAAGGAATTTTTGCACCTATCAGTTCAGCCGAGAGTATATTTTATTCTGCCGCTTCTGACAGTTATGGATATATAGTTTAAAGACAAAATAATACCCACCGTGTCACTTTGTCACTCACGTGATCTGAATCATGTAAAAGTAATGCTATTGAACTATGCAAAGAAGTGAAGGAAAGAGACGATGGTGCGCATAGAGAAGAGGAAAGGGAAGTCATTGTGGAAACCATTTGCACAATTAGGGGAAGTCAATTACCGCCCGCAACCAGAAATATTGGTTAAAACGACTGATGTTTGGTGAACACGTGAAATGATAAATAAATTTGAGTCCGGACTTTCAAGAAACCACTTTCAAGTGCCCAGAGATTCCCGCATGGTCGATGGAACAGCGGTGGCGCAATACTTTTGAAAAATGAATATTTCAGCGGTTTGACCCTCTCGCCCGCCTCCTCTTCCCAAAACTAATCCTCTCTTGTTATTCTGGAGTTCAATTTTTCCTACTTGGCAACCGATATTCTGCGTCCAATCACTGGGCAAAGGGCTCACCCTGCTTGATCCCACCATTGGCGTCCTCCGTAATCCCCTTACGCCGATTCATTTGACGAGGACAAACAATGCATCTGGAATGGGATTTTTTTCCTCAACGGGTAAATGACTTGGGGATTTTCCCAGATTGATGAATTCGATGTAAAACCAGGAGAAAAATTAGCACTCGAGTGACAATTGAAATGACTGCTAACGACAATGTATCCCAGATTTTTCAAATAATTCATATATTTATTCACATTTATGTCCTTTGGATGTCAAAAATGTTAATTTGATTAAAATTGACTCTTTAAAACTGCTATTTTCCCGTGGAAATAAGTAACATATATAAAAACCACTGATTGCATTAATGGTTGAAGACCCTTGATAATGATTGATGAGCAGTCGAAACCTGGGTCGGCAATAAACCAAATTTTGAGTGGAATATACTAAGTTATATTTTTCCATCATGTCTATAAAAACCACCTTTAAATCCATATAAATGTATGACATACGCAGAGATGCTATGAAATACAAGAATAGTCGTCCGCCATAAAAGCTAATAATATTATAATTACTATTTTTGCGTTAGTTTTCATTTTTTAATTTCTGTTACTGACTACATCGTCTTTTATTACTTTGATCTACTAGTAAGCATATGCATTCCCTCCACCATTTAGGAGCCATGTATAAAATATAATGTTCATATATCTCGTAAGTTGATAGTTTGACTATCTTAATTACGTTACTTCTTTCTTAATCACTGATTGTTCAAGATAGTTTTCAGTTTAATGCTAACAGAACAAACACGGTTTTCCTTAAAACTCTTCACAATGAAACTTAATTGGTCGAACATTCTGCGTGTGCTCCTTAAACGTCGAGTTTTAGCAGAGGAAAGGTCTATCGGTGTCGAAATATTGTTTCATAAAGGTTGGCATATAGTGAATTTCACCATAAGAATGTGATTTCATGGCCAGTACGATGAACCTGTAATCTTTAAAGGTGTGGGGGTGGGATAATCTTTAACCCATGATTATCAATCTGAAGGAACGCTGGCTTAAGACTGAAATTCACATTAGCAACATATTCACTTGTTTCAAGCAATTCTTTTCAAGAGTGTTTTAACTCACAACTACTGTAACCATTAAACTGCTATCCTCATAATTTCTGACAGTGAGACCCACGAGAGATCGCCGAAAGCACTGCTTTCAACATTCTCGTTCCGGCGATAGACCTGAATTACAGCGCAACATTATTTCTTGGGAACGTTACACTATAAATTCAGCAAAAATACTTATCTTAGTAAACATTATTAGAGCAGTATGCCTTGACGTGGAGCCAGCCAACCCTGGGTAAATTGGAGTTCCCCTAGCGTTAGACCAATAGGTTTCCATGGATGACTGCAATGCCATGCTCATTGGAAAATTCAAATAACAGAATTGTATCTCCAAACTATCCATTTTTATAGCAGATGTATTGTATACAAATCATTTATGATACTCTGAAGTACAAATTTAATAGTGAAAGTAGAGCTTATACATTTATGCTAGGAGTTAACTCTCATACGCATAAGCCGCAAAAGGAGCCTTACAAAATAGTGATATAATTAAGTATACTTAAGTGAATAAATTTAAAAAGACCGTTTTTTAAGAATGAGGAACCGTGAAAAGGCCTGAGCAAAAACAACATTAAATCTGATGAACATTGTTCTGGAAAAATAATACATCGCAGCCGTGACTAGAAGTGGAAAAACTAAGTACGCTGGGAGGGACAAAGAGCCCAAAACTTCTGAGGAAGTGACCAATTATTGAACTTGCGTATAACTTGAATTTTAGCCGTCTAATTTTTCCACGTCAACCAAGTTCAAAAATTTTTTTTACTCCCCCTTAAAAAAAAGAAAACTAACAATAAATTCCGGTGGCCTTTTCACCAGCCACATCGTTTTATGGCATTCGTTCTTCCGCTCAAGGAAATTGCCGTCGACGCTCATTTATCAACCGGCACCATACACACGGACCTCCCTCACAGTCTCAACACACACACAAGAGAGAGAAAGAGTACCGAGGCAAATGCTTACGATCCCGAAAGGAATACCTCCCCTCATAAATCAAAGTGCATCCTAGACGCGGAGACCCGGTTCGGGGAAGCAGAGAGGGAGACCCAGACCCCCCTTGGGCTCAGATAGCGAAGAAGAGCCCTGAGGTGCCGCGGGAGTGTCGGGGGGTATTGGCCGAGGGACATACACGAGAGAGCATCGGGTGGAAGTGGTGTGGGTGTATATATGTGTGTGGGAAGGAGGACGACGAAACGGCCGGGGCAGGGAGATATGAGGCCGCGGGAAGATGAACCATGGAACGGTCCCATTCCAGCGAAACTGAGAACGTTGGCCTCCCCTTATTTTTACTCCCTAAGGGCGCTTGGGGAAGAGGGAGAGAGGGTGGGAAATAACGTAAAATGTGGAAAAGTGAGGCACTCTCGCAGCGTCAAAGCGGAAGAATAAAGGAGTTTTTTATTTGTGAAAAAAGAAATATTTTTTTATATTATCACAACAGATAGGCGCTTCTGCTTCACACTGTACTCCAGAATATCCTTTTCACCCAATGCTGAAAGCAAGCTTTCTGCTTTGAAGGGAATGTAAATATAGAAAACAATTTTTTCTTAGGTCACGAGCAAAAAGTTGTCCTTCCCGTTGCCAATCACAAAAATTTTCACCAATTTCAAGTTTTTTACCCTTTAACTTTTATATCTTATAATACCTTACTCAAATATCGTTACCTATGTTCTATTATTAAATGGTACCAAAATGTACCCATTAAACTAACTAATTCAAATTATTCATTCCACTTGGATAAACAATCAAAGCATTATTGACAAAAGATTTTCCAGAGTAAGTTTTACAATACAAATGTATCTATTTTCGCTGCAAACAAATTTATCATGTATGCGTGCAAACTTTAAAAAAAATTACACACCTGGACAATAGCAGCTGTAGAGCAAAAGGGATTGGAAGTAATGGAGATGTGGTGCTATCAAGGAATGCTGAAGATTAAATAGATGGAGAGAAACACCAGCGAAGACGACCTACGAACATTTGGAGAGAAAATAAGCATAACGAACACTGCAAAGAAGTTGACAGAAACTCATTGGACTCATTTTGCGACAAAATAGCTTATTGAACACTATAATGGAAGGACAAAAATATGGGATGAAACACAGAGGAATACCAAAAATGAATACATCTGGAAAATCATGAAGAACGTCGAAGTGAATAATTATGCAGGAACGAAGCTGTTGGAAGATAGTAGAGTGGAGTGGAGAGCTGTAGCAAACCAATTTCCGAATGGGTGACTGATGATAATGATGCGTGAAAACTTATTCCGTACTGTTCAAAATAGTGATTCGCTGGATAACCAGCTTGGATATTTCTTTATTTTGGATATTTAAAATAAATTTGGAGTGATTCCAGAAGTGATTTTAAATACGTCACAGCTCATTCGTCACAGTTAATAATAAAAATATATCATTTCAAATGCAAGAAATTGAAAACATAAAGATGCTTCTTCCGCTCTGTTAGATTCATCAGAACTAGAATACGTAAATTTTGGAATTTGCTAAGTGAGGACGCTCGCTTGAGAAAAGAATCTTCCAAATGCATGATAAAGTGGTAACTATTGGTAGTAAAAAAGGCTGGGAATGAAAGGATGAAATAAATGGCATACTTTTTTACATACGTACCATTGCCATTGAAAACGAAGAGTGTGAAATGAATATACCTGCTCACACCGACAGACGTGGTTGGCTTAAATTAAACTAACTTCATTCCGGAGGCATTGGAGATGTTTTTAAGCAAAACTCTTAAAATGAATAATCTCCTTGAACGCATTCGCAAACAGCAAAATTTTACGGAAATGTTTTCGCCCTTACGATGTGTTCTTTTGAATAGGTAGTAGGAAGCATATATTGATGCTATGAACAAATTACTCTAGTTTATAGGTTGACCATGCTCTCGTACTGTAAGGAAGTAACTGGACCAACGAGGGTTGACAGCGCCTCGAACTTTACACGTAGATGCCAATACGTGGCCTTTGTCACCAAGAATAATTCCTCAGTTTTCATTCGAGCCACAACTCACTCAAATCATTCCAAATCGGAAGGTTGATTAGCGAGATTGAACAACAAGGACGGCGGTGGTGGATCAAACGGGTCCGTTATCGTGAAGCGGTTTAATGCCCAAAAATCCGCGAACATTCTACGAGACAATTTTTCTATTACACGGAGAACTGGGTAGGCAAAAGACGAAGGTCATTCACGGCTTGTTTACTCCCTTCTTTCGGAGATCGTAAAGAGTTCCTAAAACGATCCGATGCCCTGATAAGACGGTGATAATGGAGATAAGCCAGCGAGTCGTCATTCAAGCGTATGCTTAGGCTTTCACGGGTAAAATATGAGTGTTAGTACCTGTCATGCGCAAACTTTTGCACATTTTCGCGACGGGAAGAAAATGCTCAAGGAAAGCATCGTATAACCGGCAGCGATAAGACGACCTTTAAAAAAATTTTTGTATGCTCTTCGATTCCGATTCTCATTACAATTCACAATCTATACTACCAGAAACGATAAAAAACTAGAATCAATCATAGAACTACATAGTAATAAAATTATACTAATCACACAATTAATAATTTTAGGGAGATAAGAACCCATTTTACGATTCTATTAATACGAAAATCATTTAGTCAATTATGACGAGTAAAATTCTGGGGAATTAGATACACGCTGCAAGTTCATATTACGAAAGGAAAATTTGTAGCAAACATTTTTCCAGGAGAAAACCAATGTGAAGGAAATTTTGGTCCCATTACACCGTCTCCAACTGGAGCTACTAGCGGATTGGGATAGTAATTGACTGTGCACTTTGTAATTTGTTTTTTTATTAACGGGGTGACAATTCAATATCATATTACCTATCGTTTGGCATGCAAAACCTTTTTTCACTGCACCATCTAATGTAGCTATTAGGTCTTTTGCGCTGACGCTCACTAGATATATGGAGAGGATATTTACTTGATGGAGAGGCTATACATAAGAGACAACAGTTTTTTACTTTTAACGCCTCAAATGGATACGTTCTTAATAGGATTCCTAAATCAGGCACAAATTTGCAATTAGAATTAAGAATTGATACACAAAAAAAGTATATTATGCGACCATTCGTAACTAAGCTATTAGGTATCCTAAAATGTCTGTGAATTCCACATAACCCTATTCGGAAAGCGGATTGTACTGTTAGAGGGAAACTTTGGACCCAATCTTGTTCCAAAGCAAAATATGGAGACAAATTTGCATTGAAATAATTCCCGCGGGTGATCATAAGGTTGCCCCATAAAATAAGTTGTCGTTCTTACCATAATTCGCGACTTCATCTTGGTATTATGTTGCTAACTCTTCAGTTTTTGACGATCAATTCGTCCAAGTGGGCATGAAGACAGGATTTTGGGCAGCAAAAGCCAGATGTGTGGATGCACTGTTTGAATCTTCGTCGAAATAGTTGGGTGATTCCCATTCCTGGTGTTAAGGAGCGTCGAGTAGAAGAGAGAAGCTGCCTGGTCACACACATTACCCGTGTCAATGCGAGACAGTGTCTGCTATGGCGATATCTCAAGGAGAGGTACACCTATATGAACAGACGTCAAGTAGTCCTTCACTATTAGACAGCCCAGGCGGACGAACACAACAATTGATGATCGCAGGGGTATATTCCTCCGCTAGACGTCACACTTAAAACTCCATTTAACCCCAAGCTCCGTAGGACTAGCCGTGGTGACCTATGACCCGGGCATGCCCTAGGACTTGTACGGTAGTCTGACGTTTTAGATAACCTGTAAAAGATAAAAATGGACAAGAGAAATGCGTAAATATTTAATTAAATAAGAATGTCACACGTTTTGAACCGGATAAAAAATAATAATGAGGTAATTGGCCATAACCTTCAGGTCCCAGCAAAAATATTTACCCTTAGTCCGTGAATCTTAGGAGCTGCCCTAAGGAAGGGTACAGATTACCTTGACCTAGCCCCTATGCCAGCGAAGACGGAGTAAAGAAGGGCAACTACTTCCCCTTTTCTCAGTCCAGAAACATGGTCTCCATTTCACTGATCCGTATGGAATTTGGGCCGCAGTGTCCTGGGGCAATACCCACATTTGACCTTTCGTTTCGAGTCTATATACATCGAG
Organism: Pyrrhosoma nymphula; assembly: GCA_963573305.1. Lineage (NCBI taxonomy): Eukaryota > Metazoa > Arthropoda > Insecta > Odonata > Coenagrionidae > Pyrrhosoma > Pyrrhosoma nymphula. The sequence continues at coordinate 97,259,040 of OY754338.1, read as the reverse complement.
GGGTTTATGATAATAACTCCTCACCCCTAGACGCCCATTTCATGATATCTTTACTCTTCGGAGTGAAGTGCTCGGAAGACCATGGTTTCCTCAGCCTTGAACGAGAAAGTTCAGTCGCACGAACAAATTTAATGCCATTTCTCTACCTGTGCCGCTTCTCAATTATATTGGGACACGCTGCATCAGCAAAAATTCGGACAGTTTGTAAGTCCGAAGTAAAAATTTTCTCCCAAAAACTTTTAAAATCTTACATTTAGTGCCGTTATGGAAAATGGCTGTTGTAAAAGTTTACTGATGCAACTACATTTGACGCAGGAGGGACTAGTGTCATCTTCTTGGTAATTATTTTCAATCATGGTGCTGGAAAGGGAAGATGGTGGGGAAAATCTCACACGACGGAGTAAATAACTAGCCTAAACAGATTCAAGAATTTTCAACTTACTAATTCAGAAGATTCAAGCATAAATACGTGAAATTTGAACATAATGGATGGGTAAAAATATGAGCTATTTTCCACCTAAAAGAACAACTATATTTCCGGCTTTCCGGTGATTTTTGATGTATTACATCATCATCAGATGACGTAGTGTATTGAAACCCGTATTGTAATTAGAGTTGTTCTTTTACTTTTGAAAACTGTGCATAACTTAATTCATTCATAACTTACCGCTTACTTTGCCTGCTGGAAAAACTCTGGACTTATATTTTAGCATGGATACAAAGAATTTCTCTCTCGTCCGTCCGATTATAATTGGTCTAGATGCGAGACATACACGGTAGGGGAAGGCTGTCAGTTGATATAGCCTCTTAAAACGTTTCCCAACCCTAAGGAGTCTCTCTGTCTCTTGAGGACAGGGCACGAGGAGAACCAACGCGCTCAACCTTGCCTTAGACAGATACAGCCGCGACCTCCACCAAGTCTCACATTCTTGAACATGAATGCACTTGCCGCGGGACATCCCTGAGGTGGGAGTCCCATGCATCCACCGGCATGTGTCGTTGATGCGGGCACTTGCACCAACTTCTCCCCGCGACGAATGTGCAAGATAATTCCACCACCAACTTCTCTAGCAAGGCAACGGACTTCTCCCGCAGGAGTCCACGTCTCACTTAAACGAGGGAGTGCCCTCGCATTTCTCCGATTAGATGTCGCCTCGTGAACTAATTAGCTCCGTGATTTGCGACAAAGGTCGAGCAGGACACCATGAGACACGGAGTGTACGTTAATGATTGTCGAGAATGACTAGCCTGAAAACCAACTAGGGAAGCTTATTAACCTACAAAGTAGGTTGTTGTCAATTCTGCAAAGATTTCTTGTGTTAATGAGCATTGTGGTAGAAACGTAAATGGTTAATATAACCAGGAACTTTGATGGTCAAACAAGTTTCCGGCCTCGGCAAAGGTGGGCCTGAGGTCGCAGATATGCTACCTGCCTGTATTTTTCACCATTCAGGTAGTGGTCTGGCGCTCTCCTTTGAGTATTGAATTAGTTGTAATTGGTGCAAACTCTGACTAATACAGATAATTGTTTCGTTCAAAATCTTTCAGCTCCTAGATGAATAATCCATTCCAATGGTTATTACTACTTTGAGGGCTGTTTTCATGACATTTGACAGGATTACCTTTAAATCCGTATGTCCAGCACACTGCTTCCGGTAGGTTTAATTGAAGTCTTAGGACCTCTACCTATTGACTCAAAAACGAGATGAGTAAAAAAGCCACATAGACTCGTCATTTCTTACCTAGTTACTATATTCTACTTCTTGAACAATATATGTATAGTTCACAGCTATGAATTGGATTATATTGAAATGGGTGTAAAAATGTTTTCTCGGCTCTCCTCAAATTTAATTTTACTATGATTGACTTAAATTCTTCCAACCGTCTGCTTATTTAATTAAAATTAATATTTCTTTATGACCGATGATTTTATTATACTATATTGGTATTTTAGAAGCCTGTATAAGTTTAAAAAAAATCTTTCATGGTTAAAATGTTAAATAGGGATATATTTAGGCCTTTAAGAAAATAATATTTCTCCGAAAATAATTTTCATCTCCGGGCAGCAAATATTGATATTTATCAAAATGATTTCGTTTATTATTATTATTATATCTGTTACGTTCAATGGAGTATTTTCTGCATATCTTTTTTTTAGCAGAGTTGCCGTTTCATCGTGTGATTTTTCGCCAGTGGGAAAAGCCAAACTTATTAGTGTAATTAGGTCAAAGGAGTCTGAAATTCAATAATTATATAATTTCACCGCAGACACGGTGATTCATATCCCTCTAATCCATTTAAATCTCGACTGTATGGAGATACATAAATAGCCCCGCTTATTGATTCATGCGGTTAGCCATTAGTGTGACAGAGTCAGCGATGCGCGAACTGGGCATAGATATGTCACCTGGTGCTATTCCACTAGATTTTTCCGAAGTCTGATTAATCACGTACAAACGCCACACGGGCACTATATTAGGTCAGTTCTTCTGGGTGTGATTCATAATACCATTGCTTCACGAATACCAATGGGAAATCACTCTCAATTTTAGTAAATACTGCATTCGGTTGGTATAAAAGCCGATTATGTTTTAATTTGCTCAGCATTGGTACTTGTCATTTTATATAATGTAATCGGCTTGTGTTTTTACATTTTTTTATTTACTCATATAGTGTTGTTTATATAGTTATCATCACGGTTGTGAATTTCCATCATGATAAACTTACATTCGAATTCAGAGCTCAGCATTAGCTTATATCAGGAGTGGATGAATTATTATTGGCTCGTACAAACCGATAATGAATTCCCTTTCGGGTTAAGCACTCTCATAGTAATTAGAGTAAACCAATCCCAAAACGTTAACAAATAACAGAGGAAACAGTTTCAGGCTTGATTTAGTGGTATTTATGCACCACGAATAAAAAAAAATATTTTTTTTAATACTACTTTCAAGATTTTATAGGCACGACCCGGGGTCATGACCCCAGCGGTGACCTGAATATGACACGAAGTGTTGAAACCCGGGTCATGTCAATAAAATCGGGAAAAACCGGTACTCGCAAAGTCATTTTTCAGTTTCTCCGTGTTACAATATACCTAGACAAAAAACTTTTCAAATATCGCAGACTTCTCCAATAACCATCCAATCACAACTAAGTATCACCCTCCCCCATTCCTATTTTTAGATCTTTATACCTCCCATCGTCTCTCTTGCCATTTATGATTCCAACCATTTTCGTCCATTTGCTTACGTGTTCCGACCGCAGCCTTAAAAATCGAATAGTCACTTGGTTAGTAGTCAAGTTGCAAAGTTTTAACCAAAATATTGTGTCCAGGGAACGTATCCTTCAACATACTTATGGAAGATAATGAAATAGGAGAAGGAAAATCGGTCACTTATCTTCATAATGCTCTTTCGTTTCTCCCCATTGCTTTTATGCTTTGGGACTTAGATTTTTTGAAAGACTACGGCAGATATTTGAGCTCATAACTACCTGAAAATAACCTAATGGAGGACGGAGAATAAAGTACGCTCTTCCGAGGGGAAACGTAGTGATTGATCTTATTTTGGTTCTGTATCATATTCAGGGTTTATACTAAGCCTGGAATGCATTTCCTTGAAGTAACGGTAGATCTCAAATGGTCAGATAAGTTCCGTTATTTTAAGAACCTTTCCAATTATAGCGACAGACGTTTGATGTTATCACAATACCTGGATTGACAAGCCTGTCGACCTTGCGTTCCTCTCCGATAATTATTTACACCCAAGCAGTAAACTTCTTCAAAGAAATCATTCAATCTTTAAGAGCCGCAGAAGCAAAGTAAATCGATGGGAGCATTATAAAACACTCCAACCGGCCATATTATTTTTATGAAAGGAATTTTAGGTATGGCTATAGAATTATCCATGTTAAGTAATTGGGACGTGAAGGAGGGATGAGGTGGGACCTTTTTAGGGGGGCTGAAAGGGATAAAGAGGGGGTATAAAAGTGCGGAAGTGAGAGAGGGGTGGTCGTAGAACTGGGGCAGACAACGAGGGGCAATTTTCAGAGTAGGAGAGAAAAAAAGATGGAGATATTTTAAGGGCATATAAATTGGTGGAGGTAATTTTCTTTCGATCAGTCGGAGCGTAAATAGGAGCAAGGTAAGGGAGCATGGGAGTGGTAGGAGAATGTAATCTGTACGTACTTACGTGCGTATCGGTCTGTGTGTTGTTCAATGGATGGGAGATCCTAGTTAAATTATAGTATATCCCAATACATTATTTCACTCGGTGGCCCAAACCGGGCAGAACACACTGTGTGATACGTATCAAACACAGCTGTTGCAAATGTACAATGTAGCTTTAAATTTGAATTCGAAATTGATATATCATCCTTTTGGGCTTTGCTCTAATTTGAGAAGTATACTAGTTAATTTGCACTCTTCCAAATTCTCAAGCAAAAACATGAAGTTGAGAAGCTTTAAGTGTAAAAACAATAAGTATTACAGCTAAACCGCAAGTAATATACATTGTTATCACAATTAAACTACAAGCTATGTAAACCAGTAACATACATGTTAACAAAATGTAAGACAAATATTTTTGACTAAATCATAATTTATCAGAACAATGTCTTCAATCACACAACAATTATGCATCAATTACAGTTACCTAATTAGGATATTATTTGCAATTGTTTGCGTGATCTAATAACTATATTGAGTTTTTATTTGTGATTATCTATTCAAACAAAAGTTTGTTTAATCGCATCAATCAATGTCACATTTTTAATGTCATTGTGTGGCATTTTTCATACTTACCCCCACCCCCTTCTTTTTGCCAAATTTTCCTCTTTGGACATTTTCCCCTCTGCGGACTAAAACTATTACTAAACCCTCCGCTAACGACATGTACGCCAACGACAGCCAAAATACCTACGAATCCAAAATGCAGTGACTCCTGCCAGCAACTTCTGCCACGACTTCTGCCACGCTTCCTTTCTTTCCTTCTCCCTTTCTGCCTTTCGCCGCGCCTTTGCCTCACCAGGTCCTGCATCGTTTATATAGCCCCTAAAGTGAGGAAGGATTCCAAAAATGCGGTCATTCTGACCAAGGCACAAAGGCTGTGATCCTGTATTCTGCGGCCAAAGCCAGAAAACAGTTCCTAGCACTCCAATTGAAAACTGCCACCCCATCTATCACCTATCCCATTATTTCCTCCCCTCCAAGGCTACCAATCGCCTATATCCTAAGCTCGCCCATTCCACCTCTTCCTTGCCGACAGACCCCCTCCTCACCTGACTCATCTCTGAGCACGCCATCTTTTTTTGCAGTCGAAACGGCGACCGAGCAACAACGTTGTGTGAACCTGATGATTTTCAGTCATTTTTGTACTTAGAGAGAAGCTCAACCTCTCGTACTTGTATACTTTAAATCATTTTCTGAGTGGAAACTCTCATAACGGTCGCCTGGCAGTCGACTGTGGGTAGTTTGCTTGTAACTTGGTTGGTTATATGTGTGAAATATATTGATAGTTCAGTTATTGATTAATAATACTTGTATTTCGTTCAATTTCCTCATTTGTCTCACCCGAGCTTGGAAAGAGTTTGTTTTTACGGGTGTTATTGGCGATAAAAACTATTCCCTTCTCCCGATAACGCTTCGATTGTATCATTTCTTTGTTCCACAAACTGTGTGATTTTACCATATAGATATGTATAATTTAATAATGTGATGCAGCTATATTTTATGTAATTTACATATTGTGCGATAAATGGTAACAGATCACCAATGGTATCAGATTCACCGAACTCTTAGTAATTCAATTCGGAAGAGAATATTCGCAATCACTGCAACACACTCTTCTATTATTAAAGGAATGATTAAATCTTTCGAATCAAATTCGTGGAATTGAACCAATTACCTTTTCAATGCATTTCCAATCTAAGTTTGTCCGTACGCATAGTTTTTGGATAACCTGAGTATTCTGCCGACTCTAAAGTCTTTGCAGCTGTATTGTGACTCATACTCATTCATCATGCACATGAATCATGAACCTGAATCGAGGAAAAATATGCTGGTAGGGCGGGGATCTAAGTAAGGATGGTATCGAAGGGATCATAGCAAGTGCGCAACCATGGCGTTGTAACAAGTGTCTAGTGCTACATAGATCCACTTTATGCGGAAACAACGCTGCTGGTGTTTCTTCCCAATTGTTATCTGAAGACTTCAATCGTTTATTGAGTGAAATTAAGTCGGAATTGAAAGTTACTGAAAAGAATCTTGGCGATTCGATCAATGCTTTGTATGATCGGATAGATGATCTAACTGAAACGATTACTGCCCAGGCCAACAGATTGGAAGAGTGCTACGAAATTGTAAGGGCTGCTGCCTTTCCAGTGAAATTATTATACTAAAAAAGCAAGTGTTAGTGCTTTCTTATAGATGTGATGATATTGAGCAGCGCACACTAACCAACTCTATCGAAATTGTGGGATACCCTTTAGCTGAACGGGAAAACTTGCCAGCTGTTGTGTGTCAAATTGGAGTTAAGTTGGGTGTAAAAGTGGATGTCTTTGACATCGATAGCTGTTTTCAATTTAAGACGAAGAATTCAACAGGGGTGCACGTGAAATTCGTCCGGAAAAAAACAAAGGATGATTTTATAGCAGAAAAAAGAATCAAGAGAGACCTTTCCACGACTCACCTTTAACTCAAGTGTCCCGAACACCCCAATTTACGTCAATGAAGTGCTATGTAAAGGTAGGTGAAAGATTTTCCTTGCAGATAAACAAGCTAGAACGGAGAAACACTATAAATATCTCTGGCTACGAGACGGCAAAATATTGATGCGAAAAGCAGAGAAAGAACCTGTCATTGTTATAACGTGTATGGATGATTTATATAATTTGTAAAACTAATTGATGTCTCTAAACAATGGTGAATTTAAAGCTAATTACCTTTCTATTATTCACCCAAACATCCGAAGTCTCAGAAGTAATTTCGATCTTTTATTGGTTGAATTATATCAGATGTGCACTCTGCCGAATGTTATTATCTTGTCCAAAATATGGTTTTACGAAAAATAAATTAATTTTAACAAAACCCCGGGTTAACAATTATATGTGCAATGTTATAAAGGCAGTAGATCACGAGGCATAATTGTATTTATTTGCGATATACTTTTTTGTAAAGACATTTTGTTTTCAGTTCCTTCTGCTGATTGCATATTTATTTATTTTAAAAATGCTATAAGTGATACACTTTTGTTATGCTTGTACAGAGGCGTAAATTTTTCAGTTAAACAATTTGCTGATGAGTTAGAAACTGTGTTATCGACTATTCAAGGTAATTTGATTGAAATTGGAGGCACGAATAATAACATTCTGTCCTCAAACAATGACTCAAGTTTGTATTTAAATTTAATGAGTTATTGCGGTCTATCATGCTTGTTAGAAGAACCTACCAGAATTAGCGGAATGTCATCCACCTTGATTGATCACATATTTGCTAGGCTGTTCAATTTAGCTACATTGGATATTAATACCGACGTTTTAAAACTATCCATCACAGAGCACTTCATGACCTCTCTTGTACATTCCCGCAAAGATCAGGAACATATTGTTGAAAAGTATAATGAACCCCTAATGAAAGTTGATTTTAATGCATTCCAGTTTAGATTTTTGGAAACAAGCTGGGAAACATTGCTGAATGAAGTTGATGATTCAAAAGCCTATGGTCAATTCATGTTTCTTCTGAATGGGTGTATGTCTGCCTTCAAGAACACAGTTGAGACTATTCGGCGAGAAAAAACATTAAAACTATGGATTACGACCAATCTGTTAATGCTAATTAGAAGAAACGATTATTTGTTAAAGAAGTCCAGGCGATAGCCCAACAATAAAAATTTATAAAATGCTTTCATAAAATGTCGGAATAGCCTTAGAACTCAATAAATATTAGCTTTTGACAGTTATTATGCACAGAAATTTCAGCATTTTTCTGGGAATCCTAAGAAGCAATGGGAATTTTTTAGGGAACTAACTGGAGAAATTAAAGGTGGCCCTGAAATGGCCACTGGAAGAAATGTTGAAAGTGAGCAACTTAACATACGCGAACGAGATGCGCACTCGGCAATATCATCGCTCATTTGTTTTTGACGCGATATTTAAGTTGTGATGTTTCGTATCTAATTACATAAGAAAGAGAAAAGGGTTGATTGTTGCAAGAAGAAAGAAAGAAAGATAGTTCATATTTCTTTTAATAACGAAGGAATTTATCAAGAAATGGCCTAAATGTTACCAATGTAACAGAGTTGACTTATAAATTTAATAAGTATTTTTTTAATGCTTTCATACGCCATTCAGAGTCGAATTCAAGTATTTCTGACTTTGTCAGAAGAACATGTAGCTCCTTTAGCCAAGAAAAGTCTATATATTTCGAGCCTATTTCTACTGGTTAAATAGTAAATATAGTGAAAAATCCGCCTCAGAGAAAGTCACCCGGGATGGATGGCAATAATAGCAAATTATTAAATCTTGTGATTGACCAAATAGCTCCCATTCTGTCATTACAACTGGAATTTTCCCAGTGCTTTGAAAACGGCTGTGGTAAAACCCCTTCTCAAAAAGGTTACAGACCCGATATAAAAAATTATAGGCCCATTTCCATATTATCTGTGTTCTAAAAAATCTTTGAAAAACGTGCTAAAGTTCGCCTGGTAAAATTCTTGGAAAAACAAACTTTTTAGTAAAAGTCAGTTCGGCTTTCTATCTGGTAAAAGCACAAGAGATGATTTACAAAATTTCATGGGCAGTGTATATACTTCTCTTTTCTCAAATAAACGAATTTCGGGCCTCTTTGTTGATATTTGTAAAGCTTCTGATATGCTAGACCACAATATTCTGTTGTTTAAAGTGTTTTCTTCAGGAGTACGTGGTATTTCGTTCGAGTGGTTCAAAAGTTACCTGACAAACAGGTCTCAATGCGTTGTCATTAATCGTAGTAACAGTGATTTTAAACCAATTGTTTCGCGTTTGCCACAGGGCTTAGTCCTAGGTCCAACAATACTTTTGGTGTACATTAACGATTTGTGTAACTATAGTTTTAAAGGCAAAGATACTGCCTTTGCTGATGATCTTGCACTGAGCTACGCCTTTTCAACTTGACGCACTCTAAAAAAAAAGAATGCAATGTGATTTGAACTATATGCGGATGTGGTTTTTTCACATCAAACTAAAAATAAATGTTAATAAAACAAAGTTCATGTGTTTTTATGTCTGTAACCGTTTTTATAATGATAGGAAACTACTGTATCATGAGATTAACTGTGATTTCAATACTTGTAATGACTGTGTATCGGTGGCCAAAGTTGATTTTATTAGATATTTGGGAGTAATCATAGACTACAACCTCAAGTGGCAGCGTCATCTATGTTCCGTGGGGAAATATTTACTGCATTGCACGGCAAAATTTTATTATGTCCGTAACAAATGCAATTTAGACCATCTAAAGATGTTTTATAATGCATCGGTAAATTCTAAGCTCAGTTATGGTATAACTATCTGGGGTGGTGCCTACTGAAATTTAAATCAGCCAGGCATTTACGCTCAAAAGAATATCATCAAAATTATCTGCAGGAAAAGCAGATGTCATCCCAATTTTCCCTTATATTTTAGCTTAAAGGTGCTCCCACTGAGACATTTGTACATTTACAAGGTCTTGCGAATGTTCTTTTTAAGAAGTGGCAATAAATCAGCCTTGCTTGATAAACCTTACATTGGATGTGGCCGTAGAAGAATGATGTTCATTCTGCAAAAAGTTCGCCTAAGTGTTTTCAAAAGACGTTTTGTATATATTGGACCTCAATTATTCAATCAATTACCACCTGTTTTAAGAGGTAATCAAAAAGAGTTGTCATTTTTTAAGAAAGGTTAAGGAATGGCTGCTTTCTTTAGAAAGTATGGAATTTGTTTTTGGGTAAAAATATAAAATGTTTGTCTTCAATTTTATTAAAAATTATATTCATTATTATATTATGTACTTTCTTGTTATTCATGTTCAAAACCATGTTTTCAAAACTTTTATTCAATTTTTTGATGAATTAATGTATTTTATATCATTTATTTTGTACTATACATGCTTTTAACGGTAAGCACTCATGTACTGAAGGTAGCTTCACCCAGGAATATCCTTGAAGCTACCTAAAGCTCATATGCTTCAATTCATGTTTTGAGTATTATCTATCTGTACATGAGCGATAAAAATATCTATCCATCACATCTATCTATCTAATTGGTCGCTTTAAAATCGAGCGTAGGAAGATCAGAGTTAAAAAATCGATTTATGCTGAGCCAGCCTGTGATGCATCGAATCAAATCATTCCAACCCTGAAAAATAAATAAAAAAAGGAAACAAATGATCACATGGTCGGTTTAAGTAGAATCAATTCAAGAAAGTCTCGGGTAAATTGAATCGATTAAAAGTATTTTCAACTAATCTTACAATTTGGAAAATCGTGCCAAGTGTTAGCAATTTCCACTTGACCAATTTATTATCACGATTCCCATAGTATAAAATTCAATCAATTTTAATGGAATTTAAAAAATTAAATACAATTTACGATACATAATTAATCACTAATACAAATCACAGTTTTAAAGATATTCAATAACTTTAACAACGCATTTATAATGCATATTATGTAAACGAAAGAAGTGTTGTCATTAACTAAATTAATACGCTATGAACTTCTTGACATTTTCAACCAATGATTTGATTCTCTATGGAAAGTGTTGGAAATATCAAATCTCGACAGTCCACTACGCTTTGCCAATACGTAGTTCTTTTGTTTTCTTTTCTGTGTATCCGTCGCTATGTGACTGATCGTTATTGTTGAGTTGTTATTTATTGTATTTGATATGAGTCTAAAATATATCACAGCTTTCACTTGTGCTATCAGTTTATTTAATTAAATAACCCTTGAAGTAAAAAGTAATTTACAACAGGAAGGTCCTTCAGGTCAACTATTCCCTTCATCAATTGCTGTATTGAAAAAAGTATTTATTATCATTCGTTATTAGACTTCGAACTTCAAATCAGTACGTATGATCATTCTTACTAAAAATGTCTATTATTTTTAACATGTTAGCCCGGGCGAGCTTACCAGTAATAATCTTGAAAATGTACCCAAGTCCTTCGATTTGTCTCCTTTTTTCCGCACTGAAATACTCATTACCTCCGTCATGCTTTTCTTCTATTATATCTCCTTAAAAAAACTTTCGCTGTCTTTCCCTGAACCATTTCAATTCTCACGGTTTAGGTGACATGATGATTTAATCGATTGGAGATCGAATTGAATTGATTCAACCTCGCCAGAAGTAAATTGGAAGCGCCCATCACAGGGAAAATACTCAGCAGGCTGGAGAAAGAAGCGTGGATTTACAAAACGTGAGGAGAAAAGCAAGCGCGGTTTTTTCCCCAGCTAGCAAACGGGGATAATAACCCTTAAGATTAAATGGCCCGGAAGCAGCTAGTGGTTGCCGCTAAGATGGAAAAATACGGATTTTTTTGGATGGGATCAGGAGGGTGGGGTGCAGGGAGGGGGTAGGGGGATGAGAGGGTGAGAGGAGGGGGGGGGGTATCAGAAGAAATGGGAGTGGGGATGAGCGGATGGTTTTGGTGCGATGGTTGGCTCTCAGGGATGTAGGAGGAAAAACTCGGTTGGTTCAGGGACAGGAGGGATGGTTTTAAAAGGAAGTGGTACCGGTGGGGTTGGGCGTTGGGTTGCAATGGGCGAAATTGCGTCGCTTTCACCCTCTTCCTCATCTCCCATGGCGCCGTCTCGTGGCGTTTGCCGTATATCACGCGCGGCAGGAGAAGGGGGAGAAGGGCGCACGGCCTCTGGGCGCCGTCTCTCGTGACACGTGCGCTTCGTTCCAGGGTGCGTGCCATCCGAGCGAGCTTAGAAAATATATTCAACAACGTTCGGGACCCGCGAGGGACCCTGAAAATAAGATATAACGCCCATGTTGTAAGGAGTGTGAGTAAGGATAAGTGTATCGTCCAGGGGATAAAAATGCGGTCCCTTGGTACATATTTCTATTTTTATTTCTTATAATTCGACGCTGCACCGTTGAATTTGGGGCACCGTCATCGTTTGATAGATGGTTTGAATTTTTCGTAATGGAAAGAGCCCAAAAAAACAGCCATTTTTAGTGGCATGTTTTCTCAGCCAAGTAGGGTAAATGAAATTCAGTAATAAGAAATTATTTTTTTCCAACATTAACACTTAGAGAAATAGTATTTTATAATTTATAGTGTTTTGAAGGCCCTGTAAAAATGTAATTATTTTCTCGCACTTTCGGTTAAAGCAAACAGAAGTAATGGATAACTGTCTGTACTATGAATGAGAGATTACGAGGTACAACGGTTGAACCAGCATTGGTTGAAATGAAGTAAGAAAACCGCCTCATGTTGGTGAGGTAATAACTTTTCTATCGTAAGCTAAAATTCGGGTGAAATTACTCGAGATTAATGAAGCATACAAACGCATAATATAATCCATCCAGTATCTGATGAGTTATACATTTTTAATGAATTTTAATTCTTAGGAATCACAGAGTATTACATAATCTCCTTCATTGTCGAGTTCTGTGCACCGTGAGAAACAACTGGTTTTCTTGGTTTTCTTTCTCTTCTTCTCCCAAAATTTCTTCCTCCTTTCACGGCAGAGCATTAATTTTACGTTGAAGAAATATGGAGAGATGGGCCGAGAAAAGGTGACTGCAAGAAAGAGGTATGTATCCAGGGAGAATATTTATAGATTGTAAATTTAAAAAAATTAGCTGGAATAAAAATAATTTTCTCGTGCCTACATAGTGCAAGACTTGAAGATAATTTATTGCAATATTTTATACCAAACCGTGGACATGTTTCTTTCATATCTATTTACTTATGCGATAAAAATGGGAGGTTGAAGTACTCACCTTTTTTTACAATTTAGGTACACTTATGAAACCTTATTTTGCCTCAAATGAAAAGGCACAAAGAAAAGGCTAAATGAAAAATAATTGGAATTTTTAGAGGTTGAAGAGCATACAGAAGGAGGAGAAAATACAAGAAAATGCTAAGGATGTGACGGAGAAGCCCTTCTTTTTGGTGGAACTAAAGCTCGATGTCGATGGAGAAAATAACTGTGATGTCGACATTACGTTGATTTTTAAAATTGATAGGTAAGTTTGAGTCATTCTTACTTCGTGAGCCAACGAAGCAATAGACATTGAAGAAACCCTTTATATAGTTAGCGAGAGACTGAGAAGGGTAAATTTTGTGGAAACTACTATTTTTGTGAGAATCATAGTGCATGGCATGTTAACGTGATGTCTTAGAGTCTCTCTATGTTTTTCTTGTATTTACAAACGGTGAGGGAGATGAAGGAATTTTTCTACATACCTGTTCGGCAGTGTATCTCTTTCATTTTCCTGCTTTCGTCAGCTCTAGATACACATATAGTTCAGGGATAAAATAATATTCCCCATATAACCCTGAAACTCGCGTGATGTGAATTGTTCAAGCAATCTTACCTATGTAGTCAGAGCCTCTAACAGTTCCCAACTTAGTTCTTCCATCAGCTGTATTGCACTCTTTTCACTCGTAGCAGTTGTTAACGAAGCGAGTGACTTTTCTTTGCATTTAGTATTTTTCCGGGCATTAAATCTTCCTTTCTAGGGCCCCAAATGTTCGCGGCGTACTCTTCACGTGGTAGCGTACTCTTCGCTCTCACTGAAGCGAAGTAACCTCTCACTTTCACTCAACTGATAAATTGTAGTCTCTTTAATGCAGTGCCGCAAATATTTCGTGTGTTTTCCTCCGTTAGAACGGACGTTATTGTCATTTCCAGGAACACATGGTTTCCTCAGAAATATTAATATTTGCTCCCCACCCTTTTAAAGATGTGGAAAAGGCGTGATTATTTCGCAAGACGCATACTGAAACGAATTAACTAGGATTTAGTTCTATCCCCCACTCAAGACACCAAGCCTTGTTAGGATCCAAAGAGAGATTCTCTTTATACGCTCTTATGGCGATTTCTCTGTAGATGGCCAAATCGCTGATTTCGCAGCTGATTCTTGAATTAAATTATTTTTTTAATGTAGTGGAGCATGCTCTCTTCTGGAAGTGAAGTCTGGAGAGTGACTGCTGCAGAGAAAAAGATATTCAAAGCAATGGATGGATGTGGTGTTAGCGAAGAATAATGAATATCAAATGGACAGAGAGAATCACCAACGAACAAGTCCAACGAAGGGTTGGAGAGAAAGGAGTACGATGAAAACTCGGTGAAGAAGAAGAGGAAAACTTATTGGACACATTTTGTGACACAGCAGTCTAACGAAAACAATTTTGGAAGCAGAAATGAATGGAAATAATTACAGCGGAAGACCAAGAATGGAATACATAATACAAATCATGAAGGACGTCAAAGTGAATGATTATTTAGGAATGAAGCTGTTGTCAGACAGGAGATTGGAGTGGAGTGTTTCGGACTGATGACGATATAAATATAGAATAACAGGGGGCCGATCACGCTTCCATATGGGACACCGGATGTCAACTCAACAACGTCGGGACGAATGGAGTCGATAGAAACGAGCGCTTTTTGTTTGCGTCCTGTAAACTACAATCCAACAGTTTTATGGTTCAGTCTAGAAACTATTCATACAGCTCTCGCGTTCTGCTCCCAAGTGCCCATTGATGGAAAGAGCCACCGATGGGAGTGTAAAGAGCAAATAAGGAACGCACTCAGCCAGTGTGACCAACCCTTCGGGAGTCCACACGTAATGGAACGTGTGAAGCGGGATACGAATATGGGGACATAATTCCCATGTCTCTGTATCCGCGTGGGATAGGGATGGAGGCTGAGGGAGAGGAAAGGATGGGGGTGGTTGAAGGTGGAAAAGGGGGTTGAGAAATAAAGGGGGATGAAAGTGAAAGGAGGTGGCTGTTAGGTCGAGTGGATAGGCAGGCGAAGAGCACACTTAAAGAGGACTCCGGGGGTGCAGCCGAGAGAATAAGGCTGGCTACCCCGGAGCGTTAGCAAAGAAACACAGGGCGGCACGAAACTTTATACTGGTGGTGCACCAATTTCAGCAAATGGTTCGATCCTTTTACTCCCATGGGGCTCTTGAAAGGTTATTAATACCTAGCACCCGATATACACTTCTTTATAGTTCTGTATGTGCGGATATTTGCAGAGAAAGCGTTTCAATACTTCACCAAAACATACCTCGTATATCAAATTAACTGTAGGTAATGTACCTGCATTTTACATTATATTTCTTTCATGATATTTAGATTTCTGAGAGAATAATAGCCTAATCCTTATTCAAGAATAATTGCAACAATCATCCACTTTTATCAACAGAGAAAGCTTCCTTAACAAAGGATTTATTTTTGCACATAGCTTATTGACTGCCTATATGTTTCTTTAACAGTTCGATACCATGCAATCTGTTCTATGGAGAGTGAAAAGCTGTTCATTAAATGATTGAAATGATCGAGTTATTCAATGGGTAGCTTTTTGAAAACGGAAATAACTAATTCAAGTGCTTAATATTTGCGGCAGGAATTTTATCTCTAGTTTCGTGAACTTCGCTGGAAAAAACAAAATGTTAGACGAAGGGACTTGTGGAAACAAATTACCTGCCGCGCAAACGTTTTCGTTACGGCCTCCATTGAGAACAGTTGGCTCAGTTTAATGAACATATTTCCCTTTAGTATAGTATACTTTCGAACCCTTTATTGCATGATCCAAAATTTATTTCTCACACCGAACCAGGTTTTGGCATAATATGCCATTCTCAAGGTTGCAAGCTTGAAGCTATGAAGGACATCAAGGATTTAACAGAGTAATGCCGGAGGCAGTGTCTTTTATCCTTCATTGCATTTAAGATGGGGAGGGTTAAGGTTTTTTGGTAATTATTGAACAAATAATGGGAAACGGAAATAGCTTGTTTCTTTTTTCAATATTGCAGAGTAGATGAAAATATATTCATCACTCGTAATTATTTTGAGATAAAGTAGCCTATTGGTGTTAAGGTACTCTTAGCTTCTCTGGTCTCACAAGGCACTAATTTATCTTTTATTCTGCATTATGTTTATGAGTGATTTCATTAAATAGTGTATATATTATTAGTATTAGTATATTAAGTGGGGAATTATTACATTATCCTAGCATAAGTTCCAATGCTATTTGTTCAGGAGCTATATCGTGACACCTGTCATCATAGTTTTCAACCACAGTAAAATCCATTGATAAAAGCTGGTTATTATTCCTGGCCAAACCCTCAATAACCAGCTTTTAACAACACTAGGCACACCCCTTGCCTTATTTTTCAATTTAACCGAAGATTAATTCCTTGCCCTGCCGGCAATATTCTTGGGAGCTGCGGTGTATTCCTCCCCATTCTTTAAGGTTGAATTTTAGCCCTGATGGTGAACGATGGATCCCCGCATCACTGCAAAATATTAAGTACCTAGTTCCCCAAGTAGCTTGTAAAGTATTAGCCACACGGGTGTGCTTGGACACGCTGTACATCTGGTATTTCCTAAACTTTAATACATTCAACAGGAAACCCTCCCCCCCTTCCTCCCCCAACTGAAGTGCCTTTTAGTTTGTTAGATCCTTCGCTTTGAATATGAGACATGGTACGTTTGTCGACGATTGTGAGTTAACCAACACCCTCTCGGCCTGCCAAGAAAACTTCGCTCGCGAAACAATAAACACAAAAGACGCAATAAAGACGCTCGATTTTTTACTCTCTCTCTCTCTCTCTCGAGAACGTTGCTTGGCAACCGCACCGAATCCCATTCTCCTCCCCTGATTTCCCTCCCCTCCACCCAGAAAAACCCATCTCTCCCCCACTCTCAAGAATTCCCGACTGTTATGTCCCAGGAGGCCCATCCACAGTGCGGCGGGAAGCAAGGCGCAGAAGTCGGGCGAGCAAAATTAAACTCCCCGCCCTGGAGGCAAGTGGGAGGACAACGGGAAAACGCAAGACCTTGTGTGCAGTTGCCAAAACAATGGGGGGACGAGCTCCCTTCACGGACATTGCGTCCTTTTGAAGCGCCCAAAGAAAGATGGCAACGATTTCTATTGCTACGGGATATCATCCTGCATGAATCTCTCTCACCCCCTTTGTATTGGAGACATTTTCTCCATACACCATCGCCACCCTTATTTTCGCATGCTCCACTCAACCGCGCACCCTTTTAAGAAGAATTGCTGTTTCTTTGTCTGCATTTCTTATGCATAACGTTATAGCAGTAACTATTCCGTAAGCTAAAATTATCAGTGAAAATCGCGGTGAAAAAACTTCGTCTATGTAATCATTAGGAATTAGACAATTTCTACTGTACATTTTTCGCGATAATTGATCCAAACCCTTCCAATTACTCTTTTATTATCTGTATTTCCGATGCATAGCGTTATAGCAGTAATAAGATGGTGTTCCGTAAGCAAAAATATCCAGTGAAAATCGTTGCAGAAAAATGCTGGTCTTCTATACAATTATCTAAAATTAGACAGTTCCTGCCGCTAAATTCTTCTATTTTAGTGATAGTTGACTCCCTGTTGCAGTTTCTCTCGGTACATTTTTTATGCATAGTACGATAGGAGCAATATAATTGTGTTCCGTGAGCCATTTTTTAAGTGAAAACCGTCGAAGAATAATGCTCTTCTTCCATGAAATCACCGGAAATTAGACAGCTTAGTAATGTTCAAGTCTTCAATTTTCGCGAAACATTAATTATTCCACCAATTTTGAGGATACCGGGACTAGCCACGGTACTTACCTTTACGGAGTCAACCGCAAGTGCACATTAGTGCGGTATTTCACTTAGGAAAAATCATTCTTCCGGCATACTTTGAAATCACTTTGTATGGCTCCCGAGTTAATAGACTTAAGAAGGATCATTTAGTTTCTACTAGAGCGGTTAATAAAATTTATAAAAAAAGTTATGTTGTAATCTTTTTAAGCAGAATTAGGTGCATATTGTTGCAATACATGAATAATATCCGAGTGGGTTATCTCGTTCAAAAAGATGCTGGGGAAAAGAACGAGTATTCATTCTTGCATTTAGAAGGATGAAAATGATCGGGCTAAAATTATATCAAATGAAATTGATCTTAACAAAATTAACTATCAATGGCACAGCAGCAGCAAGAAAAGCGGAGCACGTCTATTTTCCCAAAAATTACTTCATATATAAATAATACTAAATAAAGTCACTATATAGATAACCATAATTGGACTTCTATTATTAACGAGAGAGATTCTAACATATTTTATAATAAACTAATTCCTCAATTAAAGGAGTTTTTCAACATTTCAAGGGTCATCAAGTTAGTGAAAAAAAATGAAAGAAATAGCCCCAAAAAAGGAGTGGATAACTGGTGAGCTTAAAAGAAAGATGAAAAAACGAGATGAACTATTCAAATTGCATAAGGATAACCCTTCAAATGTTTATATAGACAAACATATAAATCTTGTAAAAATAAATTAAATCAAGAATTAAAGGAGTGTAAACAGAGGTACTATAGGAGTAGATTTATGGATGTAAGGGGTAGTAAAGAGATGTGACATAATATTAATGGTATTCTAGGAAGGAAAACCAAAGATAGTGATGAAAAACCTTTTGAAAATTTTAAGTCACAGTATTGTTTACATGAATTGGTAGAAATTTTTCTCCTCAATTTCACGGATGAGTTAGATAAGTTGAAACAAAAGTCGACGGTGAAATTTAATTTGGGTGGTTCCATTTCAAGTGTACTTAACATCTACAGACCCATATCTATGCTGTTGAGTATAGCTAAAGTGATGGAAAAATATGTTTCTACTGTGTTAATGAATTACTTAAAGAAAAACAATTTATTATCCAGAAGTCAATTCGCTTACCAGAAAGACCAGAAGGTACAAAAGATGTTTTGCAAGTATTCTCAGACAGTGTGAATGATGACTTGGATAAGAGTAGGAATGTTATCATAACTTTTGTTGACTACTCTAAGGCATTTGATATTATATCAGTTGATATAATTCTACAGATTTTGTAACAAATAGGAGTAAGAGGAAATGAATGGTTATGGTTCAAGTCTTATCTGACGTGTAGATCAGTGATTGTAAAACTGATGAATACTCATAGTGAGGTCAAAAATATTTATATGGATGTTCCACAGGGCTCAGTTTTGGGACCATTATTGTTCTCAATTTATGTTAACTCCATGTCTTATTTTTTCAAACCATTTAGAATTCTCCAATATGCAGATGACACAGTGTTGATATCCTTACATTATGACTTCAAAAGAGCACAGAAAAAATGCTGTGTGCTCTTGATGATATGGTGAAATGGTCTCATAATCATGAATTGGTAATGAATGAAGGTAAAACTAAGGTGTCTAATAAAGTGTCCAAGCTTAAGATGCTAGAGTTAAGACTACATCGAAGCTCTTGTTCGTATAAAGGAAATTCTAAGAGCTGCGATGGTGCTGTTCTTGAGGAGGTTGAAAAAATTAAATATTTGGGAATTATTATAGATCAACACTTAACGTTCAACGACCATATTATTAAGCTCAATGTTAAACTGAGGATTGTAATGCATCAACTGTATCATTTGAGAAATTTGTTGCCAGTACAAATAAAAAAAAACAAATTTGACATTGGCAGAAAGCTTAATAAGATATGGAATTACTGTTTGGGGTAACACTAGCAACTGTTATCTAACAATGTTGAAGAGAAATCAAGATAGGTTGTTGAAATTGATTGGTAATGAATAGTTCAGCTGAAATTTGTGAAATAAATAATAAATATGAGATATTGCCAATTTCGTAACTAATGAAATACATTATTATTTTAGATAATTATTTTAGTTAAAAAATAAAAAAATTAAAGGTATCAATGTCCGGAATGCAAAGACGTGATATGATACGGTATGAAGTGCCAAGGGTCTTTAACACAAATGGGTCTAGAAAACAGGAAGTACTGGTACCAAATATTTTCAACGAGTTACCGATATCACTGAGGAATTTGCAAACCATTGAGGAGGTCAAGAGACGATGCAAAAAGTATCAGTTGGGAGGAGAGTAGTAAAACTAATAAACTTTAATGAAAAATGTGTATTTTTCTGAATGTTTTAGGCACCTGCTGACAAGTATTTGACTTAGCGGGACCTAGGGATGTGATAATAGATTCATAACATTCACATTTATATGTCTCAAGCAATATATACTATAGTATGTTAAGTTAATAGTATTGGTTGGTCTAACATGTTGGTTGTAATTTAAATAACTATAAAATTGTATTGTAACTGACTAATGATCACTCGTGGAGTAAAAATATTCGAGAATTTACCGGTCAAGCTAATCGTAAATTGGGAGTTGTCAAATGAGTACTTGACAAGTACGACGATAAAGTTAGGGAAATCAGCTACTACTCCCTCGTTAGACTCCCTTGGAATATGCTGCCAGTATTTGGGATCCTTATGAGATAAGCTTGGAAACTGAGTTAGAACGCGTGCAGCAAAGATCGGCAAGATACGTTAAAGGCCGTTATGATAATCTCCTTAGTGTTAATGACCTTTCGCAGCAACTGGGATGGGAAACGCTTTCATACAGTCGATTAAAATTTAGACTCAATATATTAAGTAAGTTCCAAATCGGTCTATTCTCTGACGACGTTGATAATATTTTACGAAATCCGACGTACTATGGTTGAACAGATCATGAGAATAAAATTAGGGAATTAGACTGCAGAACGGGCAGATTTAAAATGCCATTTTTCCCACGAAAGATAAGGGACTATAACAGCTGCCAATGACTCTTTTATCTAGGTTTGTCGTTAGGTAGTGTAGCTCTTAGTAGTAGTACTCCTTAATACTTAAATCCTTATCTGTTACCTAGTACTAACAGCACGCCGTGCATGTTTTCTACATACGTCTTGAGTCTCTGTCCATTTGTGTAGTTGCAAAATACATATATATATATTAATGGTCCCTCTCCATTGTGATAATATCTGTAGTGTAGAAGTGCATGCTTGTGAGGCTTCGCCTCGTGAAAAGCATTAGCGATTTATGCTAATGCATAATTAGTCGTAGTTAGACTAACTTTAGGGTACAGTGTAATGCATTTTGGTGAATACTAACCCCTTGCCACACACCCCTGAGGTGGCTTTCAGGGTATTTTGTAGATGTAGATGTAATTGTCAAAATTGTAATTGAAATTTTTGTTCAAAGTGAATTTACATTACATTGTCTAAGAATTTAATAGACATATTAAAATGGTCAAAAAAATGTTATGTTACATTTGTGCGATATTCCACTGGGGAAAAATCTTTCGTCTTGACCGGGATTCGAACACAGATCCCTCCCTTTTTCCTCTTTGGAGTATCCTTATGTTCACATGCGGGTGACTCCGTAAAGGTTACTACTGTGGCTAGTCCCGGTATCCTCAAAATTAGTTATGGAACATGACTAATTCAATGGAACCTGCTGTCATAAGCATCATATGTGAGGACCCATGATGAAATAATATTTTATACTGGTCAATTTCGAACACTGCATATGTAATATTTCCCACTTTTGATTGAATGTGACACTCCACAAAGCATGCCATGCAAAACAAGCATTCATCTTCATGGAATGGGTCAACAATTGTTCAGAGACGACATAGTCGGTATTTCTGCATAACGTCCATCATCGTTTTATCCTGATTGCATGTATTTCATCTATGCTACGCATGCATGGAAGAAATGCCCACAGACTAACAGGGATGTTGGATAAAACTCAAGGAGAAAAGATAAAAGGTTTTAGATTCATGCGAAAAATTTAGTAGATTTATCAACAATTTAGGCGAAAATATTATGAAACCTATATGACAATAGTTTGTCAAAACGATTATTTTGGGTTGAAGTCCGCGCGATTACGTAATCACTCACTCAAGGAAAACGAAATGCAAATGTGGACCTCAAATTCCGACGGCTGTCCGCGGGTGGGTGACGTGAATTTTAAACCATCACTGTTAACTCCAGTTGGACATTCATAATTCCCTTTCACCCGCCAAGTTTGTCCCTCTATCCCTGCATACGCATTCCTCTTTCCGAGCTGTTTGCGATGGAAGGGTGGCATGATTTAATCCCGTTAGGTTCTCATTCATGATGAGCAGGCTCCCTAGATAGTCATCACTCGTTGTGCTTTGTTTCCAAGACGAAACAAAAACTGCAGCTCGCCTAGCAGTCCAAAGAACTCATCTCATCGCTACAGTGATGAAGTAATGGCCATTTTACACGGAACACTTAGTGAATTAAAATCCAGTTGAATGATTCCAGGCAGTTTTTTCTTCAAGTTAGTAATATAATAGCCTCCTTTAACTTAATCATGTGCCTCTCAATTCATAAGCTGGTAGCTTCGAACCCTTTGAATAACACTACCTACCAAATAAATATTTGAACTTTTTTACCTTTAGCTAAGTATACTTCCTCATGGAGCCCTCTCGTAGACCTCTTCCTCAAAGAAAATTCCAAAGTCCTAGGAAATCCATGACGTGGCGATTGTACCCAAGTTTCAAGCCCGATTAGTCAAATTGAATCTTTTATTTCTTTCGAATTGGTCAACTTCATGTCACATTGGTTAAACTGTTTTGCTTTTTGTGTTCTTATTTTTTCTCTTTCATTTCCTTGCTGTATGCCCTTTTCCTATTTTCCTTACATTTCTGTCCCGTCCTTCCCAAACGTCCGGAACCCTGTCACTACTGTGGAGTAGCTACCCCACAGTGTGCTACGCTCTATCATTTTCTCTCAGGTAATTCCCATTTCTCGCAGATTCTTTTCCACATTCACAAACCATTTGCCCCTTTTCTTTTGATGTAAGTAGTAATTACAAATCCTTCCGGTTAATTTAGTATCTTCCATCCTCACCAAGTGCCCATAAGATGTAACTCTCCTTTTCCACATGGTAACTGTGTTTTTTCTATAACTAGATACTGCTCGTGATTGTGCCTTTCCTATGTGCTCCATAGTCTCTGATTGGGACTAAAGTTTTCCTAAAGATCTTACTCTCTTCAATTTCAATTTTTTTTCCTATAAGCCTTTTTTACCCATTGCAAGACATACAGATGCATATAAAGCTCATGGTTGAATTGCATTAATACATTTTCAATTTTTGCAACACATAATTTTCAATATTCCTGATTACAACTATATATACTATCATAAAATAATTTTATAAATGTTCGGGGATGTAAACAAACAACAATATTTTTTTTAATGAACTCGCATCCTCTGTCTGAATAAGAATTTTCGATTAAATTTTAAATCACGTTTCTTCAAGAAGGATGTTTTTTCTGATGATTGATTCACTGACGCCAGTGTATGTATTTTGAGTATACAGCGATAATGGAGCACTTTTCGTTAAATTTTTATACTAAACAAAGTGCTGCGTTTTATAACGAAACCGCCTCCTACTGATATTAATTCGTAAGAGATATCAATTGCAATCTTAAGCACTCAAGGCGCTTTAGGGTCAATAACATTGTGTGTCATTGGTCAAAGATGTTTTGCCAATGCCCCTTGGCTCATTTTAATCATGATAATCATTTAAGAGTGTAACCTGTTTTTTGGCCAGTAAATCCTCTTTCGGTTCACATTTTAGCCGTTAAGCTGTTTGAATTATTCACTTCAGTATCGTGTGCTGTGAATAAAATTTCCTGTCAATTTCCTCTAATTGAGTCGCTTGTTACATTTAATTGCAAAGTTAATATTTAGAACGGTCAATTTTTTTACTTTATCCTTTAAGTTATGGCTCTCTCCAACCCATAGCCTTCGTTTTTTGACAGTACCTTTATCCATTTGAGGTAATTTTATAAATATCACGAAAAGCACCGCATCTTATTTCCCTCCCGGTTTTAATTACCTACTCAACCATTCCGTACGGAAAAATGGGGTTATTGGGAAATGGGAAAAATTATTTTGAAAGCCAATTTCACGCGCAGAATGTGTCGCGCTTTTCTTCTTCGAACTGTTTTGAAAACCGTGGAGGGGCCACTCGATATAGGACAGTCTTCCTCTTTAAAATCAATTGCTAGATCTGGTCCCTTAATATTTTGGCTTCAGAGAAATAATGTGCCCATTATAATTAGCCGTCTGCATAAGTCAATGTTGACAGTCTCTTTTCTTTGGACAGGCAGTGTTTTCGTTTCGAAATTTAAAGACATTTGACGTAATCAAATATGGGCTACTACTTCCATCAAAATAAATGGAAGTCTTACTAATTTCATGTTTAATTCCTTTTATATCTTCATGGAGGCTGGATATATGTGAGGCAGAGACATATACAAGCATTGCATACTCGCGTGTTGCTGTTGACGATTTTAAATAAAAGATATTGTGGCACCATTATCGTTTGTTGTTAGAATGTTATCTCCTCCCCGTGCTCATTAGTATGTTTTCTCATCTTTAGACTCGCAGTCAAAGCTAGAAGAAATGTTTAAACTTTCTGCAATTACTTTTGAAGCCAATTTCCGGGATTTTTCCAAATTGAAGCTGCAATTTTTTAATATAGGGAGCACCCATTGAACTATCATTATTTTGCGTTAGAATTCCCTAAAATGTTAAGTAACATGCCTTGAATTTCAGTCCAATCAGAACCACGATTAGCTTTCAAATGCTGAAGCCAAGATTCTTTATGTTTATGCTCATGTTATTATGTACAACTCTAGATGCCAACCTTATTACTTATATCTGTTGTTTTAGGTTAATTTCTTTCAAGTTATTTTTTCTTAATTAATTTGACCTAATTAAGGAAAGTGTTTATTTATGGAATGACACGAGTAGCAAAACTGTTTTTCAGCATCATCTTGGTTGCGGCTTCTTAAAAGTGAAAGATTGCCCTCATATTAGAGGAGAGTGGGCGAGAGTAGATTTATGTAATGAGGCGAACGGAGGGGGAATTACGTAACTATATTCTCGAAAACAATAAGCCCACTGATGACTCCGTTCAAAGAGTTGTCAAGGGGTTTTTACGTGGTTTTAAAAAAAGTGTCTGATTATTTGTCGCTTGGAACACGATTCTTAAGTTGACGGATGAAGTGGGTCAAACACAATTGTGATATCTCGTTAGATAAAAGTCGTGGATTGCGATAAGAGACCTGGTTCCCCTTTGGAATCTCTTTCATCACCGCATGCTTTATCACCGATCCTGAATCGCATAAAGTATTAAATAATAGATATTAGTCATCTTGGAGCCATATATAAGACTTCTGAAAATATATATCTGTAAACGAGAACATTAGGAGTTTTTTCGTTAGAAAGTTTCACTTATTCAACTCTCTCTCTCTCGAGCATAATAATTTATCATCTCTAGTTATGATCAATCGTGAATCTAGAACCGCGATGGTAATCTCCCTTAAGTGGAAGTGGTAAATTCAATGAATATTGCTATTGCTCATTAACGTTCTGAGTTCACTCGAAATAGACCCCCCATAATCTAAAGATCTGATAAGCGGACACGTATAATGAAAAGTCAAAAGAACCCAGAGAAGCCGAAAAATATTCTTTAGAATACGAACAACACCAGCAAAAACCTTAAAAGTATGTTTATCAACCTATATGGCGATGAAATACAAATGCAGATGAATAAATCAGAGTGTCTTAGAATAACCTGACGAAGGCCCCAGAAGGTGACAAGAGACGCAAAAAGAAAGTAAAACAAATCTCAGAGAAGCTAAAATATACTCTTCAGAATAATGTTTAAGATTTATGGCGTGTTAGATGATCTTAGAAATTAAATTGGCGTGAAAGTGAGGACTAATACGGTATTGGTAGCTTACTTGGTAATCCATAAGAAAGTTTCGTCACTGACCGATGTTATTAGCCTTGTAATATCGATTCTACTGCAAGTATCAAGGGTATAACAGTGGTCATATTTTATTGTAGATGGTCATCGAGACGTTGAACACTGCACATTGTCATCATCTTCAATATGTTCAATGCACATTCTAAAGTACTTAGAAAAACGAAAATGCGTAAGACTCTACTCCCCTATGTTCCAACGCTCTATGTCTCTGAGCTATGTATTGCAACACTCCACACTATTTCTTTCAGTTACAGCCTCCTTATAGGCAATTCTTTTTCCTTTGAAGACAAGAGGTGTTTTTCATCACGTATTCTTTCTCAATTTGAGATATGGTTATTCTCGATAAAAGACAAAATATATTCTATAATTAGAGTATTTACCACCCCAACATGTCTTTGATAACTCTTTGTATGTACCTCACATTTATTTCTAATTACGGTGTACTGAACACATTTTTGTTCATCATAATATTTGCTTTATATATTTTAGCAACTATAATATTTTACCAACATAAAAACAAAGACAGAAGCCTTTATTTTTATGTAGTTAACAAATTACTGCCAAAAACATCTTAATCAATAAATGCAACCTCAATATAAGTACCTTCAGGGGTGCCTTTCACTTTTTTGGTTGTTTTATGAAATTCATGTGTATAATTCTGTGAGTGATATAAAATATTATTATTCCTTGGTTTATGTTAATTAAACTTCTTCATGTCATTTGGAACAGCTTCCAAGATAGGTGAATGATTCCACTTGTTCCAGCACCTTTCTTTCTGTTATAATGTCTGCATTCAGCTTCTCCTTTCCACATTATCCCTCTATGCAGAATCAAATTATAGCAGTGAAGGCTCTTTCGAATTGTTCCTTCCACTAGTGGGCTAAGTGTAGCAAGTATTCCAAGCGAAGGATCCCGCACGTATTGTTCACTAGATGCCCTCCACAGTCGACAGCCTGAAACGGAATTTCAGCTTTTATTCTCGCTTTCTGAAAACTAGAATATGACACTGTCTCAATTATATAGTATATTTCGTATATTAATTCCCATTTTATAGCGCTTTAGTCAGTGAAAGCTATTTTTCAGCAAGTTTCTGACATCTTAATTTTTAAATATAATTTGGAAAACTTGGATAGCTGGAAGAGTGCATTTCGTGCTATTTCTTCGGAAGTAATCCGTGAACGTAGCTTTTTTACAGTTCCCAGCACTGCACTCATTCCTTTTCATTCTAGCTCCAAAGATATCCAATCTTCGGTAACTTTTTGTCCCTGAAAACCGAGCGAAGATAAGCTTCTCTCTTCAAAAGAGCTCCGAACGAAAAGCGGAAATGTGAAGAAACTCGAAAGAGAAAGTTTTCTTTTACCGTGCAAAACTCACAATTTTGCCTTCTTTGGCCCGCTGCTGAATGGGCAAGCTCAAATCGGTTGGGGTTCGCATGGTGAGAGGTTCAAATAGAAAAAAAATACAGCGACCAAACCACGATTCCTTCGCCTCTTAAAGGCTCTTTGAACATCGTGAAATGTGAAAAGAAAATCGTAAGCTCATTTCCGCCAAAGACGAAAAGTTATAAATCGTATCTAAATGCAAAATAGGATATGCCATCGTAATGACTATCTTGAAATTCAGCGTATTTTACGACCATTTACCAATATCCTTTAACGAGTTCTATTTCCGTTTAAGAGGCGCACGGTTTCTTGTCCACGAACTTCTTACTGAGCCGGTTATTGGATACTTTTTAGGTCCTTGTGCTTAATTTTTTTACTCTAATTATTTGGATTTGAAAATAATATTTTTTGAATGTTCATCTTTACTATCTATTGTTTGATCTATGATTTGCCTGATGCGCCTGTAATGTGTCGGCAAATGATTTGATTCAGTCACTTTACTTTATTTTTTTCTTTTGAAGCTTATTCACTCTTTTAATAACTTATAAGGCCTTGTGTAAAACACCGCGCCTTTTTGGCAAAAGGATAATTTCAAGTGGTTATAATATTACTTTGGCCTATGAGCATCTTCAAGCGAGTGTATCGACGATTTTCGCCATTTTATAATTTATGAACAAATTATCCCTATAGTTGTAAATACAGAGTATAGTATTGTAGATAGGTTTTACATTATTAAATGCTCCCATTCAAGAACACACTCTTGGAATGTGGCCTGATGTACGTCAATGCGAGCATTGGGAGCAAACTATATGTATAGAATGGAAAAATAAAGTTTCCAGGAGACACCGATTACTGTGATAGAACTGACTCTTTCATTTTCATTCGCCCTATATTTTTATACTAGTGTATGAAACGCATTTGTCCCGTTAGTTCCATGTTTGTTAAATGATCATCTTATGTCGTATTCTTAAACTAGAACTGGGGCTAAACTTTTAGATTAAAAAAAATAAAATTGCGACTTATGTAGCCAAATATGGTAAGAATTTCCGTCCCATATGACTGAATTTAACCTGGGTTAAACCATATCTGAGCTTTTATACGAGATCGTAACGATTTCTCCCGTCCTTCTGTCAATTTAAAGCTGTCCGTGTCTTCATTGGATATGAAGAGTCAAAATGAGCGAAGCAGGCTGGGAGCACGTTGGAACCCAGCGACGAGACCTGGAGTCTACAGCCGGGCCTTGAGGCGAGGTGGCCCCTAAACGCCGGAGAAGCGGCTTATAAAGAGCCTCCCTTCAATATTTCAGCGGGAGAAAGCAATGGGCCTCACATTTCCTCGCGCGTTGCAAGGTTCGAACTGACTCGCTAAAACATTCATATAGGTCATGGCGTGGCCTGAGCAAGCAAAACTGCCAGATTTGAAACGAGAGCACAAAAGACTTTTCAACTGCTGACATCCCTAGTAATTCTTCAGAGTGTTGAATCAGCAAATATTGAAAAAATTCAAGAATTTCGTGAATCTATTTTGGCCTGAAAAGCATCCAGCCATGAATAATTTCAAGGAATTTACTTTGTGGCTACTTCTAAATTTCGGTTAAAGTATAATTTTTTAAAGCAGTTCTCCAGTTAAAAGTTTATAAAAATCATTCCAATTCCCGGTAAAATGTAGATACTCCTGCCACGCATGTCGTACGTAGAATAGTGGAGATGCAATGAAAGTAGAAGATGCACGTAACAGATGTTTCAACGTAATTTTCGCAGATTGTCCCTTTTTTCAATTGTATTCACTGTTGTACAACTATATCTGCAGCCATTTGATGACAATTCTCTTGAATCATTGATTAACTTAATCGGCCTGCATGAGTAAGCATAGATTTCGATTTTAAGAGTAGTTGTAGTCAAGTTAAAATAATTAAATAGTTGTCAGCACTGGATGAATAGTTATGGTACTCACTTTATATTACTTAGTAAACATTTTCGTAAGAAATTCATATTTTTTCCATTAATATATCTTGAATGTAAACAATGTAGTGCCTTTATTTTCATCCCTCCATGCATTGGTGCTCTTTCACGACCCTTTACTAATTGAGGGCCCGAGAGTCAAAGTAATACAAGTGACATCAACACGAAAAACGATATAAGTGTATATTTTCTAAGTTGGTACCGTCGGGTGCCGTCACGTAGCTACAGGAAAAGGAATGCAAGTAGTCGAAAGTATGGTGCGGCGATATAGCCGCAAAACACTTAAGATACTTTGCTTTTGGTCATTACTTACCGGAGTAAAGTGATACAGATGACACTGGACGACGTTTGTCACATCTAGAATTACTTTGACTATATGGCCCTCAATTTTTTTTACTTCTTTACTTTACTTAAACAGTTCACGTTAATATTTAACGTAAATTTATTCCAACTTTCCCATCAATTCTATCTTCCCATTTTTTCCTATAAACTGTTCACATTAGTATACGTCGATCGTCTATGGACTGTAAAATACGATACTTGAAAAGTCTTCTACATAAATAATTCAGAGATACCGGGTTCATTACAATCGTGTTTTCCTTTTTTTCTCAAAAATGCTTAATCACTCCCATTCTAGGGAAATGTTGAACCTACCTATTATTGGAAGGTGCGTAAAGTTTGAAATGGCACTATGCCGTATCTTACACTAATACATATATAATCAACTTAAAAACTACACTCAAATGAAGTGGTAAAATTTATATTTTCAATATTTAAATGATGAATTAATTGTATGAAACCTTTATCTTAGCTTTGTCGAGTAATGCTCAATCACGTACCTTAACGTTGATTTGCCTTTTAAATGTATTGAAAAGAAGTAATGCTCCACGTTTGTTTCCCCATAGATCCATAAAAACAATGATATTATACCCAGATTATACTACCCCGTTCACCAATGCTTGCAACACTAGCAGGAAGGAATGGGATGAGTACCTGCATCATTGAACATTAGTGCAACCAAGAAAATCACGACCACATCACGGCCCGAGGGCATGAAAACCCAACAACGTTGCAGAAGCATAAATGCTACCACGTACGTATTGACCAATATCTAGTTCCAAAGGAAAATTTCCAAAGAATTGTTGAAATAATGAAATTACTGCTCTCCCTTAGTCCAAATCTTTACAACTGTTCAATAGGTTGAAATTCTCTATCAGTGGCTGGTCCCGTAAAATCTGCACCATTTACTTGTGAGGATTACCTATGCACCTCTATACACGCCCTAATCGGCCGAGTGACAACCAATGGGGTTGTAGTTACAGAATACTCAAGATTAGTACGTTCTACGTTCACCACATTAGGCAGAACGAGTACCTATTGAGCAGCACCTCTTTCAAGCAAAATTTAAATAGAGAAGTGAAAAGTCAATTCCGATCACACCAGCACGAGCACCTAGTAGAATGTAAACAAGACGTGACTACAACAATTAGCAAGCTCGAGTATCCATTAGTGAAACTAGAACTATTTCATCAGGACAAACTGGTAGTGATTCGTGAATGAGTCCAATGTTCTCTTCCGAGCGTTAAAAGCGAATAGGTATGGAATGAATGGCATTCTCGTTAACCGCTTGAGTAAACGTATTCAGACTCATGTTTCAAACCCATTGACAAAAATAGACAACTACACTGAGACTCGGGTGGTCAGAGGTAAAACATCTGGCTGAATATAGAGTGAAAAATAATAAGACTAAATCATATTTCTACTGACAAGTTATTAGTCTACTTAAGTGATATGAGTTTCGGAACCATTGTGAATAAGCTTTTATTAAAAATGACTATTGTGTATTGATATTTAAATCAATGGACTCGTTTAAGAAATCCAAACACCATTTTCAGATATGAATGCCATGTTTTTTAGATAAAATATCTTGAAGCAATGAATAAGTTTACTATGTGTATTTTGCTATTGAAATACTAAAAATACTTTCATTAAAATGTTATCGTTACACACGTTTATTAATAAAAAAGCCTTTCCCATTGCTCAAGTGGAAAATAAATGGAAGTATAACAATGCCAAGGTCGTTGAGGTCAAGTAAGAATAAACATATTTGAGAAATAAAAATTCATTCAGGCATGTTCCATTAGCCATATTAGTTCACTCAATTAACTTAATTATTTCCCAATGGCGTCCCTTCCGGCCATAAAATTTATCTCTGAAAGTATAATACAAGTTAAGTCAATCGCGGCAGAGCAAGCTGAAAAATTGTGATAATTCGTGCGACGAAATCCGACCTTTGGGTTGCCTGGCTGGCTCTTTGAAAACTTGGGTACCGCGGTCCAGGCAAAGGTTGCTTTACTACAAAGGGAGCATGCAGGCACCTAATTGGCGAATTCAAAAGCGCCTTTAATCTTTTATTGGTTTTTCTAAAAACCTGTTGACGATGAATGACATGGGAAAAATTGGTAAATGCATTTTTAAAATCAGCCTTAATTGATATTCTGAATTTCTAATTAATAAAACTCATGAAATGTAAATGTTTGGAATAGTTAATGGCCACTTCCGTTGTATGTATTGCTTCCAAATAGGTTGGACTCAATTATTTAATAATGGCTAAATATAGAATTTCGTCTTCCTCAAACCTTTGAATCCTCCCCTGTAATAATGGCTTGCGCAAAAAAAATATTGCATGCTTCCACACGGACACTATTACAAAAAGTCAGTCAAAACTAACAGAGCCTCAAAGCTTCTATTTACTTTCAAATTTCCAATTGTAATTATTTGACAGAAACCCATCTGTCGTTATGCACTCAGTGTTTTAGCAGCAGATTTTTGTATACATATGGTTGTGTTTTAACTTCATAATTACTCTGACGTACGTGTATTTGATGATATAATAGTCAACGAAACCCGTTGTACATTATAATTAATTTATTTGTGGAACGTACTAACTCTACTTCGTATTGTTCTTTTTAAGGACTAAAGATAAGTGAACTGCTCTCTAAAGTGAACTATAATGCCCATCACTACTCTTGAGACGCACGGAGACCCTCTCCTAAACGATCACTTCCTTAAGACCGCAAAAAGGACCGACCTTAACGTTGGGTGACGTCTGAGCCGGGTCGCTGCAGCCAGCACGTGCATCCCAAGGACCGAGTGGGAAAGAGAGTCCGTTCGCCTATCATCAATGAGCGCGGCTCCTTCGCTCACGAAGAAGAATTCCCGCGAGAGATAACTTCTTTACACCGGGAGACTCTCTCTTTACTGTTGTATGAATGAGAGAAAGAGTAAACTCGCGCTGGGATCGTTGAATGCGCATGAAACTCGCGTAAACGCCGAAAGAATCAAACGAATCTGTGTATATGAGTTGAATTTAAGTCTTTAGAGGCTGAAAATGCCCATTCATTCTTTTCGTCGAACCTTCCTAAAATTAAGGGCGAATATTCAGTACAGTATTGACAGTGCATTGTATGTTAAAATGAACTTATTTGTTTACTATTCTAGTTTGAAAACAATTATGGAGGAAGAAATGAATAGGAAAAATACAGAGGAACACATGGAATGGAAAACATCGGGAAAATAATGAAGGACGTCAAAGTGAAGACTTATGAAGGAATTAAGCGCTTGGTATTGAGGAGAATGGATTGGAGAGCTGCAGCAAACCAATCTCCAGCTTGATAACTGTTGATGATGTTGACTCAACTAATGGTACCCATAGATCATATCATCGTTATTATCCCCCGAATGTATTGAGAAGAATAGCTCGCCAGTGCATGAGTCGAAAACCATGTGTATTATCAGCGTATATTAGTGTTTCAGTTGGAAAAGGCTGCTTTAATTGATTACTGACTTAAATTCTATTGAGATAAAGATTGCTTTGACAAATAAGACCATATTGAACCATACAAGGATCTGTTTCCTGAGCTGTTATATTCCTTTGATTAAAACCAATATTATAAAAATAAAATAATGTGCTAAATATTGAGTTTAGCGATGAAGAGATTAATTTTTAATGGAACTGAGGATGGAATCAATGTCAACTGCGCATCCATCTAAATCTCATCCTCGCGTATCGTCGCCCATGATTGCAGATAAAGAGTAATTCACTACAAACTTTTTTCGGGTCGATTCCCTTTTTACTGGTCTTATTTTAACTTGCTTCGTGAGTTTAATCGCATATCTATTTCCCAATTTTTGAACCCCTTTCCGTTGTTTAATCTTTCACAAATTTTGCACACATGTTTAATTTTGATGACAAAATCTTGATAAATGTTTTCGAATTTTTCACGTTGTAAGATTTAATTTAATTAAATATATTTGATTTAAGTACATACAGAAAACATTAATTAAGCGTTTCGCATTGAGTTGTAAAACATTGGGGGCATTGCAAAAATTTGAGAAACAAAGATTACGACCTCTAGGACAGGAGTAGTAACGGAATTTAAAAAAGCTAAAGAAAATTTCAATGATTGTTAATGGGAAGACTAAAAAGTAGAAAATAGTGCATTTTGAAATAAGACCAGTTTTTAAAAAGTGTTTTTAAGGTGTATTATTTATTTTGTATTCAGAAACCATACGAATATTATATCTTACTTTTACGTTCATCCACCCCCATTTTTATTCAAGTAGGAAAAGTAATATAAAGCGTGGCT